>CM037158.1:32992959-33592959 GCA_020921065.1 Vaccinium darrowii
TCACGCTAGGTTTCTCCCCTTTCTTCCTCTTCTATCTATCCTTTCTCAATGCAATCTGAGTGTGTTTATGTAATCTAAGGCTGCAGTTTCTGTTTAAATTTCATGTTGTATTATACTTTCCGTTTTGTGGGGCTTTGGAAATTCCAGGTTACATCAAAACAGGAAACTGATAGAGACCTGCCTCATTGGGACCTCTATGCAGGATGTGATTCGTAGATTTATCCTAAATAGTAAAGGAATTGGCATCAAAGGTAATAGAACAAGAGTTATCTTCGGCTAATTGATGGACTGGAATGAGATTAGATGACAATTTGGGAACATGAAGGACTTTATGAAGTTGAAGAGGAACAGGAGTTGGCAACAACCCTTTACCTGAAATGTGGATAGGAGGAGTAGCCCCATTTCCAACTTGCAACTGATCAGTACCCTGATAGGGTTGAAACCAGTCAAGATTGTTCACTTCATTGGTCATGTGATTTGTGGCTGCTGAATCGAGATACCAGTTCGATGTAGTAGGTGTAGAAGTGACATAAGCCCTGGGAGGAGGACCTGAAGTTGATTGCTGAACCAGTGGTTGGAAGTTGTAATCCATCCTATGCCAACACTCAAAAGCAGTGTGATTTGGCTTATAGCAAATCTGACAAGTAACTGAACCAGAAGACTGTGAGTGCCACTTTGACTGGCCCTGATAACCTTGTCTTCCTCCAAACTGACCTCTATAATTTCCTCTAGAATTAGGGTATCTACCACCACGATTACCTCTATAACCTCCTCTGCCACGATTGTTAGAGGAAAAGCCCATATTATTAGATCCAAAAGAAGCCAGATTTTGATTCTGAAAACCAGAGGAAGAACCTCCTTTTGATGCAGTAAAAGCAACATTTATATCACTGCCTAGGGTCAATTTTGTTTTGGCCTCAACATGCAGAGCTTCTGAGCAACACACAAGAAAATTCATCCATAGTTTTAGGAAATGGATGATTTCGGATAGTAGTCTTGAAAGCATCATACTCCGTAGGTAGTCCATTAAGGGTTTCAAGAATGATATCTTCAATATCTGCAGGGGATGAAGCTAAGGCCAGTTGATCAACAATGTCCTTAATTTGTTCAAGATATTGCTCCATAGAAGAGGAATTTTTAGAAACACTTCGGAGTTTATTTTTCAACTGTTGTATATGAGACCGAGATAGAGTAGTGAATCATTTACCAAGAGCAGTCCAAACTTCATAGCAGGTGTGAAGATCAAGAGTCGTGTAAATTGGGGATGACAGTTGCAGTAATACAACTCAAAAGATGAGCATCGATCATCTCCCATTCAAGAAAAGCATCATTTGTAACCTCAATTCCTTCAGCATTCTTGATTTTCAGAGGAGGACATGCAATTGATCCATCCACATAACCAAGCAAGCCTGTGGCTCGCAAGATAATCTGCAACTGATTCTTCCACACAATGAAGTTGCTTGAATCAAGTTTCAACGTGACAAAAGAATGTAGATTAGAGACAAGAAGGGCAAGATTTGGAGGAATCAAAGACGAGGTGGATGAAGATGAAGAAGCAGCGACAGATTTCACCGCCATTGAAGGATCTTCTTCTCGTTGGAGCTTGAGCGGCTCTGATACCATGAAGAACTTCAGTAACCGTTTTTCATTTAGCTTCTAAAGAACTGATTACAAGCTATTTATACAAGGAATCAAATACAACAAAACCCTGATTAACCTACACACTCTTCTCTTAACCTACACCCTAACTAACTCAATGTTGGTTACATTACACTATCCACTATTGTGGGTTAATACAAGAGGATCCAGCTAGACTTGAGCCTATATCCTTCACAATTGGCACCAATATGTACTGTTGGAAGCTTACACCCTGTACAATTACCTTGACATTACCAGTACTCCAATAAATTTTCCGGTTTTCAGTCTAGTCCTACTTTTGGCTTGGGTTCCTATCCAAGTCAAGTGCATGGTGCTGTGCGAAAAGAGGTGCTGATGAGGTAGATGACAGATTTTCTCACCTTGAGTGTAAGTATGCTAGGTTCGAGGCTCATGCCGAAGAAATTGGATACCTATTGCCTCCATCTCCTGATGAGGATTCACCAATAGTCCCTTCATATAATGGACAAGTTACTCTTTGCTTCAAATAACATAAATTTCTTTACTTCATAAACATCGTTAAGACAAGAAGGTGTGTCCAACTTTAATAATAGTTTCTCTGTATCGCTTTGTAAAATAGTGTAACTATGTGGTTAGCTATATAAATGGTCATAAGTTTGCAACTATTTCATTTATAATCCTATTCTGGTTATGTTCCATCAGAACCATTCTGGACAATCAAGCAATGTGGAACACCGAACATGTTCCTGGTGCCAACAGTCCTGATCAACAACAAAATGGCAAGGTTATGTATTCAGATGATGAGGTGAGATGACATTCATTGTCGTTATGTTTCCCTCTTTGTATGGTTTTAAGTTTTTTGTGATTGGATTTTGTTGTGGTTTGATTGATCCACTCGTTCTAATTTGTTGAGGTATGCACTGATTAATCTAGAGTTGATAATAGTTATTGCAAATTGTTGGTCTGATTCAGCTGGACATGTGAGATCCTTAAATATGCTTGCTCACTGCCATACTGTATTAGTCCAAGACTTGAGTAAATTCATGTAATGGTTGCTTTGATCCATTTGAAATACATTTTTTTGGTGTGTCCCCGACGTGTATGCATCATAATTTTCTAAGAAATGGTGTGTCCCCGTGGCCATGCTATGTCGTGTCCCAGTCCCATATCCTTGCCAGTTTCTTTGATACTTGTAGTGTGTCTACTTGAACTTCTTGCCTTTCTAGTTAGATGTCCAAGTGTTTCCAGATGATGAGAGAATAGCCGTATATCTTGTTCATGTTTAAAGATACCGAGTAGAATTCCTTGGTTAGTAATAACAACTTCATATATATTATATCCTTGAAGCCAGATGAGAATCCTTAACAATGAACTGGTCTTTTTTTGTGATTTTTGCATCTGAAGAGCGATTAACTCAGTAGTCGGTATTTCAAAATTCCTCAGTTCAGTTAAGTTCAAAGTTCAAACTCTTTCACATATGTGTTGTGCACTTATGTTGTGCTCAAGTGTTAGAATTTCTGAATTAAGCACCGGAGCCAGACAGAATAGCTTAATTGCTGAAACTACATGCAGAAAGCTAACGTTTAGAGGTTAGAATCATGTTTTGAAATAAGTCAATAACTCAATGGTAGCTTAATTGCCGAAACTTCAAGCCTTGCTGGTCTTAATGCTGTAATTTGGGAATTTTAAGAGCTGAAACCATGATTTAAGTAGAGGAATATATTTGGTGTTATATGCTGAAAAGTAGTGTTTATCTTGAGTGTGCATTTATTAGTTGCTGCTGAAACTGCAACTAGTTGCTAGATTTTGGGGCGTTTTGCTGCTGGGAATTTTGTGATGAAGTTAAAACTGGAAATTGGAATTTCAATGATGACTGACATGTTGCTACATTAATTTTGTTCGCCAAGTTCATACTCTTTTCTTGCAATTATTGTATTTTGCAGATTGATTTGACTTAGATGACCTACGTGGCCGCAAATGTAGGAGCTTCACAGGTGAGATCATTGAGCTTATGGGCGGAGGCACCTTGGTACTGTTGGGGTAGCGAAAGTGTGAGCGAATGAGAGAGTGTAAAAAAGATATAACTGAAATTAAGAATGAGAGCAGACTTTGGTGCTGAGTAGGAAATCTGGAACTTCAAAGATCTTATTCAATAGCGAGCTTTGGTTTACAATGATTTTATTAGGTTTGCAGTGTTGCTGCTCCTGTAAATATAAGTTGCTATTAGGGAACTTTGTAATGAATTTTTTGGTCCAACTGCTACAACTTCACCTCTATTTACACTTGCTGTAGGGTGCTCCAGAAATTATTGCACTTGGACTTTACATCTTCCAAAGCTACTTTGGGAGATGAAACATCATCTTAAATACATCTCTTTTGACTTACATTTAAGATAGTAGAATTCCAGATTTGTCCATCATTGAAATTGTTAGAAAAATAAAATAGAGAATTACTCTGAGGTCCATTATAGCTTTTTGTAACATGTGTTGTCCACCCATAATATCTCTAATCCACCTTTTTGCAATTTTTCTAAGGTGTAAGGTCCACTCTCCATTTTTAGGAGACAAATATACCCTCACATTAAATTTAATGCATAATATACTCTTGTCGAAAAGTTCACTGGAAAGTTCACCGGAAAATTTCGCCTGCGCCGGAAAACTCACCGAAAAATTGGACTTTGCCGGAAAAGTCATCGGCGCAAATAACCATATCTGGAATCGCAAGAGGTGGTTATTTGGACACACAAGATGTGGTTATCTGTGTTATATCTTTTCAAGTGCACACGATTAATGTAAATTGTCAGAAACCAGATCTGCTGTGAAATCCTCATCCTCCACGACGGCGAGAGTGGACACGCGTGTGGACCGTTGATGTTATGAAACTATAGAGTGGACTGTTGATGTTAGGAAATTGGTATAGTGGACTGGGGAGAAACTCTCCCATTTTAAATCACCAATTTGTCCAAAAGTTTACACATTTAGTGATATGGATAACTTGATCATTTATTTCTTGACACGCCTGCTGATGTCTAATTAGATTGTTCCCCAAAATCGTGCTATATGATAAATGCTTAAATATTTATACAAGTGCCTCTTAATTTATCATTGTTGAATCTATTTATATTGTTACTTGGAGGCGTATGGTATAGAACGTGCAAAATCGAAGTACATGATATCCAAATAATGTCTGTCCTCAAATTAATTCATGTGGTGCACCCAACCTATCTTGGATAATCGATCACAAAGGCACACAATTTTACTCCAAAGCCTAATATAATTGCCACGAGGTCTGAGAATAGCTGAATAATTATCTTGACATTAATTGCAAATGGGATTTCCTGTAGCCAAAGGAGCCATGCCTATCTAGACTTCTCGCTCACGGGAAAAAAGAGAAGCTCGAAAACAGTAGGGCTCGGAGGGTTTTAATTAAAGAATATACTATATGTAGACTAAAAGATGACAGGATGATAGATTACATGAAGTATTTCTCCGAAAAAGTTCAAGAAAAAAAAAACAAACCGATTTACAGAAAAGAGAATCTGAACTGTTCAATTCTTTTAATGTTTTCGGGAATACTTTTCCAGCATCTTTTTGTACGTATAAGAGAGGTAGGAGGATTGGTGGCACTGTTATCTCAAAATAAAATGGGAATGGAAAACAAAAGGCTGCACCATCACGGCAAAAATCAGAAGCAACCAAACATTGATGTCTTATACTCCAATGAATCTCGTCGTCCAGGGGAAATGAAGTCCTACTCCAGGTAATTCTGCTTATATAACGACTTCAAGTTTATTTATTCAAATCGATTGTATAACTAGAACCCGCTTTGTTTTCAATCGAATGCAACAATTTTTAACTAGTATGAACCCGTGCTATGCATGGTTGTATGCAACTGGACCCGGGGCCCTAGGAGGGCAGCTCTCGGGCTGTTGATCTCGGCAATCAACTGCTCGAAATTCACCTTGGTTAATGTTTGTTTGTTTAACTAAACATGAATTGGTTTGATAAAAATTTACATTAATCATGTGCACTTGAAATCATCTCATGCATACTACGGGTTCATGCTATGAGAAGAAGAAGAGCTTTGTCTATATTTTGGGATGCCCCTTTCAAATACTGTAACTTTGTTGCTCCTATCCATGCATAGCACGGGTTCATCGCTAGATTATGATTTTACAGCTGAATCAATTGCCATGGGAAATTAGAGTCAAGAGGAGCAGATAGGAAATAGAATTGTACTCTATTAATCTTATCTAAGTGATCCAATATTTCAATATATTTTGTGGTTGAAAGTATAATTTTTAAGCTAATCAAAAAAAGAAAATACATATCATTTTATTTCATGCCTATGTGCATAGCACGGGTTCATACTAGTATCACATTACATAAAATAGTTTATTTAGGTTTTCTTATTTTTGCTTGAGTTATTTTGGTAGGGAGTCTTCATTTTATAAATAAGTGTTCTAGAATATTTGATTTTAATTTCTTGATAAGAATCTTCGTGGATTAGAATAATTCGGGGGAATATTTTCAAAATAAATTTGTTGAATGGGTAGGGAGTTTACCTCTACTCCGGCCTTATCTTGGACCTTGCACGCTATCATGATAGTCGGAACAATCATCTCTTGTGTTTTTCACTTCTTTTTTTTTTTTTTTAAAGTTTTAGGATATCCATTCCCATTATCCTTTGGGAATGGGGGGCAGAAGGTAAAACAATTCCAGCGGGATAGGAGCGTGGATGGGGATTAGATGTGTTTAGAGATGGATATTGATATCCACTCCTGTCCCAGCCCTATTTTGTTTTTCAATTGAACAAATATCTCGATAAAAAACAAAAATAGTGAAAGTACACCAATGAATACATGCTTAACGCAAAAATAAGACGTTATGGAAATTTTTGAACTTTATAAATTAATACAAATTAAATTTGTTTGTAAGTTTTGTTTGTTGTGTACTGAACCTCCACTGTGAAATATGTACACCCATGAATACTTGTTTAACGCAAAAATAAGATGTTATGGAAATTTTTGAACTTTATAAATTAATACAAATTAAATCTGTTTTCAAGTTTTGTTTGTTGTGTACTGAACCTCCGCTGTGAAATATAATCATACATAATCATATACTCCCTCTGTCCGTCTTTGTTTGTCCATTTTCGGCATTCGTGCCATGTTTTAAATTGTCCATATCGTTCAATTTATAATGAGTTTCATGATTTTGAAAATTTTGTATAATAGAGCTAATTGAGATCTATCAAACAAGATCCATATTGAATATTTTTAGAGATTCGTATTAAAAACAATGTACGATTTTTTAAGAGGTGTGAAATAGTGAAAATGAACAAACATAGACGGACGGAGGGAGTATCTATCACTTTGTGAAGCTTTTCTCCTATGGAATCACTGGTAACAGAAAAAATGGCAATAAAACAATATAAATTGATCAACTTTGCAGCAATAAAAGAGGAAAATTATAAATACATGATAAGAAAAAAACTCACTTTTTTCAACAATTGGATACTATGTCCCATTCATAACCATACATAAAAGTTTAACTGGCGTAACCGTACAAAAAGTTCGAACTTACATCATGATCACCTGTAGAATACGAAAAATACAGGAAAAAACATAGCAACGACATATAACAGGGCAAACATATCTCGTGCTTCCATTAAACAAAAGAAAGAACTTGATATAAATTTACCGAATTTGTAAAGTTTAACAAAGTTTGACGCTAATTTTCTGCAACACACCATCTTTTATTATCAACCTTTTGCCTATTTTACATGTAGAACACTTAATCTGTCAAAGCACAAAAAAAAAAAAAAAATTACAAACCAATCAATTTAGCACCATAAAATCCACATGTACCTGCTCAATGCTCAATACTGTAATCTTGTTTGTTGAAAGTTTTTTCTCTACCATAAAAACCCTTGTATGATGTAAAACAGTCAAATCTTTATGAGTGAAACTCACGGGTAAGACTTTATAGTTGTTTTAGTTAAATTTTTAATTTGGAGCCGAATTCTATTATAAGCAATCAATTCAAGTATCTAATTATGATAATCCCAATCTCCTATTTCGGGTATGCAAAGAAGAAATTAGGGTAATCTTTTGAATTACATAACCTATGTATAGATAAATTTTAAGAGTGGTAATAAGAATAAGTTCACATGTGTTACTAAAAATTCTAATGACAATCCAATGAGTTCATGCCACTTGTCGCGGTGAGAACCTTCCTCACAAAAAGTCATTCTGTAATAATATATAAGATGCTATCAATATGTTTCGTATTCTTATCCACGGTTTACGAATACAAGTTATACATAATCGTTTTCTTTGATTGTGCTTGAATAATTGAGATGATTTATATGCGTAAGAAGAATTGTGTTATTTGACAATTTGTAAAAGAAATGAATTATACTATTATGATGATTCGTGCTATGGAATAATCCATGTCAATTAACGATGATCATCGGAAGGGTTGCAGGCCTAGCCATAATGTCTCATGAATCGAACGGCAACCCTAGCCTATGCATTTTTATTGTTATGTAGGGTGGATTCCAAACCTTAAAGAGTCCTTCTACATGCACACCCATTCGGTCACATACCGACCATACCCACTCAAGTGGGACCTACTTCAAGGTCCCACACGAATAATTGGAATCGCTCAATTTATTTAAAATATGTTTTTAAGGGTTTCTGAAAAAAAATTAGCTCCATCAGATATCGGGGAAAAGCTTGATAAGTTTGTTAAAGTTTTGGTCCGTTCGATTCAGGAATTGAAACTTTAATGAATCAATCGAGCTTTTACAGGTATCCGATTGAGCTGGTTTTTTTCAGGGACCCTCAGAAAATTATTCTAAATAAATTGAGAGGCTCTGATCACTCGTGTGGGACCTCGAAGTAGGCCCTACATGAGTGGGCGTGACTGGTATGAGGTTGAGAGTATGTGCCCCTAGACTTTCTGAACCTTAAATACTTCTTTCATTAGTTATTTAGTTTAACCAATTAATTATTAATAGCTAGTTTTCTTAATTCCTTTGAGTTTCTTAAAATCAAATTCACCAGCTCTCTTTTCTAAGAACTAATTTAAAGATTTATTGAATATTGAGTAATTCTATCAATCTAAATAATTTCTAATTATTATAAATTTATTTTTTGTACAATATGACATGATCAACCTTGCTAATGTATATTGAATATATGACAAAAAGAAATTCCGACTCTTTGTACTCCCTCCATCCCAAACTGATAGTCCCTTTTTGGGACTGCGTGTCATCTTCAACAGCTTATATCTTTTAATTTAGGCCTAAAAGCATATGCATTATTGATCTTGTTTGATAGATTTTAATTAGTTGTACTAAACAAAGTTTTCAAAATCATGAAAAATATTACAAACTACTCCCTCCGTTTGTTTGTCCATTGTTCTATTACAACCAGATAAAAAATTAGTGATATTTTCAAATTAGTAAGTAATTATATGTTCAATAAAGATCTTATTTATTAGATCTTGATTAGTTCTAAAATTACATAAAGCATTATGAATTATAATCATTTGAAAAGTAACATAAACTTCCAAGATATAAATAATTTTTTGTGACGTTCAAAAAGATAAAGATGCCCAACAATATGGTATGGAGTGAGTTCATTTTAGAAGGGAGGGAGTAACTCTTCAAAGTCAAACTTTGACTTCTATTTTTTATGCAAAAACTTTACTTTCAGTGTTTCACCCGCAGCTTATCGTCTCCCATTAGTAGTAGAACTCTCGCAAAAAGCAGTAAAAATGGCGATAACCGTAAAATCTCCACTCTTTCTCCTAGTCTCTCACCTCTTCCTCTTCACTTCCATCAACAGCTGCGATTTCTCTATCGAGGAAGCCACAATCGACGGCATCCAACGCGCCTTCACCGACAACAGACTCACCTCCAGACAACTCGTTGACTTCTACTTAAACCGGATTGAAACCCTCAATCCGGTGCTTCGCGCCGTGATAGAGGTGAATCCCGACGCCCGGGATCAAGCGGACGAGGCCGATCGAGAGAGGGAGAGAAATGACGGGGGCCGTCGATCGCAGCTGCACGGGGTTCCGGTGTTGCTTAAGGACAGCATTGGTACGGCGGACAAGTTGAATACGACGGTTGGATCGTATGCGTTGTTGGGGTCGGTGGTGGGGAGGGATGCGACGGTGGTGGAAAGGCTGAGGAAGGCTGGGGCGGTCATATTGGGGAAAGCTAGTGTTAGTGAATGGTATCATTTTCGGTCTTCGAGTATCCCTGAGGGTTGGTGTGCTAGAAGTGGTCAGGGCGTGGTTAGTATTTTTCTTCTTCCAACTCTCTCTCCCTCAACTAATACTCCTTCCCTTTTTCTTTTTCTTTTTTTTTAATTATGGTTTTGATGGTTTGTCCGGCCAGTTTACGCGACGCTCTACTAATCCCCTTCTCGCCTTCTCGGTACAGCCAAAGAGATGCCATCCACGCCAACCAGGGGATTTCACAAGAAATTCCTTCCTTTCGGCATGACTCCAAGAATCGAACCTCGTCAATTGCGTGGAAATTGTATAGGGAGAAAATCCATCAACTAACGGGACTAACCTTGGTTGGGCCCAGAAGTTTTATTACTTTATATATGGTGCATTGTGTTTTTTAGCCCACACATTACGTGACTGTTCAGGGTATTTTTGGTTCTAGTATCCATTTTAAGGAACATGAAGGTGTAATCAAGTAAATTTGAACTTTGTAATCACTCTCAAGCTTAGAAACGTTAACACATCCTTAACATTGGAAGAGGATGAAAGTCTAAGGAACACTATTACACTAGTGTAAAACTTGTAGCATTATTGTGGTGGGCTAAATAAGCCTGGGAGAGTCAATTCAATGATTGATATCTCGAAATGTAACTGCAAAACAGTTACTAGTTAGGATTAATGAATTAAAGGTGACCCTTTTACTTTTAATTTATTTCTATCAGGCAATGGACTTGGCATGGAAGGTAATTGAACCAAAATTTCTTTGTCAGTTGGGCAAAAAGACTAAGTTTTTCCCTTTACCGTTGTTTTTTGCAGAATCCTTATTTAGAATCAGGGACCACATGCGGGTCCAGCAGCGGATCAGCCATATCAGTAGCTGCAAACATGGTGGCTGTATCACTAGGGACCGAGACTGATGGCTCCATAATATGCCCTGCTGATTCCAACTCTGTTGTGGGGATCAAGCCCACCGTTGGACTAACTAGCCGAGCAGGGGTTGTCCCCATTTCGCCACGACAGGACTCCATTGGGTAAGTGTACAACTCAATTCATGATTATCTCTATTCACTTATGACATTCTATCTGATGCCTGTTACTTGTTCATGTTTTCTGTTTTTCTATTTTTCATTTCTTGGTTGATAGCTACACTCTAGCGTCATAACTAGGAGCCAGGTACTTTGGATGGGTTAGTAGCAACATCTTCCTGGTTACGTTTTGAATCCTTCTTTGGAACCATATTTCAAATGAGAACTATCTGGTGCCTTTTTCTTGTTATTTATGTGTTCTGTTTTTCATTTCTAGGAGCCTGGTACTTTGGATCAGTTTCTGTAGACCTTTACTTTCTGAGTTTTGAATTCTTCTTTTGGGGAAAAAAAAAAATAATCCAAATGAAAACTTTTCCAAGAAAGTGTGAAAGGGATTTGTTTTTTCAAAGTATTCGTTGTCTTCATGTCTTGGAAAGCATAAGTTATTTATTTGATAGGTTATCTTTACCTAATTTCTAGGAGCCAGTTAGCTTGGTAGAGCTATCTGCTGCCCCTTTCTTTCATATTTTGAAACCATTTTTCTTGAACTTCTATCAGCAAGTCTTTTGCGCACAAAATTGAAATTGATAGGGAAGGGACTCCTGACTAGTGTATTCATACTTTTCATTGTTAATGTTGAGTCTGTAAATTTGTGCAGCAGCTATAATGTTTAACTTGGGCCTTGTTCGGATCGGTCCATTTTCTCTCTCTTTCCCATTTTGGGAAAAACTCTCCTAGTGTACAAATTGTGCACAAATGAGTCGGTGGGGTCCACTTCGGAGTCCCATACAAATGATCAAAGCCATTCATCAACTTTAAAATAATTTTTTGATTAGACTACGAGAAAATTAGCTCAATCTATAGACTTTAAATATTTGATCCAGTTTTGCAATTTTCATTCAAAATTTAGAATCCTAAAATATGAAGAAATTTTAAATAGAAGTTAACTAATCGGATCAAGCAGCTGTAAAAATTTGATTGAGCTAAATTTTTTCAAAGCGACTTCAAAAATTATTTTAAAGTTGATGAACGGCTTGGATCATTTGTATAGGACTCCGAAGTGGACCCCACCGACTCATTTGTGCACAATTTGTACACTAGGAGAGTGTTTCCCAAAACGGGAAAGAGAGAAAATGGGCTGATTTTCAGAGGGTCCCACTGTTTTAAATTGGGGACTGGGTTCTTGGAAACCCATCTGAACAAGGTGTTGGTGTTTCTTTGTTTGTTTTTGCTTGGGTCCGCAATGGTTAGATGCAGGACTGATGTATAGCCAGGGCCATCTCCCTGGATTTTTTTTTGTTTGGTTTTGGCTTAATAAAGTGAAATACTTATAAATAAACAAAAACTTGCAAAAGCAAAGAAAATAAAGTCACTACCAAACATATATTGATATTTTGTCTATGGGACAACACATACATATGATGATGGACAATTCCAGGCCAATTGGTAGAACAGTATCAGATGCAGTTCAAGTGCTTGATGCAATCGTGGGCTTTGATCCACGAGATTTCGAAGCAACAAAAGAAGCAGCCAAATTCATACCAGCAGGTGGTTACAAACAATTTCTCAACTTAGACGGCCTCAAAGGAAAGAGGTTGGGTGTGGTGAGGAATCCATTTTTGGCCCTTCTGAATAAGTCCACAGGTGCTTCCACCTTTGAAAATCATCTGTACACGCTAAGGTAAAAACTTTAGTCATGGTGATAATATTGCCATATTGCTATTAATTCTAGTAAATATCGTGACTTGGGACAATAGCAAGTGCTATCTGATTCCAAGTCATGAAAATTGTCATCTTCACAAGAAGTAGTTTGTTGTTAACAGTACGAACTCAAGATGCAGTTAGCTGCCTTTGGAAGTTCTCACAGGCTTTGGGAATTTTGTTTGAAATTGAAGGCAAAGGGGAGCAACAATAGTGGATGATTTGGAGATAACAGACGTTGAAGTCATTTTGGATCCATATCAAAGTGGTGAAGTAGTGGCTATGCTAGCCGAGTTCAAGTTGGCCATAACTGATTACTTGAAAGAGCTAATCAGTTCTCCAGTGAGGTCACTAGCTGATGTTATTGCTTTCAACACGGGTAACCCTGACCTGGTATGTAGTTCCCAAACTTTGACGTTTGGTTCATTTAACCTCAAATTGTTTTGTTGCAGTTTCCGATATAAGTGTTCTAGAACACTACAAAACTGTTTTTGAGAAGAACAAACTTGTTGCTTTAATATCTTATTCAATTTTTAGCAGAACGTGTTTTTGAGAATTTGAAAACATCTTTTACAGAAATGGGTTAGCTCCAAAACAATCCTAGAATTTTAGTTTTGAAACCAGTCAGGCCATGGAAGTTCACTTTATTTCTCTAGCGTCTAGCGATCCCTAAAACAAGTTCTAAAAACTGCAAACCAATCGGGAAGGTCTTCAACATTTTATAGTCTGACTGGCCCACTAATTCATGAACATGCGAAAGAAGACTTCACACAATTGTTGAGCTGGTCATGCAGGAGAATGCCAACGAATATGGTCAAGAGATTTTGATTGCTGCAGAACGGACAAATGGTATTGGCGAGGAAGAAAGGGAAGCCATAAGGACGATGGAGAATCTGTCGCAAAATGGTTTCGAGAAACTTATGAAGGAGAATGAGTTGGATGCAATGGTGACACCAGGTTGGGGTGCCTCTTCTGTACTGGCAATTGGAGGGTACCCTGCGATTACTGTCCCAGCCGGCTATGATAGCAATGGGATGCCTTTTGGGATCTGCTTTGGAGGCTTGAAGGGCACAGAACCGAAGCTGATTGAGGTAGCTTATGCTTTTGAACAAGCTACAATGGTTCGGAGACCTCCTTCCTCTTTGACCTTGGAATTCAGCAATGAAGCTTACTTATGATACTTTCAGAACGGCTATTACAACCGTCTTTACTCACTTATCTTTTGATACTCGCAACTTTGACACAAATTTTCAATGACACATTTTTCTTCAAATTTGTGTTAAGCCTTTGTAAATCTTATGCGTCGTACTCTGGTTCTAAATTTGCTCTTAATTTTTTGTTTCATCAATGAAGTCTTGTAGCTGGAGACCTAGATAAGACCATGAATTTTGACACACAAGCAAATCGACAAACACTCACATAGCAAGTGCGCCCCACACATACTATTCACCTCTAGTATGTGTAGGGTTCAGGTGGGATGGAGAGGAGAGGAGATCAAATTCCAGTGTGCAAAACACCATGACAACTACTGTGTTCGTGGACAATCTTCCAAAAGAAATCAGAAAAATCTGGTTATATAAATCTCTTCTCCAGCTTGGGGAGGGTAATGGACTGCTTCATTCCAAACAAGATAAGCAAGGCAACAGGTCAGAAGTTTGGTTTTGTTAGATTCAATTCCAGATTCGGAAGCTAATGCAGCAGTTGCAAATTCAAATGGTATATGTGGATTTGGAACCATATTGATCTCAACACAAACTTGGAAAGGTTTGAGATTGAGAATCGAAAAGCGAAAACACCTGTTCAAACAAGGAAGGCTAAAATGACATTAAGGAGCAGAGGGCCAACTTAGAGTACTCAAACTCATGCACCAGTCAAGCAGCAAGCTTTGAAGAAATGGGTAGTCAAGAGAAACAGTCAGAACGAGTCAACCAAACCTATATATACAAATGAGCGAAATCGGGAATGCTTACGTACCATGTCCCCTTCATTCCCTTTTGCCTTAATCCAAGACCTCTTACAGAATCTGGATCTAATTCACTTCTAAGTAACGCACATGGGTGGAGATAGAATGGTACTCACTTTCAAGGATGAGGAGGATAGGGAATCAATGTTCAATGAAGGCAAAAACTATGCTGGCAAAAGTGCAGGCTCACGCATGGTATGTATGGCTAAGCTGTTACAGAGTTCCATTTCATTTGCGGAACTCTGTAAATTTCAGTAGCAAAGAACATTTATATCATTTGCTGTAGGTAATTAAGTGCTCATCTCCACTGAAGTTATGGACCAAATTAACCAAAGTGGTGGAAATAGAAAACAAAGGTAAAATCTTCAAGCTAGGTGAGGGTCAAGGAAGAGCAGCAAATTGTGATTAATACAACTGTCAAAGCCCTATGCTCTTGCAAAATTTGCCAAACGGATGATGATGAATCAAAGCCCTAATGCATGGATCAAAGCGAACATCAGAACACTGAGGAATCTGGAACACAGAAGCAAATCAAAGGAAATGATTACCACCTAATTTGTTTAACACTCAATTTGATATAGCTAGGTTTGAGTAAAGGAGTGGAGTGGATTTTTGCTTTGAGGAATTTTACTCAAATTTGAGTTTGAGTAAGAAAAAAGCAGGGGAAGTGGGAAATTAGAAGTAGAAATATAGAGACAAAGAAAGTTGAAGGGAGAAGAAACAAACAAAAATGCGTAGTGGTTCGATCAACAGCTCCACTTTCCGAAGTATCAAGAACACAAACAAAATTCTGTTATCTGAAGCTGAGGCCGTTTGGATAGTCACAAAAATTATGGCAAAGGATTACATGGGAAATGATGAAGAAGTATTTAGTAGAATTATGATTATGGAGGAGCGGGAAGAACTTCAACCTATCCAGAGCCAATCTCAATAAATAGTCAACTGGAATTGGCCTTATTGAAGCTGGGTGTAGGGTGGGGCCGTGTAGGGCCTGGCCTGGGGCATCGAAAACCTCAAAAAATTAGGGGCTCTCCCAAACATTTTAGTATTATTAGACTAGCAAATGCATGTGCCTAAAGGCACAGCTCGAACAATCGACACATCGTAAATTAATGTTGGGCTCAATATGATTCCAACGTTGCAAAAAAGATGAAGGAATAATTTACCAATCCCTATCTTCTTTTTGCACGAAAACCAAACACAAACCCTCATAAAATTCGACATTAAAAAGATGACAACAAACAAGAATATAAAAAAAAATAAATACACGAAAACACGTCATTAGTCCACGAACACAATTAACACTGAAAGTCTCCAAACATCCTTGTCATAACTGTTCAAAATGTCCTCGTATCAACTTTTATTGATTCTTTGGAACTCCAAGGTTGCTTGATCCCAATCTCCAAAAGCCCAATTAGTCCACCAAGTTATTTGTTCTAAAAATCATATGCTAATAGAAAACAAAATTAGAGTACACTGCAACCTGTGTACCTAGTTCGATACAACTCACTACACCAGAACTATGGGTTCGATGAATAGCAGTTGATAAAATCAAAAGATGTGCACCTTGATAATGCTACGTATAGTTGCCCATGGCTACACATGGTAGTTTCTTTTTCCTTAGCGTAGGTGATTTTTCCTTTCCCCTTTTCGAAAGAGCTTAAATTGTGACTTTCGTAAGCAATACACAATCATAAGTGTATTAGCAAATCAGCAACAAATCAGTTCATTGAGTTCTCAAGCACTAATTTAATTTCAGCACTTTTAAATGAGCACTTCAGCCCCAATAAACAGTTTGAAAATGTTGCGTCAAGGCAGCATCATTTTCACCACAAAAGAAACAAAAAATGACAAGAGTTTCTAATTTCCCAGGGTAGTTGATAAACATGAGAACTAACTACAAAAGTAGTATGGAATCAAAGGCCCATAATTGATTGGAAATGAAGTTCTAAAATTTGAGTTATCCGCTACTCGGATTGATATGGCAGGGTGCTTACATAGTATAGGAAAAAATGGGATTGATGTATGGAGTTTAGATAGAAAGATAAAAAAAAAAAATAAAGGATGTGTGGTATTTTTAAAAGCAGAGATCATGATTGAAAGATTAATTGCATTGAGACATAGGGAAGGGACTTAATAAAAAATTGATCGAAGTTTTTGGAGGGTCGAAAAGTGCAATTCCAAACTCTATGAATGGTTTGAACGCTAAGGCTATGAATGACTTAGGTAAGATGTAAAATGCAGATTTGGTTGTTTCTCGCGAATTTCATCGAACACGTAAAATGCAGGTAGAAATGGAACCAGTGCCTGCGTGCCTATTTTCTTGAATGTTCTACACCTCAAAGTTATCTTGAATAACGCTTGTGTCTGTGGAGCACGTGGAAACGAAAATAAAGAAGCATAATGCAAATGCTATTTCACCGAACAGTTTATGATAAATCGTTAGGATTATAATACTGAAATTTGTGGAGTTCAACTTCACGTATACTGTGTTGGGAAGTTTAGAGATGGTGTTTGATCCAGTCGGCTAGTAACGAAATGCTGCCAATGGTCGATAGCCCATATCGTGCCCATGAATTCAATGCAATTCATGATATCGTGTCCACAAATTCACTGCAAGTGTCCACAAATTCACAATGATTCACACATTTCATCGAACATTTGAAATGCTTAAAAAGACATGAGCAAAACAAAAGACAAAGGGAGAGTGGGGGGAGAGAGAGTAAGAGAGAGAGAGATATGAGCGAGGACTGTTAGGATTACCCTGCCTTCGAGGATGGCCGATTGCGATTTCGGTTCCAAACTCAGTGTTGATGTTTGCAATGTGATTCATGGATTTATTCGAGAGGGAGAAGAGGAGAATGTGGGGGGGGGGGGGGGGGGGGGGAGAGAGAGAGAGAGAGAGAGAGAGAGAGAGAGAGAGAGAGAGAGAGAGAGAGAGAGGGAGAGACGTGGGTGAACGTAGGTTTGATAGTGAGAGGGGCACGCAAGTGTGGGAATTGGTTTTGTGCAGTTAAAAGCAGAAGGCATCACAATACCCACGGGCAAAATCTCAGCCTTTTAAGTAGTTACACTTGCAATCTGAGCCCTTGAATTGAGATCCAACGGTGCAAAATATAAGGAATTGAAAAATTGAGCATCCTTATTATGTAGATTTGGGTAGGAGTGTTTTTTAGGCCCAATCCACCAAAAAAAAAAAAAAATATTAGTGGCAACTAACTCATCTCAAAGAGGTAGCCTAAGAAAAGAAAAAATTGTAGCCCAACTAATTTTTATAGGCCCAAAAAGGCAGAGCCCAAACATAATTTGGTTAATTGCTAAGAGGTTGTTAAGTTTAGTTATTCCAAAATGAGTACTTTTTTTGAACAAACATTGCTAACTTTAAAAACTTTTAAGTTTTAATTAGGATGCCCTTATTCATTAATTGGACAACAGCAGTGCGACCCACAAATACAGTGCCATTTAACTTAAGAGGTAAGAGTCACTTTCACATCTATCATAACAAGGTTGTCAGAAAATTGACTTTGGAAGCGCATATGGTCAATGAGTGGATAGTAGAAAAATCCTTTTAAAAAATGTGAACCAAACAAGAATACATCTCTGCGACTCTGCAAAAAGCTCTATAACCCGTAGTTTACAAAAAACTAAAATCATGAAGGTAATAAGCCATATAGTTTAATTTTGGTCACGAAGAATCATGTAGTCCAGAATTTACGAACTTGCAATTTGTTTTGATATGCAGAGGAAGGTAGTTCTTAAAGGAGCCATACTGACACAAAAGTCTCGTTCTAAAGCCTGGAAATAGGGGTGTCAAACGGGCCAGATCGGCACGGGCACGGCATATTCGAAGGTGGCACGGCACAATACGGCACGGTCTAAGTGGGCACGTGGCACGACACAGGCACGAAAATGAGCGCACACGGCACGGAAGTTGGCATGACATGGCACGACATGACACGGTATTTGACGGGAACGGCACGGGCACGACACGAAGTGGGACAGAGCACGAGTCACGACATGACACGACACTGTTCTAGCACGGCACGACACGGGCACGGGCATGAGCATAGAAGTTGACTTGGCACGGAACGGCACAGAACTAGGACGGGCATGGCACGACACTGGCACGACACATCACGGATTCATGGTTCTAGCAAGGCACCACACGGCACAGCACGGCATGACATGAGGCATGAAAAAACTAGAAAATATATATATATATATATATATATATATATATATATATATACGAAAATTCTCTTATCCACACCCCCGGATTTAAGGAAAAAATGGGGTTTTTTTGTGTTGCAAATTTTTTTTGGAAAATCCGATCCGTCCAATGTGTTCAGAAGGTGTTTTCAAGGGTCCACGCGAAAAATCTTCAAAAAAAAAATACCGGGAAGGGCTTGATCGAAGCAGTTTTCGCAAAAAATGTATATTACATTTTTTGCGAAAACTGCTTGGATCAAGCCCTTCCCGGTATTTTTTTTTTTGAAGATTTTTCGCGTGGACCCTTGAAAACACCTTCTGAACACATTGGACGGATCGGATCGTCAAAAAAATTTTTGGATCACGAGGTGCGGAAATGAAAGGTGCGGATAAGAGCCGGATCCATATATATATATATATATATATATATATATATATATATATATATATATATATATATATATATGGATCCGGCTCTTATCCGCACCTTTCATTTCCGCATATATATATATATATATATATATATATATATATATATATATATATATATATATATATATATATATATATATATATAAGTTATTAAATAAACACGGAATTGATTAAAGAAATTGGGAAAAATGAAAAAATGCAAAAAAAAAAAAAAGAAAGGTTGATTAAAGACAAAAAATAAAGGGAACATATCATTATACTTTTATTTTACGTCCCAAAATGATAGAAATTACAGAAATAATAGAAATTCAATTCGTTTACAAAAATTCAATTAAAATTTCAAGTTATAGAAATTATATTCTTTTAATAAATTCGATTATAGAAATTCAATTATGGAAATTATAGAAATTACCAAATTAAATTATAGAAATGATAGAAACTATAGAAATTAATTAATAATAGAAATTAATCAAATTATATAAATTAAACTGTAGAAATACTTTTATTAAATTCGATTATAGAAATGGTCCCGAAATGATAGAAATTAAATTCTTGAGAAAAATGCCAAAGTAAAAGAACATTTAAAATCAAATGTAAAAAAGTTAATTTACAAAAATACTAAGTTTATTTAACTAAAATAAGCAATAAACTTCATATCAATGATCCCACAAGGCGTAATAATCCGGACCTCTAATTTTCGGACAAAATTTCGACGATCTGAACCGTTAGATATGTTTAAAACATGTTTTTAAGGTTCTACAGGAGGATTTGGCAAAAAAAAATATTACTCGGAAGGGCTTGGTTGGAGAAATTATAGAAACTATCAATTTACTTAATTTTTTACATGAATGATATAATCCCTCCTAGAAAAAAGATAGACGGTTCCGATTTTCAAAAAATAACTTGAAAGGCCCTCGAGTGATGCATCGTAACTTTATGAGGATTTTGCATACATGTAATACCATGTATTGTACACACACACACAAAAAAAAAAAAAACCTTGGGTTTTGTTGCCGCCATTTGCTTCCCTCCCAATTATATTGTGTTTCCCTGCATTCCCCCCCCCCCCCCCCCCCCCCCCCCCAAAAAAAAAAAAAAAAAAAAATTAAGTGTAGCCAAACATATCTGTAGAGATAGAGAGAGAGACAGAGAGAGCTCTGTTGAAGCATGGATCTGGGTAGGCGACCCCCAGCACCTCCAACCCTAGCCATATCCCTGCAAGTATGGCTCTCTCCCTCGTTTTTATCATTTTTAATAAAAAAAATATTCATGTATCTATGCTTGTATATACAACCGTCCAGACAACAGATTGGGTCACATATTTGGCTGATTTCTCCTTCATACACTTGGAATTAAGTTTTGGATCCTTCTTACAATTTAAAGTTCACTCAAAGCCCTTTCTTTTGCCTCTGGAATCACTCAAATCCATTGAGAATTCGATGTACTATGAATTTTTGAATACTGGTCTGCATGCTGCCAATCTGCTCTTGAACAGATTCGTGTAGCTTCTGTATTTGCTTGTTTTCTCACCCTTGGGGTACGAATTTGACCTTGATCCCTTCATAGATTTTGAGCTTCGTTTCACTACGGAACTTTTGACAGTAGAATCACTCCAAAATATAAAGAGCTCGATTTATGGTGATTTTTCTAATTCAGGCTGTCTTGTGTTCACTCTTTTTCTGTAGACCCCTGTTTGTGCGAATTTTTAAGGGTATCAAATAGCCTTCAAATATTCTGATTTTTGGCTGAGACTAATCAAATTACTCTTTGCAATCCAAAATTAGATTCGTATTTTGCTCACACGCATTTTTTAGGATCGCCAACAATTTTGCGAGAATTCAGATATATAAAAATCATTAATATTACTGAATAGAACCCCTCACAGTTTTGAGATAACAACTTACGCTAGTTACGTGTGTTATTTGTACAATGTAGGGCTGGAATCTGTAAGGCTTTCAGGGGAGGACAAAAACATCATGGTGTTGACCGGAGATGGGATTGATGCCGTGGAGCTGACAATGTTGCTGAGGAAAAACTTGGGATCTTTTGAGCTGCTGAGCGTTGGACCAGTGGAGTACGGAGGCGAGCCGTTAGTAAAAAAACTGCCGTTAAAAGCTATTTTTACTGAAAATGTGTAAGACCGCATGAAATAGTTAACCCTTAAATGGCAGTAATTAAATGACTGCTAGTATATTTGTCCTTATTTTTTCTCTATTGTATACGTAAATCGATGGCATGACACAGCACGACACGATTTAAAAAGGCAAGGCACGACCCAACACACGATTAAGTAAACGGGCTAGCATGGCACGACACGATTCAAAAAAGCATGACACGACATGACACGATTAACTCAACGGGCCAGCACGGCACATCCTGAATTAATTAATCGGGCATGTCACGACATGACATGATTTAAAAAGGCACTGCCCGACACGGTACGGTAACAAAAATGGCCCAGCACTGCATGCTTAAAGCACGGCATGGCACGACACGCTATGACACGATGAATTAAACGAGCACGGCACGTCACGGTACGAAGCACGGTTGGCATGGAAGTTGAATAGCACGGCACGACACGACACGACAAGCACGTTTGACACCTCTGCCTGGAAGGTGATTGTTGGTGTTTCAGGTATATATATTCACTTACATTACTTAATTTTCTTTGTCGATCACTCCATTTTTATGCACAATTTCAAGGAAATCAAACATATGGGGTGTCTCCCCTCCCTCTGAAAGGAGGCTAGGGTTTACCCACCTCGACCTCATTTCTTCGCGTGTGGTGGTTTGATCTTGGGTTTGCTCGGCCTTTTTGGCAGTCTCCGTCGAAGGCCTGGTTCTAGCTTTGTGGGTTCAGACCTGTGCGGTGGAGATGGAGTGCAGGGGTCCGGTTTATGGCGGCCAGCAGCGTGGTAATAACTGGTGAAAGCGGAATTTAGTGGTAGGATTGGGGTTTTTCTTCCTCTTTTTTTCACTGGTTTTCTCTCCCAACTGTTTCTTCAGTCCAACGTTGTACCGGTCTGGTTCCCAGATCTGGTGGTTTGACGGTGGGCACAATAATCTTTGATTTTTGTTGTGTGTTTGTACTGTATTTTCTTCGATTTCATCTTGTGCTTAGAAAAAAAAAGAATAAAATAAAAAAAAGTACATTAACGTGAAGGCAAATGTTAATGCCAAAACTGTTTTTGATTGTGCCAAAACTTCAATGCATAAAATGCTTGTACTTAGTGCAATGTACATGCCTTTTATGCATTGGAGTTTTGGCATAATCAAAAACGGTTTTGGCATTATCACTACCCTAATGTGAACTTCTATTTTTTTTTTTCCGTGTGGTTCCGTGCATCAATGAGTACAATGCTAGTGAGGGAAAAATTAAAAAGAATAAAATCTAATAACGAACTCGTAACAGTTCCAATCAATTACTATGGTTGTGAAAGTAGGAAAAAATAAAATTTTTACTTTTAAAACTAAAATATATAAGGAAATGAGAGAGAAAATAGAGAAATTAGAGATAGGTGGTAGTCATGGGACACATGGAAGAGTAGGAGGGAAAAGAGGATTTGAGACTTTTTAAAACAAATCAAAATTCTAGAAAATTAGGATTGGGAGTCTGGTGTGTTATGAAGGCTTATTGCATAGCTATTGGGTATCAACCAATATCTTATAGCAATGCATTTTACCAACATAACTCTCCAAACTCAAAATCCTAATTTTCTAGAATTTTTCCCTTTTTAATTGTTTGTAATTAAGAGAGAGGATGAGAAATTATTATTATTTTTTTGTGTGTGTGTGTGTTTTTTTTGTGGGACAAGTTTTGGTTTTGTTTATATATATATATATATATATTGTTATAGTTTTAATTTTTATTTTTTTTTCTAAATGATAACCCGTTTGATACACCTGGTCGGAAACAACACAAACATTTTTTTTTTGTCTATTAGCGTTGTATTCATTCGATACACGGCAGTTGAAAAAACACCAACGTAAATTTTTTTATTCTGTGAATCGAACGGGCACAATGCTAGTTGATAGATTACGGCAAATGAAGTTTATACCCAAGAGAGCTCTAAGTGGTCCAAGTGGCAAACCCTTGATTGGATACAAGAGTTAAATCTCAAAATAATTTTGAAGTTTAATAAAATTCTTTTTTTTCTGTTCCAAAAAAAAAAAATCACACAATAATGATTCTAAATACAAAATAGATTATTTTGAATAGACCAGTGCTATTACAGGATTAATCACTATGAAGTATGAACAAATCCCAGTGGATTACTATGAACCTTATTTGGAATAGATCAGTGTTATTACGGGATTAATTACTACGAACAAATCCAAGTGGATTACTATGAACCTTCTCTACAAATACAAGAGGTAAATAATCTATTAATTTGCAGAGTTTGGATGGGTTCTTTGCCCCATTCAAAATCCCATTATAAACAGATCAGCTACTCTTTTTATTTAGTTTTAAATATCACAAAAATTGGAGGTCACAGCCATATTACTAGGTAAACAGTTACCCATTACCTAAATACTTCTCTATATATATATATATATATATATATATATATATATATATATATATATATCACAAAAGCTAGTTACACGTAAATGTGGAGGTCACAGCCATACCGTTTTGAGTAAAACTAAAAAAAATCCTCACTTTCTTCGTCTTCCCACATACACAAAATAATATAAAACCGCTTTTAGGAGTTTTTTGGGCTGGTATCTTGTCAACTTTAATTGTTGTCTTAGTAGAGGTACGGTGGTGTGTTCCCGTTACTTTGGCCATATCTCTCTTTCCTTAGTGCCGCCTTCTTCATCCGTTTATCTAGTTGTACTTTGTGCATTGAGTTAATAATTCATGTAGCCGACCTTAATTAATTGGGACACAAATCTTGGTTTTGTTGAACTGATAAAAAAAAGCATAAATGTCTTTGTGCCAAAAACTAGTTTTTCCCAAGAACTAAGACAGGTTATCCTCTCACAATACATCACATAAAAAAGCGTGAACATAAAAATCAAAACAGTTTTAAAACAAAATTCCGTCAGCGGAACGGGCTCCCCAAGTAGGTTGACTTGAACTACTCAACTTTTGGTACTAGCTAGTTAATCATTTCAACTATTTTGAGCTTACTAATTACTACTACTTACACCCTAAGCATATGATTTCAGTAGATTTCGTGTCAAGTTTACTTGGGAAATTAAAAAATCTCGGGTGGCGTTGCTTTATAATTAAAAAGTTGCAAATGGAATTACTTATATTGCGTGCCTTTGTAAGTTGTAGACCTTCCCCGTAGACTTTGAATATCAAAGTCGCCATTTTTTTATTCTTCTAACCATCAATCAATGAAAGACACGTATAGCAAACTATTACAACTAAACCAAAAACCAACAAAAACTGCTGGGAAAAAAAAAAAAGAGAGAGAAAAAGAAAAACAGCCAACAAAAGTACAGAAAATGGTAAAACCATTGACGCATGCGCCGCCGCTGTCACCCGTCGTTGCCCGCCGCTGCTGATGTTGGAAGGCCAAAAAAAAGAAAAGAAAAACCGCTAGATCGAGATTGTGAAACCTAATTTGATCTGCGTTTCGCTAACTATTTGGGTTTCTACATTCCTTATTAGGTTCGTGAGATCCAAGGAAAACTAGCATGAGCTGTGGATATACTCAACTCGCTATACGCATTAATGGTGTACTCTATTTTTCATTTTATAAATAATGAACACTGGTGTAAGTCGTAGGTGCACTCAATATATTATAGAGTTAAGAATCGATGTTAAAATATCTCTGCATGTCTTGCAACATTTGTATCTTTTCTTGATTGTTGTTCGCGCGTTGTGCACTAATTGGTTCGACCAATTTCTCAATATACTTACGTAAAGTGGTAGCACTGAAGACCTACCTCTGATGTTATATTCAATTTTAAATCACCAATTTGTCCAAAAGCTTATACATTTAGTGATATGGATAACTTGATCATTTATTTCTTGACACGTCTGTTGATGTCTAATTAGATTGTTCCCCAAAATCGTGCTATATGATAAATGCTTAAATATTTATATAAGCGCCTCTTAATTTATCATTGCTAAATCTATTTATATTGTTACTTGGAGTTAAATGCTAGATTTTTGCGTTGTAGGTATTTAGAGGTGTATGGTATAGAACTTGCAAAGTCAAAGTACATGATATCCAAATAATGTTCCGTCCTCAAATTAATTCATGTGGTGCACCCAAGCTATCTTGGATAATCGATCACAAGGGCACACAATTTTATTCCAAAGCCTAATATAATTGGCACGAGGTCTGAGAATAGCTGAATAATTATCTTGACATTAATTGCAAATGGGATTTCCCTGTAGCCAAAGGAGCCATGCCTTTCAAGACTTCTCGCTCACGGGAAAAATAGAAGCCCGAAAACAGTAGGGCTCGGAGGGTTTTAATTAAAGAATATACTATAGGTAGACTAAGAGATGATAGGATGATAGGGTACATGAAGTATTTTCCCGAAAAAGTTCAAGAAAAAGAAACGAACCGATTCACAGAAGAGAGAATCTGAACTGTTCAATTCATTTTCCTGAACGTTTTCGGGAATACTTTTCCAGTATCTTTCTGTACGTATAAGAGAGGTAGGAGGATTGGTGGCACTGTTATCTCAATATAAAATGGGAATGGAAAATAGAAGGCTGCGCCATCACGGCAAAAATCAGAAGCAACCAAACATTGATGTCTTCTACTCGAATGAAGCCTGGTCGTCCAGGGGAAATGAAGTCCTTGCTCCAAGTAATTTTGCTTATGTAACGACTTCAAGTTTATTTATTCAAATCGATTGTATAACTAGAACCCGTTTTGTTTTCAATCGAATGCAACAATTTTTAATGCTATCAATATGTTTCGTATTCTTATCCACGGTTTACAGAATACAAGTTACACATAATGCGTTTTCTTTGATTTTGCTTGAATAATTGAGATGATTTATGCACGTAAGCTAAGAATTGTGCTATTTGAGCGTCTCTAAAAGAAATGAATTATACTATTATGATGATCCGTGCTATGGGATAATCCATGTCAATTAACAAGTCATATTTTCTTGATGATTATCGGAAGGATTGCAGACCTAGCCATAATGTCTCAGGAATCGAACGGTAACCCTAGCCTATGCATTTCATTGTTACGTAAGGTGGATTCCAAACCTTAAATACTTCTGTCATTAGTTTAGCCCATTAATTATTAATTGCTTGTTTTCTTAATTCCTTTGAGTTTCTTAAAATCAAATTCACCAACTCTCTTTTCTAAGAACTAATTTAAAAATTTATTGAATATTGAGTAATTCTATCAATCTGAATAATTTCTAATTTTTATAGATTTATTTTTGGTACGATATGGCATGATCAACCTTGCTAATGTATATTGTATATATGACAAAAAAACAATTCCGACTCTTTGTACTCTTTGTTCAATATGGATCTTATTTAATAGATCTCGATTAGTTCTATAAAGCAATGATTTTAAAATGACATAAAACTTTATGTATTACAATCATTTGAAAAGTGACACAAACTCCCAAGATAGACTAACAAATCCGGATGGAGGGAGCAAAGGGTATAAGCCGGGAAGCAGCGGCCCTGGTGAGCCCATCTGAATCGTTGAAAATTCCCAAAATCAACCAGTATCTTATATAGTATTGCAGAATGGGTTTTCGCGAGGAGGGCTACGGTTGCGACACTTGGCACCATGGGTATATGTTGTATCTAAGGAATTGATTTGAAATTTAAATTTCGAATTCCTAATTTAGAATTGGAACATTACCTAATTTTGAATATGACACCTTTTTTTTTATTATGACAGTATGACACCTTTTTCTTGCACCTAACATAATCCTTTTCCTCCTATTACCTAATTAATCAAAGATATCAGTTGACACCCAAAAAATCATATTACTAACTAATCCCTTGATTTATGGATTCTTTATCTTTTCCCAAAACAATTAGAACGCCATTTATCGATGAGGATCCAGGTCAACTAACTTTACACGTCAACAACACAATCGGGCCTACAATTCGTGGATTTGTAAGAATATATTTATGTAGGCCATTGATGTAATTATATACATGGAGTTCTTAATTTAATTCATAATTTTGTTTCTTTTGCAGAAAATTTGGAAAAAAAAAAAACGTGAAGTGTGAGAGAATAAATAGTCTCAAAAGATTTAGTATTTAATGGCTAGCTTTATGATGTTGATCAGGTATGGAATAGGTTACGAACAAATTTTTTTTTTTATGCAAAGTTATTGGGTTGTCTTGAAATAATGTAATTCCAGGGAAATTCATTATTGTGCCTCTCATATTCTCATGTTGGGTAATTGCTTGATAGAACTTTGATTTTTTTTAGTTCTTACCTTTTTTTGTAAAGTTATCTCATTTTTTTTTTTTGGTTAGAATTGAGTTTGGCATTGTGAAATGTAGATATGCTATGAGTTTAGGTATTTTGTGTCCGTTTAGGAAAATTTTGACTGCACACTATGTTTTATAGTTGTAATCAAACGTCAATCAAGTGCTATGTATTTTGGTTGTGCTAATCCATACTCTCTTGCCATAGTGTTGATATAGTTTGATGCCGTTGGTGGAGGGAATTGGAAGTTTGGGTTAAGTCTAAAGAAATAAAGAGAGAACTTATATCTGCTATAAAAAAGAGAGAAAATATATTTTCAAGTCATTTTTCAACATTCCTTAAAGGAAATATATAGTCTATAGTAATGCAGGGGCGAGTTTGATTAATGAGAGATCTGAAAATGACACCATCAGATGTCAATCATTTTTTATACGGAGTATAAAATTTTCTACTAATTGTTTAGACATTTTAAAAAAATGTGACTATTGGAAAAAGATTGAAAAACTGGTCGTAATAAAAAAGTGAATTCTTTTATTTCAAAATCAAAACTATAATGTCTATACAACCTGCAAAATAATATCCGATTTTAAAAGAAAATAGGTAAAGCTCTCCTCTTTGTCCATTATATCTGCCATTAAAAAAAACCATAGATGTCTCCTAAAGAAGTGTCACAAATGGAAAAACTTTTTTTGTATCTTATGTTTTCCTTTAAAATTTGCAAGTGAATTAGATTTAGCTTCTTTCCATCCGAACAACATTTAAGTTGAATTTAACCATATAAATTGTTGCGATCTAATTTTATTTTTTGGGTAGTTACGATGCAATCAGTGAGGCTCCTATGCACTTGACTAACTATGCAACTAGAGATCCTTCATTTTCTCTAAAAGATGAATGTGTATACTATTTTACGAATCTATTTACTCGAGTGCAAAGTCAAATGAAAAAAATGTAAAGGCATGGAAGCTCCATTATAATGGAACCCAATATGCTACTAGGCCAATTTTCCGTTAAATTGTTGGCATCATTAATTGAAAACATAGTTCGAAGTATCTAAATGGTACTATTTGATGTTGATTGCGGGGTATGATTCCAAAACTTTTCTATAGACCCATTTAGTGTAGGTTTTGGTATGAAGACTTGGGAAGTTATACCTCTTGATTGATTATCGTACTAATTAGGGGAGATAATCATCTTTGTTTTGATTAAAAAAAACCATCTTTGTTAATTAGTTGGAGTTATTGTAATCAATAAAATTTCTACCAATAGTTAGGTTTATACTAATTGAGAGGTTCAAAAGCATACCTCTTTATAGGCGTCATTTTAAAAAATAGTACGCAATTTATTTTGTTAAAAAATAGTATACATCACGGGTTTTAGCTAGTATTTTAGTGGGGAGGGTTTTACGCTAGTGTTTTAGTGGGGAGGGCGTAACTCTTCGAAGTCAAACTTTGACTTCTATTTTTGATGCAAAAACTTGCAATAACCAACAGCTTATTGTCTCCCACTAGCAGTAGAATTCTCGCAAAAACCAGTAAAAATGGCGATAACCATAAAATCTTCACTCTTTCTCCTCTTAGTCTCTCACCTCTTCCTCTTCACTTTCATCAACAGCTACGATTTCTCTATCCAGGAAGCCACAATCGACGACATCCAACGCGCCTTCGCCGACAACAGACTCACCTCCAGACAACTCGTTGACTTCTACTTGCACCGGATCGAAACCCTCAATCCGGTGCTTCGCGCCGTGATAGAGGTGAATCCGGACGCCCGTGATCAAGCGGAAGAGGCAGATCGAGAGAGGGAGAGAAATGACGGGGGCCGTCGATCGCAGTTGCACGGGGTTCCGGTGTTGCTCAAGGACAGCATAGATACGGCGGACAAGTTGAATACGACGGTTGGATCGTACGCGTTGTTGGGGTCGGTGGTGGGGAGGGATGCGACGGTGGTGGAGAGGCTGAGGAAGGCTGGGGCGGTTATATTGGGGAAAGCTAGTCTTAATGAATGGTATGGTCTTCGGTCTTTTGGAATTCCAGACGGTTGGTGTGCTAGAAGTGGTCAGGGCGTGGTTAGTACTTTTCTTCTTCCAACTCTCTCTTCATATTTTTTTTTTTTGGGATGGTTTGACTGTCATGTGCCTCGGTCAGTTTACCCGCGCTTGACTAATTCTCTCCACGGTACGGTCAAAGACATGCCATCCACGCTGATTAATGGATTTCACAAGAAATTTCTTTCTTTTGGTATGAGTCCAAGAATTGAACCTCCTCAATTGTGTACGGAGAAAATCCAACAACCAACTGGATTACAGGACTAACCCTTGGTTGGGCCCAAAAGGCTTACTTTATATATGGTGCAGTGTGTTTTGAGCCCCACGCATTACGTGACTGTTCAGGGCAGTTTTGGTTTTAGATTTTGTTACACAATTTATATTGTACTTATATTGATGGGGCACAATGGCTTTTATGGACCTAGATCACATAATCCTCCTCCAGTTGAACGTACTCTCTGTTCAGGCTCGCAATTCTTGCTCTACACTCATGCTCTTAATTCTTGGTCTCATTTACTGTAGTAATTTGAAATGTTTTCAAAAGGTGCATTCCTTCTCACACTTCCTAGACCCTAAATCCTAAATGCCGCATCCACAAACGCGCATTATGTGACTTAGTTATGGACTGAAGGTACATTGGAGAAACATGAGATGGAAAATGTAGGATCTAATATCCTTTTTTAGGAACATGAAGGTGTAATCAAGTAAATTTGAACTTTGTAATCACTCTCGAGCTTAGAAACGTTAACACATCCTTAACATTGGAAGAGGATGACAGTTCTAGGGAACACTAGTGTAAAACTTGTAGTATTATTGTGGTGGCTAAATTAGACTGGGAAAATTGAATTCAATGATTGATATCTAGAAATGTAACTGCAAAAACAGAGTTTGCAAAAAAGTTAGGATTAAAGAATTAAAGGTGCCCCTTTTACTTTTAATTCATTGAGTTATTTTTGCTTTTATCCCTTAAATTATCACCATTTTGTCTACTTAGTCCTTAAACTATCTAAAACATGAATACCACCCTTCAACTATCAGAATCCATTTTATTAAGTCCAACTACTCACACCGTCAATTTTTTTGGACGGAAAAACTATCACGTGCGTGTCACGTGGTATTAAATCCCAAACACATGGGCATAATCAGTGCTTGGTTTTTGCGCACATGGGGAATGGCTGCTTCTTAAAGATTATAATAGTCATAATATTGTGAATTTTGTATTGCTAGCACCCTCTGTTTTTTGGTGGAGGAGAGAGTGGATGAACCCTTTTTTTGTGGAGACAGTGGATAAACTCAATTTTTTTGTGCTACTGAAAAGAGAGTGAGAGAGAGAGAGATGAACTATGTATTTTAGGTGCTCTTTCTCATATGCTGACTCATATTGGAGGGAAAACTGGAAAAAAATTGTGGTGTTGGAGCCAATCCATGGGTTGAAATGGCTACTTTACCCTTTTATTTGGAGAGGAGATCGCACGTGATACGTTTTCCGTCCACAAGACTTAATGGTGTGAGTAGTTGGACTTAGTAAAATGGATTCTGATAGTTTAAGGGCATCTCTAGTGCCCTACCTAAAATCACTACCTAAAGTGCCCTAACTAGTTAGCTAAGAAAAACCTCAAAAACTGGTCTCTAGTGCACAAAAGTTGGCTCCCTAAAATCCTAGGTGGCACCCCTCACTACCTAAAGTGCCCTAAGTGACTACCTAAATTTAGGGAGGGACTTAAGGAGAGAGAAAGAGGAGAGAGATAGAGAGAAAGAGGAGAGAGAAAATTGCTGGCATTTATAACATCAAATTTGTAATTATTTTTTTGGTTATAGAGGCCCACTTAAATGGGTCCCACATACACTTTAGGGAGCATTTTTAGGGAGCCCCATTAAAGTGAATTTCTTTTTAGCTAGCTAACTAAGTTCTTAGCAAACAAAATAGGGTCCCACATGTGCTTAGGTGTACACTTTAGAGAGCATTTTTTATGTAGTGCACTAGAGATGGCCTAAGGGTGGTATTCATGTTTTAGATAGTTTAAGGACTAAGTAGACAAAATGGTGATAGTTTAGGGGATAAAAGCAAAAATAACTCTAATTCATTTCTATCCAGCAATGGACTTGGTATGGAAGGTAATTGAACCAAAATTTCTTGTCGGTTGTGCAAAAGACTAAGTTTTTTCCATTTGCCGTTGTTTTTTTGCAGAATCCTTATTTAGAATCAGGGACCGCATGCGGCTCCAGCAGCGGATCAGCCATATCAGTAGCTGCAAACATGGTGGCTGTATCACTAGGGACCGAGACTGATGGCTCCATAATATGCCCTGCTGATTCCAACTCTGTTGTGGGGATCAAGCCCACCGTTGGACTAACTAGCCGAGCAGGGGTTGTCCCCATTTCGCCACGACAGGACTCCATTGGGTAAACGTACAACTCAATTCATGATTATCTCTATTCATTTACAGACTAGGCGATATGACATTCTATCTGATGCCTGTTACTTGTTTATGTTTTCTGTTTTTCTATTTTTCATCTCTTGGTTGATAGCTAAACTCTAGCCTCAAGCCAGGTACTTTGGATGGGTTTGTTGCAACGTCTCCCAGGTTACCTTCTGAGTTTTGAATCCTTCTTTGGAAACATATTTCTAAGGAGAACTACCTGGTGCCTTTTTTCGTGTTATTTATGTGTTCTGTTTTTCATTTCTAGGCGCCAGGTACTTTGGATCGGTTTCTGTAGACCTTTACTTTTTGAGTTTTGAGTTCTTTTTTCAAAATATATATATAATCCAAACGAAAACTTTTCCAAGCAAGTATGAAAGGGATTAGTTTTTTCAAAGTAGTCGTTGTCTTCTGCTTATGAAATCATGCAAATCAAGTATTTCATATCATGGAAAACATAAGTTATTTATTTGATAGATTATCTTTACCTAATTTCTAGGAGCCAGTTAGCTTGGTAGAGCTATCTGCTGCCCCTTTCTTTCATTTTTTGAAACCATTTTTCTTAAACTTCTATCAGCAAGTCTTTTGCGCACAGAATTGAAAATGATAGGGAGGGGACTCCTGACTAGTGTATTCAGACTTTTCATTGTTCCCAATGTTGAGTCCGTAAATTTGTGCAGCAGCGATAATGTTTAACTTGGTGTTTCGTTGTTTGTTTTTGCCTGGGTCCGCAATGGTTAGATGCAGGACTGATGTATAGCCAGGGCCATCTCCCTGGCTTGTTTGTTGTTTGGTTTGTGCTTAATAAAGTGAAATACTTATAAATAAACAAAAACTTGCAAAAGCAAAGAAATAAAGTCACTACCAAACATATTTTGATGTTTTGTCTATGGGATAACACATACTTACATATGATGATGGACAATTCCAGGCCAATTTGTAGAACAGTATCAGATGCAGTTCAAGTGCTTGATGCAATCGTGGGCTTTGATCCACGAGATTTTGAAGCAACAAAAGAAGCAGCCAAATTCATACCAGCAGGTGGTTACAAACAATTTCTCAACTTAGACGGCCTCAAAGGAAAGAGGTTGGGTGTGGTGAGGAATCCATTTTTGGCCCTTCTGAATAAGTCCACAGGTGCTTCCACCTTTGAAAATCATCTATACACGCTAAGGTAAAAACTTCAGTCATGGTGATAATATTGCCATATTGCTATTAACTCTAGTAAATATTGTGACTTGGGACAATAGCAAGTGCTATCTGATTCAAAGTCATGAAAATTGTCCTCTTCACGAGAAGTAGTTAGTTGTTAATGGTACGAACTCAAGAGATAGTTAGTTGCCTTTGGATGTTCTCACAGGCTTTGGGAATTTTGTTTGAAATTGAAGGCAAAGGGGAGCAACAATAGTGGATGATTTGGAGATAACAGACGTTGAAATCATTTTGGATCAATATCAAAGTGGCGAAATAGTGGCTCTGCTAGCCGAATTCAAGTTGGGCATAACTGATTACTTGAAAGAGCTAATCAGTTCTCCAGTGCGGTCACTAGCTGATGTTATTGCTTTCAACACAGATAACCCTGACCTGGTATGCAATTCCCAAATTTCGACATTCGGTTCATTTGTTTCTGAGCAGAACAAACTTGTTGCTTTCGTATCTTATTCAATTTTTGCAGAACGTGTTTTTGAGAATTTGAAAACATCTTTTACAGAAATGGGTTAGTTCCAAAACAATCCTAGAATTTTAGTTTTGAAACCATTCAGGCTATGCAAGTTCGCTTTATTTCTCTAGTGATCCCTAAAACAAGTTCTAAAAACTGTAACCAAATTGGGAAAGTCTTCGCCATTTTATAGTCTGACTTGCAACTAATTCGTGAACATGCAAAAGAAGACTTCATCCAATTGTTGAGCTGATCATGCAGGAGAATACCAACGAATACGGTCAGGAGAATTTTATTGCTGCAGAACGGACAAATGGGATCGGCGAGGAGGAAAGGGAGGCGATAAAGAAGATGGCGAATTTGTCGCGAAATGGTTTCAAGAAACTTATGAAGGAGAACGAGTTGGATGCAATGGTGACACCGGGTTCGGGTGCCTCTTCTGTACTGGCAATTGGAGGGTACCCTGCGATTACTGTCCCAGCCGGCTATGATAGCAATGGGATGCCTTTTGGGATCTGCTTTGGAGGCTTGAAGGGCACAGAGCCGAAGCTGATTGAGGTAGCTTATGCTTTTGAACAGGCTACAATGGTTCGGAGACCTCCTTCCTCTTTGACCTTGGAATTCAGCAATGAAGCTTACTTCTGATACTTTTAGAACGGCTTTTACTTCCGCCTTTACTCACTTACCTTTTATACTTGCAACTTTGATACAAATTTTCAGTGACACATTTTTCTTCAAATTTGTGTTGAGCCTTTTTAAATCTTTTATGTCGTACTCTAGTTCTAAATTTGCTCTTAATTTTTTGTTTCATTAACGAAGTCTTGTAGCTAGAGACCTAGATAAGACCACGAAGTTGACACACAAGCAAACCGACAAACACTCACATAGCAAGTGGGCCCCACACATACTGTTCACCTCTAGTATGTGTAGGGTTCAGGTGGGATGGAGAGGAGAGGAGAGGAGATCAAATTTCAGTGTGCAAAACACCATGACAACTACTGTGTTCGTGGACAATCTTCCAAAAGAAATCAGAAAAATCTGGTTATATAATCTCTTCTCCAGCTTCGGGAGGGTGGCGGACTGCTTCATTCCAAACAAGATAAGCAAGGAAACGGGGCAGAAGTTTGGTTTTGTTAGATTCAATTCCAGATTCAGAAGCTAATGCAGCAGTTGCAAATTCAAATGGTATATATGGATTTGGAACCATATTGATCTCAACACAAACTTGGAAAGGTTTGAGTTTGGGAATCGAAAAGCGAAAATACCTGTTCAAACAAGGCAGGTTAAAATGACATTAAGGAGCAGAGGGCCAACTCAGAATACTCAAACCCATGCACCAGTCAAGCAGCAAGCTTTGAAGAAATGGGTAGTCAAGAGAAACAGTCAGAACAACGAGTCAACCAAACCTATATACACAAATGAGCGAAATCGGGAATGCTTACCTACCATGTCCCCTTCATTCACTTTTGCCTTGATCCAACACCTCTTACAGAACAAAAGTACGGGCTCACGCATGGTACGCATGTATGGCTAAGCTGTTACGGAGTTCTACTTCATTTGTGGAACTCTGTAAATTTCAGTAAAATTGGAAGCAAATGGGGGAAGGTAGTTACGTCGAGTGATGAAGCCACAAAGAACATATCATTTGCTTGCTGTGGGTAATTAAGTGCTCATATAGACAAATTCTAGGCATCCCCAAAACCAACCGATCAAAGAAAGTTGAAGGGAGAAGAAACAAACAAAAATGCGTGGTGATTCGATCAGCAGCTCCACTTTCGGCATCCACTGAAGTTATCAATAACAGAAACAAAATTCTGTTATCTGAAGCTGAGGCCGTTTGGACAGTTACAAGAATTATGGAAAAGGATTACATGGGAAATGAAGAAGAAGTAATCAGTACAATTATAGTTATGGAGGAGCAGGATGAACTTCGAGCTATCCAGGACCAATCTCAATAAATAGTCAACTGGAATTGGCCTTATTGAAGCTGGGGTGTGGTGTGGGGCCTGGGCCAAGAGGTATGGGCCTAGGGCATTGAAAACCTCAAAAAATTAGGGGCTTCCTTACACTTTAGTATTAGGCTTGAATAGGGGTCTTTTTTAGGTCAGCCCACAAATTTTTATAAGAGGTAGCCAACCCATCTGAAAGAGACAGCCCAGTAAAGAAAAAATGGTTGCCGAACTATTCTCTGAGCCTTGGTCTTAGTGACACAAGATTCACTCACTTCTTCATAGTCTTGATGTTCGAGCCCGTGCCATTCTCTTTGTTGGATTTTCCTTTTTCCCTTTTTCCACGTCGGAAGTAAAAAAGGTATATATGAATCAAGTTTTCGCAAATTTCGAAATAAAAAATAATTGGAAAACAATCTCTAAGTGATTCTTATTACAATTGATTTAATTCTTTTGTTACAAGCATTAAAAATCAAATAGTTAAGTGAGCTATCATAATTCCATGATTTTTTTTTCCCGAAAATGAACGTTAACTAAAGGATCTTCAGAGTAAATTTTTATTATAATTTTTTCTGAACATAAGTTTTTTTGGGTCTACATCAATTTCTGGAACAAGGCCTTAATAAATATTGGAGCGTGGATAATCTCTCAGCTCTAACAAAGAGATGGACAAAATTTCAATGGTTCAATGTTTCTCGTAACTTTTGTAGGGGTGTATATGATACATACCCAAATAAGGGGTGTGTATTGTAGCCTTTTCCTAAAATGTACAATAAAGTTGAAAGTTTTTAAACTTTTGTGTTTTGATCGTGGCACGAAAGACAATTTAAGAATACATCTTACGTTGCGTTAATTATAATTCTTTGATAAGTTATTCTTCCACTTCTTGGCGATGAAAATGATAAATATGTTAGAGTATCTCCAAGCCACTCATCTATTTTTTTCATCAAATTTTATTTTTGTTGACCTATTTTGGCAATTTGATGACTTATTTTTGTAGTTTTTAAAGTTGTGGCTCCAAGGCCACCTTACAAACTCTATTAATTTATGGCAAAAAAAAAATCTATTAACTAATTATTTTTTAAATCTTTTTGCTATTGTATTCTTGAATTGTTCAAACCTTATAAACGTTAAGCTTAAAATTACAAATACATACACATGCAACCTCTTTATCTACTAGGATCTTTCAAAAAATATTATTAGCGCAAGTCTAAAATTATCTAAAGGATATAGGTTATTATTTAATTAGTTAGCCATTTAAAAAAAAAAAGGGTGGACAATGAATATTACTCCAGAAAAGAGATTTGGGAATGAACTAATCAATAGGATGTTAATTGGCAGTTGTTTCAACTGGCTACGTAACAATCAAAAAATGATAAATTCATAAATAAATAAATAAATAACAAATTCTTAATTATAGTTAATTATTTGAGGACTCACCATATTTGATGAGAGTGAAGATCATCAAATTTCATGTTTTTTCAACGTTGCTTCTCAAAAAACATGAAAAATAGTATTTGATGCATGGGTTGGAGATTTTATGAGACAATTCTAACATTTTTTAAAAATGGTATTCAATGCTTATTTATTTATACTTCGATTAATTAGACGAAATAGTTACAAATTGTCATATTTGAAGGATCATGTGTGCGAGAGAAAGAGAGAGAGAGAGAGAGAGAGAAGAGGAGGAGAAAGGCAATTTGGACTATTGAGCTTTCATTTTTGCTGATATCATCACATTCTGTTAACCATTATGACGACAAGTAAATGGAAAGGGGATTTTGTACAATATCAGAAAAAGTAAGGGAGGTCAGTGGTATTTCAAAAATCTCAAGGGAGGTAAGTGAAATTTACCCTATAATAAAAGAAAATGATACATTAAGAACAGTATAATTAACATACTTACCTTTACCTTAGTTGGCTAAAACCGTGCTGATAACGTGTTATAAAATTGAAAAACAGAGAACACAATATTTAGAAGATAGTTACTTCGAGAACTATCAAAAGAGAAAAGGTTAGTCTTCAAGACTAATTAAATATTATTGATGTATTTTTCACAGCCTTAGTTTCACTCATTACAATATTTCTCTGGATTTTTTAATGAATAAAACTAGAAGCTAGGGGTCTTATTTATAGATGTAGGTACAGGGGCTTGTTCTGTAATATATCATAACCTCAGAGGTCTTGTGTATAATAACCCCACTGATTCACTTCCCGAATTAACCTACTCAAGAATTGCTTTAGAGAAGTGAGAGGAAGTTCTAGAGAGAGAGAGTGAGAATGAGTGATATGGGTGGTGGCCCCTCCTAGGCGGCTCAGCCCCTAGCGACAGAATCACACCCCCTCCCCCTCCGCACCCCTTCCCCCCGCCTACCTTAGCTTCCTTCCGACTCCCTGATCTCCTCTATAGTTGAGCTTATTTGGCGTTCAGACTTCAGAGACTTCCCGTACGTGGCAGACGTTCCTCTCCATTTTAGTATGTGTGACCATGATCGATTATTGGATCAGGGGGAGCCGGATCTGGGGTTTCGAGATCCGAGCTCTTGACAACAACGGTGGCGGCGATGGTGGGTGACAACTCTGGCGACATAATCCAGCGTCCTTTTTTTCTGTTCTTTTTTTGTATTTTCTTTGTTTTTCTTTGTAGGTAGTTTTATGGCCGATGGTTTTATGGCCGACAATTTTGTGTGTACCCCGATTTTTTGGCCGGTGATTTTTGATTTAATAATATTTTTTTAACTCTTTCACCCAAAAAGCTACTCAAGAATTCTTCAATGTGAAGGATGATTAGGTCAGCTGATGTCATCCACAGGATATCACGGATGATGTCACAGCATAAAAGTCTTTGTGCCGATTACTTGCTTCCCAAGTAGGTTGACTTGAACTACTCAACTCTTGGTACTAGCTAGTTAATCATTTCAACTATTTTTAGCTTATTAATTACTTACACCAAAAGTATATGAACTCACTAGATTTCGTGTCGAGTTTACTTGGGAACTTAAAAAAATTCTCGGATGTCGGCGCTTTATAATTAACAACTTGCTAATGGAATTACTTGTACATCATTTGGTATCTAGTATTAGCATCGAGAAAATGGGACCTGGGGCTGCTGTTGTGCAGCTCCATGCACAGCAGAGTGCTGTGTAGCCTATGGAGCCGCCGCTCCGGCATATTTCCGACGATCGGAGATGTTCACTACGTAGAGCTTGTTGAGTATTACAAGTATATTAAAAATTAACTCAATCGGATATCGTTAACTATCTCATCGGAATACAAATACCTTGAAAAAAAATGGAACACAAATGAACACAAACATTGGATCAAAACCACTGAACCCATGCCTTTTCAAGTTATTTGTGTTCCGACAAGGCACTTAACGATATCCGATCGAGTTGATTTTTGGTACACTTATAGTAATCGAAAAGATGCCGGCCCGGCAGCGCCATAGCTTGCACAACACGCTGCTGCGCATGGGGCTGCACAACAGCAACCCCAAGCCCGAGAAAATGCTTGTCATTTTCCTCCAAGTACGGAAATCATTCTCTATGTTTGTCTTGCGTACCTTGTAAGCTGTAGACGTTCCCCATGGACTTTGGCCTTGTTCTAGAATGAATTTTATGAGATAAAAATTAATTTTGATAAAATGTAGTTTTGTTTAGTGGTGTAATAAAATGACATTATTTTTCAAATGGATTAAATCTAGGGTTGATAAAAGTGTTTTGTAAATGATTTTATGAGATAAAATCTAGTGTTCATAAAATCTAATTTTGCTAAAATCTGTTGAGAATATTAGATTTTATCAAAACTAGATTTTATGAGATAAAATCCATTCGAGAACAAGGCTTTTATATCAAAGTCGCCATTTTTTATTCTTCTAGAAGAGAACTCTCAGTGGGAACATAATCTACCACCAATCAATGAAGGACCCGTATAACAGTTGTCCAACTGTATTTGTCATTTTGTCGACATAATGGTCCATGAGAAATGCTACGACCACAAACACTCGTAATGGGTGTGGGCCCCCACACATACTCTATAGTTTTTGATGATCCATTAGTCCGTGCAGTATTCCTACAAATTGGCCTTTTGGCTGTACCAAAATCATTGAACCAAAAATCGGTTTAAAATCTCTCTCTCTCTCTCTCTCTCCACATATACATCTCCGCGACTGTACGATAAGCTTTGCAGAAAACCAAAACTATGAAGGTAAGTCCTCCTATGTATATTTTTATTTTGGCCACAAAGAAGCATCATGTCGTACTAGTACTCTATAAATGTCCTCAAAGCCTAACTTGGGATATGTTTTCGTTATGCAGCAGACAGTGGTTATTAAAGTAGCCGTGAAGGAACACAAGTCTCGTTCCAAAGCCTTGAAGGTGGTTGTTGGTGTTCCAGGTACATATACCCACTTGTATTACTTATTGATTTTTTCAATGGGGAAATTTTTAAATAATATCTTCATAGTTTTATTCTGCAAAGAGAAGCACGTATAATTGCATCACAGTCTTTCATTTTGACAATCAATGGTCCAAACTTGTATATTTTGGAAGGCTGAGACTACTTCCAAAATACTCACTGCAATCCAAGATTCATATTTTGCTCATTTTTGTGCTATTGATATAATTTTAGGGGTAGAATCAGCAAGTTTGGCAGGGCAGGACAAGAACCACATAGTGGTGACCGGAGATGGGATCGACGTGGTGGCTCTGATGAGGTTGTTGAAGAAGAAGGTGGGATCTTCCGAGCTATTGAGCGTAGGACAGGCGGAGTACGGCGGCCGTGGCAACGGCATGGTCCATATTCCAGTAGGGGGGTATAGCTCTTACCCGACTGCATATGGACAAGGTTATGGGAATGAGACTAAGAACAACCCGTATGCATATGGACCAAGTTATGGGTATGGACGCGGTTTTGGGTCTTATGCATCTGGACCAAGTCATTGGTATGAGACTGGGAACCAAAACACAGACAATTGTTCCATATTATAGCAAAAAGTTGTACATGCAGATGAAAAGCTTATGTGAACTCTCTCTCTTCCTCTCTATGTCTATATATCTAGATTGAATGAAAGAATCTGAGTCTCTAAAGTTGGTTTGTCAGTATCGAATACAGGTCTCGTAGTGAGAAAGGTCGGGAGTTTGGGTGTTATTTTCCTTGTATTTGTTGGGATTATTTCTCCCGGGCTATTAACTAGGTTAAGATTATATTGATTGTAAATTGATTCGTAGTTTGATGTACTCCGAATTCTTATACTTGTACCTCTTGTAATTAAAAAAAGAAAAGAATATACTACCTTGTTTATTTAATGGATGTTGATTTGTACATCTTTGATATGGCTTATGTTATTCTCTTTTTTGTTCACTGAATAAAGGTAGAGATGAATATTTACCTCTGTTTTTTATGGAGCAATTATTTAAGATACTGAATTAGGCTCAGTTTGTTTCGGGCAAAAACCTTTTTCTAAGAAAAATATTTCCGTGGAAACTTTATATCCATGTCAAAGTCAATTGGCAATAAATAGAGAGGTCTCAGCATATATTAAGTGATTACCCATTCCACTTCTAAGCAACGTGAGACAATATTTCTTAACAAAAACATATTGTTTTAGATATGCAGATGGATTCTCAGCAGGATAGTGAGGAACTGCACACTGTGCGGTTTGGCATTTTTCGGCCTATGACAAATTCAATTCAGTGATCGAAAGTGTCCATCTTGTAGAGCTTATTGAAAACATAAATCACGCCAAAATACATAATTGCTTTGGATAAAATTGAAGGATTGTTCTATGCAAACTCAGCTAATTAAGCCAAGGAGCTTTCAAGTGGAGTAGTTTTAAGCTTCTGATCAATTGAAAGCATTTAAACTAGAAGTACGAATTTTTAAATGGGACTAACAGAGATATTTGCATTTGCACTGGCTTTAGCTTGCTGGTTTTCGTCTTTTGTGGAAATAAGGATCCTTACTTTCTTGTATTCAGGTCCAATTCAACTGATTTTCACAGAGCAATACGACCGTCGGATTACTCAAGAGGGGTGCTTAATTTTATTTACATTTGATGTCATTCTTGTGTTGCTTAATGCATTGTGCTATATATTCTTAAACGCATGTCCAGTAAATAGGCATTGTCCTCTTCCGAATAATTTGTAAAATAAATTTGTGTCAAATCCTTAAAAAAAAAGTTATAAAATAAATTTGTGTCAAATCCCTTCTAAGTAACTTTAAGAAATGAATTTTAAAAAATTGGACACTTTATAATAGTTACATGAAAGCTAGAATAGTTAAATGGACGGTTAAGAGAGTTGACAGAGAGTTTTTCATTACCAAATAACACACAATTAAAAATTAAAAAGGATATAACTTACCTTTTTTTTTTTTTTTTTTTGTCATTGGTTATTCCTAATCTATTACATGGGGATGAGGGAATGTGACTCAATCCCGATATGCAGTGTGGGACATCCAAAAGCTCTACCGCATGAGCTAGCCACCACTTGGATGATATAACTTACTTGGAATGGTTTAACTTTAGGGAGCAGAGATAGAGGAAAGAGAAAAGAAAGTTCATTTGAATAGACAACATACACCTTTCAACCAACTTATATATATGATTGGTGGGATAAGCATCGACCTTCCTTACTACCATTTGAGTTCTTTTTTAGAAGTACACCAGTTCTTTTGAAAAGTTTTTCTTCATAACATAATCAGAGCCAAGGCTGGCCCAGGCTTGGGCCTAGGACATTCTAAATACCCAAAAATTTAGGAGTACTATCATAAATTCTAGTAATAGGCTTTAGTAGGAGTCTTTTTCAAGCAAATAATAATAATAAATAAATAAATAATAACAAGAGGCAGGCCCATAGTGTCCAATCTGAGGCAACCAATACGCTTCCATTTTATACATTCAAAGGTTGTGTGAAGTTCTGTATAAGTGATGTCTATTCATTCAAAGGTTGGGTTACCACTTCACAATACCTCAGCTCCCCCTCTACTTCAGTCTCTTACTTCTATTTTTTCCTAAGTGAAGTCTTTTGCATCACATTATGATCAATTTATGTACACTTCTTTAAAATGGGTTCTTTTATTTCCCAATATTAGTTAGTTTTCATTTATTTAATAGTTTTAGGCTAAGTTTTCCAAATGATAAAATCTGATAACCATTAGGAAGTGCCTTCATCTTCATCTTGCTCAATAGTCCTTCGGTTCTTGGTAGTTTGATCGAGATTGAATGCTGAACAATATTCTTCAAAATATCCTATTGATCTGATCCTGATTCCTCCAAAGAGAAGTATTTTCCATTTGAATCACCTTCCCCTCTAGGCTTCCAAAAATGAGAGAAGAAAGTTACAAATTGAGAGTCACATCTACATAAATTTTCTCCAATTTAGCAAAGTACTAATTTCTTTGTAATATATGATCACAAAGGGTCCTTTATAATAAGCAAATAAAAAGACAAAAACATACACACACATTTCAGAGTACTTTTTATACATTTTAAAATACCTTCACAAACTTTTGTACATTTCAATATACTTTTTAAATTTTAATGACAACTTATTGCGCTAATTTAGAATTTTCCATGGCAAAATTTATGTAAAAGTTAGCCATTTGATCTTAGTGGGGTTTTGTCTAAAATCAATGTTATATATTCTTTTATATTACATTTGTATAGGCAAAAAAACAATTATTACAACTAGTGAGTGAGCTTTCTACAACATTTGGACTTTTTGGAGATTGTTGATTCTTTGGTCACTCTTGCCGGCCATTGAGGTTATAATTCGTACTTTTTTTTAACACTCGTTGCTGGGAAAATTATTTAAGTGTTGTACTCTTAGGAGTTTATTTACCTTTTGGTCCCCAAAGTATGGCCCGCGTCTCATTGTCATCCCCAAAGTATAAAATGCTGACATTTGGTCCCTAATGTATTTAATTTGTACCAATCAAGTCTCCAACGCTAACCTCGTTAACCCCATCCGTTAAAATAAGGGGTATCTTCGTCGTTTCGCCCACCCAAAATTTCTTTCAAAAAAAACATTTAAAAAGGGAGAAATTGCAGGGCACTTTCAAAGAAAATAAAAAATAAAAATTGATGAAACTGTGAACAATAAAAAGTACACTGCCCATTTCTTCAAACCCATCCGAATCTCCAGACAATATGTATATAATGTATGTATGTATAATTGTATATACACACTTTACCATGGACATTGCAGGGTCGATCCGAACCGAACAAGCGAGTTCATCAACGCTGATCTCCTCGCGTTGACTCGGTTATATGAAAACGACGAAGGATGAAGGGAAGGGAATCACAATTGGGCCACCCATAAGTACATGGGCCATTTCAATCGTTTAGCAAAATGATGTATTGGGCCAACTATAATTTAATTTGGGCCAACACTAACAAAACCGATTGTGCCAACACAAGTATATGAAATAAGATAGGGCTATTGTTATTTGAAATCAAGAAAGAGCCTTAAAAAATGAAAAGGTTGGGCCTATTGCAATTTATGAAAGATTAAAGGGTGGTGATAATGCCAAAACTGTTTTTGATTGTGTCAAAACTCTAATGCATAAAGAGTTTGTACTGTATACATGAGTGCAAGTATTTTATGCACTTGAGTTTGGCACAATCAAAAATAATTTTGGTATTAGCACTACCCTAAAAATAATAGACACAAGCTTAATAAAAATTATCAACTTTAACCTTGTATTTAATAAATTATTTTTGTGATAAATCAAAATCAACTACTTCTAGAATACTTTTGTTTTAAACCATATAAATGCAATGGTCGCGTTTATTCATTTAGAGAGAGAGAGAGAGAGAGATAGAGAGATGCCATGACTCCTAAGCGTGACTGGGTATTTTTGGGTAGCTGAACTATCTATTTCAACGAGAGCGGAGTAATTTTTTTATTTATTTTTGGTGATAATTAGATGTCGAGGTAAGTTTGTGCGCATCTCGATTAACACCGGAACTCTGTTATTCTCTTAATCTTGCAAGTATTTGCTTTCCTTTTGGCTTTAGCTTGTAGTAACGCACATGGGAGGAAGATAGAATGGTACTCACTTTCAAGGATGAGGAGGAGAGGGAATCGACGTTCTATGAAGGCAAAAACTATGCTGGCTACGGTATTAATTTTCGTCGATTCAAGGAAATGGGGTGAAAACACACTAAAAAGTACGGGCTCACGCATGGTATGCATGTATGGCTAAGCTGTTACGGAGTTCCACTTCATTTGCGGAACTCTGTAAATTTCAGTAAAATTGCAAGCAAATGGGGAAAGGTAGTTACGTCGAGTGATGAAGCCACCAAGAACATATCATTTGCTTGCTGTGGGTAATTACGTGCTCATATAGACAAATTCTAGGCATCCCCAAAACCAACCGATCGAAGAAAGTTGAAGGGACAAGAAACAAACAAAAATGCGTGGTGATTCGATCAGCAGCTCCACTTTCGGCATCCACTGAAGTTATCAATAACAGAAACAAAATTCTGTTATCTGAAGCTGAGGCCGTTTGGACAGTTACTAGAATTATGGAAAAGGATTACATGGGAAATGAAGAAGTAATCAGTAAAATTATAGTTATGGAGGAGCAGGATGAACTTCGAGCCATCCAGGACCAATCTCAATAAATAGTCAACTGGAATTGGCCTTATTGAAGCTGGGGTGTGGTGTGGGGCCTGGGCCAAGAGGTATGGGCCTAGGGCATTGAAAACCTCAAAAAATTAGGGGCTTCCTTACACTTTAGTATTAGGCTTGAATAGGGATCTTTTTTAGGTCAGCCTACAAATTTTTATAAGAGGTAGCCAACCCATCTGAAAGAGACAGCCCAATAAAGAAAAAATGGTTGCCGAACTATTCTCTGAGCCTTGGTCTTAGTGACACAAGATTCACTCACTTCTTCAAAGTCTTGATGTTCGAGCCTGTGCCATTCTCTTTGTTGGATTTTCCTTTTTCCCTTTTTCCACGTCGGAAGTAAAAAAGGTATATATGAATCAAGTTTTCGCAAATTTCGAAATAAAAAAAATAATTGGAAAACAATCTCTAAGTGATTCTTATTACAATTGATTTAATTCTTTTGTTACAAGCATTAAAAATCAAATAGTTAAGTGAGCTATCATAATTCCATGATTTTTTTTTCCCGAAAATGAACGTTAACTAAAGGATCTTCAGAGTAATTTTTTATTATAATTTTTTCTGATCATCAGTTTTTTTCGGTCTACATCAATTTCTGGAACAAGGCCTTAATAAATATTGGAGCGTGGATAATCTCTCAGCTCTAACAAAGAGATGGACAAAATTTCAATGGTTCAATGTTTCTCGTAACTTTTGTAGGGGTGTATATGATACATACCCAAATAAGGGGTGTGTATTGTAGCCTTTTCCTAATATGTACGATAAAGTTGAAAGTTTTTGAACTTTTGTGTTTTGATCGTGGCACGAAAGACAATTTAAGAATACATCTTACGTTGCGTTAATTATAATTCTTTGATAAGTTGTTCTTCCACTTCCTGGCGATGAAAATGATAAATATGTTAGAGTATCTCCAAGCCACTCATCTATTTTTTTCATCAAATTTTATTTTTGTTGACCTATTTGGCAATTTGATGACTTATTTTTGTAGTTTTTAAAGTTGTGGCTCCAAGGCCACCTTACAAACTCTATTAATTTATGGCAAAAAAAAAAATCTATTAACTAGTTATTTTTTAAATCTTTTTGCTATTGTATTCTTGAATTGTTCAAACCTTATAAACGTTGAGCTTAAAATTACAAATACATACACATGCAACCTCTTTATCTACTAGGATCTTTCAAAAAATATTATTAGCGCAAGTCTAAAATTATCTAAAGGATATAGGTTATTATTTAATTAGTTAGCCATTTAAAAAAAAAAAGGGTGGACAATGAATATTACTCCAGAAAAGAGATTTGGGAATGAACTAATCAATAGGATGTTAATTGGCAGTTGTTTCAACTGGCTACGTAACAATCAAAAAATGATAAATTCATAAATAAATAAATAAAAAACAAATTCTTAATTATAGTTAATTATTTGAGGACTCACCATATTTGATGAGAGTGAAGATCATCAAATTTCATGTTTTTTCAACGTTGCTTCTCAAAAAACATGAAAAATAGTATTTGATGCGTGGGTTGGAGATTTTATGAGACAATTCTAACATTTTTTAAAAATGGTATTCAATGCTTATTTATTTATACTTCGATTAATTAGGCGAAATAGTTACAAATTGTCATATTTGTAGGATCATGTGTGCGAGAGAGAGAGAGAGAGAGAGAGAGAGAGAGAAGAGGAGGAGAAAGGCAATTTGGACTATTGAGCTTTCATTTTTGCTGATATCATCACATTCTGTTAACCATTATGACGACAAGTAAATGGAAAGGGGATTTTGTACAATATCAGAAAAAGTAAGGGAGGTCAGTGGTATTTCAAAAATCTCAAGGGAGGTAAGTGAAATTTACCCTATAATAAAAGAAAATGATACATTAAGAACAGTATAATTAACATACTTACCTTTACCTTAGTTGGCTAAAACCGTGCTGATAACGTGTTATAAAATTGAAAAACAGAGAACACAATATTTAGAAGATAGTTACTTCGAGAACTATCAAAAGAGAAAAGGTTAGTCTTCAAGACTAATTAAATATTATTGATGTATTTCTCACAGCCTTAGTTTCACTCATTACAATATTTCTCTGGATTTTTTAATGAATAAAACTAGAAGCTAGGGGCCTTATTTATAGATGTAGGTACAGGGGCTTGTTCTGTAATATATCATAACCTCAGAGGTCTTGTGTATAATAACCCCACTGATTCACTTCCCGAATTAACCTACTCAAGGACTGCTTTAGAGAAGTGAGAGGAAGTTCTAGAGAGAGAGAGAGAGTGAGAATGAGTGATATGGGTGGTGGCCCCTCCTAGGCGGCTCAGCCCCTAGCGACAGAATCACACCCCCTCCCCCTCCGCACCCCTTCCCCCCGCCTACCTTAGCTTCCTTCCGACTCCCTGATCTCCTCTATAGTTGAGCTTCTTTGGCGTTCAGACTTCAGAGACTTCCCGTACGTGGCAGACGTTCCTCTCCATTTTAGTATGTGTGACCACGATCGATTATTGGATCAGGGGGAGCCGGATCTGGGGTTTCGAGATCTGAGCTCTTGACAACAACGGTGGCGGCGATGGTGGGTGACAACTCTGGCGACATAATCCAGCGTCCTTTTTTTCTGTTCTTTTTTTGTATTTTCTTTGTTTTTCTTTGTAGGTAGTTTTATGGCCGATGGTTTTATGGCCGACAATTTTGTGTGTACCCCGATTTTTTAGCCGGTGATTTTTGATTTAATAATATTTTTTTAACTCTTTCACCCAAAAAGCTACTCAAGAATTCTTCAATGTGAAGGATGATTAGGTCAGCTGATGTCATCCACAGGATATCACGGATGATGTCACAGCATAAAAGTCTTTGTGCCGATTACTTGCTTCCCAAGTAGGTTGACTTGAACTACTCAACTCTTGGTACTAGCTAGTTAATCATTTCAACTATTTTTAGCTTATTAATTACTTACACCATAAGTATATGAACTCACTAGATTTCGTGTCGAGTTTACTTGGGAACTTAAAAAAATTCTCGGATGTCGGCGCTTTATAATTAACAACTTGCTAATGGAATTACTTGTACATCATTTGGTATCTAATATTAGCATCGAGAAAATGGGACCTGGGGCTGCTGTTGTGCAGCTCCATGCACAGCAGAGTGCTGTGTAGCCTATGGAGCCCCCGCTCCGGCATATTTCCGACGATCGGAGATGTTCACTACGTAGAGCTTGTTGAGTATTACAAGTATATTAAAAATTAACTCAATCGGATATCGTTAACTATCTCATCGGAATACAAATACCTTGAAAAAAAATGGAACACAAATGAACACAAACATTGGATCAAAACCACTGAACCCATGCCTTTTCAAGTTATTTGTGTTCCGACAAGGCACTTAACGATATCCGATCGAGTTGATTTTTGGTACACTTATAGTAATCGACGAGCTCTACGCAGTGAACGTCCCCGATCATCGAAAAGATGCCGGCCCGGTGGCGCCATAGCTTGCACAACACGCTGCTGCGCATGGGGCTGCACAACAGCCACCCCAAGTCCGAGAAAATGCTTGTCATTTTCCTCCAAGTAAGGAAATCATTCTCTATGTTTGTCTTGCGTACCTTGTAAGCTGTAGACCTTCCCCATGGACTTTGGCCTTGCTCTAGAATGAATTTTATGAGATAAAAATTAATTTTGATAAAATGTAGTTTTGTTTAGTGGTGTAATAAAATGACATTATTTTCCAAATGAATTAAATCTAGGGTTGATAAAAGTGTTTTGTAAATGATTTCGTGAGATAAAATCTAGTGTTCATAAAATCTAGTTTTGCTAAAATCCGTTAAGAATATTAGATTTTATCAAAACTAGATTTTATGAGATAAAATCCATTCGAGAACAAGGCTTTTATATCAAAGTCGCCATTTTTTATTCTTCTAGAAGAGAACTCTCAGTGGGAACATAATCTACCACCAATCAATGAAGGACTCGTATAACAGTTGTCCAACTGTATTTGGCCTTGTTGGTTAGACAATTTAGTTTAGTTTAGTTTAGTTTTGATGATGTAAGCAGGTGTAATAAGTGGAGAGAGATAGAGAGAAAAGTGAAAAAAGTGATGATGTAATCAAAACTAGAATAGTGCAAAACTGGGGGAAAACCCCCAAACGAACACAGCCTTTGTCATTTTGTCGACATAATGGTCCATGAGAAATGCTACGACCACAAACACTCGTAATGGGTGTGGGCCCCCACACATACTCTATAGTTTTTGATGATCCATTAGTCCGTGCAGTATTCCTACAAATTGGCCTTTTGGCTGTACCAATATCATTGACCAAAAATCGGTTTAAAATCTCTCTCTCTCTCTCTCTCTCTCTCCACATATACATCTCCGCGATTGTACGATAAGCTTTGCAGAAAACCAAAACTATGAAGGTAAGTCCTCCTATGTATATTTTTATTTTGGCCACAAAGAAGCATCATGTCGTACTAGTACTATATAAATGTCCTCAAAGCCTAACTTGGGATATGTTTTCGTTATGCAGCAGACGGTGGTTATTAAAGTAGCCGTGAAGGAACACAAGTCTCGTTCCAAAGCCTTGAAGGTGGTTGTTGGTGTTCCAGGTACATATACCCACTTGTATTACTTATTGATTTTTTCAATGGGGAAATTTTTAAATAATATCTTCAGAGTTTTATTCTGCAAAGAGAAGCACGTATAATTGCATCACAGACTTTCATTTTGACAATCAATGGTCCAAACTTGTATATTTTGGAAGGCTGAGACTACTTCCAAAATACTCACTGCAATCCAAGATTCATATTTTGCTCATTTTTGTGCTATTGATATAATTTTAGGGGTAGAATCAGCGAGTTTGGCAGGGCAGGACAAGAATCACATAGTGGTGACCGGAGATGGAATTGACGTGGTGGCTCTTATGAGGTTGTTGAAGAAGAAGGTGGGATCTTCCGAGCTGTTGAGTGTGGGACAGGTGGAGTACGGCGGCCATGGCAACGGCATGGTCCATATTCCAGTAGGGGGGTATAACTCTTACCCGACTGCATATGGACAAGGTTATGGGAATGAGACTAGGAACAACCCGTATGCATATGGACCTAGTTATGGGTATGGACCCGGTTATGGGTCTTACGCATCTGGACCGGGTCATTGGTATGAAACTGGGAACCAAAACCCAGACAATTGTTCCATATTATAACAAAAAATTGTACAGAAGAAAAGCTTATGTGAATTCTCTCTCTTCCTCTCTCTGTTTGTATATCTGGATTGAATGAAAGAATCTGAGTCTCTAAAGTTGGTTTGTCAGTATCGAATACAGGTCTCGTAGTGAGAAAGGTCAAGAGTTTGGGTGTTATTTCCCTTGTGTTTCTTAGGATTATTTCTCCCGGGCTATTAACTAGGTTAAGTTTATAATGATTGTAAATTGATTCATAGTTAATTTGATGTACTCCGAATTCTTATACTTGTACCTCTTGTAATTAAAAAAAGAAAAGAATATACTACGTTGTTTATTTAATGGATGTTGATTTGTACATCTTTGATATGGCTTTTTGTTATTCTCTTTTTTGTTCACTGAATAAAGGTAGAGATGAATATTTACCTCTGTTTTTTATGGAGCAATTATCAGTTTGTTTCGGGCGGAAACCATTTTGTAAGAAATTTTTTCCATGGAAACTTTATATCCATGTAAAAGTCAATTGACAATAAATAGAGAGGTCCCAACATATATTAAGTAATTACCCATTCCACTTCTAAGCAATGTGAGACAATATTTCTTAACAAAAACAAGCTGTTTTAGATATGCAGATGGATTCTCATCAGGCTAGTGAGGAACTGCACACTCTGCAGTCAGGGCCGGCCCTGGGGTAAGCCCCACAAGCCCCCAGGCTTGGGCAACCCCCCAGGGCGGGGCAACAAAAAAATTAAAATTTTGTAAGTTATATATAAATATTAAAAAGGTTTCCAAACGTAGCAAATGGTGCACTGGTCTAGATGGTCTATTGATAGTGTCAGTGTCCCGTGGGAGTTAGGGTTAGGTTCGAATCTCTGTGGTTACTTTCTTGCACCGTTTTGGCTTCTCTCTGATCTCTTTCCCTTATTTTATTTTATTTTATTTTATTTTTTATTTATCAAATTTCTCTATCCCATTTTTTTTCCTGCAAATCTAAAACCACAATCAAATATACAAATACTCCCATAAATTTATGAGACCATACAAAAGAGTGGTATCATATGTACGAGCCGCACATATTTATATGTGTTTGTAAAAGTGGGTGTACATTTTAAATGTGATTCTAAACTTTTTGTTTTTTACTGCCCAATGAATACTTAAAAAAATTATATTAGTCAATTATTTTGTAAGAAATTTTGTATTTAACAAACACAATAATATTGTATAAGTGATATGCTCTTACATTTGAATAAAGACAATTATCCCAATGGTGGAAAATTGAAAACAAAATCGAGCGATGTAACTTGATTTGTAAGTTTTTTCACACTAATCATAGTTAAGATGCGAGGATTGTTCCTTTAAAAAAAAAACTTGTACAAATATATCTTTCCCCGTTTATCTTTTATATCCTTTTAATATTTTTTTTTTTTTGTAATTTTGCAGTAATTTAAAAAAAAAAAAAAACCTCTTAAAGATGTATCCAATATTAGAAGTTTGCTTGAGGCCTCTAAAATGACTTGCGAATTTTGTAATTTTTTTGCTTGTATATTTTTTAAAATTTTTATGACTTAATATTAAGTAGGCAACCAAGCTAGGAGTTGGGCTTGGGCAACCCAAATCTCAGGGCCGGCACTGTCTGCAGTATGGCATTTTTACGGCCTATGACAAATTCAATTCAGTGATCGAAAGTGTCCATCTTGTAGAGCTTATTGAGAACATAAATCACGCCAAAATACATAATTGCTTTGGATAAAATTGAAGGATTGCTTTATGCAAATTCAGCTAATTAAGCCAAGGAGCTTTCAAGTTGAGGGGTTTTAAGCTTCTGATCAATTGAAAGCATTTAAACTATAGAAGTACGAATTGTTAAATGGGACTAACAGAGATATTTGCATTTGCACTGGCTTTAGCTTGCTGGGTTTCGTCTTTTGTGGAAATAAGGATCCTAACTTTCTTGTATTCAGGTCCAATTCAACTGATTTCCACAGAGCAATGCGACTGTCGGATTACTCAAGAGCGGTGCTTAATTTTATTTACATTTGATGTCATTCTTGTGTTGCTTAATGCATTGTGCTCTATATTCTTAAATGCATGTCTGGTAAATAGTTATTGTCCTCTTCCAAATAATTTGTAAAATAAATTTGTGTCAAATCCTAAAAAAAAAAAAATTCTAAAATAAATTTGTGTCAAATCCTTCTAAGTAACTTTAAGAAATGAATTTTAAAACATAGGACGCATAATAGTTACATAAAAGCTAGAATAGTTAAATAGACGGTTAAGAGAGTTGACAGCGAGTTTTTCATTACCAAATAACACACAATTAAAAATTAAAAAGGATATAACTTACCCTTTTTTTGTCATTGGTCATTCTTAATCTATTACACCCGGGGGGGGGGGGGGGGGGGGGGGGGGGGAATGTAACTTGATCCCGGAATGCAGTGTGGGGCATTCAAGAGCTCTACCACACGAACTAGCCTCCACTTGCATGATATAACTTACTTGGAATAGTTTCACTAAGGGGAGCACAGAGGGAAGAGAGAGAAAAAAAGAGGCAGGCCCATAGTGTTCAATTTGAGGCAGTCAATGCGCTTCCTAGTCCCAACTCCTACCATTTTACACATTCAAAGGTTGTGTGAAGTTTTGTCCAAGTGATGTCTATTCATTCAAAGGTTGGCTTACCACTTCACAATATCTCAGCTCCCCACTCTACTTTAGTCTTTTACTTCTATTTTTTCCCAAGTAAGTCTTTTGCATCACATTATGATCAATTTATGTACACCTCTTTAATATGGGTTCTTTTATTTCCCAATATTAGATAGTTTTCATTTATTTAATTGTTTTAGGCTAAGTTTCCCAAATGTAAAATCTGATAAGTGCCTTCATCTTCGTCTTGCTCACTGGTCCTTCGGGACGACAATGTCAATATTTTATATTTAGGGACGACAATGAGACGCGGACCATACTTCGAGGACCAAAAAGGTAAACAAGCCTACTATTAGGACACAATTTTTAGACTAGGTCTAGGGCACTCCAAATACTTGGGCCGGCCCTGATCAGAGCCCTAGATTCGCTATTGTAAGGGAATGGACGATCTAGATTTATGGAAATCTAATCATTCTTTTAACCATAAGATTAAAAATGAAGGGTCTAAATTTATAGGAAAGTTAAAAACCGTGGTGTGTTATTTATTATATATATATTTCAACAAGAAGCCTACCATTTCTTACTACTTTTTTGTTACTGTGTTGTTAAATCTCATGTAATCCGTTTACCGAACAGAATTAAGACACAATGACTGGGAAGGAAATCAAATGTGCACATGCATGCAATTATAGCAGTCGTCAAATGATTATCTATATTTGTTCCACTCACCAAGGGAGTCTAAATGTCTAAAATGACAACTCAACATACATTTTCTCAGAAAACAAATAACGTAAAAATAGATCAATTATTCGGGCAATGCTTTTTGTCTTCTGAACCACTTTGTCAAGTTTGGCTGGTTTGTTCGGTTCTGGTGACACTAAGAAAGTAGCATCACAACTCAAGATGTTTACCGTTGCAATGTCAGTAAAATTGACAGCAAATTTATAATTCTTGGGGGACAACAAGAGATTCTTGGCTGTCTCGAGGTTGGAAACGACTGCATTGTAGTTTCTTAAGCATGTTTGATATACATCTTTTCTGGGGCTAGTCGTTGTACTATTAATTAGAGAGCCAAGATTGTTGACGACCTGTTTAGCCGAGGCTAGACAAGCCTCAACTATGATTTCTCCGAGGCCTCTAGGATCTGAGGTTGCTGAATGAGGATCGGATTTGAAAATCTTTAGGCACAGATCGGAATCGTATGTATAAGGGCAAATTTTCTTAACCAAATCAACACTTGTTTCTTTCGCAAAGGAACTTTGGGAGGGTATGCCAATGAGTAGAAGCACTACCAAAAGAGGAACCAAGGAGAAAGAGCTACCACATGAAAAATCCATTGCTAGCTATTCCTATTAGACTTGAATACTATTCTCTCTCTCACTTTCTCTGTGGAGAGGGTGTGGGTCGATGACACTCTTATATAACTTTCAGAAGGCAACTAACTACAAAAGCAAGACCCTATAGAAAATGGATACAGTCAGAGGAGTCAAAGAATTTTTGTAATAAGATCTTAAAGATATGGTTAGAATGTAATTAAGCCACAAGTTACCTTCAAATTCACCTGTTACACAATTTGTTGATTGTCACAATCTATTTTGATTTTTGATGATAAGGATGTGCTAAATGATTACATTTGCAATTAATATGAAGGACTAATTTGTTTTTTTTTTTGTTTATTTAGCTAAGTAATTTGTTAAATGTTTAGAATGGATAACAAGATTTTTACAGCAAAGATGTCAAACATTGATTAGAATGAGGACTAAATTTGTTTTGTTTGTTTTTTTAGGCAAGTAATTTGTTAAATTTTTAGAATGGATAACAAGATTTTTATAGAAAAGATGTCAAACATTGATTACATTTCCAATTAATAAGGAGGACTAATTTGTTTTTTTTTTTGTTTATTTAGGTAAGTAATTTGTTAAATGTTTAGAATGGATAACAAGATTTTTACAGCAAAGATGTCAAACATTGATTACATTTACAATTAATAAGGAGGACTAATATGTTTTTTGAAATTGATATTCACACTCCCAATTTTGATGCAGGGGCTCCAAGCTACACTAGTTTTCCAAAATTACCCTTTTGCAAGTGCCATGATTTACTTCAGGCACTCCAAAAAACCTTTACTCTTCTCCATTACTCCAGGCACTCCAAAAAAATAAATAGTTTTTTTTTTATCAGAAAAAGTAGATAGTTGCTCAACTCCTTTTACTGCACGACACTGAATTGCCTACCTCCATATGTAATGTTTCCTTGGTAGAGTCTTTATGTTATTGTCTCCATGTTCTGCACCAGAACAACCTGGACAAGTGGTCTTCGGCCTATGATTGTAGGACCTTCGTTTTGTCCATGCAAAGTCTCTTGAGAATTCTGTTACTTTTCCTCTCAAGAGTTCTCTAACTTTGGTGATGTGCTTTGTTTCTCTCACTATAAGTTTTAAAATGTCGATTAACGGCCGTTATGAAGATTTTGAGAGAAAAATGGTAGATAATGAGTACAAAAATGTAAATATCTTGTGTCACAACCGTTTTGAAGATTCTGATGCATCAACATTTTCAATTGTGTGCTGTTTATTTCGGATAATTCTAGCAATGTTTAGTTTTTTTTTTTTGTATGCGCAAAGTGCCGGGAAGCAATCTGACATAGATGCATGTTTAATGTTTGGGACCTAATGTTTATGTTGTTAATTTTTAATGTTTGGAATGTAATGTTAATGCTAATGTTTAAAACCTAATGTTTATGTTTGGTTCTGGTTCATTTTTCTGTTTGGAGTGCCTTAGTAAATGAGGAGATAATTTGGGGGTGGAGTGCCTCAAGTAATTTTTATATCTTAAAAAGGGTAATTTTGTAACTTCATTAAATATTTGAGTGCTTGCATCAAAAAAGGGAGCCCCAAAATCAGCACCCTTTGTTTTTTTGTTTATTCAGGTAAGTAATTTGTCAAACGTTTAGAATGGATAACAAGATTTTTACAGAAAAGAAATCAAACATTATAAGGTGTCACGTATGCATGTGTTGTTTCTTATTTTATGTTTATTGGGTGTTAAATGATTATTGATTAATATGTGGACTATAACACAACTATAGCTACGATCTATGAAGCAACGACGCTTCTAGAGGCTGCCATATCAACGTACTGGACATGGGGTCACGCGGGGGCCACGTACAGGACATGCCACATGACGTGTCTATTAATTTTTTTTTGGGAGGGGGACATGGGGACACGTGATTTTTTTCTTTTTTCTTATTTCTTAATTTTCTATATACATTTAAATATTCAATTATGTATATGTATGTAAGTATATAAGGAGGTTCTAATGAGGGATACCTCAACAACCTTCCGTGCGGACTTCGGTTCTATTGTGTGTGTGTGTGTGTGTACACACACACTAAACTTCCTATCCAAACCCTTAAAATTTGGACTTCATCCACACCTCATAGATCCCGATCGAATTTCGACGATCCGAACCATCCAATGTGTTTAAAAGGTGTTTTCAAGGGTCCCCGCGCGCGAGAAATCAGCAAAAAAAAAAAAAAAATACTGGGAAGGGCTTGATCCGAGCAATTTTTCATAAAAACGAAGTCCGTAACTTAAGGGTGTGGATAGGAAGTGGACTGTTTATACGAAGTCCGTAATTGTTTATATATATAGGATCTGCACTGAGACTCTTAAAATCACGTTTTAAACACATTGAACGATATAAATCATCGAAATTTGATCGGAATCTATGAGATCCGCACCAATGCAGGTGAGGGATCCCTTATATATGATCCAATGAGGACTCCCTCATGGAAGTTTCGTGAAGACCTCATGGATCGAGATCGAATCTCGACGATCCAAACAGGTCAATGTGTTTAAAACGTATTTTTAAGGGTCACCCAAAGGAATGGGAAAAAAAAAAAACTCGGAAAGGCTTTATCCAAAAAATTGGAAGTTGTTTCAACTGGTTACGTAACAACCAAAAAATGATAAATTCATAAAAAAACATCTTAATTATAGTTAATGATTTGAAGATGTTTGGGTTGAAGAAGGTTTTTTCGACATTGCTTTTCAAAAAACATGAAAAATAGTATTTGATGAGTGGGTTGGAGATTTTATGAGACAATTCTAAGATTTTTTAAAAATGGTATTCAATGGTTATTTATTTATACCTCAATCAATCAGATGAAATAATTACAAATTGTCATATTTGGAGGATCATGTGAGAGAGGAGAGAGAGGAGAGGAGGAGAAGGACAATTTGGACTATTGAGCTTTCATTTTTGCTGATATCATCTCATTTTGTTAATCATTATGACGGCAAGTAAATGGAAGGGGGATTTTTGTACAATATAAAAAAAAACGAGAGACGTCAATGGTATTTCAGGAACCTTAGGGAGGTAGGTTTTGTCAGCAACCACAGGAGATCGTGGTTAGTGAATTTTACCCTATAATGAAAGAAAATGATACATTAAGAACAATCTAATTAACTTACTTACCTTTACAGCTGGCTAGAGTTGTGCTGAAAACACGTTATGAAATTGAAAAACAGAGAACACAATATTTGGAAGATAGTTACTTCGGGAACTATCAAAGAGGAAATGTTAGTCTTCCGGACTAATTAAATATTATTGATGTATTTCTCACGGCCTTAGTTTCACTTATTACAATATAGTATTTCTTTGGATTTTTGAATAAATAAAACTAGTAGCTGAGGGCCCTATTTATACATGTAGGTATAGGGGCTTGTTCTGTAATATATCATAACCTCAGGGATCTTGTGTGTAATAACCCCACCGTTCCGCCCGGGATTTTTTTTTGCCCATTCCATATAAGGTTAGTAGGGGAGTTAGTGAGTTAATCCAGAGGGAGTTCAGAAGCTATCCATAGCCCTAAACCCCAAACACCTTTGCCGAGATTCGAACCCTGGTCTCCCTTGTGGGAGAACCAGGAAATAACTGCTAGGCTACAAACCCTTGGTTATTCACCGCATGAGTTAGCCTACTCAAGAATTCTTCAATGTGAATGATGATGATGTCAGCTGATGCATCCACATGACATCATGGATGATGTCACAACAGAAAAGTCTTTGTGCCTATTTCTTGCTCCCTAAGTATCGGATGGCGGTGCTTTATAGTAATTAATATAAGCATCGAGAAAATGGTTGTCATTTTCCTCCAAGTAAGGAAATCATTCTCTATGTTTTATTTAATTAACTGTGTGTATTTTTGTCTGGCGTACCTTGTAGATCGACCTTTCCCATAGACTTTGAATATCAAAGTCGCCATTTTTTATTGTCCTATTCTTATATTCTTCTGGCCTTTCATTAATAAAAGAAGAAAACTCTCATTGCGGAACATAATCTACCACCAATCATTGGAGGACACGTATATTTGTCGTCCAACTGTATTTGTCATTATGTCGACATAATGATCCGTAAGAAACGCTACAACCGCAAATACAAATTTACTCACAGTGAGCGTGGGCCCCACACACACTCTAGAGTTTTTTGATGGTCCGTTTGTCAATGCAGTACTCCTTCATATTGGCCTTTTGGCTGTAACAAAATCATTACACTAAAAAGATCTCTCTCTCTCTCTCTCTCTCTAACTCGCACACACACATCTTCGTGAGTCCACGATAAGCTTTGCAACCCGTAGTTCACAGAAAAACAAAACCATGAAGGTAAGTCCGAAGTATATCTTTATTTTGGTCACAAAGAAGCATCATGTAGTAGTACTCTAAATTTCTCAAGCTTAATTTGGGATATGTTTTCGTTATGCAGCAGACGGTAGTCATTAAAGTAGCCGTGAAGGAACACAAGTCTCGTTCCAAAGCTCTGAAGGTGGTTGTTGGTGTTCCAGGTATTTCCATAACTTAATTTTTTTTTTGGTCTCAATCTCTCCATTTTTATGCACAATTTCAAGGAATTCAATCATACAGGGTTCTTGGGAGCCCGAAATTTTCATTGTGCGTTTTAATTGGTTGAATTTCTTGCCAAAATGCTACCAAGTTCTTGCAGTTTCATTTGACTATGGGGATTTAGGAACCTCTCCTTGGTTTTGTCAGGAAAAATATTATTGATTGGGACAATCATCGAAATCGTAGCAAAGCACTAAATGGACAAAGATTGTATTATTAACTACGTACTTCCTAATTATTGGTCCCACATGTTTTTGATCTGCGGTGCAGGTTTTTCACTTTTCAATAATTTTTTTGTTACGCCTTGTAAAAGGTCTTACTCCGTATTGATTTTTTCGACCGGGAATTTTTTTAATGATATTTATAGAGTTTTATTCAGCAAAGAAAAGCATGTGTAGTTGCATAGTAGACTCTTCATTTTGATAATCAGAGATCCAAAAACTTGTGTATTTTGGAAGGCTGAGACTACTACCAAAATACTCTCGGCAATCCAAGATTCATTTTTTGCTCACTTTTGTATATATGTTCACTAACAATTTTACAATAATTCAGTTACATGAAAATCCTTAATACTGCTGAAGAAAACACAAGAATTAAAATTTCAAGAAAACAACTTAAGCTAATTACGTGTGCTATTGATTTAATTGTAGGTGTAGAATCGGCAAGTTTGGCAGGGCAGGACAAGAACCACATAGTGGTGACCGGAGATGGGATTGACGTGGTGGCTCTGATGAGGTTGTTGAAGAAGAAGGTAGGATCTTCCGAGCTGTTGACCGTGGGACAGGCAGAGTACGGCGGCCATGGCAACAGCATGATCCATATTCCAGTAGGGAGGTACAACTCTTACCCGACTGCATATGGACAAGGTTATGGGAATGAGACTAGGAACAACCCGTATGCATATGGACCTAGATATGGGTATGGACGCGGTTATGGGTCTTATGCATCTGGACCGGGTCATTGGTACGAGACTGGGAACCAAAACCCGGACAATTGCTCCATATTATAACAAAAAATTGTACAGAAGAAAAGCTTATGTGAATTCTTTCTCTTCCTCTCTCTGTTTATATATCTGGATTGAATAGAAGAATCTGAGTTTCTACCGCTAGTTTGTCAATATCTAGTATAGGTCTCGTAATGAAAAAGGTCAGGAGTTTAGGTGTTGTTTCTTGTTTCCCTTGTATTTGTTGGGATTATTTCTCCCGGGCTATTAACTAGCTAGGTTAGGCTTATAATGATTGTAAATTGATTCATAGTTTGATGTACTCCAAATTCTTATACTTGTACCGCTTGTAATTAAAAAAAGAAAAGAATATTCTACATTGTTATTTAACTGTCATATTCACTCCTAGGATATGATTGACTTATCATAAATGTATCAAACCGCTTATACCACTGCCTAGGAGACTGTTTTAAGCCATATAAAGACTTACGAAGCAAGCACGTATGATCTTCCTTACCAGAAACAACAAATTCCTTCGATTGACGCATATAAATTTGTTCCGCAAGCTGTCCATGCAAAAACGCCGTTATGACATTAAGTTGCTCTAACTAAAGGTCATAACATGCAACAATATTAAGTAAAGTGCGAATGGAACTATGTTTTATAACTGGTGAAAATACCTCATTGTAGTCAATACCTTCTTTCTGACTGAAACCTTTCGCCACTAGCCGAGTTTTGAACCTTGCCTATTTAATCGCTGAAATACCTGGCTTGCGCTTGAAGACCCACTTGCACCCAACAATCCTCTTATTTTTCAGCGGTTCCACCAACTCCCATGTCTGGTTCTTCTAAAGGGACTCAATCTCCTCACTCATAGCAACACACCACTGCGCACACTCATTGCTCGAAACAGCCTCCGTATAGCTAGAAGGCTCCACTATTTCAGCAACTGATAAAGCATAGGCCACCATCTCAGAATAAGTCGAATACCTTTCAGGAGGCCGAATCTCCCTCCTTGGCCTATCTTTAATAATAGTGCGTGGTTGCTCTGTTGGTACATCATCATCTGTGTCTGAACACTTGAACTCTTCTTCAATTGGCTGATCATTGACATTCTTCCCTGAGCCAGAAGATTCACATAACAACTCCACCTACTTTGGAACCCTCAGTTCCTCAACTGCATCTTCAACCTGCTTAGACCCCTTAACCATAAAGTTTTCATCAAAAGTAACATCTCTACTAATTAAAAAACTTAGAGGTTTTCAGACACCATAATCTGTACCCTTTCACACCTGCCTGATAACCTAAGAAAATACATTTCTTGGCACATGGCTCCAACTTACCCTCATTCACATGAGCATAAGTTGGACACCCAAACACACGCAGTATAGAGTAATCAGCCTTATGACCCGGCCATAGCTCAAATGGGGTCTTATACTCAATAGCAGTCGATGGAGACCTGTTCACCATAGCATACTATGGGAACGGCTTCAGCCCAAAACTCTTTGCCCAACCCGGCATTGTACAACATACAACGTGCCTTCTCTAGAAGATTCTTGTTCATTCGTTCAGCCACGCCATTCTGCTGAAGGGTTTTCCTCACTGTGTGATGCCTTACAATGCCTTCTTCACTGCAAAACTTATCAAATTCGCCAAGACAAAGCTCCATACCATTGTCAGTTCTCAAACATTTTATTTTCTTACCCGTCTAATTCTCTATCAACATTTTAAACTGTTTGAATGTACTTCAAGCATCATTTTTATGTTTTAGCATATACACCCAAACCTTACGAGAAAAATCATCGATAATACTTGTAAAATATCGAAAACCACCTTTAGAAGTTACCTCTGCGGAACCCCAAAGATCCGAGTGAAAATAATCCACCATGCCTTTGGTGCGATGAACAGTTGTACTGAATTTGACCCTGTACTGCTTGCCGTAGACACAATGCTCGCAAAAATCTAGCTTCTCAATTTTCTGGCCACATAGCAACCCTGTTTGCTCAAAATTGTCATCCCCCTTTCGCTCATCTTCCCAAGTCACATATGCCATAAATAAGTCAAGTCTGAATCTGAAACCTTTGATGAGGCAACCATTGCTGTAGCACCTGTAACTGTACTGCATTGAAGTGTATAGAGGTTGCCACGCTGCTAACCCTATCAGTACCAATGCACCTCTCGAGACCTTCAAAACACCACTTCAGGAATTTATAACCAAGAGAATCAAGAGCACCCAGGGAGATAAGATTCTTCTTCAAATCTGGAACATGTTGAACCCCAAATAAAGTCTTAACAACACCATCATGCATCCTGAGTTGAATCGTTCCAACACCAACAGTCTTACAGGCCATGTTGTTAGCCATCAAAACTGTACCACCATTGACCGCCTCATAAGTAGTAAACCACTTTTTATGCGGCCACAAGTGGTATGAACATCCAGAATCCACTCGTTGTCAGAACAGGAATTACCCGCTATAACTTATAACATTGTATCTGACTCATCTGAGCTTTCAACAAATCCAGCAATATCTTTACCCCCTTTCTGGTTCTCCTTTTCTTTCTCTTTGAGATTTAAACAGTCAACTTTCCAGTGCCCAGGTTTCTTGCAAAAATTGCACTTCCCCTTCTTCTTTTTCATTGACTTGGATCTACCCCTATTACTCGACTCGTCCCTTTCTGTTGTTCTTCCCCTAGCAATCAAACCCTCTGCATGCGCATCACCCTCATCCGACACCTTTTTCCTCAATTCTTTTGAATAGAGGCTGGACTTAACTTCTTTTATAGAAATTGTGTCTTTGTCATACAATAGGGTGGTAACAAAATGCTCATATGAATGTGGTAAAGAACATAACAAAATTAGGGCTTGGTCCTCATCCTCAATTTTACTGTCAATGTTTTTCAGATCCATAATAATACGATTAAACTCGTCTAAGTGATCCTTAACAGGTGTACCTTCACGTATTCGAAATGTATAAAGACGTTTTTTAAGATACACCCTGTTCGTGAGTGACTTCGTCATATATGTCTTCCAACTTCAGCCAAATACCCGCTGTTGAAGTTTCTTCTTCCATCTCGCGAAGAACATCGTCTGCCAGACTCAACTGAATAGAACTCAGAGCTTTGACATCCATGTCTTCCCAATTCTCTGGACTAACCCCGGACTTAGCCGCCATAACCACAATCAGAAATAAAACCCTAGTTTTTCAACCAGAAGCTTTGATACCAATTTGTTGTAAAATGCACGTTATGAATGCGACTAAGTTAAGAGAAAGCAAACAAAATAAGCATTCACACAAAACAAAAGATTTACGTGATTCCCCCAAAATTGAGGTACGTCCACGGGCGAGGAGAGAGAAAGTTCACTATCAATGGTGGAGAAAAGATGCAAAGAGCCAGCTATGATCCATAACTCTAGAGAGGCCATAAAATGAGAGATAGCTAAAGGATTACCCAAAGTCTCTATTTATAAGAAAGATAATCAATAGGAAATCCTAAACACAATTGGAATTCTCCAAAAAAGGAAAATTCAAGGCATAATTCCAACAAAGCTTACTTATGATACTTTCAGAACAGCTTTTACTTTCGTGTTTACTCACTTACCTTTTATACTTGCAACCTTATATACTCGCAACTTTGACACATAAATTTTCAATGACACATAAATTCAGCAATTAGTCCCCTATGTGTAGTTGTACTAATCTAGTTCATAGATCTGGTGGGCCGACAGTGGGCACAATAGTCTTTGATTTTCGTTGTGTGATTGTACTGTATTTTCTTCGATTTCATCTTGTGCTTAGTTTTAGGGTTTGAGCTATTATCCTTTGGGATATTTACTAACACATGGGGGACGGGTTCTTTGCCTAACAACCAAAATATTGGTCTGACTTTGGCAAAGATGCCACTAAGTCTACTAATGTATGTGCTCCGCTCTTGCGTCTAGATTTTGTTAGTTTTAGTTGAATCCTGTACTTCGGGATGAAAACTCCTTTTCAGGAAAAAAAGAAAAAAAATAATAAAGAAAACATATAGGGTTTTTGGAACTCCAAAACAATAAAACGGACAAAGTTGTATTATTAATTACATGCTACTTTCTATAGGTTTTTTGACTTTTAAAATTTTTTGTTACAACTTTTAGAAGTTCAAATTGATTATTTCAATGGCAATTTTTTTTAAAAATATTTCTAGAGTTTTATTTTGGGAAGAGAAGCATGTGTAGTTGCATCACGTCTGTTCATCTTGGCAATTAAAAATTTTGGGAAGGGCTGAGACTAATCAAATTACTCTTTGCAATCCAAAATGAGATTCGTATTTTGCTCACATGCGTTTTTATGTTCGCCAACAATTTTGCGAGAATTCAGATATATATGAAAATCATTAATATTGCTGAATAGAACCCCTCACTTACAGTTTTGAGATAACAACTTACGCTAATTACGTGTGTTATTTGTACAATCGTAAGGCTGGAAACTGCAAGGCTTTTAGGGGAGGACAAAAATATCATGGTGTTGACTAGAGAAGGGATTGATGCCGTGGAGCTGACAATATTGCTAAGGAGGAACCTGGTACGGAGGCGAGCCATCGGTAAGAAAACTGTCGTTAAAAGCTATTTTTACTGGAAATGTGTAAGACCGCCTGAAATAGTTAACCCTTAAACGGCGGTAATTAAATGACTGTTAATATAGCTTGAAGTTGTCCAAAATTAAATAGATTAAATTTTATAATTATATACTTACATCCCTTGAACGTTTCTCTATTGTATACATAAATCGGTGGCACTACAAGGCACGACACGATTTAAAAAGGCACGGCACGGCACAACACACGATTAAGTAAACGGGCCAGCACGGCACGACACAATTCAAAAAAGCACGGCACGACATGGCACGATAAAAAAGGCACGACACGACACGACACGACAAAAAAAGGCACACTACGACATGACAGGATTAACTCAACAGGCCGGCACTGCACAACACAAACTAATTAATCGGGCACTTCATGACACGTCACGATTTTAAGGCTCGACATGGCACGACACGCTACGACACAATGAAGTAAACGGGTACGGCACGGCACGGTACGACGCACGGTTGACACGGAAGTTGAATGGTAGGGCACAGCACGACACGCGCGTTTGAATCCTCTACCTAAAAGGTGATTGTTGGTGTTTCATGTATATATATTCATTTACGTTACTTAATTTTCTGTGTCGATGTCTCCATTTTTATGCACAATTTCAAGGAAATCGAACATATGGGGTGTTTCCCCTCCCTCTGAAAGGAGGCTAGGGTTAACCCACCTTGGCCTCGTTTCTTCGCGTGTGGTGGTTTGATCCTGGGTTTGCTTAGCCCCTTTGGGGGTCTCCAACGAAGGCTTGGTTCTAGCTTCGTGGGTTTAGACCTGTGCGGTGGAGATGAAATGCAGGGGTCTGGTTATGGCGGCCGACTGCGTGGTAATAATGGGTGAGAGCGGAATTTGGTGGTAGGATAGGGGTCTTTCTTCCTCTCTTTTTTTCCAGTGGTTTTCTCTCCCGGCTGTTTGTTTAGTCCTACGTTGTACCGGTCTGGTTCCCAGATCTGGTGGGCCGACGGTGGGCACAATAGTCTTTGATTTTCGTTGTGTGGTTGTACTGTGTTTTCTTCGATTTAGTCTTGTGTTTAGTTTTAGGGTTTTAAGGTCTCTACTACCACATGGGGAACAGGTTCTTTGCCCAATAACCTAGTTATTGGTCTGCCTTCAACAAAGACACCACTAAGTCTACTAGTGTATGTGCACTGTGCTTGCTTCTAGATTTTTATAGTTTTGGTTGAATCCTGTATTTTGTGATGAAAACTCCTTTTCAGAAAAAAAAAAAAAAAAAAAAAACATATGGGGTGTTTGGGAGTCTGAAACAATAAACGGAAAAAGTTGTATTATTTCGTGATGAAAACATAGTTATGCCTTTTTGAAGTTCATATTGATTATTTCGATGGCAATTTTTTAAAAATATCTCTACAGTTTAATTTTGGGAAGAGAAGCATGTGTAGTTGTCTGTTCATCTTGGCAATTAAAGATTTTGGGAAGGGCTGAGACTAATCGAATTACTCTTTGCAATCCAAAATGAGATTCGTATTTTGCTCACATGCGTTTTTATGTTCGCCAACAATTTTGCGAGAATTCAGATATATATGAAAATCATTAATATTGCTGAATAGAAACCCTCACTTACAGTTTTCAGATAACAACTTACGCTAATTACGTGTGTTATTTGTACAATCGTAAGGCTGGAAATTGTATGGCTTTTAGGGGAGGACAAAAATATCATGGTGTTGACTGGAGAAGGGATTGATGCCGTGGAGCTGACAATATTGGTAAGGAGGAACCTGGTACGGAGGCGAGCCATCGGTAAGAAAACTACCGTTAAAAGCTATTTTTACTGGAAATGTGTAAGACCGCCTGAAATAGTTAACCCTTAAACGGCGGTAATTAAATGACTGCTAATATAGTTTGAAGTTGTCCAAAATTAAATAGATTAAATTTTGTAATTATATACTTACATCCCTTGAACGTTTCTCTATTGTATACATAAATCGGTGGCACTACAAGGCACGACACGATTTAAAAAGGCACGGCACAGCACAACACACGATTAAGTAAATGGGCCAGCACGGCACGACACACTTCAAAAGTGCACGACACGACATGACACGATAAAAAAGGCACGACACGACACGACAAAAAAAGGCACAATACGACATGACAGGATTAACTCAACAGGCCGGCACTGCACAACACAAACTAATTAATTGGGCACTTCATGACACGTCACGATTTTAAAACGCACGGCCCGACATAGTACGGTAAAGAAAAATGGCCCAGCATAGCACGCTTAAAGCACGACATGGCACCACACGCTACGACATGATGAAGTAAACGGGTACGGCACGGCACGGCACGGTACGACGCATGGTTGGCACGGAAGTTGAATGGTAGGGCACAGCACGACTCACGCGTTTGAATCCTCTACCTAAAAGGTGATTGTTGGTGTTCCATGTATATATATTCACTTACGTTACTTAATTTTTTGTGTCGATGTCTCCATTTTTATGCACAATTTCAAGGAAATCGAACATATGGGGTGTATCCCCTCCCTCTGAAAGGAGGCTAGGGTTAACCCACCTCGGCCTCGTTTCTTCGCGTGTGGTGGTTTGATCCTGGGTTTGCTCAGCCCCTTTGTCGGTCTCCAACGAAGGCTTGGTTCTTGCTTCGTGGGTTCAGACCTGTGCGGTGGAGATGGGGTGCCGCGGTCCGGTTATGGCGGCCGACAGCGTGGTAATAATGGGTTCGGTTTAATTCAGGAGGATCCAGCTGGACTTGAGAAAAAGAAATCTGGCTGCAGCTAGAGGTTTAGTGATGATGTCGGCAACTTGAGCAGAGGTCGAAATATGCCTTAAAGAATATGCTTAGCTGCTACCTTCTCGCGTACAAAATGATAAAGAAGATTCAAAGTGCCTTTAATGTAACGAAGAAGCCTTTTAACATTTTGAAAGTGTCCATTTGTGGGAGATTGCACATGCTGACAAGCTTGATTGACAACAAAGGCCAAATCAGGACGTGTGATAGTGAGGCATTGAAGGTTGAGAAAAGGGTAAAGAATCACCGCAAGCAGAAGAACAAGGCATAGGAGTAGAACAAGGCTTGAAAGAAGACATCCCTGCCTTTGCAAGTAATTCACTAGTGTACTTATGTTGAGATAGACAGTACCCTTTGCCAGTAGGCTGCACTGAAGTACCAAGAAAATAGGAAATAGAACCAAGTTCTTTCATGGAGAAAACAGAATGCATAGCCCTTGTAATAGTCTGAAGAAATGAAGCATCACTACCAGTGATCAAAATATCATCTACATAGACCAACGGAAGATTAAGAGAAAAAGGAAACTGATGAATAAAGAGGGAATTATCACAATGACTATTCCTGAAGACTTGAGAGACTAAGAAGGAAGAAAATGTGGAATACCAAGCTCTGGGGGCCTGTTTAAGGCCAAAAAGAGCTTTCTTGAGCTTACAATCATGAGTGGGCTGAGTAGCATCAAGAAACCCTAATACCTAATACCTAAGGAAGTAACGGCATCCTCGTGCCAAAACCATTACAGAAATATATAATTCATTTCACCAACTAATCAAACATCTTTTGTAGAGACCAACGAGGTAAAAATAAAGATTGGCTTCCTGTAGGAGATCTATCGAGTTATAGTTTAATCTTCATTTTTGCTCGGTAGATAACCTCTTAATCTAACCCTCATCTTTAGTCATCTAATCTTTCCTGTATCCAATAAAATCCCCCCATATCGTAGTTACTGGATATGAGTTTTAGATGAAGCAATGTTTGTTGTGAACACCCTGAGTAATTCTGAAGCTACTGAAATATTCACCAGAGGGAAGTCAATCTTTTCTAGAGTACATAGTTTTGTGTCTTCTCTTTCGAATCAAGACAAATGTATGCATTTTCTTGACACTGAATCAACCTGATATTTCATGAGTTTTATAGATGGCATATTACAGTATTCACTGCTATTGCAGAATTGCAAATTATTTAAATTCTCTGTGCTATTATTGTGCTTCTTAACAGGTGCACTCTTGCGAATTTGAAAAGGATGATTAGAAGTTTAGCTCCTAATGATATCATCAATGACTGCACGATTGTCTTCGAAAATGATTCTGTATGTCCTCTCAGTTGGGTGAGCTGCATCCCAGAAAACGTACTTTGAGGCATCAGAACAAAGCAGAGTTGTTTGGTTACATAGTGTGCCGATTTCATAAAACATTTTTGTAACTTCCATGTTCTTTAAGAGAGATTATGCCTTCTATACTAACCGTAATCGTTTGGCTTCTGTATAACATCGAGTAGTGATTCTTCAAAGTCGATGTAAGCAATCCTTGTTCCTGGATGTTCTTTCTGAAGATCCTCCAACTCTTCCTGGAGCATAGAGTTGAAGTCCGTTGATATGACATTCACGTAATCAAGACACCTGCGCTGGGGTCACCTTCCCCTCCGAGTGAGAGCTTGTGAATTCCCTGGAGTTGCAGGAATCCTAGTGATACCAACAGGGATGCAACCCAATGGTGGTAGACCAATTACTGCAATAGTTCGAGCCCCTTGGTCCAATAGTCCCTGTAAGCTTGAAAGGAAACTTGCATATTAACCTTTTTACTTGTGTTTTCGCTAGAGGGGACAAAGAAATATGTACTTGGGAGATCATAGCATTTTCTGGTCTAAGCATGTTACTTTTCTATTCGTCTTAATTAATAATTAGAGGAATCGAACAAGTTAAAAAGCATGGACCAAGTTTATGAAACACAGATATAAGTCACAATGGCTTCTTCCATCTAAGATGTAACACAATGAAGCTGAGATAAGTGCGTTTTCTGCTGTTGCGGAGTAGCTTTTGTAGGAAAACAGTACCGGAAAAATAGTAATCGACAATTTTATTTCTGGAAAATGAGAACACGAAATTACATAGAAACGAAATTCAACAATAACGAAGATGTAAAGGATAGAAAAATCCAGCCAGGGCCCGTGTTTCACACGGTGTCCTTAAAGAAAATTCACCGCCCCACTTAGGGTGTTTGGGGTTTTGATCGGCGTCTGTTTCCCAGGATACAGCAGCTGAAACGACCAACGGTAACACCTACCGGATCGCCCCGTCGAACGAACAAGTGCCTGTTCTCTCTCCCACTAAAAATCAACAAATAATTTTCGTGTAGCAGTGGTGTGTTTCGGTGTATCAAACTAAAGAAGGATGAACCAATTTATAAGCTCTCATAGGGGAGGTTTATAGCATTTCAATTCACCAATAAATTGAAGCCATTAAAGAGCACAAATTCTACCCATAACGAAGCTATTAAATTTGTGGAATCAGTTCTTGTAATTCATGAAGTTATAAATGGCCATGGACACTAAAGATCCAACGGGTCACACTCATGTGCCAAATGCCCAATTCAATTTCGAACTTAACCAGACTAGACCACAGACCTTGGACCACAGGTCACAGGCCCATGAATTTGAGTCCCGGCCCCAGTCTCATTCAGGTGTTTAGTGACGGCGAGCGCACACACGTCCCTTTAACTTTTTCGATTTCCACAATGAGACAATTCTCATTCATATTAAAAATAAATTTTGTTCTTATTTAGGCTCACCAAAATATTTGAACAAATCTTTCATTTTTCCAACAACTTTATTATAAAGTCTGTCTTGAAGGTTCATCCAGTGTAGAAGTCTCACTAAGCTTTGTTCATTAAGGTCATGTTTTGTGGCCTTTATCTTGCTGGTGACGACAACGTCGAGTTGGCCGCCGAGAAAGACTCAGGCATTCAGATGAGCTTCCCGGTGTTGTGGTATGCTGTGGGGTTAATTTTTTTGTGCATTTGATTGAATGGCTGTCAGAAGAGATTTTGCTCGCATATGTACGCCATTTTTTAAACGTTTGGATCCGCGATCGTTGGTAAGAATGTAATTAAGCCACAAGTTACCTTCAAATTCACTTATTACACAAACTTGTTAGTGCCAGAATCTATTACTATTTTTTACGATAAAGATGTGCTAAATGGCTACATTTACAATATTAATAAGGACTCTTTTTTTTTTTTTTTTTTTTTGCTTTTTTAAGTAAGTAATTGGTTAAATGTTTGGACTGGATAACAAAAATTTTACAGAAAACATGTCAATTACATTTACAATTAATTAAGGAGGACTAAATTTGTTTTTAGGTAAGTTATTTGTTAAGTGCTTAAAATGGATAACAAGACTTTTACAGAAAATATGTCAAACATTATAAGATGTCACGTATGCATGTGTTGTTTCTTATTTTATATTTATTGGGTGTTAAATGATAATGATTAGTATGTGGACTATTACACAACTATAGTTACGATTTATGAAGCACCGACACTCCTATAGGCTGCTATATCCGCGTACTAGACAGGAGGACACGCGGGGGCCACGTACAGAACAGGCACGCGACATCTCCCTTAAATTAGGAGTATTATTATTTTTTTGAAAGGGGACACGAGGACACGTTATTTTTTTTTTTTTTTAGTTTTCTATATACATTTATATACTCAATTATGTATGTATGTATGTATGTATGTATGTATACAGGGAGGTTCTAATGAAGGATCCCTCCCCACCCTTTCGAGCGGACTTCAGTTTTTCCGATCAAATTTTGACTGTCCAATATGTTAAAAACATGTTTTTAAAGGTCCACACGATAAATCACTAAAAAAAAATTGACCGGAAAGGGCTTAATCCGAGCAATTTTTCATTAAAATGCATATATAAAGTTTTATAATAGAAAGTATTTATACACGACTACTCTATTCCAACCATTGGGCCTACGGCCCAGCCCAATTAGTTGAATCAGTGATGGGCCAGATGCGTCGCTCCGCTCCGCTATCTCCGCATCTTGACTTCCCTAGAACTTCTTAGTATCTCGCCATATAAGCCACAAGTTCTAACATGGTATATAAAATCTATACTTACCACAAAAAAAAAAAAAAACAGGAGTCAAACTATTATATGTATTGATCATTTTATAGATTTTATTTGTTGCACTCACCAAGAGAGTCTAAATGTCTATAATGACAACTCAGCATACATTTTCTTGAGAAAACAAATAGCATAAAAATAGTTCAATTATTCGGGAAATGTCTTTTGTCTTCTGAACCACTTTGTTAAGTTTGGCTGGTTTGTTCGGTTCTGGTGACAATTCGAAAGTAGTATCACAACTCTGGATATTCGCCGCTGTAATGTCAGTAAAATTGACCACAAATATATATTTCTTGGGGGACAACAAGAGATTCTTGGCTGTCTCGAGGCTCGAAACGACTGCATTGTAGTTTCTTAAGCATGTTTGAAATACAACTTTTCTGGGGCCAATCGTCGTGCTATTAACCAAAGAGCCAAGATTGTTCACGACCTGTTTAGCCGAGACTAGACAAGCCTCAACTATGATCTGGCCGAGGCCTCTAGCATCTGCGGTTGCTGTACGAGGATCGGATTTGAAAATCTTTAGGCACACATCAGAATCATATGTTCGGGGGCAAATTTTGTTAACCAAATCAAAACTTGTTTCTTTCGCAAACAAACATTGGGAGGGTACACCAATGAGTAGAAGCACCACCAAAAGAGGAACGAAGGAGGAAGAGCTACCACATGAAAAATCCATTGCTAACTACCCCTATTAAACTTGAATACTGTTATCTCTCTCTCTTTCTCTGTGGAGAGGGTGTTGGTTGATGATACTCTTATATAGCTTTCAGAAAGCAACTTATGGATGTGGATACAGTCAAAGGAGTCAAAGGATTTTCGTAATAAGATCTTAAAGATATGGTAAGAATGTAATTAACCCACCAAGTTACCTTGAAATTCACCTGGTACACAATCTTGTTGATTGCCACAATCTACTTCAATTTTTGACGATAAAGATGTGCTAAATGGCTACATTTACAATATTAATAAGGAGGACTAATTTGTTTTTTTAGGTAAGTAATTTGTTAAATGTTTAGACTGGATAACAAGATTTTTACAGAAAACATGTCAAACATTGATTACATTTACAATTAACAAAGAGGACTAAATTTTTTTTTTGGTAAGTAATTTGTTAAATGTTTATAATGGATAACAAGACTTTTATAGAAAAGATGTCAAACATTATACGATGTCATGTATGCATGTATTGTTTCTTATTTTATGTTTATTGGATGTTAAATGATTATGATTAGTATGTGGATTATTCCACAACTATAGCTACGATCTATGAAGCACTGACACTCCTAGAGGTTGCTATATCTGTGTACTGGACAGGGGGACACGCAGGGGCCACAAACAGGATACGCACATGACGTGTCCCTTAATTAATTTTTTTTTTTGAAGGGGGACACGGGGACACATGATTTTTTTCCTATATTTTAGATTTCTACATACATTTATATATTCAATTATGTATATGTATGTATGTATACAGGGAGGTTCTAATGAGGGATCCCTCATCGCCCTTTTGGGCAGATTTCGATTTTTTCGGTCAAATTTAGATTGTCCAATCCGTTCAATTTCTTAAAAACATGTTTTTAAATGTCCACACAAGAAATCGCCAAAAAAAAATGACCAGAAAGGGCTTAATACGAGTAGTTTTTCATAAAAATGCATATATAAAGTTTATGAAAAAACTGCTTGAATCAAGTCCTTCCCAGTCATTTTTGTTGGTGATTCCTCATGTAGACACTTAAAAACATGTTCTAAATATAATGAATGGATCAAATCATCAAAATTCGATTGGGAAAATCGAAGTCCACAGGGAATGTAGGTGAGGGATCGCTTAGTAGATCTTTCGGTGTGTGTGTGTGCGCGCGCGCACGCGCGCGCGTACAGTAGTCATCCATTGAGAGATCCCTCACCTTGCATTGGTGCGGACCTCACAGACCCCCATCAAATTTTGATAATTTGAACCATTCAATGCGTTTAAAATGTGTTTTTTATAGGGGTGCACACGGTCCGGATTGGACCGGTTCTCAAGAAATCCAGTAACCGGACCATTCTAACCGGTTCTAGAAAATTAAGAACCAAAACCTAACCAATATACTTGTAGAACCTGTCCAGATTCAAACCGCAAGACCGGACCGGTTTTGGTTCGGTTCCGGTTCTACCCGATTAGCGTTGGAATAATTTTCTCACAGCACATGAACTCAAAAGATTATTTCAAATTTGGGGCACTAAACAACTTATAAAATAATTATAGGATTTTATAAGATTTGAAACCAAAAGAATACCTTATTAAAAACTTCCTAGCAAAATAGATTTCTAATCTAAATAGACATAGAAGAATAACTTATCAGGGAAAAAAAATATTAACTTACCAAATCAAGATACATAATTACGCATACGTATAAAAGTGTGAGAAAAACATATATATTAATACTATACGGTCCGGTTCGGTTCTAACCGTGGTTCTTAAATCGGGAACCAGTAACCGAACCATAATTACCGGTTCTTAGTTTTTTAGAACCATAACCAAACCAATGAACCGCATAACCTAACCAAATAGTACGGTTCGGTCCGGATCGGATCGGTTTTGCGGGTATATCGGTTTTCTTGTGCACCCCTAGTTTTTTAAGGGTCCCTGTTAGAAATCACCAAAAAAAAATATGCATATATGACTAGGAAAGCCTTGATTCAAGTAGTTTTTCATAAACATGTTATACAGTTTTATAAAGAAATTACTCGAATCAAGCCCTTGCCGATCATTTTTTTTGGTGATTCCTTTGCTGAGGCCTTTAAGATCACATTTTATAAATATATTGAACAGTTCGGATCATCGAAATTCGATCGAATTTATGAGATTCGCACTAATGCAAGGTGACGGATCCCTCAATAATCGCTACTCTGTGTGTACACATATATAGGGGCCGGTTCTCCTCACACGACCAATAACATAGCAAATGGAAACCATCAATTTTGGAGTCTCAAGCAAATGATCATAGCCGTTCAATTTTTTGAAAACATGTTTTTAAGAGTACCTGTAAAAAATCAATTCATTTGGATATCGATAAGTGCTTGATTGGATTTTGTCCCCCGCCAATTCCGTGCTCCCATTTTTTAGAATTGCCATGTCTCCTCTCCGTGTCCTCATTCGCGCTACATAGTACATAGGCTACGATTGCCACTGAAAAACAAGTAATTTGGCAATCCAAGAGGCCATAACAAGAAGCTTGATATGCTACCGACTATTGATGCCAGTTTGGCGCGCAAGGGGACGGAGCTAAGCAACTAACTAAAGTTGTTAGTCAGTTAGCCGTTGTAACCGTTTTGTATGCCAGTTTATTGTATCAGTTAGTGGAGAGGAAATTGTATAAAAGGGAGTGTTATTGAGAGAGAAATTCATTCTGTAATCTTGAAAATTGTTAACCAAGAGGACGAGAGTTCCCCTTTGGCTTACTGGACGAGAGTTCCAGGCTTCCATCAATAAAAACTCATTCTTTTCCTTCCATCCCTTTCCTTTTGCTGTGATTCTCCCATTTTCTTCCTGAAATTCCTATTTTAGTACGTGATTTGTATCAGTGGTATCAGAGCCACCCATTCTCGACCCTGTGAAGAACCAAGAAGCCAGATATCAATAGAAGGTTTCGAAGAACTTCTTCAACTAGGGCAGTTTGCTAATGTCGAATCCTACCAAAGAAGGTTTCAAGAATTAGCTGCCATTGTGAATGACTTACCTGAAGAGTTCCGTGTGAGATGTTTCATGAAGGGTCTGCGAAAAGAAATCAAGTTTGGTGTTGAGAAATACAAACCTACCACCGTGGATCAAGCTATTGGCCTTGCAAGATTGCAAGAAATGACTCTTGAAGTAGTTGCAAGGAGATCCCACACCCCAGAGAATATTATTGGAGAAAAGATAGAGCACAGCAAAAGCACTCTACCTGTTCGATCAATTGTCTGTGAAAGCGTGCCTATGGTAGGAGCTACCTCTAAAAAAGAAATCGATGAACCAAAGGCAAACCGTGAACAATGGAATTCTATTGATAAGGATTGCCAAGAAATCAGAGCATTATTCTCAAGGTTACTTGAAGTCTGCACATAAATGATCGAGAACAATAGAGAATTCAGGGCAAATCTTGATTACCTTGAATTATCGAATAATGAAATGGGTCTTGAAGCACGGGAGATTACAAATGAAGATGCTGAAGATGAGTTGCGACAAGGGTTTGAGAAGGCTACAATGGTAGACCCCGACGAATCAGTGGGAGATAAGGAATGCTCAGAGACGGTTCTGTGGACGGAGAAGCCCAAAAATTATCTGAAACTATTTGTTGTTGGTATGCGTGTTCATGATTTCTGGGTCCACCAAGGTAACTCCAAGACGGAGTCGAATGCAATTCATACAGGTGTGATTGATTTCCTGAGAAAAAAAGAAGTTTTCTCTTCAATTTTTTGGTTTCTACTACTAGATAAGATATGGGATCTGGGGGGACATCATTTGCAAATTCCCTAAACGAAGTTTCAATTCCTTCTAAAATCATTCTTGAAATAGACATCCCTTTCTTTGGTCCCAGTAATCTTTCCTGCTTTCTCTCAGTTCTCCTCATTAAGCTCTATTATCATTCATCGAGTATAACGAGGGTTTTACTCTGCGTGATCTTTCGGGCAATTGGGTTCTTATTCCTCTCTGATTGTTGGCATTTCCAATTTGTTTTTCTATTATCGTCTCCATTCTTCTTGGAATTGTCAAACGTGTATGCTGAATTGGGTGTCTTGGATTGTACATGCCAAGTGCTTGGTGAAATAACCTATCCAAATTCAGCAACTACAGTTAGAATTGTGACTGCTTGTACCAAATCTTGTGGTGTTCTTTGTCTTGTTCTTGTTCACAATGAAGATCCTATTATTTCTGAAGTTTGTCTCGACAGTGTGCTTGAATATAATTGAAGGAAACGGCCCAGGTCAATTCTTCATTTTTCAGGCGCGAGTGACATATTGAAAATTGTTAGATATATTCCTTCCTTGAAGGATCGAACAGTGAAAGTCCATAAAAGTGGCGAAGAGCAAACAATTGTAAGGAGACGGGATCAAGATGTGATTACGCTTGCTTGTGTCTGCACGATTTGGGGTCTAGGTGGAATTGATTCTTAGTGCAAGATAGGCTTTATGCCATTCGCTTGGTATTGTTGGTTACTAGCAACTGGGACGAGGGCAAAGACAACAGAATCTACATTTGAAGCTTACACACCTTGTGCAACTGGTTCTCCATTGAATACCGATTCTGTTGGGTATTTGAATATACTGATTTTGGCAAACTATATGGGATTTAGAAGTCTAGATGTTCACATTGAGACCAACTTATTTCAGCTACATAGTGGTTTGCAGAGCCTGAGCTCATTGCCATGAATGCAACTCTTTACTATTTTTGGAAGTCATTGAGGTGACATTAGCTTCATAGCTTGGGCAACTCAACGACGTTTAATATCATCTCGCTCGTTTTTTTTTTTATTGGCTGTTTGGTCCTCTTTCTTGTTTACATTTGGGCCTTGAGGACAAGGCCTTCTTAAGGGGGGTGGAATGATACGCTACCGACTATGGATGCCAGTTTGGCGCGCAAGGGGACGGAGCTAAGCAACTAACTAAAGTTGTTAGTCAGTTAGCCCTTGTAACCGTTCTGTATGCCAGTTTATTGTATCAGTTAGTGGAGAGGAAATTGTATAAAAGGGAGTGTTATTGAGAGAGAAATTCATTCTGTAATCTTGAAAATTGTTAACCAAGAGGACGAGAGTTCCCCTTTGGCTTACTGGACGAGAGTTCCAGGCTTCCATCAATAAAAACTCATTCTTTTTCTTCCATCCCTTTCTTTTTGCTGTGATTCTCCCATTTTCTTCCTGAAATTCCTATTTTAATACGTGATTTGTATCAAAGCTCTTCGGATTTTGATTTTGCCAATATTTTAGAGTGGAAGATTCTCCCAGACTCCTCTTCCAGGTAACGTTGCTTGATAGACAAGCACCCAAGCTAAACACCTAGTATAGATTCTTTAGGTTATTGTAATATAGCACTCTTAAATTCCTAGGATTGCTTAATCAACCTGGAAATCATTTTTGGCCGTGAAAAGACAATCAATTTGCTTGGATCGAAGGTCGCGGACACATATGCGTGCTTGATAGGTCTGTTAGAGTTTTTGAATGATTGTTGCATGCTTGACAATATTCTAACTGCGGGTGGAAAGATGTGAAGAGTTCAAAATCAAGGAGCCATAATTTTAATTATAACCTCAGTTTGAGAAATTAAGGCTCAGGACCATGCTAATATATAATTTTCAACAGTCTGCTCAACGATGGTTTAGTGATATGTATTCTTCACATACTGCATATTGTATGAATTAAATTTCTGATGGTTTTGACACGGGGTCCTGGGTTTTCGTTTTCATATCTTGCTCTATTCTCGGTTCTACATTCATAGCCTAATACCTAAGGAAGTAACGGCATCCCCCAATATCGTAATTATTATTTAAGTGACAATTGGACGTCATTGTGATTGGATATGAGTTTTAGATGAAACAATGTTTGCTGTGAACACCCTGAGTAATTCTGAGACTACTGAAATATTTACCGGAGGGAACTCATTCTTTTCTAGAGTACATAATTTTGCGTCTTCTCTTTCGAATCAAGACAAATGTAACGCATTTTCTTGACACACTGAATCAACCTGATATTTCATGACTTTCATAGATGACATATTACAGTATTCACTGCTGTTGCAGAATTGCAAATTATTTAAATTCTCTGTGCTATTATTATGCTTCTTAACAGGTGCACTCGTGCGAAATTGGAAAAGGATGATCAGAAGTTAGCTCCTAATGATATCATCAATGACTGCACGATTGTCTTCGAAAATGATTCTGTATGTCCTCTCAGTTGGGTGAGCTGCATCCCAGAAAACGTACTTTGAGGCATCAGAACAAAGCGGAGTTGTTTGGTTACAAAGTGTGCCGATTTCATAAAATCCTGTCCCACAGCAACCTCTGTTCACCTGGGTAAAACCTGTAAAAACAATTTTAGTAAAAGATTACATATCAGACTTCCATGTTCTTTGAGAGAGATTATGCCTTCTATACTAACCATAATCTTTTGGCTTCTGTATAACATCGAGTAGTGATTCTTCAAAGTCGATGTAAGCAATTCTTGTTCCTGGATGTTCTTTCTGCAGATCCTCCAACTCTTCCTGGAGCATAGAGTTGAAGTCCGTTGATATGACATTCACGTAATCAAGACACTTGCGTTGGGGTCGCCTCCCCCTCCGAGTGAGAGCTTGTGAATTCCCTGGAGTTGCAGGAATCCTAGTGATACCAACAGGGATGCAACCCAATGGTGGTAGACCATTTACTGCAATTGTTCGAGCCCCTTGGTCCTATAGTCCCTGTAAGTTTGAAAGGAAACGTGCATTTAAACCTTTTTACTTGTGTTTTCGCTAGAGGGGACAAAGAAATATGTACTTGAGATCATAGCATTTTTTGGTCTAAGCTGTTGCTTTTCTATTCGCCTTAAATAGAGGAATAAAACATGTGAAAAAGCATGGACCAAGTTTATGAAACACAGATATAAGTCAAAATGGCTTTTTCCATCTAAGATGTAACACAATGAAGCTGACAGAAGTGTGTGTTTTCTGCCGTTGCGGAGTAGCTTTATTATCAAGTCTGTTTTGAAGGTTCATCCAGTGCAGAAGTCTCACCAAGCTTGTTAATTAAGGTTACGTTTTTGGACCTTTTATCTTGCTGGTGACGACAGCGTCGAGTTGGCCGCCGAGAAAGACTCGGCAATAAGGTGAGCTTCCTGGTGGTGTGGTATGCTGTGGGGTTCAATTTTTTTTATGCATTTGATTGAATGGCTGTCGGATCCAAACCTTTAAAAATTGGCGTACGTAACCGAGCAAAATCTGCTCATATTTGCGAGGACTTGCTCTGTTTTGCTGAGCGATGCCATCGTTGAAATAAGTGAAGGCGAAGTCATCGGACCCCGCGTTGACATAATATAGTGCCTTTGAAATTTGCTGATTGGCTTTTCTCCTCCCAATTTTCTTCTGGAGTTTCGCCTTGTATTCTTTGAAATTATCCAGCTGATCAGATAATCGGATTGTCATCTGAAATGCAGAAAATCGTTATAAAAATTCTATTGAGTTACTGTTTCCCATTTGGTAATCAAGCAATATTATTGGATGATAAAAATGGAAGGTTTGAGTGTGTGTGTGCGTGAGAGAGAGAGAGAGAGACGGTATTGTTAGTGGTGCGGGGATCAAAGCCGCTTGTTGCAGACGCGAAGCTGATAGCAGTAATGGACTGCCCCAAATCAAGATTTGGGTCGAGGTAGGGGCGCTGGAAGCTTTGCACACCCACGTAGTATGCTGCATTTCCAAAAGAAAACAACAGAATTAGAAACAACAAAACAAACATCCTTTTTTTAAAAAAAAAAAAATAATAAAAAATTATTTATTTTCCTACTAAATATGAATTCATAAGCTGATGTCAGGGAAGAGGAGTCCATTGGAGAATCTCCCGGTTGCGATTTTGTCCGGGAAGTCTCTCCCGTAGGGCGGGAAATTACTTTTGAAACGAGTGTTTATGAAGTCGTTGTTGCCGGGATCCACGAAGGAGTCGCCGAACGTATACAAGGATCGGAAATTTGACTTGCTAGTTTGCTGCAAGTAGTTTTGGGCTAGGGAATAATGAGAAGCAGCAAGCGTTAACAGAATGAAGAGAGAGAGAAGAGAGAAACAGTTGGGATGCCTCATTGTAACGGGAAATAAGAGAGAATTGTGATCCAAGTGTTACGTTGCTTGCCAATTTATAGAGGAGTTAACGTGAAAGCAAAGGGTTTGAAATGAGTCCCGTTTTGTTCACACACATAAAAAAAGCGTAAATATTACGCTCATCCTTATTGGTGACACTGACCGTGAAACTCAAAGTTAAAATCGTTTTCTTTTCTTTTCCTTTTTTTAATTTGAGTACAAATAGTCAAATTCTAAGTTTAGTTGTCAAATTCTTGCTCTTACTTTTGGAGTGCCTAAAAAGAGAATAGCTTCTTTGTAGACCGTTTGCAAATAAGGAGTTTGCACACCGAGCACATCCGCGCCGTCCATCCCGAGATCCAACATCTCGAATAAACTCGCGGATTTTGTTTTTTTGCTTTAATGAGGAGCGAGAGTGCATTGATCCAGGCCATTGGATCTCGGAATGAACGGCGCGGATGCTGGTGTGCAAACTCTTGTTTGCGAACGGTCCGTCAATAAGTTATTCTCGCCTAAAAGAATACGAAAAATATTTGGTAAATTAGTCTCAAACCAATTTCATATTTTGGGACTATTTTTACTTTTTAAATCAACAAAGCAAATTAACAAGCGGAAACAAGTCAGTCTTGTGTTTTTTTCGGCTTTAGTTATTACAACTTTATTTTTTAGTTCCACACTTCCACTCATCGCAAAACTAATGTTGTTTTATCAAAACTTAAAATATTCACAGAACACACATTTTGCAGAATGTGAATTTATAAAGAATCCATATATTTAGTTGAGCACACTATAACAATCCATATATTTAATCCATATAATTTGGTTCTTAGATTTGCTAAGATATGTAGAATTAAGCGGAAATAAAAACATATGGCCAAGCCATATAGTCAGTCATATGGCATCTTGAGTCACTATGCTTGCCGAATTAACTAATACTGATAAAACGAAAAAATGACAAAAGTTGTGAGTCATTATGAGTAGATCATGGTGATTGGTAGCTTCTTCGAATCTAATTGTTTGGTCATAGCGAGTCATTATGAGCATTTTCATATTGAGTACGAGTGTTGTCAAATTTGGTAACACAATGAAGTTGAGATAAGTGGGTAAATAATACGTTGCTTGTCAATTTATAGAGGAGTTAACATGACGGGTTTGAAATGAGTCTCATTTTGTTCACACCTAAAAAGTGGGTAAATATTACGTGCGTTCTTATTGGTTGAAAATAACCATGAAACTTAACTTTGTTTATCCCTTTCAAATATAAATAAAGATTAAATTTAAGGGATAATTTACGTTATGATTTTTATTTTTTGGAGGGGATTTTTAAGATTTTTTGGACTACAACACGTCAAAATCAGCTAGTCATTCTCCTCACATATTTCTAATTGATTTGATAACTTGGTCCCAAAAATCCTAAAAATCTCAAAAGGTTACCTATTTACTTTAGAATTATTAACACTTATACAAAAGACGACCTTAATTGAGAAAATTCCAACCAAAATTTTAAGACTAACGCTTCTCCTTTTCTTTTCATTTTTTTAGTTGAGTACAAGTTGTCAAGTTCTACGTTAAGTCCTCAAATTCTATGTTGGGCCTATTTTTATTTTTTAAAGCTCGTCACCATTAAAAAACCGACGAAGCAAATTAACTAGCGAAAACAGGTCAGTTCTGGTGTTTTATTCGGCTTTAGACATCTCTTTTCTAGACCTAGAGGTAATAATCCCATCATTAAACTACCGGAATATATTTATTTAGGAAAAAATGGAATTAGCACACCAGATAGAATTCACTTTCAGAAATGAATTTGTTTCATTCAGTTACTGATTGGTATCCAATCAAGGAGATATTTGGTGTGATGGATACTCTTGGCGATCGAGCTCTACAAAGTGAACGATTTCGATCATTGAACTGGATCTGTCATCGACCCCAAAAATTCTGAACTACCCAGTGTGTAGTTTCCTCTTAAATTGTCGTGAATCCACGTTGATATACAATGACCTATTCAATTAGCAATTGCCTGGTCAACAATGATACATGTACAACAAAAGTCTCCAACATGACTCCAACACACTCACATGGTGTGTGGAGCATGTGTGTGGGCTCCACACACCATGTGAGCGTGTTGGAGCTGGGTTGTTGTACATTTATCATTTCTGTTGCATAAAATTCATGTTTTCCAACATGGTTTAGTGGTAGTCAAAATGTTTTTGTCATTCGTCATTCCTAATCTATTACAAGGGGAGGAGAGAATGAGACTCGATCCTGGAATGTAGTGTGAGGCATCCAAGAGCTCTACCACATGAGTTAGCCACCACTTGCGTGTTGCATGATTTTAAACTCCTTAGTGTTTAGTGATAATCACAATTGGGCCACCCATAAGTACATGGGCCATTTCAATCGTTTAGCAAAATGATGTATTGGGCCAACTATAATTTAATTTGGGCCAACACTAACAAAACCGATTGTGCCAACACAAATATAAATTGAAATAAGATAGGGCTATTGTTATTTGAAATCAAGTAAGGGCCTTAAAAAATGAAAAGGTTGGGCCTATTGCAATTTATGAAGGATTAAAGGGTGGTGATAATGCCAAAACTGTTTTTGATTGTGTCAAAACTCCAATGCATAAAGAGCTTGTACTGTATACATGAGTACAAGTATTTTATGCACTTGAGTTTGGCACAATCAAAAATAATTTTGGTATTAGCACTACCCTAAAAATAATAGACACAAGCTTAATAAAAATTATCAACTTTAACCTTGTATTTAATAAATTATTTTTGTGATAAATCAAAATCAACTATTTCTAGAATACTTTTGTTTTAAACCATATAAATGCAATGGTCGCGTTTATTCATTTAGAGAGAGAGAAAGAGAGAGAGATGCCATGACTCCTAAGCGTGACTGAGTATTTTTGGGTAGCGTTTAATATACAGAAGAATAAAATCATAATCTTGTTATGCCTCACCATATTCTGGTCATTTTCTTCCGGGCATGCATATTTTTTGGTTATTTCAACCTTTGAGACCATCAAAGTGGTATTAATCCCCAGGAGCCACCTGTGCTGAATGGTAATTCTCCAATTAGAATGCGTCCGCTAACGTAATTTTAATTGCACTACATCAAAATCTGAGTTGAACTATCTATTTCAACGAGAGCGGAGTAATTTTTTTATTTTTTTTTGGTGATAATTAGATGTCGAGGTAGTTTGTGCAACATCTCGATTAACACCGGAACTCTGTTATTCTCTTAATCTTGCAAGTATTTGCTTTCCTTTTGGCTTTAGCTTGTAGTTTTTTTTTGGTGCTTCGGAAAATGGCTTTAGCTTGTAGTTAATACTCCTAGATTGCTGAAATCTTCTTAAAAATATGGTCACGCCCAGTACTCCATCCAGGCCTCGTTTGATTCGCAGATTGAAATAGATGGGATTAATAATCTTGGGATTGATAGTTCTGGACTATTTGTCCTATTCCTTCTCAAATTCTGCTCAATCCCATGTTTGATTCGTGTGAGATTATTTATGGAATAAATTTTCTTTTATAAAAAACAGTTTTTTTTTTTCAAACGAGGCCTAAAAGAATCCAATTCAAATTGAAGACTTCGTATTTTTGGTTTAAACAAGAAAAAGAAACCTAAAATGCAATTACCAATTTGCCACACATACAAGTTAGGAGATCTATCTGGAAAACAAAGAGAGACAATAACCAAATAGAAACACAAAAAAATTGTACGACAGACAACACAACACGTTCCATACTATCAAAAATATCTTTCTCTATATACACAACCAAACTATCATGCATTTATTGATCACAAATTCGATTTCGAATCCTATTATTCACAATCTTCATAGCAAAAAACGGTGTCTATACTGCGGCAGTGACAACCGGTAAAATAAGGGCCAAAGTAGTCTATAAACCAAAAAATATCATACTCCATATCTCTAGTGGTGTGGTATGGGGATTTTTTTGGCACAGAGAGAGCGCATATGAAACACATATGGGGTTTTTTTGCCAAAGGGATTTCAATTTTGCCCCTAATTCTAAGTACCAAACTTCTTAAATGGGTTGGAGCAAGTAAAGAAGTGTAAAGTGGGATCAAAATAACAAAAATTTGGACAAAACTATACGTATCTCTACAGAAATTTGGAAACCAGTGGAGTCAGCTGACAAGCTAGTAGTTGACAACTAAAAAAAGAAATGTAAATTACATTTAACCCCCCTAAACTATAACCCGTTTGCACTTTACCTCCCTAAAGTTTAAAATTGAACACTTAACCCCCTTTAACTGTCAATTCTTAGCACTTTACCCTTTCCATTAGCAATCTGTTATATTTTCAGATGACAAATAGGGCATCTAGGGATGGCAATTTCACCCAAAATCAATGGATACCTGAACCAAACCAACTTTATCGAAGCAGTTTTTTATATTTTTTCCTACTCATGGAGCGGGTTTGGTTTTCAAAACATGATATCCAACGGGTTTGGATTTAGGTTTGGTCTTAGTAAGTATTCGGCTAAACCCAAACCCAAATCCAAACCGATCCATATAATATTACTTATAAGATATATATAAATATGTTATATTTTTATATACATGTAATTTTTACTGGAAATGTGTAAGACCGCCTGAAATAGTTAACCCTTAACTGGCGGTAATTAAATGATTGCTAATATAGCTTGAATTTGTCCAAAATTAAATAGATTAAGTCTTGTAATTATATACTTACATCCCTTGAATGTTTCTCTATTGTATACATAAATCGATGGCACGGTACGGCACGGCATGATTTAAAAAGGCACAACACGGCAGAACACACGATTAAGTAAACGGGCCAGCACGGCGCGACACGATTTAAAAAAGCACGGCATGACATGACACGATAAAAAAGGCACGGCACGGCATGACACAATTAATTCAACGGGCCGGCACGGCACGACACGAATTAATTAATCGGGCACGTCATGACACGACGCGATTTAAAAAGGCACAACCCGACAAAAAAACTTACAAATGAATAAATGACAGAACTTTTGGGTCACTATATGTAGGTTTATCTTTTAGTGAGTCATTATGAGTGTTTTCGTCTTGAGTAGATCATGTTTAGTGGTAGGTACTTGGAATCTACCGATTTAAAAAGGCACGGCCCGACACGGTACTGTAAAGAAAAATTGCCCAGCACGGCACGCTACGACACAATGAAGTAAACAGGTATGGTACGGCACGATACAAAGCACGGTTGGCACGAAAGTTGAATGGCACGGCACGACACGCACGTTTGACACCTCTACCTAAAAGGTGATTGTTGGTGTTCCAGGTATATATATTCACTTATGTTACTTAATTTTCTGTGTCGATGTCTCCATTTTTATGCACAATGTTAAGGAAATCAAACATATGGGGTGTCCCCCCCTGAAAGGAGGCTAGGGTTTACCCACCTCGGCCTTATTTCTTCATGTGTGGTGGTTTAATCCTGGGTTTGCTCGGCCCCTTTGGCAATCTTCGACGAAGGCCTGGTTCTAGCTTGCTGGGTTCAGACCTATGCAGTGGAGATGGAGTGCAGGGGTCCAGTTTATGGCGGCCGACAGCGTGGTAATAATGGGTGAAGGTGGAATTTGCTACTAGGATAGGGGTTTTTTTTTGGACTACAAGATGTCACATCAGTTAGTCATTCTCCTCACATACATCTAATCGATTTGAAAATTTGGTCCCAGAAATCCTAAAATCTGAAAAGTTACCCATTTACTTCAGAATTATTACCACTTACCTTTTGTTAAGATGATTTTAACTTAGAAAAATCCGAGCAAAATTTTTAAGACTAATGCTTCCCCCTTTTTTTGTTTTCTCTATTAGTTAAGTACAAGTTGTCCAATTCTAAGTCTTACTTTTGGAGTGCCTAAAAGGAGAACAACTTCTCTGCGGACCATCTACAAATAAGGAGTTTGTACACCGAGCACATCCGCGTCGTTCATCCCGAGATCCAACAGCTCGGATAAACGTCCGAATTTTGTCTTTCGGAGAGAGTGCAATGATCCCGGCCGTTGGATCTCGGAATGAACAGTACGGGTGATGGTGTGCAAACTCTTGTTTGTGGATGGTCCACAAATAAGTTATTCTCGCCTAAAAGAGTACAAAAAATATTTGGCAAATTAGTCTCGAACCAATTTCATATTTTGGGCCTATTTTTATTTTTAAAAGCTCGTCACTACTGAAAATCCGACGAAGCAAATTAACAAACGGAAACAAGTCAGTCCTGGTGTTTTTTCCGGCTTTATTATTACAGCTTTATTTTTTTAACTCCACACTTACACTCATCGCAAAACTGGTGTTATTTTATCTAAACATTAAACGTTCACAGAAGAGCAAAAGGGTTACGTTTCAAAACAATAATATTCAGTATTAATCTCTACCAACTTGGTTCTTAGATTTGCTATGATATTTAGAATGAAGTAGAAATCAAAATTATGTTCAAGCCATATATAGTGAGTCATATTGTATTCTGAGTCAACATAACTAATTCAAGCCATATATAATGAGTCATATTGTATTCGAGTTACCATGCTTTTCAAAAAAACTGACAAAACGAATAAATGATAGAACTTTTGGGTAACTATATGTAGGTTTATCTTTTAGTGATTCATTATGAGTGTTTTCGTCTTGAGTAGGTCATGTTTAGTGGTAGGTACCTGGAAATGGAATCTACCTATTTAGTTATAGTGAGTCATTAGGAGCGTTTTCGTCTTGAGTAGAAGTGTGTCAAATTTGGTAGTGCATAAAAATAAAAGAGAGTGGTAAGCGTAGAGTTACATATAGCGTGTGATAATTAAAGGAGATAAACAAGGTGATAGAAAGTAAGAGTGGCAAACATCGTCACATGTGTTTCGCATGTATTTCAACACAAATGCATTATGCATGCACATAGATCACGCACCAATTATTTTGTGGGGCCCATCTTGGATCTCATACAATTGATCCAACCTATTTAGGTTTTTCAAAATATTTTTTTAAAGATTTTGTAAAAGTTTATTGGTGAGTGGTTTTACAAAATTCGTACGAGAGAAACTAGATGATTTTATCTTATGAATTTTGAAATAGCTCTTATCGATATTCAATTGGGCTCAAATTGTTCGGGAACCCTTAAAAAAACATTTTGAGAAACCTAAACGATTTGGATCATTTGTATGCATAGCTTTGTTTGGATATAGAGGAATTGGAAGCACAACACTCACAGTTGGGCCACCCATAAGTACATGGGCCATTTCAATGGTCAAAAATACAAATAAAGAAGCATGGACCAAATGAGTTGGGCCAACAACAATAAGTAATATGGTATGGACCATTTGTTTAGGATATGAAAAAAGAGTTTATGGGCCAACACATAAACTTGGGAAAAAAAAAAACAATAATAATGGGGCTTTTAGAGGCCGGCCCCTTTTTAGCTCTTTAGGGCATCCACAATGGGCTCTTAAAATGGCTCGTAGGAGAGACTCCTAAAATTTAGCAAGTCATTTGATCAATAATAGTCTTCAATGGGCTCTCAATACAAGTTCCCAATGGTAACTCCTAAGCATGGCTCCTAAACCATTAGCTAAATCTAAGTAGCCTTGTAGCTAGCTCCAAGTGTGACCCAAGCATTTTTAATCTTTTTAGACTTATCAATTTATGGGACCCACACTTTTTATTATTGTTTTCCACAAAATAGAGAATACTTTTGCTAGCCCATTGAGTGCACATATGCTTCCTAAATTTAGCAAGCTTTAGGAGTGAAAAATGGGACCCAATTAGGCTTATGTGTACATCTTAGGAGCCAACTTAGGAGCTATTTTACAGAGCCCACTGTGGATGCCCTTACTCATCCCAACCCTGACAAATAGATTCCTTTTTTATTTCTATCTAAGTGTTGTACCTTAGCACCTTTCACATGGCCTTCGAACGGTTCACATAGCCTTAGACTTTAGAACAAGAACAATAATATGTGATTCAAATTTGAAAAACATTTGTTACGACTCAAAATAGCAAGAGGGTTACGTTTCAAAACAATAATATTCAATATTTATCTCTACCTACTTGGTTCTTAGGTTTGCTAAGATATTTAGAATTAAGTGGAAATCAAAAATATGTTCAAGCCATAGTGAGTCATAATATGTATTTTGAGTCACCATACTTGCTCTCGGCATCCTGACCTACCTAGAACTTCTCGATATCTCGCCATATGAGCCACAAGTTCCAACATGGTATATAAAATCTGTACTTACGAAAAGAAAAAAAAAACAATAGTCAAACGATTATATGTATTGATCATTTTATAGATTTTATTTGTTGCACTCACTAAGAGAGTTAAATGTCCAAAATGACAACTCAGCATACATTTTCTCGAGAAAACAAATAACACAAAAATAGATCAATTATTCGGGCAATGCCTTCTGTCTTCAGAATCACTTTGTCAAGTTTGGCTGGTATGTCTGGTTCTGGTGACACAAAGAAAGTAGTATCACAACTCAGGATGTTCGCTGTTGCAATGTCAGTAAAATTGACCGCAAATATATATTTCTTGGGGGACAACAAGAGATTCTTGGCTGTCTCGAGGCTCGAAAGGACTGCATTGTAGTTTTTTAAGCATGTTTCAAATACATCTTTTCTGGGGCTAGTCATTGTGCTATTAATTAGAGAGCCAAGATTGTTCACGACCTGTTTAGCCGAGGCTAGACAAGCCTCAACTATGATTTGTCCGAGACCTCTAGCATCCGCGGTTGCTGAGCGAGGATCGGATCTGAAAATCTTTAGGCACAGATCGGAATCGTATGTTTGGGGGCAAATTTTGTTAACCAAATCAGCACTTGTTTCTTTCGCAAAGGAACTTTGGGAGGGTACGCCAATGAGTAGAAGCACCAGCAAAAGAGGAACCAAGGAGGAAAAATCCATTGCTATCTATTCCTAGTAAACTTGAATACTATCCTCTTTGTCTGTGTGTGTGGAGAATGTGTGGGTTGATGACACTCTTATATAGCTTTTAGAAGGCAACTAACTACGAAAGCAAGACCCCATAGAAAATGGATACAGTCAATGGAGTCAAAAGATATTCGTAATAAGATCTTAAAGATATGGTTAGAATGTAATTAAGCCACAAGTTACCTTCAAATTCACTTGTTACACAATATTGTTGATTGCCACGATCTATTTTGATTTTTGATGATATCGATGTGCTAAATGATTACATTTACAATTAATAAGGAAGACTAATTTGTTTTTTTTTTTAGGTAAGTAATTTGTTAAATGTTTAGAATGGATAACAAGGTCTTTGCAGAAAAGATTTCAAACATTGATTACATTTACAATTAATAAGGAGGACTAAATTTGTTTTTTTTAGGTAAGTAATTTAATAAATGTTTAGAATGGGTAAGAAGATTTTTACAGAAAAGATGTCAAACATTATAAGGTGTCACATATGCATGTGTTGTTTCTTATTTTATGTTTATTGGGTGTTAAATGATTATGATTAATATGTGGACTATTTGTGGACTATTACACAACTATAGCTACGATCTATGAAACAATGACACTCCTAGTGGCAGCCATTTCAGCATAGTAGACAGGGGGTCACGCGAGGGCCACATATGGGATACACCACATGACGTGCCCCTTAATTAATTATTTTTACTTTTGGAGGGGACATGGGGACACGTGATTTTTTTTCTTATTTCTTAATTTTCTATATACATTTATGTATTCAATTATGCATATGTATGTATGTATACAAGGAGGTTCGAGTGAGGGATCCCTCACCACCCTTCCGTATGGACTTTGAATTTTCCAATCGAATTTTGATGATCCGATCTTTTCAATGTGTTAAAAACATGTTTTTTAGGGTCAAAGCAAGAAATCACCAAAAAAATTGACCGGGAAGGGCTTGATCCGAGCAGTTTTTCCTCGGCCATTTTTGTTGGTGATTCTTCACGTGGACTTTTAAAACATGTTGTGAACACATTGAACGGATTGGATCATCAAAATTTGATCTAGACAACCGAAGTCTACATGGAATGGTGGTGAGGGATCCCTTAGTAGATCCTTGTTGTGTACGTGTGTGCGTGTATATATATACAGTAGCGATATATTGAGGGATCCCTCACCTTGCATTGGTGTGGACTTCATAGACCCCGACCGAATTTTGATGATCCAAACCGTTCAATGTGTTTAAAACGTGTTTTTCATGGTCCCGGTGAAGAATCACCAAAAAAATACCTGGAAGGGCTTGATCCGAGAATATTTTTTTCTCAGATCAAGGCCTACATGGTCATTTTTTTGGGTGATTCCTTGCCGAGACCCTTCAAATCATGTTTTAAACACATAATTTAAGGTTTCATGCGGACTTCATCTCGCAGTCCTTGGATCTCATCCAAGGGCTCAGATTTAAAATAGTATTATTTCGCGGGTCTAAAGGTTCGGGTTTAAACTAATCGCGGGTCAAATCCTCTATAAACGGGTCTAAATGGAAGAAAAAGAAGATCAATTCTGGAAGAACAAACCGATATCGAAGAAGAAGATGGATCCCCCAAGGTCGCTCTGTGTGTGTGTGTGTGTGTGTGTGTGTGTGTGTGTTTCATGTTCGATTTCAAACGCGATTTTGATTTCTAGGGTTTGTAGCGATTTCAATTTGTGAACCTCGGGATGTCGTCTTCTTTGTCTTGGACCACGATTTCTTCTTCGTCTTTGCGATCTTCTCTCTCTCTCTCTCTCTCTCTCTCTCTCTCTCTCTCTCTCTCTCTCTCTCTCTCTCTCTCTCTCTCTCTCTCTTTGTTTGAATCGCCTCACTCCTCTCTCTCTTCGTCCAGTAGTGTAGGGGAAGAATGACCCGTTTAACTGGATATGCGACCCGCGGGAGTGTTTTACCCGGACCCGGCCTCCGTTTGACCCGCGAGATGCTTGCTCTTATCAGAGCCGTTGGATCACATCCAACGGCTGAAAATGAAGGTCCGGACATAGGCTATATCCGGGAGTCCTGATTGGATCCGGATTGTATATATATACACATACATACATACATATATGCAAGGTTTGTTGAAAGTTGTGTGGATTGAGCATTCCTAACAAGGACACTGAATGGATTAGCCAAACCTTTCTCCACAATTATCCATTTGAGTAAAGTTTAAGACAGATTCTGTTACTAGTTGCCATGCGGTCCTGGAATTCATAAGGTCCTGAAGTTCATTGTTTCATGGTTAGGAAAGAGAGTGATCATTTTTAATAATCCATACAATGTTAAGGTATTTCATTTTTAATAATCCATACAAGCTTAAGGTATTTCATACATTTCTATTTCATGTAGTTTTCCACCATTGAATTTCCCACTCCAGTTTTCCAGTTAGATCTTATGTACATATACATGTTCATTACAAAGTTGGTGATTTACTTGATCACCAGCTTGTGCCATTGGTTTTGTTTGGCTATGCTACGCTATGATTTGATCAAGTAATTTTTGCTTTACTAATGGCCAGTGGCTTGTTTTGTCTAAATAGATTCTTCACATTGTTCTTTGGCTAGTGTACCAAATTCTCGATCCAAGTTTGTTTTTTTTTCGTTTTCAGAATGCAGTCTTTGCTAGATCTTCTTCTTCCCTTCGAAATCGCGTTTTTCCTTGTCGTCTCTATCTACTGTCTTGACGACTTTCTCTTTGTTCGATTTGGGGAAATGAGATATTATAACCGTTTACAAAGGATTTGACCCGCAATTGGTTTAAACCCGGACTTTTAGACCTGTGAAATACTATTTTAAATCTAAGCCATTAGATGAGCTCCAAGGACCTTGAGGTGAAGTCCCCATGAAACCTCAAATAAGGGTTTCCTTATTGGAAGCCCATTGGGTGTGTGTATACACACAATCGGGTTTCGGTTAGGACTACTGGAAATAAGTTACATCCAAACTTTTCGTGATAGCCGTTGGATCTCATCCAACGGTTCTGATAAAAGAGGAGCGTTCGCGGGTCAAAACATAGGATCTGGGTCATCTTTTACTCGTGGTTCAAGACCAAAACACTCTCGGATCTTCCTTTCTGCATTTCACGTTGAAACAACAGAAGAGACAGAGACAGAGAGAGAAGGAGAAAAGAAAGCAAAGAAAACAAGGACGAAGAAATCGATCGAATCGAAGGAGGAGAAACGAAATCGAAGAAGCCCAAACCCTAAATCGACAACCACAAGGTCTCTCTTTCTCGTTTCTAGTTCGATATATGCAGACGAAACTAGGGTTTTTTTGTTCGATTTGCGATTCGGTTCTAAGGAGATCTGTCTCTCTGTTCGAAACGAAGGGTTTCAATTCGACTGACCCGGATTCAGTTCGAAATCAAGGTTTTATGTCCAAAACCAAGGGTTTCAGTATGAAATCAAATCAAGGGTTTAAATGTTGATTCCTTTTTGCAATACAAGGAAAAAAAGCATGTAACGTACCAGCAGAATATGATTTCAACTAAAAGCTTGAATTAGTTAGGAGTTTTCCACTCGAATCATGCCTTCATCTCTTAATTAGTTGGTGGTCTAGGTGTAAAGCATCCTTCATAATTGGGTTTTTCATAGAAAAGTAACAAATTAGACAGAAGAGGGATTTGCTGATAAATTGGTGCTAATCTTAGTATGAATGGCATTGTTTGATTATTGGATCAAGTGTTTTTCTATGTCCTGTTACTTGTCTATGTCATTAATTGAATTTTGCACTTCATTCTTTTGCCTCAGCAATGCCAAAATTGAAAATTGTTCAATGCTGTGAAAACCCAACTTTCGTAATTGATTTGAACATTGAAGCAACCAAAAAATGCGAGAGAGAGACCTTCGAACTTTGGTTGTTGATTTTCAGGTTGTTCTCCTTCGTTTTCGTTTTGGCATCCCCGTGCCAAAACCATTACAGAAATATAATTCATTTCACCAACTAGTCAAACATCTTCTGTAGAGACCAACGAGGTAAAAAAGAAGATTGGCTTCCTGTAGGAGATCTATCGAGTTATAGTTTAATCTTCATTTTTGCTTGGTAGATTACCTCTTAATCTAATCCTCATCTTAGTCATCTAATCTTTCCTGTATCCAATAAAATCCCCCAATATCGTAATTGTTATTTAATTGACAATTGGACGTTATTGTTATTGGATATGAGTTTTAGATGAAGCAATGTTTGTTGTGAACACCCTGAGTAATTCTGAAGCTACTGAAATATTCACCAGAGGGAAGTCAATCTTTTCTAGAGTACATAGTTTTGTGTCTTCTCCTTCGAATCAAGACAAATGTACGCATTTTCTTGACACTGAATCAACCTGATATTTCATGAGTTCTATAGATGGCATATTACAGTATTCACTGCTATTGCAGAATTGCAAATTATTTAAATTCTCTGTGCTATTATTGTGCTTCTTAACAGGAGCACTAGTGCAAATTTGAAAAGGATGAGTAGAAGTTTAGCTCCTAATGATATCATCAATGACTGCACGATTGTCTTCGAAAATGATTCTGTATGTCCTCTCTGTTGGGTGAGCTGCATCCCAGAAAACGTACTTTGAGGCATCAGAACAAAGCGGAGTTGTTTGGTTACAAAGTGTGCCGATTTCATAAAATCCTGTCCCACAGCAACCTCTGTTCACCTGGGTAAAACCTGTAAAAACCATTTTAGTAAAAGATTACATATCAGACTTCCATGTTCTTTAAGAGAGATTATGCCTTCTATACTAACCGTATTCTTTTGGCTTCTGTATAACATCGAGTAGTGATTCTTCAAAGTCGATGTAAGCAATCCTTGTTCCTGGATGTTCTCTCTGCAGATCCTCCAACTCTTCCTGGAGCATAGAGTTGAAGTCCGTTGATATGACATTCACGTAATCAAGACACCTGCGTTGGGGTCGCCTCCCCCTCCGAGTGAGAGCTTGTGATTTGCCTGGAGTTGCAGGAATCCTAGCGATACCAACAGGGATGCAACCCAATGGTGGTAGACCATTTACTGCAATTGTTCGAGCCCCTTGGTCCAATAGTCCCTGTAAGCTTGAAAGGAAACTTGCATATAAACCTTTTTACTTGTGTTTTTGCTAGAGGGGACAAAGAAATATGTACTTGAGTGTTATTTTTTGGTCTAAGCGTGTTATTTTTCTATTCGTCTTAATTAGAGGAATCAAACATGTGAAAAAGCATGGACCAAGTTTATGAAACACAGAAATAAGTAACACAATGAAGCTGAGATAAGTGTGTGTTTTCTGCTGTTGCGGTGTAGCTTTATTATAAAGTCGAGTGACGACAACGTCGAGTTGGCCGCCGAGAAAGACTCAGCATTCAGGTGAGCCTTCCGGTGGTGTGGTATGTTGTGGGGTTCATTTTTTTTATGCATTTGATTGAATGGCTGTCGGATCCAAACCTCTATAAATTGGCGTACATAACCAAGCAAAATTTCTTCATATTTGCGGGGACTTGCTCTGTTTTGCTGAGCGATGCCATCGTTGAAATAAGTGAAGGCGAAGTCATCGGACCCCGCGTTGACATAATATAGTGCCTTCGAAATTTGCTGATCGGCTTTTCTTCTCCCAATTTTCTTCTGGAGTTTCGCCTTGTACTCTTTGAACTTATCCAGCTGACGAGATAATGGGATTGCCATCTGAAATGCAGAAAATTGACATTGAAATTAGTAATTCTGGTCATAAAAAATTGTACGGCAATGGAATCATGATAAAAATTTTCATGCCACCAACAAAGTTATTATAAAAATTATATTGAGTTATTGTTTTTCATTTGCTAAAATATGAATCTATAGAATCAACCAATTTTAGCAAATGGAAATGAGTTGATTTAGCAAATAGTTTCCTCATTTGCTAAAATCAACACATGGAATTCTCATTTAAGCAAATGAAAAGCAAGGTCTAAAGCAATATTATTGGATAATCAAAATGGAATGTTTGAGAGAATGTGTGTGTGTGTGTGTGTGTGAGAGATTTGGGTCTAAAGCAGTATTGTTAGCCGTGCGGGGATCAAAGCCGCTTGTTGCAGACGCGAAGCTGATAGCAGTGACTGATTGCCCCAAATCAAGATTTGGGTCGAGGTAGGGGCGCTGGAAGCTTTGCACACCCACAGTAGTATGCTGCAATTCCAAAAGAAAACAACAGAATTAGAAACAACAAAACAAACATCCTTTTTTTTAAAAAAATAAAATAAAAAATTATTTATTTTCCTACTAAATATGAATTCATAAGCTGATGAAAACCCAATTCCAAAAACCTTACCAAGGATGTCAGGGAAGAGGAGTCCATTGGAGAATCTCCCAGTTGGGATTTTATCCGGGAAGTCTCTCCCGTAGGGCGGGAAATTACTTTTGAAACGAGTCTTTATGAAGTCATTGTTGCCAGGATCCACGAAGGAGTCGCCAAACGTATACGAGTGTTGTGAGTCATTATGAGTAGATCATGGTGATTGGTAGCTTCTTCGAATCTAATTGTTTGGTCATAGCGAGTCATTGTGAGCATTTTCATATTGAGTACGAGTGTTGTCAAATTTGGTAACACAATGAAGTTGAGATAAGTGGGTAAATAATACGTTGCTTGTTAATTTATAGAGGAGTTAACATGAGGGGTTTGAAATGAGTCTCATTTTGTTCACACCTAAAAAGTGGGTAAATATTACGTGCATTCTTATTGGTTGAAAATAACCATGAAACTTAACTTTGTTTATCCCTTTCAAATATAAATAAAGATTAAATTTAAGGGATAATTTACGTTATTATTTTTATTTTTTGGGGGGGGATTTTAAAGATTTTTTGGACTACAACACGTCAAAATCAGCTAGTCATTCTCCTCACATATTTCTAATTGATTTGATAACTTGGTCCCAAAAATCCTAAAAATCTCAAAAGGTTACCTATTTACTTTAGAATTATTAACACTTATACAAAAGACGACCTTAATTGAGAAAATTCCAAGCAAAATTTTAAGACTAACGCTTCTCCTTTTCTTTTCATTTTTTTAGTTGAGTACAAGTTGTCAAGTTCTACGTTAAGTCCTCAAATTCTATGTTGGACCTATTTTTATTTTTTAAAGCTCGTCACCATTAAAAAACCGACGAAGCAAATTAACTAGCGAAAACAGGTCAGTTCTGGTGTTTTAATCGGCTTTAGACATCTTTTTCTAGACCTAGAGATAATAATCCCATCATTAAACTACCGGAATATATTTATTTAGGAAAAAATGGAATTAGCACACCAGATAGAATTCACTTTTAGAAATGAATTTGTTTCTTTCAGTTACTGATTGGTATCCAATCAATGAGATATTTGGTGTGATGGATACTCTTGGCGATCGAGCTCTACAAAGTGAACGATTTCGATCATTGAACTGGATCTGTCATCGACCCCAAAAATTCCGAACTACCCAGTGTGTAGTTTCCTCTTAAATTGTCGTGAATCCACGTTGATATACAATGACCTATTCAATTAGCAATTGCCTGGTCAACAATGATATATGTACAACAAAAGTCTCCGAACATGACTTCAACACACTCACATGGTGTGTGGAGCATGTGTGTGGGCTCCACACACCATGTAAGCGTGTTGGAGCCATGTTGGAGATGGGTTGTTGTACATTTATCATTTCTATTGCATAAAATTCATGTTTTCCAACATGGTTTAGTGGTAGTCAAAATGTTTTTGTCATTCGTCATTCCTAATCTATTACAAGGGGAGGAGAGAATGAGACTCGATCCTGGAATGTAGTGTGAGGCATCCAAGAGCTCTACCGCATGAGTTAGCCACCACTTGCGTGTTGCATGATTTAAACTCCTTAGTGTTTAGTGATAATCACAATTGGGCCACCCATAAGTACATGGGCCATTTCAATCGTTTAGCAAAATGATGTATTGGGCCAACTATAATTTAATTTGGGCCAACACTAACAAAACCGATTGTGCCAACACAAATATAAATTGAAATAAGATAGGGCTATTGTTATTTGAAATCAAGTAAGGGCCTTAAAAAATGAAAAGGTTGGGCCTATTGCAATTTATGAAGGATTAAAGGGTGGTGATAATGCCAAAACTGTTTTTGATTGTGTCAAAACTTCAATGCATAAAGAGTTTCTACTGTATACACGAGTACAAGTATTTTATGCACTTGAGTTTGGCACAATCAAAAATAATTTTGGTATTAGCACTACCCTAAAAATAATAGACACAAGCTTAATAAAAATTATCAACTTTAACCTTGTATTTAATAAATTATTTTTGTGATAAATCAAAATCAACTATTTCTAGAATACTTTTGTTTTAAACCATATAAATGCAATGGTCGCGTTTATTCATTTAGAGAGAGAGAGAGAGAGAGAGAGAGAGAGAGAGAGAGAGATGCCATGACTCCTAAGCGTGACTGAGTATTTTTGGGTAGCGTTTAATATACAGAAGAATAAAATCATAATCTTGTTATGCCTCACCATATTCTGGTCATTTTCTTCCGGGCATGCATATTTTTTGGTTATTTCAACCTTTGAGACCATCAAAGTGGTATTAATCCCTAGGAGCCACCACTGAATGGTAATTCTCCAATTAGAATGCATCCGCTAACGTAATTTTAATTGCACTACATCAAAATCTGAGTTGAACTATCTATTTCAACGAGAGCGGAGTAATTTTTTTATTTTTTTTTTGTGATAATTAGATGTCGAGGTAAGTTTGTGCAACATCTCGATTAACACCGGAACTCTGTTATTCTCTTAATCTTGCAAGTATTTGCTTTCCTTTTGGCTTTAGCTTGTAGTTAATACTCCTAGATTGCTGAAATCTTCTTAAAAATATGGTCACGCCCAGTACTCCATCCAGGCCTCGTTTGATTCGCAGATTGAAATAGATGGGATTAATAATCTTGGGATTGATAGTTCTGGACTATTTGTCCTATTCCTTCCCAAATTCTGCTCAATCCCATGTTTGATTCGTGTGAGATTATTTATGGAATAAATTTTCTTTTATAAAAAACAGTTTTTTTTTTCAAACGAGGCCTAAAAGAATCCAATTCAAATTGAAGACTTCGTATTTTTGGTTTAAACAAGAAAAAGAAACCTAAAATGCAATTACCAATTTGCCACACATACAAGTTAGGAGATCTATCTGGAAAACAAAGAGAGACAATAACCAAATAGAAACACAAAAAAATTGTACGACAGACAACACAACACGTTCCATACTATCAAAAATATCTTTCTCTATATACACAACCAAACTATCATGCATTTATTGATCACAAATTCGATTTCGAATCCTATTATTCACAATCTTCATAGCAAAAAACGGTGTCTATACTGCGGCAGTGACAACCGGTAAAATAAGGGCCAAAGTAGTCTATAAACCAAAAAATATCATACTCCATATCTCTAGTGGTGTGGTATGGGGATTTTTTTGGCACAGAGAGAGCGCATATGAAACACATATGGGGTTTTTTTGCCAAAGGGATTTCAATTTTGCCCCTAATTCTAAGTACCAAACTTCTTAAATGGGTTGGAGCAAGTAAAGAAGTGTAAAGTGGGATCAAAATAACAAAAATTTGGACAAAACTATACGTATCTCTACAGAAATTTGGAAACCAGTGGAGTCAGCTGAAAAGCTAGTAGTTGACAACTAAAAAAAGAAATGTAAATTACATTTAACCCCCCTAAACTATAACCCGTTTGCACTTTACCTCCCTAAAGTTTAAAATTGAACACTTAACCCCCTTTAACTGTCAATTCTTAGCACTTTACCCTTTCCATTAGCAATCTGTTATATTTTCAGATGACAAATAGGGCATCTAGGGATGGCAATTTCACCCAAAATCAATGGATACCTGAACCAAACCAACTTTATCGAAGCGGTTTTTTATATTTTTTCCTATTCATGGAGCGGGTTTGGTTTTCAAAACATGATATCCAACGGGTTTGGATTTAGGTTTGGTCTTAGTAAGTATTCGGCTAAACCCAAACCCAAATCCAAACCGATCCATATAATATTACTTATAAGATATATATAAATATGTTATATTTTTATATACATATAATTTTTATTTTTCAATTCAAAACTTTCAGTGACTTTTTATTTCATCTCCCTCCTTATTTCTCTCGAATCCCTTAAAAATCTCAACATTCTCTATAAGAACTTCTTAAGATAAGTTTTATTATTTAATTATTTCCTTTGATTATGTTGGAATTTAGACGTTTAATGGTAAAATCATATGGTATGTTACTTTTTTATTTTAATATATAATCTTTTTCCTTCATATGTTCATTAATGGAATGAATATTAATACGGGTTTGGTGCGGTTTGGATAAAATCAAAATCCATATGGTTTGATTATGGTGTACTAAAATTTATACCCATTGGATATCGGTTTAGATTTGGGTATAAATAAATATTTTGAATTTAGGTATGGTAATCGCAAAACTTGAACCAAACCGATTCGTCATCCCCAAGGGTGCGTCCTGCCAGATCTTATGACGTGTCTCCTAAGGTAAACCTGTATGTTGGATGTGTATCCTGTGGGTATTTACCCAAAAAAAATCAGATTCGTTGTGTAGTGTGTAGCCAAAAACTTGTAGATCTGTTTGATTTTCTTTTCATTTTCGATCTTCTCTCTCTCTGTGGACGAACCGAACCGACTTCCGAACCGGTACGAACCGGGACGAACCGAACCGGAACCGAACCGATCCCTAAAAAATCGGTTTCGGTTCTGTAGTTCCTCCGAACCGGTTTTTCTCGGTTCACTCGAAAACCCCTCCGAACCGGACCGAACCGAACCGGTTACACCCCTAGTCTCCTTGACTCCTTCCTCAAATTCAAACCAAGTATGGATTTCACCTTTTTACTAAACCAAACCCACCTTCTACACCGCAAGCCCAGCCATCGCGACGAACCAATCTCTACTGCACAATCTATCTCTATCTCTCTCACACATTCAAAATCGAAACGCTTAGTCTACCGCTCTCACTGCCGTAGCTCCGTCATCGAAGCTAACTCAATTGGCGCTTGGCGGAGTCACAAGCTCCTGAAGGTTTAAGGCCCAAACCTGCTGCAAATTCGTGATTCCTAGTACGAAGCAAAAGGAGTCGAGAATATTCGACTTTCCTGACGGTATGTACAACCCCTTCTCTCTCTCTCTTGACCAGGGACCACGATTCTTATTGCATATATCTGCTAGAACCATTCCAATCATATCTTAAGGTTTTGGAGTTCTAAACCCAAAAAAATTGACTAATCAATGCAGATTTAAAATGGTGAACCAGCTTCGGAGATCAAAATCCTAGTTTAATAGGTGTGAACTGTTAACTTATGTGAAGTAGGAGTTGAAACGATGGAATGGAAAGTGGCTTGGGTTTGATTGGTTGTGCGATGGAGGGTGGGTTTATTTATTTGGGCGTTATGGGGTATTGGAATGGAAGAAATATTAGGGTTTTCAGGTTTTGAGGTTTAAGGCATGTGATGGCTGTGTTTATGAGGAAAAAAGAAAGATTGATGGTTTGGACAATGGTATCCTACTGATTAAGGGCAAGATGGGAACTTAACATTTTCAGTTAACGGTACCTCGCCATATGAGCCACAAGTCTAACATGGTATATAAAATCTATACTTACCAACCAAAAAAAAAAAGCACTAGTCTAACGATTATGTGTTGATCATTTTATAGATTTTATTTATTGCACTCACCAATAGAGTCTAAATGTCTAAAATGACAACTCAGCATACATTTTCTCAAGAAAACAAATAACGTAAAAATAGTTCAATTATTCGGGAAATTTTTTTGGTCTTCTGAACCACTTTCTGAAGTTTGGCTGGTTTGTTCGGTTCTGGTGACAATTCGAAAGTAGTATCACAACTCTGGATGTTCGCCGCTGTAATGTCAGTAAAATTGACTGCAAATATATATTTCTTGGGGGACAACAAGAGATTCTTGGCTGTCTCGAGACTTGAAACGACTGCATTGTAGTTTCTTAAGCATGTTTGAAATACATCTTTTCTGGGGCCAGTCGTCGTGCTATTAACTAGAGAGCCAAGATTGTTTACGACCTGTTTAGCCGAGGCTAGACAAGCCTCAACTATGATCTGGCCAAGGCCTCTAGCATCTGCAGTGGCTGAACGAGGATCGGATTTGAAAATCTTTAGGCACACTTCGGAATCATATGTTTTGGGGCAAATTTTGTTAACCAAATCGGCACTTGTTTCTTTCGCAAACAGACTTTGGGAGGGTACGCCAATGAGTAGAAGCACCACCAAAAGAGGAACCAAGGAAGAAGAGCTATGACATGAAAAATCCATTGCTAGCTATTCCTATTAAACTTGAATACTATTCTCTCTCTCTTTCTCTATGGAGAGGGTGTGGGTTGATGAAACTCTTATATGGCTTTTAGAAAGCAACTTATAGAAAGTGGATACAGTCAAAGGATTTTCGTAATAAGATTTTCGTAATAAGATCCTAGAGATATGCTAAGAATGTAATTAAGCCACAAGTAACCTTCAAATTCACCTGTTGCACAATCTACTACGATTTGCTAAATGATTACACTTACCATATTAATACGGAGGACTAATTTGTTTTTTGGTTTTTTTAGGCAAGTAATTTGATAAATGTTTAGGCTTGATAACAAGATTTTTACAAAAAACATGTCAAACATTGATTACGTTTACAATTAATAAGGACAAAGGAGGACGAATTTTTTTTTTTTTAGGTAAGTAATTTATTAAATGTTTATAATGGATAACAATTAACAAGACTTTTACAGAAAAGATGTCAAACATTATAAGATGTCACGTATGCATGTGTTGTTCTTTATTTTATGTTTATTGGGTGTTAAATGATTATGATTAGTATGTGGACTATTACACAACTATAGCAACAACCTATGAACCACTGACACTCCTAGAGGCTGCTATATCCAGCGAATGGATAGGGGGACCTGTGGGTGCCACATACAGGATATGCACATGATGTGTCCCTTAATTAATTTTTTTTGAAGGGGGACACGGGGACACGTGATTTTTTTTCCTTATTTTTTAGTTTTGTACATACATTTATATATTCAATTATGTATATGTATGTATACAGGGAGGTTCTAATGAGGGATCCCTCACCGCCCTTTTGGGCGGACTTCGGTTATTCCGATCGAATTTTGATTGTCCAATCCGCTCAATTTGTTAAAAACATGTTTTTAATGGTCCACATGAGAAATGCATATGTAAAGTTTTATAAAAAATAAAAAATAAAAAACCGGAAAGGGCTTAATCGGAGCAGTTTTTTTTTTTATAAAAATGCATGTATAAAGTTTTATCAAAAACTGTTCGAATCAAGTCCTTCCCGGTACTTTTTATTGGTGATTCCTCACTTGCACACGTAAAAACATGTTTGAAATACAATGAATGGATCAGATCATCAAAATTCGATTGGGAAAATCGAAGTTCACACGGAATGTTGGTGAGGGATCCCTTAGTAGATCCTTGGGGTGTGTGTGCGCGCGTACAGTAGTGATCCAGTGAGAGATCCCTCACCTTGCATTGATGCAGACCTCATGGACCCCGATCGAATTTTGATGATCCAAACCATTCAATGTGTTTAAAATGTGTTTTTAAGAGTCCCAGCGAGAAATCACCAAAAAAAAATATGACCAGGAAGGCCTTTATTTGAGTAATTTTTCATAAATATGTATATATAGTTTTATAAAAAAATTACTCGGATCAAGCCCTTCCCGGTCATTTTTTTGGTGATTCCTTGTTGAGACGTATAAGATCACATTTTAAGTACATTGAACGGTTCGGATCATCGAAATTCGATCGGAATTTATGAGTGCTTGATCGGATTTTGTCCCCCGCCGTTTCCGTGTCTCCATTTTTCAGAATTGCCATGTCTCGTCTCCGTGTCCGCATTCGCGCCACATAGGCTACGATTGCCACTGAAAAACGAGTAATTTGGCCATCTTAAAGGTCATAACAGGAAGCTCTTCGCATTATGATTTTGCCATTATTTTAGCTTGGAAGATTCTCCCAGTCCTCTTCCTGGTAATGTTGCTTGATAGACAAGCACCTCATAATAAACACCTAGTATAGATTCTTTAGGATATTGTATGTAAGCCCCATAGGTCGAGCTTCCTTTGGTTTGGCAAGTCCATGCCCAAAACATATACATTGTCGTGTATCATATTTCTTATCAAGTCTTTAATCTTGCTTTATAGAGTGTCTGTTTAGATTGTGGTAAGGAATCCTTCAACATGTAATGTTTGTGAGCGCGGTAGTACTTAGTCAAGTATTTCCGGAAGCAAATAGAGTCGTTTCAGTAGTGCCAATCTCGCTCAAGCAACCTGTCAAGCAAGTCATCTGTTTGCTGGTGAGGTTTAGTATTTCAGAACTTGATCAAGCAACTTGTCAAGCAAGGTATATGTTCGCCATTTGCTCGAGCAACTTGGTTCTTGCTTGAGCAACTGTTGTGTGCCTATATATTAATATCAACTAGGGTTGAAGAGGTAGAGAACGCAGCAGCCACTCATCTCAGCGTTTATTTACGTAAAATACACTTGTGAGAGTTCTTTTGATGCACCTTGAAGATCTTTGAAGGCCTGATGCTTGGGGTTCATCTTCAAGGGGTTTGATTCTTCAACAATCAATGTTTCTCTATCACAGTTCTTTCTTGGAGTTCGAAAGGCAAAACTTTTTGAAGGCTTGAGGATTCAAGACTTAGCGATCATGCGGAGTGTGATGTATGTGGATTCGGCAAGTAGGGCTTAGGATTTGTGGTGAGGATACACAGTCATCGAGGAAGTCTACTTGTAATCATACATTTATTTAGTGCATGATTCCTTCCCGTGGTTTTTTACCCTTCTCGGGGTTTTTCCACGTAATTCTTGTGCCTTGTTCTTTTATCGTCTAGTTTGGAGAAATTTTTATTCATCGCATCAATTTAGGAATTTCATTGTAATATAGCACTCTTAAATTCCTATGATTGCTTAATCAACCTGGAAATCACTTTTGGCCATGAAAAGATGTCAATTTGCTTGAATCGAAGGTTGCGGACATATATGCGTGCTTGACAGGTCTGTTAGGGTTTTGAGTGACCGTTGTTTTTGGGAAAGTGCGAATCCCCAGAAAGAATTTTGACAATATTCTAACTGCGGGTGGAAAGATGTGAAGAGATCAAAATCAAGGAGCCATAATTTTAATTATAACCTCAGTTTGAGAAATTAAGGCTCTGGACGATGATGCTAATATCATTTTCAACAGTCTGTTAAACAATGGTTTATTGATGTGTATTCTTCACATACTGCATATTGTATGAATTAAATTTCTGATGGTTTTGGCACGGGGTCCTGGGTTTTTGTTTTCATATCTTGCTCTACTCTCGGTTCTATATTCATATCCTAATACCTAAGGAAGTAACGGCATCCCCATGCCAACACCATTACAGAAATTTAATTCATTTCACCAACTAATCAAACATCTTCTGTAGAGATGAACGAGGTAAAAATAAAGATTGGCTTCCTGTAGGAGATCTATCGAGTTATAGTTTAATCTTCATTTTTGCTTGGAAGATAACCTCTTAATCTGATCCTCATCTTAGTCATCTAATCTTTCCTGTATCCAATAAAATCCCCCAATATCGTAATTGTTATCTAATTGACAATTGGACGTTATTGTTATTGGATATGAGTTTTAGATGAAGCAATGTTTGTTGGAACACCCTGAGTAATTCTGAAGCTACTGAAATATTCACGGGAGGGAACTCATTCTTTTCTAGAGTACATAATTTTGTGTCCTCTCTCTCGAATCAAGACCAATGTAGCGCATTTTCTTGACACTGAATCAAACTGATATTTCATAATTTTTATAGATAACATATTACAGTATTCACTGCTGTTGCATAATTGCAAATTATTTAAATTCTCTGTGCTATTATTATGCTTCTTAACAGGTGCACTCGTGCGAAATTGGAAAAGGATGATCAGAAGTTAGCTCCCAATGATATCATCAATGACTGCACGATTGTCTTCGAAAATGATTCTGTATGTCCCTCTCAGTTGGGTGAGCTGCATCCCAGAAAACGTACTTTGAGGCATCAGAACAAAGCGGAGTTGTTTGGTTACAAAGTGTGCCGATTTCATAAAATCCTGTCCCACAGCAACCTCTGTTCACCTGGGTAAAGCCTGTAAAAACCATTTTAGTAACAGATGACATATCAGACTTCCATGTTCTTTAAGAGATATTATGCCTTCTATACTAACCGTAATCTTTTGGCTTCTGTATAACATCGAGTAGTGTTTCTTCAAAGTCGATGTAAGCAATCCTTGTTCCTGGATGTTCTCTCTGCAGATCCTCCAACTCTTCCTGGAGCATAGAGTTGAAGTCCGTTGATATGACATTCACGTAATCAAGACACTGGCGTCGGGGTTGCCTCCCCCTCCGAGTGAGAGCTTGTGAATTCCCTGGAGTTGCAGGAATCCTAGTGATACCAACAGGGATGCAACCCAATGGTGGTAGACCATTTACTGCAATTGTTCGAGCCCCTTGGTCCAATAGTCCCTGTAAGTTTGAAAGGAAACTTGCATATAAACCTTTTTACTTGTGTTTTCGCTAGAGGGGACAAAGAAATATGTACATGAAATCATAGCTTTTTTTGGTCTAAGCGTGTTACTTTTCTATTCGTCTTAATTAGAGGAATCAAACAAGTGAAAAAGCATGGACCAAGTTTACGAAACACAGAAATAAGTCAAAATGGCTTCTTCCATCTAAGATGTAACACAATGAAGCTGACATAAGTGTGTGTTTTCTGCTGTTGCGGAGTAGCTTTATTATCAAGTCTGTTTTGAAGGTTCATCCAGTGCAGAAGTCTCACTAAGCTTGTTCAATAAGGTCATGTTTTTGCGCCTTTATCTTGCTGGTGTCGACAACGTCAAGTTGGCCCCCGAGAAAGACTCGGCATTCAGGTGAGTTTCCCGGTGGTGTGGTATGCTGTGGGGTTCATTTTTTTTTTTTTTTATGCATTTGATTGAATGGCTGTCGGATCCAAACCTTCAGAAATTGGCGTACGTAACCGAGCAAAATCTGCTCATATTTGCGAGGACTTGCTCTGTTTTGCTGAGCATTGCCATCGTTGAAATAAGTGAAGGCGAAGTCATCGGACCCCGCGTTGACATAATACAGTGCCTTTGAAATTTGCTGATTGGCTTTTCTCCTCCCAATTTTCTTCTGGAGTTTCGCCTTGTATTCTTTGAAATTATCCAGCTGATCAGATAATCGGATTGTCATCTGAAATGCAGAAAATTGTTACTTATAAAAATTCTATTGAGTTACTGTTTCCCATTTGGTAATCAAGCAATATTATTGGATGATAAAAATGGAAGGTTTGAGTGTGTGTGTGCGTGAGAGAGAGAGAGAGAGACGGTATTGTTAGTGGTGCGGGGATCAAAGCCGCTTGTTGCAGACGCGAAGCTGATAGCAGTAATGGACTGCCCCAAATCAAGATTTGGGTCGAGGTAGGGGCGCTGGAAGCTTTGCACACCCACGTAGTATGCTGCATTTCCAAAAGAAAACAACAGAATTAGAAACAACAAAACAAGCATCCTTTTTTAAAAAAAAATAATAAAATAAAAAATTATTTATTTTCCTACTAAATATGAATTCATAAGCTGATGAAAACCCAATTCCAAAAACCTTACCAAGGATGTCAGGGAAGAGGAGTCCATTGGAGAATCTCCCGGTTGCGGCTTTGTCCGGGAAATCTCTCCCGTAGGGTGGGAAATTACTTTTGAAACGAGTGTTTATGAAGTCGTTGTTGCCGGGATCCACGAAGGAGTCACCGAACGTATACAAGGATCGGAAATTTGACTTGCTAGTTTGCTGCAAGTAGTTTTGGGCTAGGGAATAATGAGACGAAGCAAGCGTTAACAGAATGAAGAGGGAAAGAAGAGAGAAACAGTTGGGATGCCTCATTGTAGCGGGAAATAAGAGAGAATTGTGATCCAAGTGTTACGTTGCTTGCCAATTTATAGAGGAGTTAACGTGAAAGCAAAGGGTTTGAAATGAGTCCCGTTTTGTTCACACACATAAAAAAAGGGTAAATAGTACGCCCATCCTTATTGGTGACACTGATTGTGAAACTCAAAGTTAAAATCGTTTTCTTTTCTTTTCCTTTTTTTAATTTGAGTACAAATAGTCAAATTCTAAGTTTAGTTGTCAAATTCTTACTCTTACTTTTGGAGTGCCTAAAAAGAGAATAGCTTCTTTGCAGACCGTTTGCAAATAAGGAGTTTGCACACCGAGCACATCCGCGCCGTCCATCCCGAGAACCAACATCTCGAATAAACTCGCGGATTTTGTTTTTTTGTTTTAATGAGGAGCGAGAGTGCATTGATCCAGGCCATTGGATCTCGGAATGAACGGCGCGGATGCTGGTGTGCAAACTCTTGTTTGCGAACGGTCCGTCAATAAGTTATTCTCGCCTAAAAGAATACGAAAAATATTTGGTAAATCAGTCTCAAACCAATTTCATATTTTGGGACTATTTTTACTTTTAAAATCAACGAAGCAAATTAACAAGCAGAAACAAATCAGTCTTGTGTTTTTTTCGGCTTTAGTTATTACAACTTTATTTTTTAGTTCCACACTTCCACTCATTGCAAAACTAATGTTATTTTATCAAAACCTAAAATATTCACAGAACACACATTTTGCAAAATGTGGATTTATAAAGAATCCATATATTTAGTTGAGCACACTATAATAATAGGCGACAATGAAAACAAATACTACTATTTGGTTCTTAGATTTGCTAAGATATTTAGAATTAAGCGGAAATAAAAAAAATATGGCCAAGCCATATAGTCAGTCATATGGCATCTTGAGTCACTATACTTGCCGAATTAACTAATACTGATAAAACGAAAAAATGACAAAAGTTGTGAGTCATTATGAGTAGATCATGGTGATTGGTAGCTTCTTCGAATCTAATTGTTTGGTCATAGCGAGTCATTGTGAGCATTTTCATATTGAGTACGAGTGTTGTCAAATTTGGTAACACAATGAAGTTGAGATAAGTGGGTAAATAATACGTTGCTTGTCAATTTATAGAGGAGTTAACATGAGGGGTTTGAAATGAGTCTCATTTTGTTCACACCTAAAAAGTGGGTAAATATTACGTGCGTTCTTATTGGTTGAAAATAACCATGAAACTTAACTTTGTTTATCCCTTTCAAATATAAATAAAGATTAAATTTAAGGGATAATTTACGTTATTATTTTTATTTTTTGGGGGGGATTTTTAAGATTTTTTGGACTACAACACGTCAAAATCAGCTAGTCATTCTCCTCACATATTTCTAATTGATTTGACAACTTTGTCCCAAAAATCCTAAAAATCTCAAAAGGTTACCTATTTACTTTAGAATTATTAACACTTATACAAAAGACGACCTTAATTGAGAAAATTCCAAGCAAAATTTTAAGACTAACGCTTCTCCTTTTCTTTTCATTTTTTTAGTTGAGTACAAGTTGTCAAGTTCTACGTTAAGTCCTCAAATTCTATGTTGGGCCTATTTTTATTTTTTAAAGCTCGTCACCATTAAAAAACCGACGAAGCAAATTAACTAGCGAAAAACAGGTCAGTTCTGGTGTTTTATTCAGCTTTAGACATCTCTTTTCTAGACCTAGAGGTAATAATCCCATCATTAAACTACCGGAATATATTTATTTAGGAAAAAATGGAATTAGCACACCAGATAGAATTCACTTTCAGAAATGAATTTGTTTCATTCAGTTACTGATTGGTATCCAATCAATGAGATATTTGGTGTGATGGATACTCTTGGCGATCGAGCTCTACAAAGTGAACGATTTCGATCATTGAACTGGATCTGTCATCGACCCTAAAAATTCCGAACTACCCAGTGTGTAGTTTCCTCTTAAATTGTCGTGAATCCACGTTGATATACAATGACCTATTCAATTAGCAATTGCCTGGTCAACAATGATACATGTACAACAAAAGTCTCCAACATGACTTCAACACTCTCACATAGTGTGTGGAGCATGTGTGTGCGCTCCACACACCATGTGAGCGTGTTGGAGCCATGTTGGAGCTGGGTTGTTGTACATTTATCATTTCTATTGCATAAAATTCATGTTTTCCAACATGGTTTAGTGGTAGTCAAAATGTTTTTGTCATTCGTCATTCCTAATCTATTACAAGGGGAGGAGAGAATGAGACTCAATCCTGAAATGTAGTGTGAGGCATCCAAGAGCTCTACCGCATGAGTTAGCCACCACTTGCGTGTTGCATGATTTTAAACTCCTTAGTGTTTAGTGATAATCACAATTGGGCCACCCATAAGTACATGGGCCATTTCAATCGTTTAGCAAAATGATGTATTGGGCCAACTATAATTTAATTTGGGCCAACACTAACAAAACCGATTGTGCCAACACAAATATAAATTGAAATAAGATAGGGCTATTGTTATTTGAAATCAAGTAAGGGCCTTAAAAAATGAAAAGGTTGGGCCTATTGCAATTTATGAAGGATTAAAGGGTGGTGATAATGCCAAAACTGTTTTTGATTGTGTCAAAACTCCAATGCATAAAGAGTTTGTACTGTATACATGAGTACAAGTATTTTATGCACTTGAGTTTGGCACAATCAAAAATAATTTTGGTATTAGCACTACCCTAAAAATAATAGACACAAGCTTAATAAAAATTATCAACTTTAACCTTGTATTTAATAAATTATTTTTGTGATAAATCAAAATCAACTATTTCTAGAATACTTTTGTTTTAAACCATATAAATGCAATGGTCGCGTTTATTCATTTAGAGAGAGAGAGAGAGAGAGAGAGCGAGAGAGATGCCATGACTCCTAAGCGTGAATGAGTATTTTTGGGTAGCGTTTAATATACAGAATAATAAAATCATAATCTTGTTATGCCTCACCATATTCTGGTCATTTTCTTCCGGGCATGCATATTTTTTGGTTATTTCAACCTTTGAGACCATCAAAGTGGTATTAATCCCCAGGAGCCACCTGTACTGAATGGTAATTCTCCAATTAGAATGCATCCGCTAACGTAATTTTAATTGCACTACATCAAAATCTGAGTTGAACTATCTATTTCAACGAGAGCGGAGTAATTTTTTTATTTTTTTTTTGGTGATAATTAGATGTCGAGGTAAGTTTGTGCAACATCTCGATTAACACCGGAACTCTGTTCTTCTCTTAATCTTGCAAGTATTTGCTTTCCTTTTGGCTTTAGCTTGTAGTTAATACTCCTAGATTGCTGAAATCTTCTTAAAAATATGGTCACGCCCAGTACTCCATCCAGGCCTCGTTTGATTCGCAGATTGAAATAGATGGGATTAATAATCTTGGGATTGATAGTTCTGGACTATTTGTCCTATTCCTTCTCAAATTCTGCTCAATCCCATGTTTGATTCGTGTGAGATTATTTATGGAATAAATTTTCTTTTATAAAAAACAGCTTTTTTTTTCAAACGAGGCCTAAAAGAATCCAATTCAAATTGAAGACTTCGTATTTTTGGTTTAAACAAGAAAAAGAAACCTAAAATGCAATTACCAATTTGCCACACCTACAAGTCAGGAGATCTATCTGGAAAACAAAGAGAGACAATAACCAAATAGAAACACAAAAAAATTGTACGACAGACAACACAACACGTTCCATACTATCAAAAATATCTTGCTCTATATACACAACCAAACTATCATGCATTTATTGATCACAAATTCGATTTCGAATCCTATTATTCACAATCTTCATAGCAGAAAACGGTGTCTATACTGCGGCAGTGACAACCGGTAAAATAAGGGCCAAAGTAGTCTATAAACCAAAAAATATCATACTCCATATCTGTAGTGGTGTGGTATGGGGATTTTTTTGGCACAGAGAGAGCGCGTATGAAACACATATGGGGTTTTTTTGCCAAAGGGATTTCAATTTTGCCCCTAATTCTAAGTACCAAACTTCTTAAATGGGTTGGAGCAAGTAAAGAAGTGTAAAGTGGGATCAAAATAACAAAAATTTGGACAAAACTATACGTATCTCTACAGAAATTTGGAAACCAGTGGAGTCAGCTGACAAGCTAGTAGTTGACAACTAAAAAAAGAAATGTAAATTACATTTAACCCCCCTAAACTATAACCCGTTTGCACTTTACCTCCCTAAAGTTTAAAATTGAACACTTAACCCCCTTTAACTTGTCAATTCTTAGCACTTTACCCTTTCCATTAGCAATCTGTTATTTTTTCAGATGACAAATAAGGCATCTAGGGATGGCAATTTCACCCAAAATCAATGGATACCTGAACCAAACCAACTTTATCGAAGCGGTTTTTTATATTTTTTCCTACTCATGGAGCGGGTTTGGTTTTCAAAACATGATATCCAACGGGTTTGGATTTAGGTTTGGTCTTAGTAAGTATTTGGCTAAACCCAAACCCAAATCCAAACCGATCCATATAATATTACTTATAAGATATATATATAAATATGTTATATTTTTATATACATGTAATTTTTACTGGAAATGTGTAAGACCGCCTGAAATAGTTAACCCTTAACTGGCGGTAATTAAATGATTGCTAATATAGCTTGAATTTGTCCAAAATTAAATAGATTAAGTCTTGTAATTATATACTTACATCCCTTGAATGTTTCTCTATTGTATACATAAATCGATGGCACGGTACGGCACGACATGATTTAAAAAGGCACAACATGGCAGAACACACGATTAAGTAAACGGGCCAGCACGGCGCGACACGATTTAAAAAAGCACGGCATGACATGACACGATAAAAAAGGCACGGCACGGCACGGCATGACACAATTAATTCAACGGGCCGGCACGGCACGACACGAATTAATTAATCGGGCACGTCATGACACGACGCGATTTAAAAAGGCACAACCCGACAAAAAAACTTACAAATGAATAAATGACAGAACTTTTGGGTCACTATATGTAGGTTTATCTTTTAGTGAGTCATTATGAGTGTTTTCGTCTTGAGTAGATCATGTTTAGTGGTAGGTACTTGGAATCTACCGATTTAAAAAGGCACGGCCCGACACGGTACTGTAAAGAAAAATTGCCCAGCACGGCACGCTACGACACAATGAAGTAAACAGGTATGGTACGGCACGATACAAAGCACGGTTGGCACGAAAGTTGAATGGCACGGCACGACACGCACGTTTGACACCTCTACCTAAAAGGTGATTGTTGGTGTTCCAGGTATATATATTCACTTATGTTACTTAATTTTCTGTGTCGATGTCTCCATTTTTATGCACAATGTTAAGGAAATCGAACATATGGGGTGTCCCCCCCCCCCCCCCCCCCTAAAAGGAGGCTAGGGTTTACCCACCTCGGCCTCATTTCTTCGTGTGTGGTGGTTTAATCCTGGGTTTGCTCGGCCCCTTTGGCAATCCTCGACGAAGGCCTGGTTCTAGCTTGCTGGGTTCAGACCTATGCAGTGGAGATGGAGTGCAGGGGTCCAGTTTATGGCGGCCGACAGCGTGGTAATAATGGGTGAAGGTGGAATTTGCTGCTAGGATAGGGGTTTTTTTTTGGACTACAAGATGTCACATCAGTTAGTCATTCTCCTCACATACATCTAATCGATTTGAAAATTTGGTCCCAGAAATCCTAAAATCTGAAAAGTTACCCATTTACTTCAGAATTATTACCACTTACCTTTTGTTAAGATGATTTTAACTTAGAAAAATCCGAGCAAAATTTTTAAGACTAACACTTCCCCCTTTTTTTGTTTTCTCTATTAGTTAAGTACAAGTTGTCCAATTCTAAGTCTTACTTTTGGAGTGTCCTAAAAGGAGAATAACTTCTTTGCGGACCATCTACAAATAAGGAGTTTGTACACCGAGCACATCCGCGTCGTTCATCCCGAGATCCAACAGCTCGGATAAACGTCCGAATTTTGTCTTTCGGAGAGAGTGCAATGATCCTGGCCGTTGGATCTCGGAATGAACAGTACGGGTGCTGGTGTGCAAACTCTTGTTTGTGGATGGTCCACAAATAAGTTATTCTCGCCTAAAAGAGTACAAAAAATATTTGGCAAATTAGTCTCGAACCAATTTCATATTTTGGGCCTATTTTTATTTTTAAAAGCTCGTCACTACTGAAAATCCGACGAAGCAAATTAACAAACGGAAACAAGTCAGTCCTGGTGTTTTTTCTGGCTTTATTATTACAGCTTTATTTTTTTAACTCCACACTTACACTCATCGCAAAACTGGTGTTATTTTATCAAAACATTAAACGTTCACAGAAGAGCAAAAGGGTTACGTTTCAAAACAATAATATTCAGTATTAATCTCTACCAACTTGGTTCTTAGATTTGCTATGATATTTAGTAGGGCTGCTCAAAAAAACCGGTGAACCGTGAATCCGGTCCGGACCGAACCGATCCGTACCTTTTGGATTTTAACCGTGGATTAATGGTCTGGATACGGATTCAAAAAATAAAAAACCGTGACTTTTGGATCGGACACGGATTTTGATTTTAAAACCGTGGATTAACCGATCCGGACCGTGAGATTTTTATTATATATTAAGTTTTTTTAAATATATATAATTTGGGTTTTGTTAATGTGTGCCCGTAAGGCACATAATAATGTCCATTAAATGTAACCTAATTAAAACCACTTTTGTTAAAAATAGTAAAAGTAATTTATGACTTGTATTTCAAACTTAGATTTCTCATGCAAACAAAGAAGTTAATGTAATGGTGTGGTCTTGGGGGCATTAGATGCGCATCTGCTGTCCAATTTTTGATTGATGGAAGTTTAGTTTGGATATTGGTGTGATAGATTTGGAAGAATTTGTCAAGGCGGGTCAATAGTATCATTTGGGATGTTTGTTTGATTCTGAAGTTTGGAGTAGCTTTGGGGTTTTTGCAGTTGTTTTTGGGGAGTGTTTATGGTTCTTGTTGTATTCTGTAATTTTGTTGTTCTTAAGTTGGCTCCTTGCTAACTTTGGTTATTTCCCCTTTCAGTCCTTGCTTGGTGTTGATTCTTTTCTGGGGGTGCCAATTTTGTTGGGATGTCTGTTATGTCTCTTGCCTTTGTTTGGTTCCTTTTAATCATTGTAATTGGTTTTCAATGGTTAATAAAATTTCTCTTTTGCCGATCAAAAAAAAGTACTTTTACTATTTTTAGCAAAAGTGGATTTAATTAAACTTATTTAATGAACATTATCATGTGCCTTGGGGGCACACATTAACAAAATCCATATAATTTTATCACTTTTATAATTATAGTTACATAGATATTGTTAATTTAGCAGACCTACGGTTTGGTTGTACTGTTATAGGAGTTATGGTGTGAATATTGTTATCTTTGTAACTATCTGCCTTACTGCCTTTGTTGTTTTTTATTGGGATTTCCAACTTTGAACTTTCTATTTAGTGCATTTGCTACTTGCTAGTGCCTTACTGCCTTTGTTTGTTATTTTATCCGAATAAGTTGAAAATCCGCGGATTAATCCGGAACCGATCCGTGACTCGCGGTTCGGATTGAAACCGAACCGTGAGACTTTTGGATCGGACACGGATTGTATTTTCAAAAAACCGTGACTTCGCGGATTAGGATTGGATTCATGCCAATCCGGACCGATCCGGACCGTGAGCACCCCTAATATTTAGAATGAAGTGGAAATCAAAATTATGTTCAAGCCATATATAGTGAGTCATATTGTATTCTGAGTCAACATAACTAATTCAAGCCATATATAATGAGTCATATTGTATTCGAGTTACCATGCTTTTCAAAAAAACTGACAAAACGAATAAATGACAGAACTTTTGGGTAACTATATGTAGGTTTATCTTTTAGTGATTCATTATGAGTGTTTTCGTCTTGAGTAGGTCATGTTTAGTGGTAGGTACCTGGAAATGGAATCTACCTATTTAGTTATAGTGAGTCATTAGGAGCGTTTTCGTCTTGAGTAGAAGTGTGTCAAATTTGGTAGTGCATAAAAATAAAAGAGAGTGGTAAGCGTAGAGTTACATATAGCGTGTGATAATTAAAGGAGATAAACAAGGTGATAGAAAGTAAGAGTGGCAAACATCGTCACATGTGTTTCGCATGTATTTCAACACAAATGCATTATGCATGCACATAGATCACGCACCAATTATTTTGTGGGGCCAGGGCCGGCCCAGGCCCAAGGCCCACAAGGCCTGGGCCTAGGGCACCCAAAAAATGGGCACTTTTTGGGGCACTCCACCATTTTATATTAATGGACTTGACTAGAACACTTTTTTGAACCAAAATAAAGAAAAAAAATGCATTATAAGTTACAAAATAGCCCAACCATTATGGCCCAAAATTTTAAAAAAGCTCAAAAACTATTGTGGCCCAAAATTTAAAAAAAGGCCCAAAGCTAAAACTGATTTAAAAGAAAATCATTTTCTGCTTGTTACAGTTTTTATTTCTGGTTTTGTAAAAAATCAAGGCAGTTCTAAACGAAATGATTAAGTTTAGTTTATTATTTGCTTAAAGACGAAGTAATTAGGTAGTAATTTTCTAATTTTCTTGTTAGAGTTTCGAGTGGGTTTGTATTTGGGATTTCTAAATTGACACAAGTTCTTGAGTTTTCCCAAGTAACCAAAAAGTTGATCAAATTTCATTGTTTTTTCAACAAATAAAGTCATAATATTAATTCCTGCAGATCAAATTTCTTACTTATTATAAGTAGTTAAATGAGCCATTTTGACCCAAATTTTTTAGAGGAAACTTGAAGAACAACAGATTAGGGTAAAACTAGAGTTTGGCATTTGCATAGCAAAAGAGTTTTGACCCAAATTTTGTTTCAAAAAAGACACAGGATCTCTAGATGCTCTACATTGTTGTTAAATTTAGCTTGTATTAATACCCTTTTGACAGAGATATTGTGGTAACAACAACGTAGAAAGTTTGGTGAACACAAAAATTTTTAGGGCACAATTTTTTTAATTAGGCCTAGAGCACCCAAATACCTTGGGCCGGCCCTGTGTGGGGCCCATCTTGGATCTCATACAATTGATCCAACCTATTTAGGTTTTTCAAAATATTTTTTTAAAGATTTTGTAAAAGATTATTGGTGAGTGGTTTTACAAAATTCGTACGAGAGAAACTAGATGATTTTATCTTATGAATTTTGAAATAGCTCTTATCGATATTCAATTGGGCTCAAATTGTTCGGGAACCCTTAAAAAAACATTTTGAGAAACCTAAACGATTTGGATCATTTGTATGCATAGCTTTGTTTGGATATAGAGGAATTGGAAGCACAACACTCACAGTTGGGCCACCCATAAGTACATGGGCCATTTCAATGGTCAAAAATACAAATAAAGAAGCATGGGCCAAATGAGTTGGGCCAACAACAATAAGTAATATGGTATGGACCATTTGTTTAGGATATGAAAAAAGAGTTTATGGGCCAACACATAAACTTGGGAAAAAAAAAACAATAATAATGGGGCTTTTAGAGGCCGGCCCCTTTTTAGCTCTTTAGGGCATCCACAATGGGCTCTTAAAATGGCTCATAGGAGAGACTCCTAAAATTTAGCAAGTCATTTGATCAATAATAGTCTTCAATGGGCTCTCAATACAAGTTCCCAATGGTAACTCCTAAGCATGGCTCCTAAACCATTAGCTAAATCTAAGTAGCCTTGTAGCTAGCTCCAAGTGTGACCCAAGCATTTTTAATCTTTTTAGACTTATCAATTTATGGGACCCACACTTTTTATTATTGTTTTCCACAAAATAGAGAATACTTTTGCTAGCCCATTGAGTGCACATATGCTTCCTAAATTTAGCAAGCTCTAGGAGTGAAAAATGGGACCCAATTAGGCTTATGTGTACATCTTAGGAGCCAACTTAGGAGCTATTTTATAGAGCCCACTGTGGATGCCCTTACTCATCCCAACCCTGACAAATAGATTCCTTTTTTATTTCTATCTGAGTGATGTACCTTAGCACCTTTCACATGGCCTTCGAATGGTTCACATAGCCTTAGACTTTAGAACAAGAACAATAATATGTGATTCAAATTTGAAAAACATTTGTTACGACTCAAAATAGCAAGAGGGTTACGTTTCAAAACAATAATATTCAATATTTATCTCTACCTACTTGGTTCTTAGGTTTGCTAAGATATTTAGAATTAAGTGGAAATCAAAAATATGTTCAAGCCATAGTGAGTCATAATATGTATTTTGAGTCACCATACTTGCTCTCGGCATCCTGACCTACCTAGAACTTCTCGATATCTCGCCATATGAGCCACAAGTTCCAACATGGTATATAAAATATGTACTTACGAAAAGAAAAAAAAAACAATAGTCAAACGATTATATGTATTGATCATTTTATAGATTTTATTTGTTGCACTCACTAAGAGAGTTAAATGTCCAAAATGACAACTCAGCATACATTTTCTCGAGAAAACAAATAACACAAAAATAGATCAATTATTCAGGCAATGCCTTCTGTCTTCAGAATCACTTTGTCAAGTTTGGCTGGTATGTCTGGTTCTGGTGACACAAAGAAAGTAGTATCACAACTCAGGATGTTCGCTGTTGCAATGTCAGTAAAATTGACCGCAAATATATATTTCTTGGGGGACAACAAGAGATTCTTGGCTGTCTCGAGGCTCGAAAGGACTGCATTGTAGTTTTTTAAGCATGTTTCAAATACATCTTTTCTGGGGCTAGTCATTGTGCTATTAATTAGAGAGCCAAGATTGTTCACGACCTGTTTAGCCGAGGCTAGACAAGCCTCAACTATGATTTGTCCGAGACCTCTAGCATCCGCGGTTGCTAAGCGAGGATCGGATCTGAAAATCTTTAGGCACAGATCGGAATCGTATGTTTGGGGGCAAATTTTGTTAACCAAATCAACACTTGTTTCTTTCGCAAAGGAACTTTGGGAGGGTACGCCAATGAGTAGAAGCACCAGCAAAAGAGGAACCAAGGAGGAACAATCCATTGCTATCTATTCCTAGTAAACTTGAATACTATCCTCTTTGTCTGTGTGTGTGGAGAATGTGTGGGTTGATGACACTCTTATATAGCTTTTAGAAGGCAACTAACTACGAAAGCAAGACCCCATAGAAAATGGATACAGTCAATGGAGTCAAAAGATATTCGTAATAAGATCTTAAAGATATGGTTAGAATGTAATTAAGCCACAAGTTACCTTCAAATTCACTTGTTACACAATATTGTTGATTGCCACGATCTATTTTGATTTTTGATGATATCGATGTGCTAAATGATTACATTTACAATTAATAAGGAAGACTAATTTGTTTTTTTTTTTTAGGTAAGTAATTTGTTAAATGTTTAGAATGGATAACAAGGTCTTTGCAGAAAAGATTTCAAACATTGATTACATTTACAATTAATAAGGAGGACTAAATTTGTTTTTTTTAAGTAAGTAATTTAATAAATGTTTAGAATGGGTAAGAAGATTTTTACAGAAAAGATGTCAAACATTATAAGGTGTCACATATGCATGTGTTGTTTCTTATTTTATGTTTATTGGGTGTTAAATGATTATGATTAATATGTGGACTATTACACAACTATAGCTACGATCTATGAAACAATGACACTCCTAGTGGCAGCCATTTTAGCATAGTAGACAGGGGGTCACGCGAGGGCCACATATTGGATACTCCACATGACGTGCCCCTTAATTAATTATTTTTACTTTTGGAGGGGACATGGGGACACGTGATTTTTTTTCTTATTTCTTAATTTTCTATATACATTTATATACTCAATTATGCATATGTATGTATGTATACAAGGAGGTTCGAGTGAGGGATCCCTCACCACCCTTCCGTATGGACTTTGATTTTTCCAATCGAATTTTGATGATCCGATCTTTTCAATGTGTTAAAAACATGTTTTTTAGGGTCAAAGCAAGAAATCACCAAAAAAATTGACCGGGAAGGGCTTGATCCGAGCAGTTTTTCCTCGGCCATTTTTGTTGGTGATTCTTCACGTGGACTTTTAAAACATGTTGTGAACACATTGAACGGATTGGATCACCAAAATTTGATCTAGACAACCGAAGTCTACATGGAATGGTGGTGAGGGATCCCTTAGTAGATCCTTGTTGTGTACGTGTGTGCGTGTATATATATACAGTAGCGATATATTGAGGAATCCCTCACCTTGCATTGGTGTGGACTTCATAGACCCCGACCGAATTTTGATGATCCAAACCGTTCAATGTGTTTGAAAACGTGTTTTTCATGGTCCCGGTGAAGAATCACCAAAAAAATACCTGGAAGGGCTTGATCCGAGAATATTTTTTTGTCAGATCAAGGCCTACATGGTCATTTTTTTGGGTGATTCCTTGCCGAGACCCTTCAAATCACGTTTTAAACACATAATTTAAGGTTTCATGCGGACTTCATCTCGCAGTCCTTGGATCTCATCCAAGGGCTCAGATTTAAAATAGTATTATTTCGCGGGTCTAAAGGTTCGGGTTTAAACTAATCGCGGGTCAAATCCTCTATAAACGGGTCTAAATGGAAGAAAAAGAAGATCAATTCTGGAAGAACAAACCGATATCGAAGAAGAAGATGGATCCCCCAAGGTCGCTGTGTGTGTGTGTGTGTGTGTGTGTGTGTGTGTGTGTGTGTGTGTGTGTGTGTTTCATGTTCGATTTCAAACGCGATTTTGATTTCTAGGGTTTGTAGCGATTTCAATTTGTGAACCTCGGGATGTCATCTTCTTTGTCTTGGACCACGATTTCTTCTTCGTCTTTGCGATCTTCTCTCTCTCTCTCTTTCTCTCTCTCTTTGTTTGAATCACCTCACTCCTCTCTCTCTTCGTCCAGTAGTGTAGGGGAAGAATGACCCGTTTAACTGGGTATGCGACCCGCGGGAGTGTTTTGCCCGGACCCGGCCTCCGTTTGACCCGCGAGATGCTTGCTCTTATCAGAGCCGTTGGATCGCATCCAACGGCTGAAAATGAAGGTCCGGACATAGGCTATATCCGGGAGTCCTGATTGGATCCGGATTGTATATATATACACATACATACATACATATATGCAAGGTTTGTTGAAAGTTGTGTGGATTGAGCATTCCTAACAAGGACACTGAATGGATTAGCCAAACCTTTCTCCACAATTATCCATTTGAGTAAAGTTTAAGACAGATTATGTTACTAGTTGCCATGCGGTCCTGGAATTCATAAGGTCCTGAAGTTCATTGTTTCATGGTTAGGAAAGAGAGTGATCATTTTTAATAATCCATACAATGTTAAGGTATTTCATTTTTAATAATCCATACAAGCTTAAGGTATTTCATACATTTCTATTTCATGTAGTTTTCCAACATTGAATTTCCCACTCCAGTTTTCCAGTTAGATCTTATGTACATATACATGTTCATTACAAAGTTGGTGATTTACTTGATCACCAGCTTGTGCCACTGGTTTTGTTTGGCTATGCTACGCTATGATTTGATCAAGTAATTTTTGCTTTACTAATGGCCAGTGGCTTGTTTTGTCTAAATAGATTCTTCACATTGTTCTTTGGCTAGTGTACCAAATTCTCGATCCAAGTTTGTTTTTTTTTCGTTTTTAGAATGCAGTCTTTGCTAGATCTTCTTCTTCCCTTCGAAATCGCGTTTTTCCTTGTCGTCTCTATCTACTGTCTTGACTTTCTCTTTGTTCGATTTGGGGAAATGAGATATTATAACCGTTTACAAAGGATTTGACCCGCAATTGGTTTAAACCCGGACTTTTAGACCTGTGAAATACTATTTTAAATCTAAGCCATTAGATGAGCTCCAAGGACTTTGAGGTGAAGTCCCCATGAAACCTCAAATAAGGGTTTCCTTATTGGAAGCCCATTGGGTGTGTGTATACACACAATCGGGTTTCGGTTAGGACTACTGGAAATAAGTTACATCCGAACTTTTCGTGACAGCCGTTGGATCTCATCCAACGGTTCTGATAAAAGAGGAGCGTTCGTGGGTCAAAACATAGGATCTGGGTCATCTTTTACTCGTGGTTCAAGACCAAAACACTCTCGGATCTTCCTTACTGCATTTCACGTTGAAACAACAGAAGAGACAGAGACAGAGAGAGAAGGAGAAAAGAAAGCAAAGAAAACAAGGACGAAGAAATCGATTGAATCGAAGGAGGAGAAACGAAATCGAAGAAGCCCAAACCCTAAATCGACAACCACAAGGTCTCTCTTTCTCGTTTCTAGTTCGATATATGCAGACGAAACTAGGGTTTTTTTGTTCGATTTGCGATTCGGTTCTAAGGAGATCTGTCTCTCTGTTCGAAACGAAGGGTTTCAATTCGACTGACCCGGATTCAGTTCGAAATCAAGGTTTTATGTCCAAAACCAAGGGTTTCAGTATGAAATCAAATCAAGGGTTTAAATGTTGATTCCTTTTTGCAATACAAGGAAAAAAAGCATGTAACGTACCAGCAGAATATGATTTCAACTAAAAGCTTGAATTAGTTAGGAGTTTTCCGCTCGAATCATGCCTTCATCTCTTAATTAGTTGGTGGTCTAGGTGTAAAGCATCCTTCATAATTGGGTTTTTCATAGAAAAGTAACAAATTAGACAGAAGAGGGATTTGCTGATAAATTGGTGCTAATCTTAGTATGAATGGCATTGTTTGATTATTGGATCAAGTGTTTTTCTATGTCCTGTTACTTGTCTATGTCATTAATTGAATTTTGCACTTCATTCTTTTGCCACAGCAATGCCAAAATTGAAAATTGTTCAATGCTGTGAAAACCCAACTTTCGTAACTGATTTGAACATTGAAGCAACCAAAAAATGCGAGAGAGAGACCTTCGAACTTTGGTTGTTGATTTTCAGTTTGTTCTCCTTCGTTTTCGTTTTGGCATCCCCGTGCCAAAACCATTACAGAAATATAATTCATTTCACCAACTAGTCAAACATCTTCTGTAGAGACCAACGAGGTAAAAAAGAACATTGGCTTCCTGTAGGAGATCTATCGAGTTATAGTTTAATCTTGACTTTTGCTTGGTAGATTACCTCTTAATCTAATCCTCATCTTAGTCATCTAATCTTTCCTGTATCCAATAAAATCCCCCAATATCGTAATTGTTATTTAATTGACAATTGGACGTTATTGTTATTGGATATGAGTTTTAAATGAAGCAATGTTTGTTGTGAACACCCTGAGTAATTCTGAAGCTACTGAAATATTCACCAGGGGGAAGTCAATCTTTTCTAGAGTACATAGTTTTGTGTCTTCTCCTTCGAATCAAGACAAATGTACGCATTTTCTTGACACTGAATCAACCTGATATTTCATGAGTTCTATAGATGGCATATTACAGTATTCACTGCTATTGCAGAATTGCAAATTATTTAAATTCTCTGTGCTATTATTGTGCTTCTTAACAGGAGCACTAGTGCAAATTTGAAAAGGATGAGTAGAAGTTTAGCTCCTAATGATATCATCAATGACTGCACGATTGTCTTCGAAAATGATTCTGTATGTCCTCTCTGTTGGGTGAGCTGCATCCCAGAAAACGTACTTTGAGGCATCAGAACAAAGCGGAGTTGTTTGGTTACAAAGTGTGCCGATTTCATAAAATCCTGTCCCACAGCAACCTCTGTTCACCTGGGTAAAACCTGTAAAAACCATTTTAGTAAAAGATTACATATCAGACTTCCATGTTCTTTAAGAGAGATTATGCCTTCTATACTAACCGTATTCTTTTGGCTTCTGTATAACATCGAGTAGTGATTCTTCAAAGTCGATGTAAGCAATCCTTGTTCCTGGATGTTCTCTCTGCAGATCCTCCAACTCTTCCTGGAGCATAGAGTTGAAGTCCGTTGATATGACATTCACGTAATCAAGACACCTGCGTTGGGGTCGCCTCCCCCTCCGAGTGAGAGCTTGTGATTTGCCTGGAGTTGCAGGAATCCTAGTGATACCAACAGGGATGCAACCCAATGGTGGTAGACCATTTACTGCAATTGTTCGAGCCCCTTGGTCCAATAGTCCCTGTAAGCTTGAAAGGAAACTTGCATATAAACCTTTTTACTTGTGTTTTTGCTAGAGGGGACAAAGAAATATGTACTTGAGTGTTATTTTTTGGTCTAAGCGTGTTATTTTTCTATTCGTCTTAATTAGAGGAATCAAACATGTGAAAAAGCATGGACCAAGTTTATGAAACACAGAAATAAGTAACACAATGAAGCTGAGATAAGTGTGTGTTTTCTGCTGTTGCGGTGTAGCTTTATTATAAAGTCGAGTGACGACAACGTCGAGTTGGCCGCCGAGAAAGACTCAGCATTCAGGTGAGCCTCCCGGTGGTGTGGTATGCTGTGGGGTTCATTTTTTTTTATGCATTTGATTGAATGGCTGTCGGATCCAAACCTCTATAAATTGGCGTACATAACCAAGCAAAATCTGTTCATATTTGCGGGGACTCGCTCTGTTTTGCTGAGCGATGCCATCGTTGAAATAAGTGAAGGCGAAGTCATCGGACCCTGCGTTGACATAATATAGTGCCTTTGAAATTTGCTGATCGGCTTTTCTTCTCCCAATTTTCTTCTGGAGTTTCGCCTTGTACTCTTTGAACTTATCCAGCTGACGAGATAATGGGATTGCCATCTGAAATGCAGAAAATTGACCTTGAAATTAGTAATTCTGGTCATAATTATAGGTAGGTACTTGGTTAAATACATCAAGTATTTGTACGGCAATGGAATCATGATAAAAAATTTCATGCCACCAACAAAATTATAATAAATGTTATATTGAGTTCTTATTTTTCATTTGCTAAAATATGAATCTATATTATTGGATAATCAAAATGGAATGTTTTGAGTGTGTGAGAGAGGGAGAGAGAGTGAGAGAGAGAGAGACAGTATTGTTAGCCGTGCGGGGATCAAAGCCGCTTGTTGCAGACGCGAAGCTGATAGCAGTGACTGATTGCCCCAAATCAAGATTTGGGTCGAGGTAGGGGCGCTGGAAGCTTTGCACACCCACGTAGTATGCTGCATTTCCAAAAGAAAACAAAAGAATTAGAAACAACAAAACAAACATCCTTTCTATAAAATAAAATAAAAATTATTTATTTTCCTACTAAATATGAATTCATAGGCTTCTGAAAACCCAATTTCAAAACATTACCAAGGATATCAGGGAAGAGGAGTCCATTGGAGAATCTCCCAGTTGCGATTTTGTCCGGGAAGTCTCTCCCGTAGGGCGGGAAATTACTTTTGAAACGAGTCTTTACGAAGTCATTGTTGCCGGGATCCACGAAGGAGTCGCCGAACGTATACAAGGATCGGAAATTTGACTTGCTAGTTTGCTGCATGCAAGTGGTTTTGGGGTAGGGAATAATGAGAAGAAGCAAGCGTTAACAGAATGAAGAGGGAAAGAAGAGAGAAACAGTTGGGATGCCTCATTGTAGCGGGAAATAAGAGAGAATTGTGATCCAAGTGTTACGTTGCTTGCCAATTTATAGAGGAGTTAACGTGAAAGCGAAGGGTTTGAAATGAGTCCCGTTGTGTTCACACATAAAAAGTGGGTAAATATTACGCTCATCCTTATTGGTGACACTGACTGTGAAACTCAACTTTGGTTATGGCTTTGAAATATAAATAAAGATTAAATTTAAGGGCCAGTTAACCTTTTTTTTTTTTTTTTTTTTTTTTTGGAGGGGGGGAGTGGGGATTTTTTAGATTTTTTGGATTATAAGATGTCAAATCAGTTGGTCATTCTTAATCATTCTCTTCACATACATCTAACTAATTTGACAACTTGGTCCCAAAAATCCTAAGGAGTTTGCCACTTATCTTTTGTAGTTTTGTTAAGACGATTTTAACTTAAAAAATCCTTTTTCTTTTCTTTTCCCTTTTTTAGTTGAGTACAAGTAGTCAAATTCTAAGTTTAGTTGTCAAATTCTAACTCTTACTTTTGGAGTGTCTAAAAGGAGAATAGCTTCTTTGCGGACCGTTCGCAAATAAGGAGTTTGTACACCGAGCACATTCGCGCCGTCCTTCCCGAGATTCAACAGATAGAATAAACGCGCGGATTTTGTTTTTTTGTTTTAATGAGGAGAGAGAATGCATTGATCCAAGCCATTGGATCTTGGAATGAACGGCGCGAATGCTGGTGTGCAAACTCTTGTTGGCGAACAGTCCGTCAATAAGTTATTCTCGACTAAAAGAGTACGAAAAATATTTGGTAAATCAAACGAAGCAAATTAACAAGTCTTGAGTTTTTTTCGGCTTTAGTTATTACAACTTTATTTTTTAGTTCCACACTTCCACTCATCGCAAAACTAATGTAAGTTTATCAAAATTTAAAATATTCACAGAACACACATTTTGCAAAATGTGAATTTATAAAGAATCCATATATTTAGTTGAGCACACTATAATATTAATAGGTGACAGTGAAAACAAATACTACTATTTGCTAAGATATTTAGAATTAAGTGGAAATAAAAAAATATGGCCAAGCCATATAGTCAGTCATATGGCATCTTGAGTCACTATGCTTGCCGAATTAACTAATACTGATAAAACGAAAAAATGACAAAGTTGGAGAATAGCTTCTTTGCAGACCGTTCGCAAATAAGGAGTTTGCACACCGAGCACATCCGTGCTGTCCATCCCGAGATCTAACAGCTCGAATAAACTTGCGGATTTTGTTTTTTTGTTTTAATGAGGAGCGAGAGTGCATTGATCCAGGCCATTGGATCTCGGAATGAAAGGCGCGGATACTGGTGTGCAAACTCTTGTTTGCGAACGGTCCGTCAATAAGTTATTCTCGCCTAAAAGAATACGAAAAATATTTGGTAAATCAGTCTCAAACCAATTTCATATTTTGGGACTATTTTTACTTTTAAAATCAACGAAGCAAATTAACAAGCAGAAACAAGTCAGTCTTGTGTTTTTTTCGGCTTTAGTTATTATAACTTTATTTTTTAGTTCCACACTTCCACTCATTGCAAAACTAATGTTATTTTATCAAAACCTAAAATATTCACAGAACACACATTTTGCAAAATGTGGATTTATAAAGAATCCATATATTTAGTTGAGCACACTATAATAATAGGCGACAATGAAAACAAATACTACTATTTGGTTCTTAGATTTGCTAAGATATTTAGAATTAAGCGGAAATAAAAAAATATGGCCAAGCCATATAGTCAGTCATATGGCATCTTGAGTCACTATACTTCCCGAATTAACTAATACTGATAAAACGAAAAAATGACAAAAGTTGTGAGTCATTATGAGTAGATCATGGTGATTGGTAGCTTCTTCGAATCTAATTGTTTGGTCATAGCGAGTCATTGTGAGCATTTTCATATTGAGTACGAGTGTTGTCAAATTTGGTAACACAATGAAGTTGAGATAAGTGGGTAAATAATACGTTGCTTGTCAATTTATAGAGGAGTTAACATGAGGGGTTTGAAATGAGTCTCATTTTGTTCACACCTAAAAAGTGGGTAAATATTACGTGCGTTCTTATTGCTTGAAAATAACCATGAAACTTAACTTTGTTTATCCCTTTCAAATATAAATAAAGATTAAATTTAAGGGATAATTTACGTTATTATTTTTATTTTTTGGGGGGGATTTTTAAGATTTTTTGGACTACAACACGTCAAAATCAGCTAGTCATTCTCCTCACATATTTCTAATTGATTTGATAACTTGGTCCCAAAAATCCTAAAAATCTCAAAAGGTTACCTATTTACTTTAGAATTATTAACACTTATACAAAAGACGACCTTAATTGAGAAAATTCCAAGAAAAATTTTAAGACTAACGCTTCTCCTTTTCTTTTCATTTTTTTAGTTGAGTGCAAGTTGTCAAGTTCTACGTTAAGTCCTCAAATTCTATGTTGGGCCTATTTTTATTTTTTAAAGCTCGTCACCATTAAAAAACCGACGAAGCAAATTAACTAGCGAAAACAGGTCAGTTCTGGTGTTTTATTCGGCTTTAGACATCTCTTTTCTAGACCTAGAGGTAATAATCCCATCATTAAACTACCGGAATATATTTATTTAGGAAAAAATGGAATTAGCACACCAGATAGAATTCACTTTCAGAAATGAATTTGTTTCATTCAGTTACTGATTGGTATCCAATCAATGAGATATTTGGTGTGATGGATACTCTTGGCGATCGAGCTCTACAAAGTGAACGATTTCGATCATTGAACTGGATCTGTCATCGACCCCAAAAATTCCGAACTACCCAGTGTGTAGTTTCCTCTTAAATTGTCGTGAATCCATGTTGATATACAATGACCTATTCAATTAGCAATTGCCTGGTCAACAATGATACATGTACAACAAAAGTCTCCAGCATGACTCCAACACACTCACATGGTGTGTGGAGCATGTGTGTGGGCTCCACACACCATGTGAGCGTGTTGGAGCCATGTTGGAGCTGGGTTGTTGTACATTTATCATTTCTATTGCATAAAATTCATGTTTTCGAACATGGTTTAGTGGTAGTCAAAATGTTTTTGTCATTCGTCATTCCTAATCTATTACAAGGGGAGGAGAGAATGAGACTCGATCCTGGAATGTAGTGTGAGGCATCCAAGAGCTCTACCGCATGAGTTAGCCACCACTTGCGTGTTGCATGATTTTAAACTCCTTAGTGTTTAGTGATAATCACAATTGGGCCACCCATAAGTACATGGTCCATTTCAATCGTTTAGCAAAATGATGTATTGGGCCAACTATAATTTAATTTGGGCCAACACTAACAAAACCGATTGTGCCAACACAAATATAAATTGAAATAAGATAGGGCTATTGTTATTTGAAATCAAGTAAGGGCCTTAAAAAATGAAAAGGTTGGGCCTATTGCAATTTATGAAGGATTAAAGGGTGGTGATAATGCCAAAACTGTTTTTGATTGTGTCAAAACTCCAATGCATAAAGAGTTTGTACTGTATACATGAGTACAAGTATTTTATGCACTTGAGTTTGGCACAATCAAAAATAATTTTGGTATTAGCACTACCCTAAAAATAATCACTACAACAAAAATGATAAACCGTGACGAAATTCTGGTGACGAAATTAATTTTTGTCTCCTATATGACTATTTTCGTCACTAATATGTTCCCTCTACATCTTTTTGGTGACGAAAATATTTTCGTCACTAATATGCTCCCTCTACATCTTTTTGGTGACGAAAATATTTTTTCGTCACTAATGTGTTCCCTCCACATCTTTTTGGTGACGAAAATATTTTTTCGTCACTAATGTGTTCCCTCCACATCTTTTTGGTGACGAAAATATTTTTTCGTCACTAATGTGTTCCCTCCACATCTTTTTGGTGACGAAAATATTTTTTTCGTCACTAATGTGTTCCCTCCATTTACTCCACCAAAACTAATTTTCCTTATTTATTTAATCATTTTCTCGTAAAAATTTGCCTCGATCGGGTTTAGAAAGCTTCTTAATTATCAAGACACAATTTCATTAACAAAAATATTTTTTTTTTGTCTGATCAATTGTGTAGCGATAGCTCCCCAACCGGCCCCACCCCCCATTCCCCCAATACCCTTCCCCATTTCGGCTGAACTTTCTTTTTCTTTTTTCTTTTTCTGTTTTTTCTTTTTGCTTTTAACTTTATTTATTTACATTTGCAAGTAAATTATTTTTTTTTCTTTTTCTATTTTTTCTTTATTTTTTCTTTTAACTTTATTTATTAATTTGTCTTAACAATGAATAATATAAAAAAAAAAGCTTCTAAAAGTGAATAATATTACAATCATGTTTAAAAGTAAATAAATAAAAAAAAGTAATTAGCGCCACATAAAGTAATATAAATAAAGTAAATAAAGGAATTAATATAATTAATATAAATAATATATTAGAGGGTAATTAAAAGAGGGAAGGAAAGGCAATCATATTACAATCACGTTTTAAAGTGTCTAAATATTACAATCACGTTGACAATATTACAATCACAAGTTGCAAGACAAGTTGCAGGATCACAAGTTGCAAGATCACAAGATCACAAGTTGCAGGATCACAAGTGCGTGCAAAATATTAAGAAAAAGATTAAATAATTAAGAAAAAGATGTAAATACAAAATATTAAATAAATAAAAAACAAAAAATATAAATAAATAAATTAATTAAAAGATAAAAAAGATATTAATGAAAGAGATAAATAAATAATTAAATAAAAATTGAATTAAATTAAAGAATTGAATTAAATAAATAATTAAATGAATTAAATAATTAATTTAATTTATATAAACAAATGAAATGATATAAATAAAGTAAATAAGGTAATTAAAGGAAATAAAGTAATATAAATAAAGTAATTATAGGAATTAAAGTAATATAAATAAATAAATTAATTAAAAGATAAAAAAGATATTAATGAAAGATATAAATAAATAATTAAATAAAAATTGAATTAAATTAAAGAATTGAATTAAATAAATAATTAAATGAATTAAATAATTAATTTAATTTATATAAAGAAATGAAATGATATAAATAAAGTAAATAAGGTAATTAAAGGAAATAAAGTAATATAAATAAAGTAATTATAGGAATTAAAGTAATATAAATAAATAAATTAAAGTAATTAAAGGAATTAAAGTAATATAAACAAAGTAATATAAATGAATTAATATAAATAATAAAGTAATTAAAGGAATTAAAGTAATATAAATAAATTAAATGAATTAAAGTAATATAAATGAATTAATCCGGTATTATAGTATAAATATTAAAAAGGTTCCTAAATGGCACAAGTGCTGGGCTAGCTCAGCTGGTTCGCGCGCGCGCACGCGAGGTCGCCGGTTCGATTCCCAGGAGGAGCAAACTTCTCTATTTTCAGCTGCCATCCAGGCGCCACGCCAGCGCCCACGTCAGCGGCCAGCGTCCACGTCAGCGGCAGCCGCCACATCAGCGCCCACGTCAGCGTCAACGGCCACGTCAGCTCAGCCGCCACTTCATCAAGTGGGCGCCACGCCAGCTGCCATCCAGGCGCCACGTCAGCGGCCATGTCAGCGGCAGCCGCCACATCAGCGCCCACGTCAGCGTCAGCGGCCACGTCAGCTCAGCCGCCACTTCATCAAGTGGGCGCCACGCCAGCTGCCATCCAGGCGCCACGTCAGCGGCCATGTCAGCGGCAGCCGCCACATCAGCGCCCACGTCAGCGTCAGCGGCCACGTCAGCTCAGCCGCCACTTCATCAAGTGGGCGCCACGCCAGCTGCCATCCAAGCGCCACGTCAGCGGCCAGCGCCCACGTCAGCGGCAGCTGCCACGTCAGCTCAGCCGCCACTTCATCATTTTCTGTCACAGTTAGTGACGAAAAATTTCGTCACCCAAATTTAGTATAGGTGACGAAACAATAATTTCGTCACCCAATTTGCCACGGTTAGTGACGAAAAATTTCGTCACCAAAAGTTAGTATAGGTGACGAAACAATAATTTCGTCACCAAGTGACTTTCGGAGACAACCTATAGGTGACAAAACTATTTTTCGTCACCAAGACTATCAGAGGCAAAAACCATGCTTTTCGTGACGATTTCATTCGTCTCCAAAGACCAAATTTCTTGTAGTGAATAGACACAAGCTTAATAAAAATTATCAACTTTAACCTTGTATTTAATAAATTATTTTTGTGATAAATCAAAATCAACTATTTCTAGAATACTTTTGTTTTAAACCATATAAATGCAATGGTCGCGTTTATTCATTTAGAGAGAGAGAGAGAGAGAGAGAGAGAGAGAGATGCCATGACTCCTAAGCGTGAATGAGTATTTTTGGGTAGCGTTTAATATACAGAATAATAAAATCATAATCTTGTTATGCCTCACCATATTCTGGTCATTTTCTTCCGGCCATGCATATTTTTTGGTTATTTCAACCTTTGAGACCATCAAAGTGGTATTAATCCCCAGGAGCCACCACTGAATGGAAATTCTCCAATTAGAATGCATCCGCTAACGTAATTTTAATTGCACTACATCAAAATCTGAGTTGAACGATCTATTTCAACGAGAGCGGAGTAATTTTTTTATTTTTTTTTGGTGATAATTAGATGTCGAGGTAAGTTTGTGCAACATCTCGATTAACACCGGAACTCTGTTATTCTCTTAATCATGCAAGTATTTGCTTTCCTTTTGGCTTTAGCTTGTAGTTAATACTCCTAGATTGCTGAAATCTTCTTAAAAATATGGTCACGCCCAGTACTCCATCCAGGCCTCGTTTGATTCGCAGATTGAAATAGATGGGATTAATAATCTTGGGATTGATAGTTCTGGACTATTTGTCCTATTCCTTCCCAAATTCTGCTCAATCCCATGTTTGATTCGTGTGAGATTATTTATGGAATAAATTTTCTTTTATAAAAAACAGTTTTTTTTTTTCAAACGAGGCCTAAAAGAATCCAATTCAAATTGAAGACTTCGTATTTTTGGTTTAAACAAGAAAAAGAAACCTAAAATGCAATTACCAATTTGCCACACCTACAAGTCAGGAGATCTATCTGGAAAACAAAGAGAGACAATAACCAAATAGAAACACAAAAAAATTGTACGACAGACAACACAACACAACACGTTCCATACTATCAAAAATATCTTTCTCTATATACACAACCAAACTATCATGCATTTATTGATCACAAATTCGATTTCGAATCCTATTATTCACAATCTTCATAGCAGAAAACGGTGTCTATACTGCGGCAGTGACAACCGGTAAAATAAGGGCCAAAGTAGTCTATAAACCAAAAAATATCATACTCCATATCTCTAGTGGTGTGGTATGGGGATTTTTTTGGCACAGAGAGAGCGCATATGAAACACATATGGGGTTTTTTTGCCAAAGGGATTTCAATTTTGCCCCTAATTCTAAGTACCAAACTTCTTAAATGGGTTGGAGCAAGTAAAGAAGTGTAAAGTGGGATCAAAATAACAAAAATTTGGACAAAACTATACGTATCTCTACAGAAATTTGGAAACCAGTGGAGTCAGCTGACAAGCTAGTAGTTGACAACTAAAAAAAGAAATGTAAATTACATTTAACCCGCCTAAACTATAACCCATTTGCACTTTACCTCCCTAAAGTTTAAAATTGAACACTTAACCCCCTTTAACTGTCAATTCTTAGCACTTTACCCTTTCCATTAGCAATCTGTTATATTTTCAGATGACAAATAGGGCATCTAGGGATGGCAATTTCACCCAAAATCAATGGATACCTGAACCAAACCAACTTTATCGAAGCGGTTTTTTATATTTTTTCCTACTCATGGAGCGGGTTTGGTTTTCAAAACATGATATCCAACGGGTTTGGATTTAGGTTTGGTCTTAGTAAGTATTCGGCTAAACCCAAACCCAAATCCAAACCGATCCATATAATATTACTTATAAGATATATATAAATATGTTATATTTTTATATACATGTAATTTTTATTTTTCAATTCATAACTTTCAGTGACTTTTTATTTCATCTCCCTCCTTATTTCTCTCGAATCCCTTAAAAATCTCAAGATTCTCTATAAGAACCTCTTAAGAAAAGTTTTATTATTTAATTATTTCCTTTGATTATGTTGGAATTTAGACGTTTAATGGTAAAATCATATGGTATGTTACTTTTTTATTTTAATATATAATCTTTTTCCTTCATATGTTCATTAATGGAATGAATATTAATACGGGTTTGGTGCGGTTTGGATAAAATTAAAATCCATATGGTTTGATTATGGTGCACTAAAATTTATACCCATTAGATATCGGTTTAGATTTGGGTATAAATAAATATTTTGAATTTAGGTATGGTAATCGCAAAACTCGGACTAAACCGATTCATTGTCATCCCTAAGGGTGTGTCCTGCCAGATCTTATGACGTGTCTCCTTGACTCCTCCCTCAAATTCAAACCAAGTATGGATTTTACGTTTTTACTAAACCAAACCCACCTTCTACAACGCAAGCCCAGCCATCGCGACGAACCAATCTCTACTGCACAATCTATCTCTATCTCTCTCACACATTCAAAATCGAAACGCTTAGTCTACCGCTCTCACTGCCGTAGCTCCGTCATCGAAGCTAACTCAATTGGCGCTTGGCGGAGTCACAAGCTCCTGATTCCTAGTACGAAGCAAAAGGAGTCGAGAATATTCGACTTTCCTGACGGTATGTACAACCTCTTCTCTCTCTCTCGACCAGGGACCACGATTCTTATTGCATATATCTGCTAGAATATTCGACTTGCTAGTTTGCTGCAAGTGGTTTTGGGGTAGGGAATAATGAGAAGAAGCAAACGATAACAGAATGAAGAGGGAAAGAAGAGAGAAACAGTTTGGATGCCTCGTGTCGCAAAAACTTTTTTTTTGCGAAAACTGCTTGGATCAAGCCCTTTCCGGTTTTTTTTTTTTTTTTTTGAAAATTTCATGTGTGGACCCTTGAAAACACCTTCTGAACACATTGGGCGGCTCGGATTTTCCAAAAATAATTTGTAACACAAAAAAAAATTATTTTTTTCTTATTTTCGGAAGGTTTGGACTAGAAGTTTTACCTATATATATAGGGGCCGGTTCCCCTTACACTTAAAAAAACACATAAAAAAACACACGATTTTGTTCCGAGCCCCACTGTGACATTCTGAACCGTTGATCTTATTTAAATGAGTAAAATAGGGAGTCCTGCAAAAATTCACCTTAATTGGATATTGGTAAGTGCTTGATCCAAATAAATTTGCAAAAACTGTGACAGGAACTAGTGTTTTTAAAATTGTTTGGATCAAGCACTTACCGATATCCAATTGAGCTGAAATTTTGCAAGACCTTTTATTTTACTCTTTTAAACAAGATCAAGAGTTCAGAATATCACAAGGGGGCCTGGAAGAGTGTTGTGTTTTTTTTTTTGTGTTATATATATTTCAACAAGAAGCCTACCCTTTCTTACTTCTTCTTTTTTGTTACTGTGTTGTTAAATCTCATGTAACCCATTTACCGAACAGAATTAAGACCCAATGACTGGGAAGGAAATCAAATGGGCACATGCATGCAATTATAGCACTCGTCAAACGATTATATATATTTGTTGCACTCACCAAGGGAGTCTAAATGTCTAAAATGACAACTCAGCATACATTTTCTCAAGAAAACAAATAACGTAAAAATAGATCAATTATTCGGGCAATGCTTTTTGTCTTCTGAACCACTTTGTCAAGTTTGGCTGGTTTGTTCGGTTCTGGTGACACTAAGAAAGTAGTATCACAACTCAAGATGTTCACCGTTGCTATGTCAGTAAAATTGACTGCAGATTTATAATTCTTGGGGGACAGCAAGAGATTCTTGCCTATCTCGAGGTTGGAAACGACTGCATTGTAGTTTCTTAAGCATGTTTGATATACATCTTTTCTGGGGCTAGTCGTTGTGCTATTAATTAGAGAGCCAAGATTGTTGACGACCTGTTTAGCAGACGCTAGACAAGCCTCAACTATGATTTGTCCGAGGCCTCTAGGATCTGCGGTTGCTGAACGAGGATCAGATTTGAAAATCTTTAGGCACAGATCGGAATCGTATGTATAAGGGCAAATTTTCTTAACCAAATCAACACTTGTTTCTTTCGCAAAGGAACTTTGGGAGGGTACGCCAATGAGTAGAAGCACTACCAAAAGAGGAACCAAGGAGGAAGAGCTACCACATGAAAAATCCATTGCTAGCTATTCCTATTAGACTTGAATTCTATTCTCTCTCTCACTTTCTGTGTGGAGAGCGTGTGGGTCGATGACACTCTTTTATAGCTTTCAGAAGGCAACTAACTACAAAAGCAAGACCCCATAGAAAATAGATACAGTCAAAGGAGTCAAAGAATTTTCGTAATAAGATCTTAAAGATATGGTTAGAATGTAATTAAGCCACAAGTTACCCTCAAATTCACCTGTTACACAATCTTGTTGATTGTCACAATCTATTTTGATTTTTGACGATAAGGATGTGCTAAATGATTACATTTGCAATTAATAAGGAGGACTAATTTTTTTTTTTTTTAATTTAGGTAAGTAATTTGTTAAATTTTTAGAATGGATAACAAGATTTTTATAGAAAAGATGTCAAACATTGATTACATTTCCAATTAATAAGGAGGACTAATTTGTTTTTTTGTTTATTTAGGTAAGTAATTTGTTAAATGTTTAGAATGGACAACCAGATTTTTACAGCAAAGATGGCAAACATTGATTACATTTACAATTAATAAGGAGGACTAATTTGTTTTTGGAAATTGATATTCACACTCCCAATGTTGATGCAGGGGCTCCAAGCTATAATAGTTTTCCAAAATTACCCTTTTGCAAGTTCCATGATTTACTTCAAGCACTCCAAAAAACATTTACTCTTCCCCTTTACTCCAGGCACTCCAGAAAAACAAATAGTTCTTTTTTTTATCAGAAAAAAGTAGATAGTTTCTCAACTTCTTTTACTGCACGTCACTGAATTGCCTACCTCCATATGTAATATTTTCTTGGTAAAGTCTTTATGTTATTGTCTCCATGTTCTGCACCAGGACAACCTGGACAAGTAGTCTTTAGCCTATGACTGTAGAACCTTTCTTTTGTCCATACAAAGTCTCTTGAGAGTTATGTTACTTTTCCTTTCAAGAGTTCTCTAACTTTGGTGATGTGCTTTGTTTGTCTCACTATGAGTTTTAAAATGTAGATTTGCGGCCGTTATGAAGATTTTGAGGGGAAAATGGTAGATAATGAGTACAAAAATGTAAAGATCTTGTGTCGCAACCGTTTTGAAGATTTTGATGCATCAACATTTTCAATTGTGTGCTGTTTATTTCGGAGAATTCTAGCAATGTGTAGACACCGCAAAATGAGCGTTCACGTACATTTTAATCCCCAATGATGAACGGAAACACCTGGAGGAACTCTCGGATTGAAATTCTCCAAGTCAACTCAGTCAACAGTACCGCACGGTACTCATCTCTCAACGCACGGGACAGCCAGAGTCACGTACGGCAGATTGTCAAAATTTTGGCGGCCAATTGTGCCGCACGGTACACAAGTTGTGCCGCACGGCACAGTTTGTGTACCGTACGGTACTGTTTACGGGTTCCCAGTTTTTGCGAATTCCCAGCAGCGGAAAACATGGACGAGATTGGTTCCCCCGCCCTGCTGGTCGTGGCCGAAAGAGAAGATCATGGCCGAAAGGGATGTGCTACTCCCCATGCCATTGTCCCCCTGGGCAAGAATCAAGAAGGGGTTGGGAACTACATTCGGCTCCCCAATCCTCTATAAAGACCGTCCGAACTCAATGAGAAAAGGACCCCCAAAAGGCCGAACCCCATACGATTTCTGTGTAAGGAAGACCACAAAACTCCATTCTTGGATACCATTTTCATTGCCAAAACCCCTTAGCCACCATCTCCATTATAGAGAATCCAATACCATTCTCTCCGTAAAAGCAAAACCCAAAGCAGAAACTCATCCCCTGTTTTTTGACTCCAAAGCCGTGAGATAGCAACCCCAAATCGACCAAAGTTTGAGCATCCAATCCCTCTTACCACTATATTAGAGTGAAAGTGAGGTCCAGAGAAGGTTCAAGCATTATTCGGAAGTTCAATCCGACGCTCAATCCGAGAGTTCGAAACCGAAGGTATAAACCCGTTTCGCCAAATTCCTTGAATTTGGTACCCTGAGGGGAAGGGTACCAAGGGTGGAATGATTCCTTGCATCATTTCCATGCTTGGTATGCCCAAATTACAGCAAGTTCAGTTTCATTTCACACCTCCCGGTCGCGTCGTACGGTGAAAACATCGCCTCGTACGGAGCGATTCAACGAGGAGGGACATCCCATACTCAATACATTACTTTCTCCCTTTAAAGTAGTTCATTTTGAATGCATTTCATGCCTTGTATGTGCCTCTGATCAATCATTTCGAAAAGCCAAAGTTTCAAACTGTTTTGCAGCCAAGTGTGCCGCACGGTACTCATACTGTGCCGCACGGTACACCTAGAGTGCCGTACGGTACTCATTTGAAAATTTGACCGTTAATTTGAAGAACAGTGCCGCACGGCTCACTGTTTGTGCCGCACGGTACATCCAGTGTGCCGCACGGCATACTTTTCTGGTAAAAATGTGAAACTTGAATCTTCCCCTGCAGGAACAGTTTGAAGTTTGGATTTTCGTTTGATTTCTGTTAATTACAATATTAATCATCCGTTTTTCTCATTATTATCATCTGTTTTGTTTAATTTAAATGTTTATCTGTTAATGTTCAGCAATAAAATTGTTTTCTAATAAAATCCCAAAAATGTTTAGTAAAGACCGATTTTTAATCGGGCGAATGGGGTGCATTAAAACCCTTCCCTGTTCGTAACCTGGCTTCCGGATCCAAAACGAATCTCTGGTTTTCAATTGGTTTTATAAGTCATTCTCTCAAATCATCATTTTCAAATTGGTTTCTCGGGTCCCAAATTGCTTTCCCAAAACCCGGGTGGCGACTCTAAAATCTTTTGTTTTTCGAACCGCTTCGAAAAACCATCTCCGAACCGAGGGGAGGCTGACCGTCCACAAAATGGCGACTCTGCTGGGGATATTTTAAGTTAATCTTTATTTTGAAGTTTTACACTTGTAAAATGACCATTCGAAGGCTTGACACCAAGTACGTGCTTTATGCTGTACTAGAAAGGATTGATGTCAGGGTGAAAGCCCGATCAGTCTGGACTGGAGCTTTCTCGGTTGTTCGCATGAGTAGAATTTCAAAATTTTTGATTAATTTAAAGAGCGAGCCAAGCTTGAAAAACATTTGTGGGATTTTTGAAAACAATTTTATTGCTGAACTTTTGCATCACTTGCATCGATGTTGGATAAACCCCGCTGCTGCGTCTTGGTTACCCTACCCAGCTCGCTGGTGTTAGGACATCCCCGGATGCTCAGCAACCTTGGACCGTGATGAGTCAGCCTGCCGCTTGACCTTTGCCATGCAGTACACTTGGCACTGGGAGGCAAATATTGGCTCTAGTCTGGGGAACCCCCTATACCAAAACCGGCCTTTGCATATAATTAACCTAGAACTTTCCAAACTAGGACAGGAACCCACAGGTTAAGATTATGTGATATGCCTTATTAACTGTTTAACCGCTTGTCATCTACCTGTATTGCATGCGCATACATGATAGCTTTTACCTTAGGTTGTCACATCCTCACTTCCACAGCAATAAGAAGGATTATCCCAATAATCAAAGGCTCTGTCCAATAAAATAAACTCTTTTTAAAGAAAATTCTGCGATTGGCTCTCTTCCTCGCGGTAATTAGAATGTTGTATTTCTTTTATCAGAGTCTGTAACCCAAAAATGAGCAATCAATCCGGAAGCAAAAAGCTCAAGTCCACCTTTACCACCCATCATGGGGCACCGGTGTGGATACTTGAAGAGATAGATAATGAAGAGATAGGGAATGAGGTATCAGATAAAGACAAGCTTGAAGGGTTGCTTCACCAACTAGTCACATCTGATCAGCCAGGTTTGACTCTTCAATGGGACAACTCTGAACATGCGAATGATCAAGGTTGGAAATTCCACCTCCCTGCAGACAACGGAGCCAAGGACGTCCCCGACAAAATCACTTGTCAGGGTGGAGCGAGAAAGTGATGATGAAGAAGTGGACATCATGCCGCCAGTCAAAAACTTCCAACCAGACGGAACACCAGTCTACTACTTCCAAGACCCAGTGACGGGACACAAATACTGGGATGAGTGTGATTGCGAAGGCTGCATTAAAAATGGTCTCCTTCTGAATGATAATCTGTCTCCCAAGCAACTCAAGGAGAACCAAGTCCGGAATGCTCCCCGAGCAAATCCAACAACCGAGTCGGACTAAGAATCGGCAGCCAGCCAGTAGTCAGCAGATCAAGCCAACAGGGCCCTTTTTGAGAATGCCAAGTCTGTATTTTGCTTATCGAGTCTGTATTTTGTTTATCGAGTTTGTATTTTGCTTATCAAGTTTGTACTTTGCTTTATTGAGTCAGTCTGTACTTTGCTTTATGGAGTTAGTGCTTTTCCTATGATAAAGAAAAGAGCCGATCGTAGTCCCGAACTACGTCATGGCCTGATTCCTCCGAAATGAGGATACGTAGGCAACCCCTAAAGGTTCGGCCTTCATTTTGCAAATCCAAAAATTCAGATATATTGAACAGAGCACTGAAAATTGGGGCAATCCTTTCCGAAGCTGTGGTTGCATTGCACATCATGCATCATTCTTTCATTTGTACATAAATTCCTACACATAGCATTTCTTTGGCACCAGTCATTAAGTTCATTTTTCCGCTATCAGTTTCAATCATTGGTAAGGACAAGAAGAATACTGTACCTAGTTGGACCAGAACTCCCGAACAACGATTAATTCGAACTGAGTCAAAAGCAGTCCAGTCAGATTCAGCAGACCCTACAGATATGGCGGGCAAAAGTGAAATCGAGGCTCTCAGGCTAGCCTTCGAAGAACAGCAGGAACGCAGTGATAATCAAATGGCTGAGATGTTACTCCTAATACAAGGTTTAGCTTTTCAGAACAAGCCACCAGGAGAGCAACCACCTCCGCAAGAGCATCCAAGTTTGGAAGCAATGATGGCAAAAGTCGCCAAACTCGAGGAATCTGTCCAGAAACAGGAGAAAATAGCCGCCACAGGCATTAACATGGACAAGTTATGTCTATTCCCCGGCGCCAAACTACCTGAAGGATTCAAGCCCATAACCTGGGAGAAATTCGATGGGAACAGAGACTCGAGAGCTCATCTACAAGCGTACGTGGGCACTCTGTCCATGTACAACATTGAAAATAATGCTATGGGTCAAATGTTTCAGCAAACATTGACAGGACCAGCACTGCGATGGTTCTTAAATCTTGACATTTCAAAGAAAGGAAGTTGGGAGGATATTGGGACAGCTTTCATGGCCCAGTACAATTACAACGTTCAGCTTGAGATGACTATCCGAGAATTGGATGCAACCAGGATGGGAGCCAATGAGTCCTTTGCGGACTTTATCAGAAGGTGGAGAGGGAAAGCATCTCAGATGATGGATCGACCCTCGGAGAAAGAGCAGATGAGAATTATCACGAAGAACTTGGCACCCGATTTTGCAAAGCACTTGGTGGTTTTCCAAACCACCGCTGACTTCAAAACTTTCTACGAGGCCGGCCTCGCAGTAGAAGACGCACTCAGAACTGGTATATTTGAAAAAGGAGAATCTGTCAAACCCAGGCGAGTTTACTCTGGCAACAGCAATACCCTGTTTGGAACTAACCAGTACAATCATGCCCAGGCCAGCTCCTCAAACCCCAAACCAACCAAAACCGAGCCTATTAACCAGATAGCAGCCCAGCCGACCCGGCAAGCAAGAAATTTCTACCAATTCCCTTTTCCCTTGACAACAGTTTACCAAAAGCTCCTTGAAAAGGACGTCATCAAACCACTAGAGCCTCGCGAGCCACCTAAAGTGCTTCCTCCAAACCATAACCCGAACGCCTTCTGTTCCTACCACCAAATGTCCGGCCATCACACCAACAATTGTATCCGTCTTAAACACAAGATTCAGGATCTCATTGAAGATGGAACAATTCCACCCCCCCATAAAAAGCCAAACACCGTCTCTAATCCCATGCCGGAACACCAACCCAATACCCGAATCAACCAAATCTCCTTCAGCTCCACTCCAGATAACCCAAGCTCCACTAAATTAAACCCGAACCTTTACACCCATGCCGGAACACCAACCCAATACCCGAATCAACCAAATCTCCTTCAGCTCCACTCCAGATAACCCAAGCTCCACTAAATTAAACCCGAACCTTTACATCATACCGGCCACCGAACCTAAACCAGTTGTTCCCGTATCAAAGGATTCGGAAGTTTGCTCCCTCACAAGCATCAAATCAAGGTCAAAACCAAGATGGGCGGACATCACAGAAAGTGAAGAATGGGCTATGAATGATCGAGACTGGGAAGAGTTCCGCCAGGAGTGGGATCCAAGCCGGTTCATCATCCCCGACTCTCATAACAAACCAGTTGTCTCCATACCAACAGATTCCAGCATCTGTAGGATTGACAAAGTTGTATGCATCGCCGGCATGGTACATACTCTCGCATATGTGGAGCCTAATGAACAAGAAGATTGGCGGGAAAGATGGGAGGCAATTTGTGCTGATCCACTTGATGCAGTTTCACTCCCTACTCTGTTTGAAGAAACCGGAGACATATGGAACCGGACACTCGGAGAAGTTTATCATTGGGTCCCTAGCAGTAATCTTCCAGATAATTCGCTGCCACCTCCACTTCTTGGAATTGAAGGACATTCTGCCATAGAAACCATCTTTGGGGACCATGAGTGGTTTCCTCAAGCTTACATTATCAACGAATCTTTGCCTCGGCCATCCGTGACGTTTCATCCTCAGTCAAATGTTTCCGCCCTGACGGAGGATCCCACGGATTCATTTTGGAATAAAGAAGACGTGATCGATGTCCTGTTTGATAACGGTGAAATGTGGACTGTCAACAAAACCATGCTGGATCATTCATTTTGGCATGATCGAGCGGTGGAAAATCTGGAAAAGAAGATGGGAGATATTAAAATCGAAAAACAGAAAGCCGAGAGCAGTGTCGCAGGTTTTTGGACCGAGTATTTTGATACTCAGCAGAAGCTGGAATCCATCAAGGCTGGGAAGCGAAAGGTCAATGAATTTTCAGACTTTTGGGATGAAAAGCCACCGTCGGTCAACCGAATAACGCGAAGCGGACGAATCTATCAACCTGCCGACCTGCAAAGAGGCCACACCTCTAACCACGCTCAAGCTGGGGCATTTGTTTGGGACGATCCCGTCCAACACGACTCAATTCCAAGTAACCCAGAAGGTGTCACTCAAACACCAGAAGTTATCATTCAACCACCACAGAGGAATCCCATGCCAATGGAAAACCCCATCCGGAAGCAACTTGAAAGGACTCCAGCATCTATATCCATCTGGGGGCTGCTTTCCTCATCCAGGGAACACCGTCAGAAGTTGATCAAAACTCTGTCAAACATGGAGGTGCCGCCCGACATTCCCCCCGAAGCTCTAGTGGCCTTGCTTGCGCCAAACAAGGCAAAACATGTCGTAACGTTCACCGAGAAAGATCTGCCGCCGGAAGGAGCCGGCCACAACAAGCCATTACACATCACCATGAAGTGTACAGGGAAATGGGTCCCTGTTATCCTCCTAGATAATGGGTCTGCTTTAAATGTCTGTCCACTGCGCACAGCCTACTGTCTGGGGTTCACAACTAAGGATTTCCAACCATCAAGCCTCGGAGTGCGTGCTTATGATAATACACGCAGGGATGTAGTCGGAGTTGTCCAGCTGGAAATGTCAGTCGAAGATTTCAAGTCTAAGGTCGAGTTCCATGTACTTGACATTCCTTCGTCTTTCAACCTGCTGTTGGGTAGACCATGGCTTCACCACCCAGACATCATGGCAGTACCATCTTCGCTGCATCAGAAAGTTCAGCTTGGTTTAGCCACAGGAACTCTAACTATTTATGGGGAATCTGGGATTCGTCCTCATGTTTCTGACAACGCCCCTCTGCTCGAGATTATGCATGGAGAAGAAGACGTCACCCTTGGAGGTTTCTCTTTTGACACCGCTGGGGCAGTTCTCACTATCAAAATGGATGAAGACTTCTCGATCAGCTCAACGGCTATTGAAATGATGAGAAAAATGGCTTACATGCCCGGTCTGGGATTAGGCCGCAACAATCAAGGAATAGCTGAATTCCCGGAGTTCCCTGTAAACAGTAACCACTTCGGCCTTGGGTATCAACCCAGTGGAGATGAGAAAGGAAGCGGATGGAAAGCCCGAACTCGCGTTCAACCGAAGAAAGGTCCCATTCGTTTTATCAAAGGAAAAGAGGCTATCTACCAAGGAGAGCCGGAACTGTTTTGGGATGTGAAGAAGAAAACCAAGCTGCCAGGGTTCGAAATCTTCGCCAACGACTCATGGGACAGTGATAATGAATCAGCAAAGCTAGAAGAATCGGTCGAGCAATGCGAATCTGACTGGATCGAAGTATTTGACTCAGGGAATCTGATATCGTTGTTTGAGGATGAAAGTCTGACAGGTACGGTCGAGGACGGGTCTGCTGCCATAATAATTGATTTGGAACCTGTTGGAGACATGGAGCTGATGATGCTAAGCCAAGAAGCCCCTGGAGATGTGACCTCACTCATCGTGGATGCCAACGGAATTTATAAAAACTGCACTTTTCTACCTAAAATTGTTTATATTGGCACTGAATTTGAGTCTAAGTCAGAATCTAGCATTGAGTCTGAGTTTAACACTGAGTTCGGGACCACTTCTGAGTCAATGCATGTGCCTGTCAGTCCTCCGCGTCATCATTTTTCTTTTGAATTTGAGTCTACTCTCATGTATCACGCCCCTGGGGCCACCTCTTTTGCAATAAACGAAGTTGACTTTGCTTATCTTGCTGTGTCTGAAATAAATTGTGTTGACCCGGACGATGATGGGATTGAGTTTGAGGAAGAAATTCCAAAAGAACTCCGATCCCTAATCGAACGAGAAAATGAAAGGCATGCTCAGCCTCTAAAAGAAGAAGTAATTTCAATAAATCTGAGAGGAGAGAGTGATCCGCGAATGGTTCAAATTGGTTCTGGACTATCTCCGGAGGAATTTAAAGCTCACTCGAATCTTCTGAAAGAATTTCAAGATGTTTTTGCATGGTCTCACGCAGACATGCCCAGAATTGATCCAGAAATTGTGGAGCATCGAATCCCGCTGTATCCAGGTGCAAAACCTGTCAAGCAGAAGTTAAGGAAGATGAGACCAGACTGGGTATTGGAAATCAAGAAGGAAGTTCAGAAGCAGTTAGACGCAGGGTTCTTGATGGTCACGGAGTACCCTCAGTGGGTCGCCAACATTGTACCTGTTCCCAAAAAGAACGGGAAGATCAGAGTCTGTGTGGACTTCAGAGATTTAAACAAAGCCAGCCCCAAGGATGACTTCCCGCTGCCACATATAGATGTACTCGTAGACAACACTACGGGGCACGCATTGCTATCGTTCATGGATGGTTTTTCAGGCTACAATCAGATTCTCATGGCCCCCGAGGACCGAGAGAAGACAACTTTCACCACAGAGTGGGGCACCTACTGTTACAAGGTTATGCCATTTGGGTTAAAGAATAGCCGGATCTACTTACCAGAGGGCTGCTACAACTCTATTGCATGATATGATTCACAAAGAAGTCGAGGTATATGTGGACGACATGATCGTCAAATCCAAGGAAAGAGAAGGACACTTGCACACCCTTGAGGAAGTTCTTTGAAAGAATTCGCAAGTACAAACTGCGTCTCAATCCCGAGAAATGCACATTCGGAGTTACAGCGGGAAAGATGTTGGGTTTCATGATCACAACCCGAGGAATTGAAGTGGATCCATCCAAAATCAAGGCCATTCTTGAAATGGAACCACCACAGACGGAGAAAGAAGTACGAAGTTTCCTCGGCAAGATTCAGTTCATCAGCAGATTCATCGCCAAGTTAACCACAACTTGCGAGCCGATGTTTCACCTTCTCAAGAAAGGCGTGACATTCAAGTGGGACGACAGGTGCCAGAAAGCCTTTGAAGCAGTCAAGAAATACTTGCAGAATCCGCCAGTACTAATGCCACCAGTACCGGGGCAACCTTTAATTCTATATCTGTCGGTTACTCCATCAGCTATGGGATGCATGTTAGCACAAGAAGGTGAAGGCGGATCTGAGAAAGCCGTATATTACATTAGCAAGAAGATGGTTGGATGCGAAGAACGATATACTCCCCTGGAAAAGACTTGTTGGGCTTTGGTCTGGGCTTCCAAGAAGTTGAGACACTATATGTTGGCTTACTCTGTTGTGCTGATTTCTCGAATGGACCCTCTCAAATATCTGTTTGAGAAGCCCGCGCTTACAGGCAAGTTAGCACGATGGTTGCTTTTGCTAGCAGAATTCGACATCAAGTATGTTACCAGAAAGTTAGTAAAAGGAAGGGCTGTCGCCGAATTTCTTGCCAATTACCCGGTAGAAGGTCCAGAAGATGTGGAATTTGAATTCCCAGATGAGAATGTGATGACGACCGCCAACGATGTCTGGACGTTGTATTTTGACGGAGCAGCCAATCAGAAAGGATTTGGAATCGGAGTACTGTTAATTTCCCCGGAAGGATCACATATCCCTCTAGCTTTCAAGTTAAACTTCGAGGTCACCAACAACCAGTCAGAGTATGAAGCCTGCATTGTAGGGATGGAAGCTGCCTTAGAAATTGGAGTCAAAAGACTAGAAGTCGTCGGAGACTCGAACTTGGTGGTGTCACAAGCAAACGGTGAATGGAAGGTCAAGGAAGATAAGTTGAAACCCTATCATCAAGACCTAGACGATTTGATTCCACGATTTCAGTTGGTCACCTTCACGCATGTACCAAGATTGAAGAATCGGTTCGCCGATGCCCTTGCAACGCTAGCCTCCATGGTTGAGATACCAAACGGAGTCAGACTCCGGCCAGTTATAATTGAACAAAGAAACAAGCCTGTTTATGAATACGTCATGGCCATCGACGAGCCGAACGATGGCTTGCCGTGGTTTCACGACATTTGGAACTTCATCGAAAGAGGCGAGTATCCGACAGAAGCAGACAAGAAGGACCAAATAGCTCTTCGGAGGTTGGCGTCTCAATACGTCATTTGTGGAGGACAGCTATATCGGAGATCCTATTGTGGGACACACAAACTGTGTGTACACGGAGAAGAAGCCAGCCGGGTTATGGAAGAAATTCACAAAGGAGTTTGCGGCCCTCATATGAATGGCATGATGCTTGCCAAGAAAGTCTTAAGACAAGGTTACTATTGGTCAACCATGGAGACTCAATGTATCGAATATGTGAGGCGATGTCACAAATGTCAGATTCACGCCAATCTCATGCATGTCCCGCCATCAGAATTGCATTCCATGACCTCGCCTTGGCCCTTCTCCGTCTGGGGCATAGACATTATCGGCAGAATCACGCCAGCAGCGTCAAATGGAAACAAGTTCATCCTAGTTGCAATTGATTACTTCACCAAATGGGTTGAAGCTGCTTCCTACACGACCCTCACAGCGGTCCAGGTTGCTCATTTCATCAAGCAGAATGTCATCTACAGATACGGGGTCCCTCAGGCTTTCGTATCAGATAACGGGGTTCATTTCAAGGGGAGAGCGGCAGAGACTCTTGAAGAATTCGGGATTCAGGTTCATAAGTCAACTGTTTATCGACCGCAAACCAATGGAGCTGTGGAAGCGGCCAACAAGACCATCAAGTCTATACTAGGAAGAACCATCGAGTCTGCACGAGATTGGCACGAAAAGCTGCCTTTAACATTATGGGGATACCGGACGTCCATTCGAACTCCGACAGGGGCAACACCCTACTCTTTGGTTTACGGCATGGAGGCTGTTCTTCCCATCGAACTCGAAATCCCGTCTTTAAGGATCATGGCGGAGTCAAGAATTGATGAAGCTGAATGGCAAAACGCAAGGTTTGAAGAGCTCATGCTATTCGATGAGAGACGGCTTAAAGCTTTATATCATGTTCAGGGATATCAGCGCCGAATAGCCCGTGCTTTTAACAAGAAGGTGAAGTCCAGAGATTTACAGGAAGGCGACATGGTTTTGAAGGAAATTCGGGCTCCAGTGTTCGATCCGCGCGGGAAATTTCGACCAAAATGGGCCGGGCCCTACATTATCAAGAAGATCTTGTCCGGAGGTGCAACACAACTCATCGATCTTGACGGCAACGAGTTTTCTACTTTGGTCAACCTAGATCAACTCAAGAGATATTACCCCTGAGAGAAGCTCGCTGGACTGAAAACCGCAAGGGCGGACAGTTCCAGGCAAAAATTAGAGCAAAAGCCTGCTGGGTCGAAAACCCGAAAGGGCGGCCTAGGCAAAAGATAAGGCCAAAAACAATCAAAGGCTCGCTAGACCGAAAACCTGAAAAGGCGGTGCTAGGCAAAAATTCAGAGCGCAAAAAGGAAAGTGTAAATACCCGAGCGAACCCTAACCAAACAATTGTAGTCCTGAACTACGTCATGACCTGATTCCTTTCTACAAGGGATACGTAGGCAGCCTCATCCTGAGGTTCGGTCACAATCTTTCGAGTTGATTCCAAAGTCCTCATACACATTTCACAGGCAGAAACAGTAAGAATCAAGAGCGGAAAATTCTCGAAACTTGAAGTTTTATTCAAACAAAGCTTTTTCGATTACATGGCTGAGCATGAAACTTTCAAACAAAAGAAATAAAAACATCCATAGCACTGGGTGCACAACTTATTTCAGGCACATTAAGATCGAGTCTAAAGTCTGTCTTAGTTTCCATTGTCTCTTGCTTCAATATCCCTTGTCAACCATCTCTTATAGCGTGTCGGAAGAAGAACACTGGGATATAAGTCTCTTGGAATGGTCGTACGCTCCCTCCAATTGCTCTGGTAAGCCCTGAAGGTAGCAACATTGAAATTCGGTAGGACGAAATCCTCAGGACCCGCAGGCGGTGGTACTTGACGAGCTCCAAGTTGACGGAGAATGCGGTTTGGAACATAGAAGGTCCATCGGGTCAAACCTGCCAGAATCACTAGTTGACGCCCCATGTTGCTAATAGCCATATCAGGAAGGTCAATCCAAGTCAAACGCCAGGAGATCACCTCTTCTGTGAGCTGGGAAAGAACCCGAGTCCAACCTCCCACATCATCAAAAACCTCCCTGAAATTTCTAATAACGAACCCTTGAGTTTCGTGAACCCGGTTTCTTGGCACAGGCTCCAGCAGATTAGCCTTGTCGCATAACCACAGCTGTTTGAAAGAGAGAAAAATAAGTAAGAAACCTTAGACAGCTTTGAACTGAGCGCTGAGATAAAATGAGAACGAGTGAAAAGCCGGAAAAAGGAGAGCTGAGTGAGAAGCCTACCTGTAGGAGCAGCGGACTACCCTCGAAGACGTCGGTCCTACCGGCATGAACCCCATCCAGACCCATCAAAGTTTCAGCCAGAACCATCGGAGCTACATCCTTACGCTCCTCAATTTGCATAACCACACCAACCAGGGAAGAGCTTGCTTGACCATCAGATTGCACGAACAAGAATGCAGCCAGTAAACACAAGCACAGAGCAAAGTTGTCAGAGCGGAATCCTTCAATCAAGCGTGGGATATTCAGAAAGCCTCCACGAATTAGGGACTTAGCAGCATTGTTACTTATCCCTAGCTTGGAAGACAACACTGGGGCAAAACCAACTCCGTAGAGTGGAACGATGGGCTCCGCCAAATCAAAAACCTCCAAGGTATGCGAAGAATTCTTCCACAGTGGGGCATAACTAGTGGAGACCAAAGCGGAAGACATGCACCTCAGGGTCCCAGAATTGTGTTGCAGCTCGCAACAACTCTGGACGTATGGACACGTCTCGAATATAACGAAGGGAAGTCAGCCTATGACCCCGAAAGTGCAGCCAATCCAAGCCATCGAGATCATCGAGCCAGGGGCGCATCAAGGCCGAGAAGCTCACCACCATTGTGCAAGAAAAGGGGCAGGGTTAACAAGGAAAGAGTTTATGAATTTGGAGTGCAAATAAGGGGGGAAATGAACAGCTTTTTATAGCCACCATGCATGAGGAACAATACGAAATTTCAAGTTCCAAAGGTCACCTCGAAAGACGCGTCAACTCGAAGACCGCAAGGAATCATGTTAAAAATGATAAGTTCCCTCAAAACATGCCCCACAATGGCTCTTCAAGTCCCTAGGACGTGCGTTGAAGTGATGAAACGCCGAAAGGGAGGACCAGAAATCCGCTGCAAGTGGCAGATTTTTTGGCATTATCAGGCCTGTACCGTACGGCACACTAATAGTGCCGCACGGCACAGTTTCAGTGCCGCACGGCACAACTGGCCAGATTCCAAGCAAAATTCAGTTTTGAGCCTCCGGGACTCATTCCATGCTTCTCTTTGGCACAAAGCTTATGCATGCAAGCCATGGCGCGCGCCTACGACCTATTGGAGGGGTCGGTTGGCAACCTCAACCAGAAATTAATGATCAAAAGTCTCGAAGACTTGAATACCAAGGAATAGAAGTATCGACGAGCTATACTTCATGATAACGCCACCCCACGAGCGTGGTCAATTCATGTGTAATACGTCATATCCATGAGTCATTCCGTTCATTTGTCAACGGCAATGCCGGCGTGGGTGCGCAACAAGCGTCATCCTCTCGTCGTTGGTCCATACATTGCACATATGAGGTCAAAAGCTTAGTTCCATTTCATTGAGTCCTATGAGTCACAACCATAAATGCAAACCGAGCTTTCCATATACAAGTTTGTTGGTCTCGAATCCAGTTGCTTTAAGTTAAATACTCACATGCAAACTTCGACTTTCCAAATTCATTGCCAATATGAATGACAACATTAACTAAAATGCAAATTTTTATAAAACCAAGATCAAAATATCCACATGATGAATGAAACCATATCCAGGGGCAAACAAGCCCAATGCATCATCAACTACTACGGCTCGCAGGCCATCTATATGAAGGGCTAAACAAGTGCCCAAATCAAAACAAGGCACGCAGGCCCTACCTAGTAGAAATGCTACCACTAACTACTGTCTCAGGTACGAGGACGCTTCGGAGGCTCGGACCCCCGAGGTCTATACTCCTCTGGCGTAGCAGGATCGTCATCAGTACTACTGCTCTCCGCAGGCTCCTCCCTCTGCTGTACACTCTCTCTCCGTCTCTCAGAAGAACGAAGGACTCGGCCTAAAGGGGGAGTCACTGAAGTAACTCGAGGCGTGGAACGCCTAGCACTCCCAGAGCCTGACGCTCCCTGCGCAAGCAACAAAGTTTGTCAGAATACAATGAAAGGCATGCACGATCAAATAGAAAGGAAAGGCAAGTCCAATGTATACCTCAGCAACCCCGACACTAGGGGTGGCCCCTCGGCTAGCTCCTCTCTCACTGCTAGTACTCTCCCTCCTCCTGCGAGTACCTCGGCCGGTCTCTCTACCTCTGCTAGCCTCTCCAACACCACGGGCCGGTGCCCTCCCTCTAGTAAGCTCTCCGGCCACGACCAAGTACAACTCCTGGCTCAGCCCGCGGGCGCACCTCTGGGGCCATGCCCATCACAAACTGACGGACCATGGCCTGCAAGTCCTGCGCCAGCTGGTACGACGCCGCCGCCCACTCAACAGGAATCTGAAATTCAAAAGGGGCGTCAGCAATACATGAGATACTGGTATAAACAAGTAATAGAAGCAAGCATAATAATCAAAAGTCACCTCTGTCGTGGCAAGAGTAACTGTAGGAGTGATATGAGGCACCGTCACCACTCCAAGTGCTCCGTCAGCGGTCACCACCTCAATCTCTCTCCTCAACTCAGGTAAAGCAACACCGGCCCTCAAACGGTTCTCCATGTCCAGGTCATATGCCAAGTGTGTGCTCAAGTAACCCTCATAATCCATCGAAAGACCGAAGACCACCTCCGTCGGCACCGTGTATCTCTCTATCTCAGCTCGGGTGTACTCCTCAGTCCTCTGAACGAGTGGAGGCAGCGGCGAAGGCACTCTGAAATGGTCAATCCCGAGGGACTGACGGGAAACCCTGTCACCTAAGTACCATCTCCAGCCATAAGGACACTCCAGCAGCACTCGACTCCGTGTCAGCTCCCTGCTCCTAACCAAGTAATCCCTGCGCATCCTATGCCAAACTGTTCCACCTCACCTATAAGAGAGAAAGGTTTGTCAGTTTCAAGGATAAAAGAAGACAAGGAAGCATGAATATTTCGAATCATAGAAAAGGCTTACCCTATCCCCCGTGGTAGAATCAAGAAAAAGTCGAAAAGTCCTCAAATCTCCCTTATGATCGCCACCTCCCGTGTACTCTGACCCCCACTTCTCGGCACGTGGGAGCACATCCTCATTGCTATGAGAATTGGCTGGGGCAAATACACCCAGCACCTCATAAGCCCACACCTGCATGTTCAGAAAGCCGCCAAGTCATGAAACATGGATGAAAGCATTATCATGATCATTGAAAGAGGAATACAAGCAAAGTTTTACCTCTAGCACCCTCCAAGTAGCCACCAAGGCTCGTGCCCACACCACGGCACACGCAACCAAGGAAGCAGTACACAGTACACAGGCCGGCGCCACCCCAGTCAAACCTCCCAGCAGTCTCCAAACTCTCCAGTGCAGGCAACCAACCCAAGTGCACCATGCCCTGCCTGTTCGGAAACAGGGAGGCACCAAAGAGGTATAACAAATAGGCCCTCGCCATCTGCCTGGCCTCCTCCTCTGACTCTGGCTCGTGGTCCCAGAAACCCACCAAGACAGTATACCTCACCCCCGGATCAATACCTCCAAGCCTCCTCCCCAGGTAGTGCTCAACGGCAGCAGGGTCCAAGTATAGCTCTGAGTCAAAAGGGATAGGCTCACCTCCAACTCTCAGACCAGTGATCGCAGCAAAGTCAAGGGGAGTGATGGTCATCTCCCCGAATCTGAAGTGGAAGGTGTTAGTAGTATCCCACCACCTCTCCACCAGGGCTCGTATCAGCTTGCGATCCGTCCTAGTCACTGTCAGAAGCCGGATAAAAATGGTGAACCCAGAGGCATCAACCAAAGCCCTCACTCGTGATGGCAACGCGCGATAATACTCCAAAGAATGCAGCAGAACCTCCATAGCCACCCAAAGATCTCTCAGTCTGTTAAACAAAGGCATGACAAAACTTCAGTCAGTATTATCAGCAGGAAAGTACAAGCAAACGAATAAACAAGCAAACAAGCACAAGAATAAACAAAGAATACATACCAAAGGATTCCTATAAGCAATGTGGGTCGAACGGTCTCGAACCACACTCGTATCTGGGTACGAAGGAAGCAGAGGAGTATAAGTATCGCACCCCTGAGGAACAAAGAAGTGCACCCGTGGCACATAAGTAGCAGGAGTAAAAGGGACCCTGTGATCCATAGACAACTCAACCTCCCGGACTATAGTCAAACGCCCCTCTCCGGCGGCTACATCAGCCTCTCTCTCCCTCTCCTCCTGCTCAGCATCCCTAACAATGGATGCCATGCCCTCCTGAACCAGGACATTCTCGAACCTGGGAAACTCCTGTAAGGTCGCTGCTATATCCTCATCTCTCGCCCCCTCCAAAGTGTCTGCCAAAGTCAAACCAGACCCACGGGAAGAACCAACGGCAGGCGTAAACAACGGAGGCTCTGAGGGCTCTGTCTCTCTCTCAGCACTCTCCTCTGGCACTCTAGCAGTACCAATCGCAATAGCCGGACCTGGAGCTATGCGCCTCACCAACGGCACCTCCTCACTCTCAGTACTACTACCCCCGGTCACATCCTCAACCAAAACGTCCCTCGGGATACCCTCAGCTTGAGACCCGCTCTCCTGAGCACGGGCTCTCTCTACCACAACATCTATCCCACTCAGACTCATAGCAACACCCGAAGGAGAAGCACCCGTACCTGACGGATCAATATCCATGACCTCCGGCCCCTCACGGCTAGCTACAACACTCTGATCATCACCAACAATATCATCACCACCAGTGGTACTCTGATCAATAGGCGCAGCACTCTCATCAGGCCGTACGGTACTCGAATCTACTGGCACGGCACTCCCAGCATCACCCACGGCACTCTCAATGTGCCGTGCGGTACCCAAACGGTCACCCACATCACTACTACCCACCACCGCAGTATCCCCAGTATCCATGGCCCCCCGTACCTCCACCGGAGTCAAAACCTCACCCGTATAAGTCTCACTCGGTCTCGTATGCGCCACTTCCGGCATGGGTGATGGTATTTCGGCCCCAACCGGTGGAACCGGATCCGCGATATTTGGGCCGACATCGGCCAAAGCACCCATGGATGGGTCACTGCTGGGCTCGCCGGATGTAGCGCCGCCGCCCCCGTGCACCGACGACGACAAACCGGCGGCGGGTGTGTTGAGATCAACAGGTGTGTCGCCAGAATCAGCCATGGATGATGTATCTCGGAGGAGAAACTCGTTTTAGTGTTGATGAACCGAAGAAATTGGGAAGATTTAGGAGAAATGAGGAAGAAGAAGAAGATTGAAGGAGATGAGGATTTTCAGGATGTCGCTCTCTCAGAATAACTGACTGAAGATGTTTTGAATGTGTTTGAGAGTGGGAGAAAAACGAAACGGTTTTGGGCGGTTTTAATAGCCACTTGTGCCGTACGGCACAGTTTCTCTACCGTGCGGTACACTTAGAATACCGCACGGCACACCTATTTTCCAATTCTACCGCACGGTACTCCGTCTCAACCGCACGGTACAATGTTTATGCCGCACGGTACACACCTATGCTCCTAAATAGTTTTTGCACCAGATTCAACCTCCTCAAAGGTTTCTAAAGCCTGAGGTTGCCAGCAATCTCACTCAGGCTAATCCTCGATTTTGCCCCACATCGGCTTCGCGTGAGCACTCATCAGTCCCATCACAAGTATTCAAGCAACGATTGGATTTGTAAGTCCTCAAAGGCATTACCAACAACTTCTATCAGTATCGATAGTGGTTTCGCAAGTCCTCAACGGCATCTACAACAACAATTTCGATCAGCATCCGGTGGTTTCGTAAGTCCTCGCCAGGCATTAACGACAGTTTTATCAGCATCCGATGGTTTCGTAAGTCCTCGCCAGGCATTAACGACAGTTTTATCAGCATCCGGTGGTTTCATAAGTCCTCTCCGGCGTTAACGATAGTTTTATCAGCAACAGACGATTTCATAAGCCCTCTACGGCATCAGCAACAATTATTTCAAAAACATCCGATGGTTTCGTAAGTCCTCGCTAGGCATTGACGACAGTTTTATCAACATCAGCATCCGGTGGTTTCGTAAGTCCTCTCCGGCATTAACGACAGTTTTATCAGCACTCAAGTGATTTTGTAAATCCTCTACGGTGTTAGCAGCACCGATGATTTCGTAAGTCCTCAACGGCACTAAACAAATCTTCATTAACACTCCGATGATTTCATAAGTCCTCAGCGGCATTAATAGATCTTCGTCAACACTCAAAAGGGTTTCGTAAGTCCGCTCAGGCATTGACAAACAGTTATTCAAGTGGTTTCGTAAGTCCTCCGCGGCATTAACAAAAGTTCTTTCAAGCATTCCGACGGTTTCGTAAGTCCTCTCCGGCATTAACATCATTCGTTTTTCCCTCGTTGAAAAGCAGAGTGACAATTCTCGCAAACCGATCAAGGTATGTTTCCTATCAACCCTTGCATTGCATTCAGCCTCAATGAACTACGCCGGTCTGATCCCTACAACAGGGTACGTAGGCAGCTCTTACGAGCGCGACCACATGCATCATGTATTACTTGTTTGTTTTCGTACGAGGACGTCCACATCGAGGGGTGTCTTCTATCTTTGACGCGACTTCGGTCGACGCAATGATTGTAAGTCTCGTCAAAGAGGGGCAACTGTAGACACCCCAAAATGAGCGTTCACGTACATTTTAATCCCCAATGATGAACGGAAACACCTGGAGGAACTCTCGGATTGAAATTCTCCAAGTCAACTCAGTCAACAGTACCGCACGGTACTCATCTCTCAACGCACGGGACAGCCAGAGTCACGTACGGCAGATTGTCAAAATTTTGGCGGCCAATTGTGCCGCACGGTACACAAGTTGTGCCGCACGGCACAGTTTGTGTACCGTACGGTACTGTTTACGGGTTCCCAGTTTTTGCGAATTCCCAGCAGCGGAAAACATGGACGAGATTGGTTCCCCCGCCCTGCTGGTCGTGGCCGAAAGAGAAGATCATGGCCGAAAGGGATGTGCTACTCCCCATGCCATTGTCCCCCTGGGCAAGAATCAAGAAGGGGTTGGGAACTACATTCGGCTCCCCAATCCTCTATAAAGACCGTCCGAACTCAATGAGAAAAGGACCCCCAAAAGGCCGAACCCCATACGATTTCTGTGTAAGGAAGACCACAAAACTCCATTCTTGGATACCATTTTCATTGCCAAAACCCCTTAGCCACCATCTCCATTATAGAGAATCCAATACCATTCTCTCCGTAAAAGCAAAACCCAAAGCAGAAACTCATCCCCTGTTTTTTGACTCCAAAGCCGTGAGATAGCAACCCCAAATCGACCAAAGTTTGAGCATCCAATCCCTCTTACCACTATATTAGAGTGAAAGTGAGGTCCAGAGAAGGTTCAAGCATTATTCGGAAGTTCAATCCGACGCTCAATCCGAGAGTTCGAAACCGAAGGTATAAACCCGTTTCGCCAAATTCCTTGAATTTGGTACCCTGAGGGGAAGGGTACCAAGGGTGGAATGATTCCTTGCATCATTTCCATGCTTGGTATGCCCAAATTACAGCAAGTTCAGTTTCATTTCACACCTCCCGGTCGCGTCGTACGGTGAAAACATCGCCTCGTACGGAGCGATTCAACGAGGAGGGACATCCCATACTCAATACATTACTTTCTCCCTTTAAAGTAGTTCATTTTGAATGCATTTCATGCCTTGTATGTGCCTCTGATCAATCATTTCGAAAAGCCAAAGTTTCAAACTGTTTTGCAGCCAAGTGTGCCGCACGGTACTCATACTGTGCCGCACGGTACACCTAGAGTGCCGTACGGTACTCATTTGAAAATTTGACCGTTAATTTGAAGAACAGTGCCGCACGGCTCACTGTTTGTGCCGCACGGTACATCCAGTGTGCCGCACGGCATACTTTTCTGGTAAAAATGTGAAACTTGAATCTTCCCCTGCAGGAACAGTTTGAAGTTTGGATTTTCGTTTGATTTCTGTTAATTACAATATTAATCATCCGTTTTTCTCATTATTATCATCTGTTTTGTTTAATTTAAATGTTTATCTGTTAATGTTCAGCAATAAAATTGTTTTCTAATAAAATCCCAAAAATGTTTAGTAAAGACCGATTTTTAATCGGGCGAATGGGGTGCATTAAAACCCTTCCCTGTTCGTAACCTGGCTTCCGAATCCAAAACGAATCTCTGGTTTTCAATTGGTTTTATAAGTCATTCTCTCAAATCATCATTTTCAAATTGGTTTCTCGGGTCCCAAATTGCTTTCCCAAAACCCGGGTGGCGACTCTAAAATCTTTTGTTTTTCGAACCGCTTCGAAAAACCATCTCCGAACCGAGGGGAGGCTGACCGTCCACAAATGTTTAGTGTTTTTTTTTTTTTTTGTGTGTGCGCAAAGTGCCATAAAGCAATCTGACATAGATGCATGTTTAATGTTTGGAACCTAATGTTTATGTTGTGGATGTTTAATGTTTTGAACGTAATGTTAATACTAATGTTTATGTTTGGTTTTGGTTCATTTTTCTGTTTGGAGTGCCTTAGTAAATGATGAGATAATTTGGGGGTGGAGTGCCTCAAGTAATTTTTATATCTTAAAAAGGGTAATTTTGTAACTTCATTAAATATTGGACTAATTTAGGTAAGTAATTTGTCAAACGTTTAGAATGGATAACAAGATTTTTACAGAAAAGATATCAAACATTATAAGGTGTCACATATGCATGTGTTGTTTCTTATTTTATGTTTATTGGGTGTTAAAAGGTGTTTTGAAGGGTCCACACACGCAAGAAATCAGCAAAAAAAAAAAAAAAATACCGGGAAGAGCTTGATCCGAGTAGTTTTTCATAAAAATGAAGTCTGTAACTTAAGGGTGTGGATAGGAAGTGGACTGTTTATATATATATATATATCGGATTCGTACCGAGATCCTTAAAATCACGTTTTAAACACATTGAACGGTATAAATCATCGAAATTTGATCAGGATCTATGAGATCCGCACCAATGCAAGGTGAGGGATCCCTTATATATGATCCAATGAGGACTCCCTCATGGAAGTTCCGTGAGGATCTCACGGATCGAGATTGAATCTCGACGATCCAAACCGCCCAATCTGTTTAAAACGTGTTTTTAAGGGTCACCCAAAGGAATCGAAAAAAAAAAACTCGGAAAGGCAAACAGCGCGTTAAGGTATTTCATTTTTAATAATCCATACAATCTTAAGGTATTTTATTTTTAATAATCCATACAATCTTAAGGTAATTCATACATTTCTGTGTCATGTAGTTTTCCATCATTGAATTGCCCATTGTAGTTTTCCAATTAGATGTTATGTACATGTACATGTTGTGTAAATGAGTTGGTGATTTGCTCAATCACCAATTTGAGCCATCGGTTTTGTATGGCTATGCTACGTTATGATTGATCAAATTATTTGTTTTGCTATTTTGCTTATGGTTAGTGGCTTGTTTATCTAAATAGATTCTTCACATTGTTCTTTGGCTAGTGTACACAAATTCTTCATCCAAGTTCGTTTTTTTCGTTTTCATAATATGGTCTTCGCAAGATCTTCTTCTTCCCTTTGAAATCGCATTTTTTCTTCTCCTCTCTATCTGCTGCCTTAACTTTCTCTCTTCTCAATTTGGGAAAATGAGAGATTATAACCCGTTTACGAATTATTTGACCTGCAATTGGTTTAAACCCGGGCTTTTAGACCCGCGAAATACTATTTTAAATACTTTTGGGCGGCTGGAAGGTGAAGTTCACACGAAGTCTTAAATAAGGGTCCCGTGAAAAATCCGGACTTCGAACCTGAGCCGTTGGATTAAATCCAACGGCTCTAATAAGAGATGAACGTTAAAACATTTTGCGGGTTGTAGAAGCGGGTAAAAAGCACTCGCGGGTCCTATCCTCCACTTTCATTTCACGCGTTCCACAGGAGAGAAGAGAAAGAAAGCGAACCAGGCGAAATCGAAGAAGAAGAAGATCGCTCCAGCTCTCAGAAGAAGATCAAACAGCAGGTCTCTCTCTCTCTCTCTCCCCCTTGATAACCCCTGCGTTTTCTTTTGTAGTTTGATTGAAATCGAAACCCTAGAGGGCCCGATCGAAGAATCGAACTCCACCAACAACGAGGTCTCTCTCTCTCTCGATCTACCTGAAATCCCCCTATCGTAGTTATTATTTACTTGACAATTGGAAGTTATGTAATTGGATATGAATTTTAGATGAAGCACTGTTTGCGGTGAAAGCTCTGTGTAATTCTCAAGCTACTGAAATATTCATCGGAGGGAAGTCATTCTTTTCTAGAGTGCATAATTTTGTGTCTTCTCTTTCGAATCAAGACAAATGTAACGCATTTTCTTGACACTGAATCAACCTGATATTTCGTGATTTTTATAGATGACATATTACAGTATTCATTGCTGTTGCAGAAATGCAAATTATTTAAATTCTCCTTCGATTTCGTCTTCCCCAGGAATCGATTCCTTCTTCTCCTTTGATTTGATCGCTTTCGCCCCTCTCTCTCTCTCTCTCTGTTTGTGAAGTCGTGAAATGAGGACATAAGGGGAGCAGGAGTTTTTGTTTGACCCGTTACCCTTTAACCCGGGTTTTGGACGACCCGGGTACCATTTAAACCCGGGAACCCCCTTGTTTTATCAGAGCCTTTGTCGTGTGAGGGGAACCAGCTCTGTGTGTGTGTGTATGTACACACAATCATGTTCCAGTCAGGTCTCTCGGAACACCCCTTATAACTCAACATTTGACACAACAAATGTAAATCATCCATTTTGGAGTCCCACGTAAATGATCGGAGCCGTTCAATTTGTTTAAAACATGTTTTTAGGAGTACTTTTAAAAAATCAATTCATTTGGATATCCATGTCCCATTTTTTAGAATTGCCGTGTCCCGTCTCCGTCCGCATCCGCGCTACATAGGATACGATTGCCACTGAAAAACAAGTAATTTGGCCATCTTAGAGGCCATAACAGGAAGCTCTTTCGGATTATGATTTTGCCAATATTTTAGCTTGGAAGATTCTTCCTGTCCTATTCCAGGTAATGTTGCTTGATAGACAAGCACCTCATGCTAAACACCGAGTATAGATTCTTAAGGATATCGTAATATACCACTCTTAAATTCCTATAATTGCTTAATCAACCTGGAAATCACTGTTGGCCATGAAAAGACGTCAATTTGCTTGAATCGAATGTCACGGACTTATATGCGTGCTTGATTGTTGATTTTGGGAAAATGGGAATTCCGGGAAAGAATTTTGACAATATTCTAACTGCAGGTGAAAAAGGAGCCTTAATTTTAATTATAACCTCTTGAGAAATTAGGGCTCTAGACCATGCTAGTGTCATTTTCAATACTTTCTGTTGAACGATTGTTTAGTGATACATATTCTTCACATACTGCATATTATATGTACTACCCTTGATGTAGAACCGAGAATATACCAAGATATGAAAACAAAAACCAGGCATCCCGTGCCTAAGGACCTGTAGATATCCTAATACACAAGGAAGTAACGGCATCCCCGTGCCAAAACCATTACAGATATTTAATTCATTTGACCAACTAATGAAACACTGTAGAGATCAACGAGTTAAAAATAAAGATTGGCTTCCTGTAGGAGAACTATAGAGTTATAGTAACCTATTAATCTTCAGTTTTGCTCGGTGGGTAACCTCTTAATCTAATTCTCATCTTAGTCATCAAATCTTTCCTGCTTACAATGAAATCCCCCTATCGTAGTTATTATTTACTTGACAATTGGACATTGTTGTGATTGGATATGAGTTTTAGATGAAACACTGTTTGCTGTGAATGCTCTGAATAATTCTGAAGCTACTGAAATATTCACCGGAGGGAAGTCATTCTTTTCTAGAGTACATAATTTTGTGTCTTCTCTTTCGAATCAAGACAAATGTAACACATTTTCTTGACACTGAATCAACCTGATATTTCATAATTTTTATAGATGACATATTACAATATTCACTGCTGTTGCAGAATTGTAAATTATTTAAATTCTCTTATGCTTCTTAACAGGTGCACTCCTGCGAAATGGGAAAGGGATGATCAGAAGTTAGCTCCTAATGATATCATCAATGACTGCACGATTATCTTCGAAAATGATTCTGTATGTCTTCTCAGTTGGGTGAGCTGCATCCCAGAAAACGTACTTTGAGGCATCAGAACAGAGCGGAGTTGTTTGGTTACAAAGTGTGCCGATTTCATAAAATCCTGTCCCACAGCAACCTCTGTTCACCTGGGTAAAACCTGTAAAAACCATTTTAGTAACAGATTACATATCAGACTTCCATGTTCTTTAAGAGATATTATGCCTTCTATACTAACCATAATCTTTTGGCTTCTGTATAACATCGAGTAGTGATTCTTCAAAGTCAATGTAAGCAATCCTTGTTCCTGGATGTTCTCTCTGCAGATCTTCTAACTCTTCCTGGAGCATAGAGTTGAAGTCCGTTGATATGACATTCACGTAATCAAGACACCTGCGTTGGGGTCGCCTCCCCCTCCGAGTGAGAGCTTGTGAAGTCCCTGGAGTTGCAGGAATCCTAGTGATACCGACAGGGATGCAACCCAATGGTGGTAGACCATTTACTGCAATAGTTCGAGCCCCTTGGTCCAATAGTCCCTGTAAGCTTGAAAGGAAACTTGCATATTAACCTTTTTAATATGTATGTGATATTGCTTGAGATCATAGAATTTTTCCGTCTTAATTAATAATTAGAGGAATCGAACAAGTTGAAAAGCATGGCCCAAGTTTATGAAACGCAGAAATAAGTCAATGGCTTCTTCCATCTAAGATGCAACACAATCAGGCTGAGATAAGTGTGTGAATGGCTGTCAGATCCAAACCTCTAAAAATTGGCGCACGTAGCCAAGCAAAATCTCTTCGTATTTGCGAGGACTTGCTCTGTTTTGCTGAGCGATGCCATCGTTGAAATAAGTGAAGGCAAAGTCATCGGACCCCGCATTGACATAATACAGTGCCTTTGAAATTTGCTGATCGGCTTTTCTCCTCCCAATTCTCTTCTGGAGTTTCGCCTTGTACTTTTTGAAATTATCCAGCTGATCAGATAATTGGATTGCCATCTGAATTGCAGAAAATTGACCTTGAAGTTAGTAATTCTGGTCATAATTAAGCAATATTATTGGATGATAAAAATGGAAGGTTTGGGTGTGTGTGCGTGAGAGAGAGACGGTATTGTTAGCGGTGCGGGGATCAAAGCCGCTTGTTGCAGACGCGAAGCTGATCGCAGTAATGGACTGCCCCAAATCAAGATTTGGGGCGAGGTAGGGGCGCTGGAAGCTTTGTACACCCACGTAGTATGCTGCATTTCCAAAAGAAAACATCAGAATTAGCACAACAAAACAAATATACTTTTTTTTAAAAAAAATTATTTATTTATTTTTCTACTAAATATGAATTCATAAGCTGATCAAAACCCAATTCCAAAACCTTACCAAGTATGTCCGCGAAATGGAGTCCATTGGAGAATCTCCCGGTTGCGGCTTTGTCCGGGAAATCTCTCCCGTAGGGCGGGAAATTACTTTTGAAACGAGTGTTTATGAAGTCGTTGTTGCCGGGATCCACGAAGGAGTCGCCGAACGTATACAAGGATCGGAAATTTGACTTGCTAGTTTGCTGCAAGTAGTTTTGGGCTAGGGAATAATGAGAAGAAGCAAGCGTTAACAGAATGAAGAGGGAAAGAAGAGAGAAACAGTTGGGATGCCTCATTGTAGCGGGAAATAAGAGAGAATTGTGATCCAAGTGTTACGTTGCTTGCCAATTTATAGAGGAGTTAACGTGAAAGCAAAGGGTTTGAAATGAGTCCCGTTTTGTTCACACACATAAAAAGTGGGTAAATATTACGCTCATCCTTATTGGTGACACTGACTGTGAAACTCAACTTTGGTTATGGCTTTGAAATATAAATAAAGATTAAATTTAAGGGCTAGTTAACATTTTTTTTTTTTTTGGAGGGGTGGAGTGGGAATTTTTGAGATTTTTTGGATTATAAGATGTCAAATCAGTTGGTCATTCTTAAGCATTCTCTTCACATATATCTAATTGATTTGACAACTTGGTCCCAAAAATCCTAAGGAGTTTGCCACTTATCTTTTGTAGTTTTGTTAAGACGATTTTAACTTTAAAAATCCTTTTCTTTTCTTTTCCTTTTTTTAGTTGAGTACAAGTAGTCAAATTCTAACTCTTACTTTTGGAGTGTCTAAAAGGAGAATAGCTTCTTTGCGGACTGTTCGCAAATAAGGAGTTTGCACACCGAGCACATTCGCACCGTCCATCTTGAGATCCAACAGCTCGAATAAACGCGCGGATTTTGTTTTTTTGTTTAATGAGGAGAGAGAGTGCATTGATCCAAGCCATTGGATCTCGGAATGAACGGCGCGGATGCTGGTGTGCAAACTCTTTTTTGCAAACGGTTCGTCAATAAGTTATTCTCGCCTAAAAGAGTACGAAAAATATTTGGTAATCAGTCTCAAACCAATTTCATATTTTGGGCCTATTTTTATTATTGAAATCTTGCCACTACTGAAAAACGACAAAGCAAATTAACAAGCAAAAACAAGTCAGTCTTGTGTTTTTTTCGGCTTTAGTTATTACAACTTTACTTTTTAGTTCCACACTTCCACTCATCGCAAAACTAATGTTGTTTTATCAAAACTTAAAATATTCACAGAACACACATTTTGCAGAATGTGAATTTATAAAGAATCCATATATTTAGTTGAGCACACTATAATAATAGGCGACAATGAAAACAAATGCTACTATTTGGTTCTTAGATTTGCTAAGATATTTAGAATTAAGCGGAAATAAAAACATATGGCCAAGCCATATAGTCAGTCATATGGCATCTTGAGTCACTATACTTGCCGAATTAACTAATACTGATAAAACGAAAAAATGACAAAGTTGTGAGTCATTATGAGTAGATCATGGTGATTGGTAGGTTCTTCGAATCTAATTGTTTGGTCATAGCGAGTCATTGTGAGCATTTTCATATTGAGTACGAGTGTTGTCAAATTTGGTAACACAATGAAGTTGAGATAAGTGGGTAAATAATACGTTGCTTGTCAATTTATAGAGGAGTTAACATGAGGGGTTTGAAATGAGTCTCATTTTGTTTACACCTAAAAAGTGGGTAAATATTACGTGCATTCTTATTGGATTGAAAATAACCATGAAACTTAACTTTGTTTATCCCTTTCAAATATAAATAAAGATTAAATTTGAGGGATAGTTCACGTTATTATTTTTATTTTTTGGGGGGGATTTTTAAGATTTTTTTGGACTACAACATGTCAAAATCAGCTAGTCATTCTCCTCACATATTTCTAACTAATTTGATAACTTGGTCCCAAAAATCCTAAAAATCTCAAAAGGTTACCTATTTACTTTAGAATTATTAACACTTATACAAAAGACGATCTTAATTGAGAAAATTCCAAGCAAAATTTTAAGACTAACCCTTCTCCTTTTCTTTTCATTTTTTTAGTTGAGTTCAAGTTGTCAAATTCTATGTTGGGCCTATTTTTATTTTTTAATGCTCGTCACCACTGAAAAACCGACGAAGCAAATTAGCAAGCAAAAACAAGTCAGTTCTGGTGTTTTATTCGGCTTTAGTTATTACAGCATTATTTTTTAGTTCCATACATCCACTCATCGGAAAACTAATGTTATTTTATCAAAACTTAAAATGTTCACAGAACATACATTTTGCAAAATGTGAATTTGGAAAGAATCCATATATTTAGTCAAGTACACTACAATAATAGGCGACAATGAAAGGAAATACTACTACTGTTGTTGTAAATACTTGCAAGACTTCAGAACAAGAACAATAATATGTGATTCAAATTTGAAGAACATTTTTTATGACTCAAAACAGCAAGAGGGTTACGTTTAAAACAGTAATATTCAGTATTTATCTCTACCAACTTGGTTCTTAGATTTGCTAAGATATTTAGAGTGAAGTGGAAATCAAAAAAATATGTTCAAGCCATATACAGTGAGTCATATTGTATTCTGAGTCACCATGCCCAATAGCAGAATCGAGTTACCATGCTTTTCAAAAGCTGACAAAACGAGTAAATGACGAAGTTTTGGGTCACTGTATGTAGGTTTATCTTTTAGTGAGTAATTATGAGCGTTTTTTGTCTTGAGTAGGTCATGTTGAGTAGCAGTTGGAATCTAATTGTTTGGTCATAGTGAGTCATTATGAGCGTTTTTGACTTGAGTAGAAGTGTCGTCACGTTTGGTTGTGCATAAAAATAATAGAAAGTGGTAAGTGTAGAGTTGCATATATAGCATGTGATAATTAAGTGAGATAAACAAGGTGATACAAAGTATTACAGCGAGTGGCAAACATTGTCACATGTGTTTGACAAGTATCTCGGCACAGATACATGCACATAGATCATGCACCGATTATTTTGTGGTGCCCATCTCGGATCCCATACAATTGATCCAACCCGTTTAGGTTTTCCAAAATATTTTTTCAAAGGTCTTGTAAAAAATTATCGGTGAGAGCTTTTATAAAATTCGTAGGATAAGCTGAATGATTAGCCCTACGAATTTAGAAATAGCCCTTATTGATATTCGATTGAGCTGAATTTGTTCGGGACCCTTAGAAAATAGTTTGAGAAACCTGATTGAATTGGATCATTTTTTTTTTTTTTTGCATAGCTTTGTTTGGATACAGAGGAATTGGAAGCACAACACTCACAGTTGGGCCATTCAATCGTCAAAAAACAAATAAAGAAGCATGGGCCGAATGAGCTGGGCCAACAACAAGTAATATGGTATGGGCTATATTTGTTTAGGATACGAAAAAAGAGTTTATGGGCCAATACACAACCTTGGGCAAACAAAAATAATGGGGCTTCTGAGGCAGGCCCCTTTTTAGCTCTATACTCGTCCCAACCGGCCAACCCTGAGAAATAGATTCCTTCTTTATTTCAATCCTTTTTTTATTCTCATGTGCTTGTATCTTAGCGCCTGTCTTTTTTCCCTCCGTGCTGCATTCTCTCTCTCTCTCTCTCTCAAATTTTAAAATGTTTTTAAATTTTTTTTTTTTTTTAGATATCCACTTTTAAAAAAATTACATATTTGGAACCTACTCAATGAGATCTACAAAACAAGATCCATATTTAATATAAAATGAAGTGATGATAAACCAAAAAAAAAAAAAAAAATAGTTTGCAGAGTTCATCTAGTTTAAAAAGTTCATTTGTTGTGGTCTTTAGTTGATTTACATAGTTCACATAGCCTTAACATAGTTCGCATAGCCAAAAAAGTTCATTTGCTGTGGTTTTCATTGATTCACTATGTGAACTGACCTAATGTGATTTGAACAACAAATTCAACGAACTCCACAATTCTCATAGCCAGTTTGTTACGTGAATTGCACAATTCACATAGCAAATTGTCTATAAGAACTATGCGAACTGAACTAATGTATGATTCCCGAGTAGAAAATGTATGATCCCCTGCTTGTCTATTGATCTCTTGCGAAAGATACTATCCAAGTGCTCTACAATGAATTCCAACTAGCAGCTCATAGGAGATTTTCGTTAAATCTATACTTGAATATCCCAAAAGATCAAATCTTATTTCTTAGAAGCCTGTTGGAAGCCTGTTCTTTCTCCCTCCTCTCTGCTTTTCTAAGGAGGGTCTTCGTTTTATCATTTCCTGAAGGCTTGCTCCCACAAAAGCGAGAAATTGACCTAGTTGGCCCAAGATCTTCCCTGATCATGTGCATCCTTTCCATCTACAGGTAAAAAACATGCGAATAACAAACATAAATTTCAACTAAGAATAGCGAACGCAAAACCAATAGTCTCATACTACCATCATTCATTAACTAATTCAAATCAGAAAAAATTGAATCATAGTAACCTGTAGCACCCTCCCACCCACACTTTACACTATGGACATGATTTTGTCAACAACAATATCTGTCGAGAATTGTAAAACAATGCATCTGTCGCGATCTGCATAAGGAAAATGGCATGCTACGGGCTTTATGGCAAAGAAATCTATTGGGATGATTTGCAGAAGGAAAATGCCATGCTACGGGCTTTATAAGCAGAGAAATCTGTTCCTGTGGTAGAGGATAATTCTTCTTGGGTGTTCGGTTCTCTTTCTACACAAGGGCGTATGAATTTGGAGTTCATTCTCCCAATGGTGTTGGATAATTCTTCTTGGGTGTTTGGTTCTCTTTCTACACAAGGGCGTATGAATTTGGAGTTCATTCTCCCAATGGTGTTGAATTTGGAGTTCATTCTCCCAATTGTCTGATTGGCTACTTGTTGGACAAAAAGCTTCCCTTTCAAGTTTTTTGGAAATTATAGCTAAGATGATTTGGGGAAAACTTGGTTTAAAGGAAGTGTTGGCTAATGACATTATGACAATGGCTTTATTATTTGTTTGTTTGACAAGATCTCATAAAATCTGCGGTGGGGAATGGCCTGTCAACCTTCCTCGGGCTTGATAATTGGCACAATATATCATAACTAGGGCATCTCCGTACCTGAAGACACAACTCGTACAAGCAACCTTCCTTTGGCTTTATAAGTATCGATTAGTGATGCATAATATATCATAACTAGGGCATCTTCATACCTGAAGACACAACTCGTACAATCAACGCGCATTCAATCAATTAGCAACCACAAATCAATACTAAGCTAGCGTGCAATATTTCAGTGCGTGGTGTCAAATGATTTCAACACTGCAAAAAACAATAGCCCAAGCACATAAATCTAGTGGAATGCTTGTGCCTAAGGGGATGAATACCAATAGCCTTAGCATATTAGTTTATTAGATGCCTCAAAAGTTAGCATCAAAATTGTACATTGCTGCCACATTTTCAAAATTTAATTAGTAGTTCACTGCGACAAATTCTTGAAACTTAATAGTTTTCTTTTTTTGAACGGGAAAAAAAAATCTTTAATCTTGAAATTGTTACAAGATTTATAGGAGCAAAGCTGCAAGGGCACAACATCATGCTTAATGAGCAATCATCTGCTCAATCCAAGACTCAAACTAACGATTGGCAAGAAGCCCGCGCGTGACTAAATTCATGATGGAGCAATAATTTAAGTTTAACCCATATTATCTTACCAAGCCCCACCAATATCCCCAAAAAAAAAAAATCTAAATTAATAAATTTGTGTCAATTCCTTCTACTTTAAGAAATGAATTTGAAAAAATTGAACACTTTATAATAGTTGCATAAAAGCTAGAATAGTTAAATAGACATTTAAAGAGAGATGACAGCAAGTTTTCCATTACCAAATAACACAGAATTAACAATTGAAAAGGATGAAACCTACCTGGAATAGAATAGTTTAAGGGGAGGAGAGAGAGAGGAGAGAGAAAAAAGAAAGTTCATTTGAGTAGATGTCATATATACCTTTCAACCAACTTATATGTGATTGGTGAGATAGGCATTGACCTTCCTTATTAGTACCATTTGAGTTCTTTTTCAGAAGTACAGTTCTCTTGAATTTTTTCTTTATGACATAATCATTAATCAGAGCCCTAGGATTCGCTGTTGTAAAATAATGGACTAATTATTTATTTTTTGGTACTTCGGAAATATATAAATTAAACTAGTGTGGCAATAGAGTTAGCTACAGAGTTAGCTACATAAAGGCAGTCACAGATACAAAACACGAACACTTTATGGAACTTAGTCCAAGATCTGCTTAATGTTAAGGGTGTCTCTAATTTAAAACTCCCTAACGGATAAGGGATTGTTGTGTAGAATTTTAAGCTCCTCTTCTTATTCTGCACCAAGACGTGCAAGGTGATCAACACATTCGTTGGCAATTCTAGGGATGTGGGTAAGATGGAGTTGGTCCCGCTGAGATCGTTTTGGCTTTGAAAATCAGATTGCTAAGAGGGTGATTGACATTCGGACCGTCATTAATGAGGTTGACAGCACCGAGGGTGTCCGACTCAATCTTCACATTGTTGATGCCCTTTTGGAGGATGATTGTATAGGGTGGGTCTAAACTTAAAAGAAAGTTAAAAACTGTGGTGTCTTATTATATAGATATTTCAACAGGAACATACCCCATTTCTTTCTTCTCCTTTTTTGTTAGTTGTTAAATCTCATGTAACCCGTTTACCAAACGGAATTGAGACGCAATGACGGGGAAGGAAATAAAATGTGCACATTCATGCAATAGCAGTCGTCAAACGATTATATTTATTGACCAATTTTAGATTTTATTGATCAACCAGTTGAATCTGTGATGGTTAGATGCGTCGCTCCACTACTCTCTGTATTTGACCTTACTGTTGTGCCAAAATTCGAAGTAGAGAATATAACAAAACCAACAAGAAAACAAGGGACAAGGATTTATGTGGTTCCCCCCAAGCACGGAGCTCTAGAGGTACGTCCACGGGGAAAGAGCAAGAGGATTCACTAAAAACGGAGAGAAATACACAGAGCCGGGTATACCCGTAACTCTCAATTGAAGCATCCACACAATATCTAAGGACAAATCTCTAAGGCGCGACCTACAGAGCACCAAATGTCTCACACACAAGAAAGAGACACACACAAACCCTAGATATCTCAAATCCCAACTCAAGACTAAACCAATGGAACAACAAAAAAAAAACTTAACACACTACGGGGAATCCCATGGGGGTTCCTTCAAAGGGATTTACTCAAGAAGTCCAAACCCTAATAGCCCCCAAGGCCTTTATTTATAAGAAAACACAAAAAATTAGGTCAAAACCCTCTTTAAAACGTGTTGCCGCACAAATTCGTGCATCGGTGGCTCTGACCAAGAATTGCTGGTCCGGACTACGGAGGCAGAATCTCCAACGCTAGTCCGGACAAGACTTCTCTTGGTCCGGACCATTGGTCCAGTAAACGACTTTTCGCACCAAATTTTGCACTTTTCTTCGAACATCTTGAATTGAGGGCATATCTCCAACACTTACCTAGAACTTCTCGGTATCTCGCCATATGAGCCACAAGTTCTAAAATAGTATATAAAATCTATACACACACACAAAAAAAAAAAGCAGTAGTCAAACCATTGTATGTATTTTTCATTTATAGATTTTACTTGTTGCATTCACCAAGACAGTCTAAATGTCTAAAATGACAACTCAGCATACATTTTCTCGAGAAAACAAATAACATAAAAATAGATCAATTATTCGGGCAATGGTTTCTGTCTTCTGAACCACTTTGTCAAGTTGGGTTGGTTTTTCCGGTTCTGGTGACACTAAGAAAGTAGTATCACAGCTCAGGATGTTCGTCGTTGCAATGTCAGTAAAATTGACTGCAAATATATATTTATTGGGGGACAACAAGAGATTCTTGGCTGTCTGGAGGCTGGAAACGACTGCGTTGTAGTTTCTTAAGCATGTTTGAAATACATCTTTTCTGGGGCTAGTCGTTGTGCTATTAATTAGAGAACGAAGATTGTTCACGACCTGTTTAGCCGAGGCTAGACAAGCCTCAACTATGATCTCCCCAAGGCCTCTAGCATCCGCAGTTGCTGAACGAGGATCGGATTTGAAAATCTTTAGGCATATATCGGACTTGTATGTATAGGGGCAAATTTTGTTAACCAAATCAACACTTGTTTCTTTCGCAAAGGAATTTTGGGTGGGTTGGCCAATGAGTAGAAGCACCATCAAAAGAGGAACCAAGGAGGAAGAGCTACCACATGAAAAATCCATTGCTAGCTATTTCAATTAAACTTGAATACTATTCTCTCTCTCTTTCTCTGTGGAGAGGGTGTGGGTTGATGACACTCTTATATAGCTTTCAGAAGGCAACTAACTACAAAAGCAAGACCCTATAGAAAATGGATACAGTCAAAGGAGTCAAAGAATTTTCATAATAAGATCTTAAAGATATGTTTATAATGTAATTAAGCCACAAGTTACCTTCAAATTCACCTGTTACACAATGTTGATGATTGCCACAATCTATTTTGATTTTTGACGATAAAGATGTGCTAAATGATTACATTTGCAATTAATAAGGAGGATTGATTTGTTTTTTTGTTTATTTAGGTAAGTAATTTGTTAAATTGTTAGAATGGATAACAAGATTTTTACAGAAAAGATGTCAACCATTGATTACGTTTACAATTAATAAGGAGGACTAAATTTGGTCTTTTTTTTTTTTAGGTAAGTAATTTGTTAAATGTTTAGAATGGATAACAAGGTTTTTGTAGAAAGATGTCAAACATTGATTACATTTACAATTAGTAATAAGGAGGACTAAAGTTGTTTTTTTAGGTAAGTAATTTAATAAACGTTTAGAATGGATAACAAGATTTTTACATACAAGATGTCAAACATTATAAGGTGTCAAGTATGCATGTGTTGTTTCTTATTATTTTATGTTTATTGGGTGTTAAATGATTATGATTAATATGTGGACTATTATACAACTATAGCTACGATCCATGAAGCAACGAAACTCCTAGAGGCTGCCATGTCGACGTATTGGACAGGGGGTCACGCAAGGGCCACATACGGGACACGCCACATGACGTGCCCTTAATTAAATTTTTTTTGGAAGGGGATATGGAGACACGTGATTTTTTTCTTATTTCTTAATTTTCTATATACATTTTATATATTCAATATGTATGTATGTATACATCGAAGTTTAAATGAGGGATCCCTCACCACCATTCCATGCGGACTTCGGTTTCTCAGTCGAATTTTGATGATCCGATTTGTTCAATGTGTTAAAAACATGTTTTTAAGGGTCGAAGCAAAAACATCACCAAAAAAATTGAATCAAGTCATTCCAGGTCATTTTTATTGGTGATTCCTCACGTGGACTCATAAAAACATGTTTTGAACACATTGAACGGATTGGATCATCAAAATTCGATTTGAAAAACCGAAGTCCGCACGGAATGGTGTTGAGGGATCTCTTAGTAGATACACAATCATGATCTCCTAAGGGCTCTCTTACGGATCTCCTCCGTGAGGACCACCCCTTTTTTAATTTTTCGGACCAAATTTTGACGATCCGAACCATTCAATATGTTTAAAACATGTTTTCCAAGGCCAACACGACGAATCACCAAAAAAAATTACCTGAAAGGACTTCATCCAAGCAGTTTTTCATAACCACACATATATAGTTTTTCGAAAAAAGCTCGAATGAAACCCTTCCGAGTATTTTTTTTTTTTTTTTGGCGATTCCTTGCGGTGACCCTTAAAAACACATTTTAAATACATTGAGTAGTTCGGACCGTCGATATTCGACCCCGATCCATGAGGTCCTCACGGAATTTTAACGAGTGAGTCCTCGTTAGATCATCCTCCTATATATATAGGGAAATCATTTCCCTATTTTCATTGGTCCTCTTTAGACTCCGACATTGGCACTGTATAAACTAATTTTTCACACTTCTAGGCCATTTTTTTAGAGCATTAGCCCATCTTAGAGAGAGAAATACTTCTCCTTCATTTGTTCATGGGGTTCTATGCTTTAGAGGTGATTTCTATTTTGATTTGATCATCTTGTATTCATTCTAGTGCTATATTTTAATATCTATGTATATGCTCTGTTTGATTCTTCTCAAAATCCTCATTGCATCATCAAGAAACATTCTTTTCATATATAAATGTGTTTAGATGCTTTAAGTATGATTTAAACTTAGTGTTTGATCATTTTCCTTGTCAATCTAGTGCAATACTTTTGTTCACCATGTATTTTCTCTAGATTGATTTTCTTCATCAAAAATCTTCATAAAAATCATATCTTTATCATCATGGATTATTGCTTTTGCTCCTACTTGAGCCGGATGGGTTCGGTGCCGAGTTGACTCAGAGATCAAGACAGTTGTGCTTGTGGAGTCCATGGAATCAAAGATGGGTATGGGGTACTACATCAAGAATTGGGCTAGGTGTCACAAGGGGCTTGTTGGGTAATTCCTAGTCTTGTCAATTCTTGTAAACCTTTTGATTTATGGAATGCATAAGTAGGACTAGGCCGTGGTTTTATGCTTAGGGTGTTTAGACCCTAAGTAGGTTCCACGTTTATCTTGCGTCTTGTCTCTTTACTTTAATTGCTTTATATTTTGCATATTTGGTTGTGGCAATTCTTATGGAGTATGGCTGATTATGATATCTCATAATTAGACTTTATAGATCTTTCAATTTCTAGTCTTTTTGGCTCTTGTGTTGATTTGCTTGATTAGTCATGAAAAATTGTTAACTTGTTTAAAATTGGCAATAGACTTAACTTGGCAATAGACCCTAAGTAGGTTCCCGGGGCTCTTTGGTGCATGACATTTGTTTTCAATTAGTATTAGAGTCCGTGTGCTCATTATTGGTTTAATTGCATGAGTTGATTCTTATTTGCACTTTTGTTTGTGTTTGTCCTATGGAGGGTGTCTTGATATCTCGTCTTCCTTACTTTGACATTAGTGACCATGTCTTTCAAAAAGCCAAAATGAAAAAGGACTATTCGGACTTCGAACCCTCTAAGCCTATTTTTGAGTCTAGTAAGGGTTTTGTTTTTAAATCTACTCGTGAAGAACATTATAACTCGTGTGACAATGATGAGAGCTTAGATGATGAGGAGCTTGCTTTGTTTATTAAAAAATAGGGCTTTTTGTGGGCAGGTCCTATACACAAGTCTTATAGCTTGTAAGGTCCGGAACAAATAATGCGCATAGTTCACTAGGTCCTGGATATAAGTTTTACACTTTTTCTTCCGAAATTACCCCCATTCTGAAACTTAGAATGTACATTTTGAAAATTAGAATGTACATTTTGAGTGTTAAAATGTACATTCTAAATTCTAAATATACGGTCTAAATTCTAAAATGTACGGTCTAAATTCTAAAAATGTACATTCTAAATTTAGGGTACCCTAAATTCTAAATATACAGTCTAAATTCTAAAATGTACTGTATAAATTCTAAATATATGGTCTAAATTCTAAAATGTACGGTCTAAATTCTAAAATGTACATTCTAAATTTAGGGTACCCTAAATTCTAAATATACAGTCTAAATTCTAAACTGTACATTCTAAATTTAGGGTACCCTACAAACTGTAGGGTACCCTATGAAAGTGCTTAAAATCCTAGGGTACCCTATGAAAGTGTCTAGACGGTTAGTAAAAGCAAAGAATAACGATGAGGAGGATGGGCAAAAAAGTAAAATTCCTAACCATATTTGTGCCCCAGGACCTCTCCAGCAATAAATTTTAGCCCAGGACCTGGTGGGCCAAAATTCCAAATAATAGGACCTGCCAATAGATTTCCATAAAAAATATGAGTGGTTTGTGACTTGTAAAAAACCCAGTAACAAAGATGGTAATGAGAGTAATGCTCAAGAGAGTTGTAAGGATAATTCTAGTGTCTCTATGTTAGTGGCTACCGTTGATTCTCTTGTTTCTCCTAAATTATTGTCCGACTCTTCTTCTTATAGTGTTGAGAAAAAGGAGTCTAGGTCTAAAGTGGAGATTACTAAGTATGAAGTGGTAAGACACGTGCCCAAACTTGCTTATGGCAAGGGCTTTGTGGATTATTCTATTCCCTCTCATGAGCTTGTCCAAGGAGTAAACTTAAACTTGCTTGTGAAAAGGATTGTGAGAGATGTTGTGATTACCAATCCTTATATTGATGTTTGTTCTAGTTATCTTTCGAACCCTAAGGAGTCTCACTTGATCTCCGTTGTGAGGGTTATTTTCTATGCAATGGGTACTCTATCTTTTGGGTTGGGGTATACACGTGGTACAAAAGATGACTTAGCCACTTTTTTCGATATTGATTGGGGTGGTAGTGTTGATGATTGTGAGTGCACCTCAGGCAGTTATTTTTACTTAAGGACTTTCTTAGTTGATTGGCATAATAAGTATCATAATTGCGTGTCCCCTTTCTCCGCCGAGGTTGAGTGTATTCCGTTCTTATCTAAGAATCTGGTTTCACTCTTTAGGACCGAACATATTGACATTCATTTTCACTCCATTCATAATTATATAATAGATTGTGTCATCTCTTATGTTTGCATCCCCACTCTTGATCAAAAAACCGTTATTTTCTCTAAACCCTTGGATTTCATTAGGTTTGAGTACCTTAGGAAGTCTTTTGGGTTAACAACTATTGATTTAGTGGTTGTTTGGGTTGCATATCACTCTTGCCTAGTTCATATCATATTTGAGCCTAGAGTGAGCATATGTCGCTTTGTTCTTGAGTCTTTTTCATTTTGTCTTTATTTCCTTTGTGGTATGTGTTTAGGCTCATGTTTTTAGCATCTCATTGCTTTTAAGTGTGTGCACGCTAGCCTTTCCGGATGCTTATTTGTTTTTATTGGATTATCCTTTCATATCGTGCTTAAGGATTTGTGTGCTTGCATGATTTGAACTATTCTCCTCTCTAAAGTAAGCTTAAGGATAAGTTTGGGAGTATGAATTTTGAGCGTTGAGCATTGTAAACACTTTATGTGATCTTGTAGCTATGCATTCTTGTTTAAATCATGAAGTGGTTGCTTGGATCATATGAATATCATGCTCTTTATTACTCGCACACACTCTTTTGGGACTTGACTCTTTCGGTGTCTAAGGGGTCCTCAATTATTTCTTGGTTGAATTTTACTTGATTGGATTATTGATTGACCGAATGTTTGAGGTTTACCTTTAGATGTTTTCCCCCCATTGATTCTTTTCAAGCTAACCACTTAGGGATTAGAGTGAAAGCCTCCCTTGTTGGACAAAAGAGTGAGATCTTTTTTTTGGGTTAAATCGTATATAAAAAAATGAAGAAAAAAAAAACAAAATGAAAAATTTTCATTTCTAGTTTTGGGGTTTGTTGCTCTAGTGCACCCCCTTTTTCTTGATCTCGGACAATGGGCGAATGGCTACCTAATCATTGCACCATCCTAGGTTTGTGCCTTATTCTTGGAGTTCATGAGAATCGGTAATGGGGTTTGTACGTTAAGTCTTTAGGTCCAAACTAATGGTTTGACTTCATTCATCGATCTTGTGTGAATTCTCCTTAGAAATGGATTAGGATATCTCTTGGTATCTAAAAGGGTCTTGGATCAAACTCACGGAATTCACTTTTACACCTTGGTAGCTTAGAGCATGACATTCACTTGATTCATATACTGCTTAGTGATATAAAAATGCTTTTGCATTGCTCTATGGTTGTCTTTTGTGTTCTCCTAGTTTCAATGACCATTACTCACATATTATCTCTCTTATGCTTTAGCTTGCTATTTTGAGAGTTGGGTTTCAATGTTTTATTTTTGTTTGCATGCTTGATTGTTCATTCATGATATGCATATAGTAAGGGGGAGTTCTTGTTCATTCGTGCATATAGCAAAGAGGAGTTTTGTTCTTGTCTTAGGGTGTGTGCTAGTATGCATTTGTTCTTATGTGAGAGTATACATGCATCTCATTTCCATGTATATTTAATTGTCCATGCTAGTAGTGTACTTAGTAAGGGGGAGCATGTTTTTTGAGAGGACAAGTTTCTTGCAGTAGCCTCTTTTCTTTCTTTGACATTCAAGAGCATAAAATTTTTTGTGGTGCATTTTTATGGTTTTCATGCTTTTTATTTCTCATGCATTAGAAGTGCCCTCTCGTTAGATTCCTCAATATCATTATGCAAAAACTCACTATAATGTGTGCTTGGACATGACTTTTGACAAATATTCTTAATTTGCATGTTTGTTTAGTGAATACTTGTCTTTGTGCATTTGTGTGCGTGCATTCATTTTAATTTGCATTGATTAAGGGGGAGTTCTATTGCAGAGTATTGTGTTATGGTGTTGAGTAGAGTTGGGGGAGCGTTGTGCATGAGTTGTCTTCATTTGAGTTTTTGGCTCTTAGAAAAGGGGGAGTATTGCGCATGGGTTGTTTTCTTGATTTGGTCTTCTTTTAAGGCTTGGATTCATCCTATTACTTTTATGTGATATCTCTGTCTTATCGCTTGTGTTCCTACATTGGTTTTTACTCATTTTGATTTGTGTCCTTAGCTTTTGGCTCTTCTCCGTTTTTGCATGCCATTTGTCTTCCCGTGACAAAAAGGGGGAGAGATTAGTTTGTAGTGCGATGTTTTTTAGTGGGGAGAGCTTGCTCGCACTTTGGTAGAACTCATACGCTTGGGTATCTTGATGCATATATGTTAGCTTGTCATCCATATTTCCGCTGTGCTAACAAGTTATTGCTTTCATATATTGCTTGTGTTTGGTTGAGTTTTATATGTGCAAGATTTTGACATTTTTCATGGAAGCTTCGGTATCTAATTGGTTGGAGTTTTGAAGATTTTCTAGCTAGTTAGTTTTGTTTCCTTTTGTTGCAATTGTTGATATAATGGTTTTGTCCCAGAAATGCCAAAGGGGGAGATTGTTAGTGTTATTGGCATTTTCCGGATTTCGACAAACCATTGGTGTATTTACTTCTAACTTTTTCCATTTGGGTTTGAGAGGTAGCTTAGTTGATTGAGTCTAGATGCTCCACCTGGTAGTTGAAGGATTGGAGAAATGGAGTTAAACGCACTTTGGCTCGGATTTGGCTTATGAAAGCTATAAAGTTGCATTATCATGTTCTTCATTTAGATTAGGGATTTAATCTCTTTATGTTGCATGATTTTACATTTTAGCCTTATAATGTGAGCATCAAGTATTTTTCTAAGGCATGTACCTATTTTAATTAGAGATTCTGAGCGCAACGCTCGTTCAACGCTATTGGCGCTTATCTAGCGCTTCAGTTTGCTTCATTAAAAATAGATTCAGTAAGATGTGCTTGATGAGCGCTCGTCATAGCGCCCGTAGTGCTTACTGGCGCCACGCGTTTTGAGGTCATGCATGATGTCACCCCTTTATTCCGCAGTGCTTGTATAGCGCTCGTTAGCTATTCGGCTGGCGCTTACTAGCGCAACGCCTATTTTCTTGAGTATGTGGCGTTTTCTCATTGGCCCTCTTTAGGGCTCCGACCTTGGCACTATATAAACTAATTTTTCACACTTCTAGGTCATTTTTTTAGAGCATTAGCCCACCTTAAAGAGAGAAACACTTCTCCTTCATTTGTTCATGGGGTTATATGCTTTAGAGATGATTTTTATTTTGATTTGATCATCTTTTATCACGCACCGATTATTTTGTGGGGCCCATCTCGGATCTCATACAATTGATCCAACCTATTTAGGTTTTTCAAAATATTTTTTAAAGATTTTGTAAAAGATTATTGGTGAGTGGTTTTACAAAATTCGTACGGGAAAAACTGGATGATTTTATCCTATGAATTTTGAAATAGCCCTTATCATTATTCGATTGGGCTCAATTTATTTGGGAACCCTCAAAAAAACATTTTGAGAAACCTAAACGATTTGGATCATTTGTATGCATAGCTTTTGTTTGGATGTAGAGGAATTGGAAGCACAACACTCACAGTTGGGCCACCCATAAGTACATGGGCCATTTCAATGGTCAAAAATACAAATAAAGAAGCATGGGCCAAATGAGTTGGGCCAATAACAATAAGTAATATGGTATGGGCCATTCGTTTAGGATGTGAAAAAAGAGTTTATGGGCCACCACATAAACTTGGGCAAAAAAAAATAATGGGGCTTTTAGAGACCGGCCCCTTTTTAGCTTTTTACTCATCCCAACCCTGACAAATAGATTCCTTTTTTATTTTCTATCTGCGTGTTGTACCTTAGCGCCTATCACATAGCCTTAGAATAGTTCACATAGCCTTAGACTTTAGAACAAGAACAATAATATGTGATTCAAATTTGAAAAACATTTGTTACGACTCAAAACAACAAGAGGGTTACGTTTCAAAACAATAATATTCAGTATTTATCTCTACCTACTTGGTTCTTAGGTTTGCTAAGATATTTAGAATTAAGTGGAAATAAAAACTATGTTCAAGCCATAGTGAGTCATAATGTATTTTGAGCCACCATACTTGCTCTCCGTATCTTGACCAGCCTAGAACTTCTCAATATCTCGCCATATGAGCTACAAGTTCTAACATGGTATATAAAATCTGTACTTACCAAAAAAAAAAAATAGTCAAACAATTATATGTATTGATCATTTTATAGATTTTATTTGTTGCACTCACTAAGAGAGTCTTTTTTGAACCACTCACTAAGAGAGTCTAAATGTCTAAAATGACAACTCAGCATACATTTTCTCGAGAAAACAAATAACATAAAAATAGTTCAATTATTTGGGAAATGTCTTTTGTCTTCTGAACCACTTTGTTAAGTTTGGCTGGTTTGTTCGGTTCTGGTGACAATTCAAAAGTAGTATCACAACTCTGGATGTTCGCCGCTGTAATGTCAGTAAAATTGACAGCAAATACATATTTCTTGGGGGACAACAAGAGATTCTTGGCTGTCTCAAGGCTCGAAACGACTGCATTGTAGTTTTTTAAGCATGTTCAAAATACAACTTTTCTAGGGCCAATCGTCGTGCTATCAACTAGAGAGCCAAGATTGTTCACGACCTGTTTAGCCGAGGCTAGACAAGCCTCATGACTATGATCTGGCCAAGGCCTCTAGCATCTGCGGTTGGTGTACGAGGATCGGATTTGAAATCTTTAGGCACACATCGGAATCGTATGTTCGGGGGCAAATATTGTTAACCAAATCAGCACTTGTTTCTTTCGCAAACAAACTTTGGGAGGGTACACCAAAGAGTAGAAGCACCACCAAAAGAGGAACCAAGGAGGAAGAGCTACCACATGAAAAATCCATTGCCATCTATCCTTGTTAAACTTGAATACTATTCTCTCTCTCTCTCTCTCTCTCTCTCTCTCTCTCTCTCTCTCTCTCTCTCTCTCTCTCTCTCTCTCTCTGTGTGTGTGTGTGTGTGTGTGTGGAGAGGATGTGGGTTGATGATACTCTTACATAGCTTTCAAAAAGTGGATACAGTCAAAGGAGTCTAAGGATTTTCGTAATAAGATATTAAAGATATGGTAAGAAAGTAATTAACCCACCATCTACTACGATTTTTTACGATAAAGATGTGCTAAATGGTTACATTTACAATATTAATATGGAGGACTAATTTGTTTTTTTGGTTTTTTAGGTAAGTAATTTGTTAAATGTTTAGACTGGATAACAAGATTTTTGCAGAAAACATGTCAAACATTGATTACATTTACAATTAATAAGGAGGACTAAATTTTTTTTAGGTAAGTAATTTGTTAAATGTTTATAATGGATAGCAAGACTTTTACAGAAAAGATGTCAAACATTGTACGATGTCATGTATGCATGTATTGTTTCTTATTTTATGTTTATTGGGTGTTAAATGATTATGATTAGTATGTGAACTATTACACAACTATAGCTACGATCTATGAAGCACTGACACTTCTAGAAGCTGCTATATCCGTGTACTAGATAGGGGGACGCGCGGGGGGCACATACAAGATACGCACATGATGTGTCCCTTAATTAATTTTTCTTTTTTGAAGGGGGACCCGTGATTTTTTTCTTATTTTTTAGTTTTCTACATACATTTATATATTCAACGGAAAAGGCTACAATACACACCCCTTATTTGAGTGTGTATACACACCCTTATAAAAGTTACGAATTTTTTGCAGAAGTTACGAATTTTTTGTAAAAGTTACGATTTTTTTTATAAAAGTTACGAGGCACACCAAAATGTTACGAATCATAGAAAATGTTACGAATCATATTGCTGAAAAGTTACAAAAAACTAAAAAATGTTACGATTGCCGATGAGGTGGCACAATCTGGACCATACAATAGGTGCATATGGTACACCCAAATAAGGGGTGTGTATTGTAGCCATTTCCATATTCAATTATGTATATGTAAGTATGTAAGTATGTATACAGGGATCCCTCATCACCCTTTCAGGCGGACTTCGGTTTTTCCAGTCGAATTTTGATTGTCCAATCTATTCAATTTGTTGAAAACATGTTTTTAAAGGTCCACACAAAAAATCACCCCAAAAAAATGACCGTAAAGGGCTTAATCCAAGAAATTTTTCATAAAAATACATATATAAAGTTTTATGAAAAACTGTTCGAATCAAGTCCTTCCCAGCCAATTTTGCTGGTGATTCTTCACATCAACACTTAAAAACATGTTTTAAATACAATAAACAGATCCGATCATCAAAATTCGATTGGGAAAATCGAAGTCCGCATGGAATGTCGGTGAGGGATCCCCTAGTGATCCATTGAAAGATCCCTCACCTTGCATTTTTGCGGACCTCATGGACCCCGATCGAATTTTGATGATCTGGACCATTCAATGTGTTTATAAGGGTCCCCGCGAGAAATCACCAAAAAAAGCATGACCAGGAAAGCCTTGATTCAAGTAATTTTTCATAAACACGTATATACATTTTAACAAAGAAATTACTCGGATCAAGCTCTTTCCGGTCATTTTTTTGGTGATTCCTTGCTGAGACCTTTAAGATCACATTTTGTATGAATTAAATTTCTGATGGTTTTGACACGGGGTCCTGGGTTTTTGTTTTCATATCTTGCTCTATTCTCGGTTCTACATCCATATCCTAATACCTAAGGAAGTAACGGCATCCCCCAATACCGTAGTTATTATTTACTTGACCATTGGACGTTATTGTGATTGGATATGAGTTTTAGATGAAGCAATGTTTGTTGTGAACACCCTGAGTAATTCTGAAGCTACTGATCAATATTCACCGGAGGGAAGTCATTCTTTTCTAGAGTACATAATTTTGTGTCTTCTCTTTCGAATCAAGACAAATGTAACGCATTTTCTTGACACACTGAATCAACCTGATATTTCATGACTTTCATAGATGACATATTACAGTATTCACTGTTGTTGCAGAATTGCAAATTATTTAAATTCTCTGTGCTATTATTATGCTTCTTAACAGGTGCACTCGTGCGAAATTGGAAAAGGATGATCAGAAGTTAGCTCCCAATGATATCATCAATGACTGCACGATTGTCTTCGAAAATGATTCTGTATGTCCTCTCAGTTGGGTGAGCTGCATCCCAGAAAACGTACTTTGAGGCATCAGAACAAAGCGGAGTTGTTTGGTTACAAAGTGTGCCAATTTCATAAAATCCTGTCCCACAGCAACCTCTGTTCACCTGGGTAAAACCTGTAAAAACCATTTTAGTAACAGATTACATGTCAGACTTCCATGTTCTTTAAGAGGGATTATGCCTTCTATACTAACCATAATCTTTTGGCTTCTGTATAACATCGAGTAGTGATTCTTCAAAGTTGATGTAAGCAATTCTTGTTCCTGGATGTTCTCTCTGCAGATCCTCCAACTCTTCCTGGAGCATAGAGTTGAAGTCCGTTGATATGACATTCACGTAATCAAGACACTTGCGTTGGGGTCGCCTCCCCCTCCGAGTGAGAGCTTGTGAATTCCCTGGAGTTGCAAGAATCCTAGTGATACCAACAGGGATGCAACCCAATGGTGGTAGACCATTTACTGCAATTGTTCGAGCCCCTTGGTCCAATAGTCCCTGTAAGTTTGAAAGGAAACTTGCATATAAACCTTTTTACTTGTGTTTTCGCTACAGGGGACAAAGAAATATGTACTTGAGATCATAGCATTTTTTGGTCTAAGCGTGTTACTTTTCTATTCGTCTTAATTAGAGGAATAAAACATGTGAAAAAGCATGGACCAAGTTTATGAAACACAGAAATAAGTCAAAATGGCTTTTTCCATCTAAGATGTAACACAATGAAGCTGACAGAAGTGTGTGTTTTCTGCTGTTGCGGAGTAGCTTTATTATCAAGTCTGTTTTGAAGGTTCATCCAGTGCAGAAGTCGCACCAAGCTTGTTAATTAAGGTTACGTTTTTGGACCTTTTATCTTGCTGGTGACGACAACGTCGAGTTGGCCGCCGAGAAAGACTCGGCAATAAGGTGAGCTTCCTGGTGGTGTGGTATGCTGTGGGGTTCATTTTTTTTTTTCCTGCGTTTGATTGAATGGCTGTCGGATCCAAACCTTTAGAAATTGGCGTACGTAACCGAGCAAAATCTGCTCATATTTGCGAGGACTTGCTCTGTTTTGCTGAGCGATGCCATCGTTGAAATAAGTGAAGGCGAAGTCATCGGACCCCGCGTTGACATAATAAAGTGCCTTTGAAATTTGCTGATCGGCTTTTCTCCTCCCAATTCTCTTCTGGAGTTTTGCCTTGTACTCTTTGAAATTATCCAGCTGATGAGATAATTGGATTGCCTTCTAAAATTGCGGAAAATTGACTTTGAAATTAGTAATTCTGGTCAGAATTATAGTTAGGTACTTGGTTAAATACATCAAGTGTTGGTGCCAACAAAATTATTATTAAAATTCCATGCCACCAACAAAAGTTTTATAAAAATTCTACTGAGTTATTGTTTTCCATTTGCAAAAATAGGAATCTTTAGAATCTAAATGAGTTGATTTTAGTAAACAGTTTCCTCATTTGCTAAACAAAAATCAACACATGGGATTCTGATTTAAACAAATAAAAAACAAGACCTACAGCAATATTATTGGATAATCAAAATGGATGGTTTGAGTGTGTGTGTGTGTGACTGTGTGTGTGTATGAGAGAGAGTGAGAGAGAGAGAGACAGTATTGTTAGCCGTGCGGGGATCAAAGCCGCTTGTTGCAGACGCGAAGCTGATAGCAGTGACTGATTGCCCCAAATCAAGATTTGGGTCGAGGTAGGGGCGCTGGAAGCTTTGCACACCCACGTAGTATGCTGCATTTCCAAAAGAAAACAACAGAATTAGAAACAACAAAACAAACATCCCTTTTTTTTTTTTTTTAAATTATTTATTTTCCTACTAAATATGAATTCATAAGCTGATGAAAACCCAATTCCAAAAACCTTACCAAGGATGTCAGGGAAGAGGAGTCCATTGGAGAATCTCCCAGTTGCGATTTTGTCCGGGAAGTCTCTCCCGTAGGGCGGGAAATTACTTCTGAATCGAGTCTTTATGAAGTCATTGTTGCCAGGATCCACGAAGGAGTCGCCGAACGTGTACAAGGATCGAAAATTTGACTTGCTAGTTTGTTGCAAGTAGTTTTGGGGTAGGGAATAATGAGAAGAAGCAAGCGTTAACAGAACGAAGAGGGAAAGAAGAGAGAAACAGTTGGGATGCCTCATTGTAGCGGGAAATAAGATAGAATTGTGATCCAAGTGTTACGTTGCTTGCCAATTTATAGAGGAGTTAACGTGAAAGCGAAGGGTTTGAAATGAGTCCCGTTTTGTTCACACACATAAAAAAGTGAGTAACGTGTATCTTTATCAGTGACACTAACTGTGAAACTTAACTTTGGTTATGGCTTTGAAATATAAATAAAGATTAAATTTAAGGCTAGTTCACGTTTTTTTTTTTCCTTGTTTTTTGAGTTTTTTTGGATTATAAGATGTGAAATCAATTAGTTATTCTTAGTTATTCTCTTCACATACATCTAACTGATTTGACAACTTGGTCCCAAAAATCCTAAGGAGTTTGCCACTTACCTTTTGTAGTTTTGTTAAGACGATTTTAACTTTAAAAAAATTCAACCAAAAATCCTTTTCTTTTCTTTTCATTTTTTAGTTGAGTATAAGTAGTCAAATTCTAAGTTTAGTTGTCAAATTCTTACTTTTGGAGTGCCTAAAAGGAGAATAGCTTCTTTGTGGACCGTTCGCAAACAAGGAGTTTGCACACCGAGCACATTCGCGCCGTCCAGCCCGAGATTTTAAAAATAAACACGCGGATTTTGTTTTTTTGTTTTAATGAGGATAGAGAGTGCATTGATCCAAGCCATTGGCTCTCGGAATGAACGGCGCGGATGCTGGTGTGCAAACTCTTGTTTGTGAACGGTTCGTCAATAAGTTATTCTCGCCTAAAAGAGTACAAAAAATATTTGGTAAATCAATCTCAAACCAATTTCATATTTTGGGCCTATTTTTATTTTTGAAATCTCACTACTACCGAAAAACGACAAAGCAAATTAACAAGCGGAAACAAGTCTGTCTTGTGTTTTTTTCTGCTTTAGTTATTACAACTTTATTTTTTAGTTCCACACTTCCACTCATCGCATAACTAATTTCATTTTATCAAAACATAATATATTTAGTCAAGCACACTATAATAATAGGCGACAATGAAAACAAATACTACTATTTGGTTCTTAGATTTGCTAAAATATTTAGAATTAAGTGGAAATAAAAAATATGGCCAAGCCATATAGTCAGTCATATGGCATCTTGAGTCACTATACTTGCCGAATTAACTAATACTGATAAAACGAAAAAATGACAAAGTTGTGAGTCATTATTTCTGGTGAGTCATTATGAGTAGATCATGTTGATTGGTTGCTTGTTGGAATCTAATTCTTTGGTCATAGCGAGTCAGTATGAGCATTTTCATCTTGAATATGAGTCTCGTCAAATTTGGTAACACAATGAAGCTAAGATAAGTAGGTAAATAATACGTTGCTTGCCAATTTATAGAGGAGTTTTTTTTGGATAAATATTTATAGAGGAGTTAACATGACGTGTTTGAAATGAGTCTCATTTTGTTCACACCTAAAAAGTGGGTAAATATTACGTGCATTCTTATTGGTTGAAAATAACCATGAAACTTAACTTTGTTTATCCCTTTCAAATATAAATAAAGATTAAATTTAGGGGATAGCGCACGTTATTACTTTTATTTTTATTTGGTGGGGGGGGATGATTTTTAAGATTTTTGAGACTACAACATGTCAAAATCAGCTAGTCATTCTCCTCACATATTGCTAACTGATTTGATAACTTGGTCCCAAAAATCCAAAAAATCTCAAAAGGTTACCTATTTACTTTAGAATTATTAACACTTATACAAAAGACAATCTTAATTGAGAAAATTCCAAGCAAAATTTTAAGACTAACGCTTCTCCTTTTCTTTTCATTTTTTTAGTTGAGTACAAGTTGTCAAATTCTACGTTAAGTCCTCAAATTCTATGTTGGGCCTATTTTTATTTTTTAAAGCTCGTCACCACTGAAAAACCCACGAAGCAAATTAACAAGCGAAAACAAGTCAATTTTTGTGTTTATTCGGCTTTAGTTATTACAGCTTTATTTTTTAGTTCCATGCATCCACTCATCACAAAACTAATGTTATTTTATCAAAACTTAAAATGTTCACAGAACATACCTTTTGCAAAATGTGAATTTAGAAAGAATCCATATATTTAGTCAAGCACACTATAATAATAGGCGACAATGAAAGGAAGTACTGCTACTGTTGTTGTAAATACTTGTAAGACTTCAGAACAAGAACAATAATATGTGATTCAAATTTGAAGAACATTTTTTTATGACTCAAAACAGTAATATTCAGTATTTATCTCTACCAGCTTGGTTCTTAGATTTGCTAAGATATTTAGATTGAAGTGGAAATCAAAAATATGTTCAAGCCATATATATAGTACATGAGTCATATTATGTATTCTAAGTCACCGTGCCCAATAACAGAATCGAGTTACCATGCTTTTCAAAAAACTAACAAAATGAGTAAATGACGAAGTTTTGGGTCACTATATGTAGGTTTATCTTTTAGTGAGTAATAATTAGCGTTTTCGTTTTGGGTAGGTCATGCTGAGTGGTAGCTGGAAACTAATTGTTTGGTCATAGTGAGTCATTATGAGCGTTTTTTACTTGAGTAGAAGTGTCGTCACATTTGATTATGCATAAAAATAATAGAGAGTGGTAAGTGTAGAGTTGCATATATAGCGTGTGATAATTAAGTGAGATAAACAAGGTGATAGAAAGTACTACAGCAAGTGGCAAACATTGTCACATGTGTTTGACAAGTATCTCGGCACAAATACATGCACATAGATCACGCACCGATTATTTTGTGGTTCCCATCTCGGATCCCATACAATTGATCCAACCCGTTCAGTTTTTCCAAAATATTTTTTTAAAGATCTTGTGAAAAATTATCGGTGAGAGCTTTTACAAAATTCGTAGAAGAAATTGAATGATTTACCCTACGAATTTAGAAATTGCCCTTATTAGAAATAGCCCTTATTGATATTCGATTGAGCTAAATTTGTTCGGGACCCTTAGAACAACGTTTGAGAAACCTGATTGAATTTTTGTGCATAGCTTTGTTTGGATATAGAGAAATTGGAAGCACAACACTCACAGGTGCGCCACCCATAAGTACATAGGCCATTTCAATGGTCCAAAAACAAATAAAGAAGAATGGGCCGAATGAGCTGGGCCAACAACAGTAATATGGTATGGGTCATTTGTTTAGGATACGAAAAAAGAGTTTATGGGCCAATACATTAACTTGGGCAAACAAAAATAATGGGCCATCTGAGGCCGGCCCCTTTTTAGCTCCGTACTCATCCCAACCCTGACAAATAGATTCCTTCTTTATTTCAGTCCTTTTTTATTCCCATGTGCGTGTTGTACCTTAGCGCCTGTCTTTTTTCCCTCTGTGCTGATTGCTCTCTCTCTCTCTCTCTCTCTTAAATTTTAAAATGTTTTGTAATTTTTTTTGTAGATATACAATTTTTTTAAAAATTACATATTTGGAACTTTTTCATATTTAATATGAAATTATGTGATGATTAAAAAAATTAAAAAAAATTGTTTGTATAGTTCATCTAGTTTAAAAAGTTCATTTGTTATGATTCCCTGCTTGTCTACTTGATCTCTCGCGAAAGATACTATCCAAGTGCTCTATGATGAATTCCAACTAGCAGCTCACAGGAGATTTTCGTTAAACCTATACTTGAATATCCCAAAAGGATCAAATCTCATTTCTTAGAAGCCCGTTGGAAGCCTGTTCTTTCTCCCTCCTCTCTGCTTTTCTAAGGGGGGTCTTCCTCTTATCATTTCCTGAAGGCTTGGTCCCACCAAAGCGAGAAACTGGCCTAGTTGGCCCAAGATCTTCCCTAATCCTATGCATCCTTTCCATCTGTAGATAAAAATATGCGAATAACAAACATAAATTTCACCTACGAATAGCAAACGCAAAACCAATAGTCTCATACTACCATCATTCATTAACTAATTCAAATCAGAAAAAATTGAATCATAGTATTACATGTAGCACCCTCCCGCCCACACTTTACACTATGGACATGATTTTGTCGACAACAAGATCTGTCGAGAATTGTAAAACAATGCATCTGTCGAGATCTGCATAAGGAAAATGGCATGCTACAGGCTTTATTAGCGAAGAAATCTATCGAGACGATCCGCAGAAGGAAAATGCCATGGTACGGGCTTCATAAGCAGAAAAATCTGTTCACGTGGTAGAGGATAATTCTTCTTGGGTGGTTGGTTCTCTTTCTAGACAAGGGCGTATGAATTTGGAGTTCATTCTCCCAATGGTGTTGGATAACAAGGAGGTTGTTTCTCCCTCTTACGAGGTTGGAGAGTTAGAGATTGATAAATGAAATAATTGTCTGATTGGCTACTTGTTGGACAAAAAGCTTCCCTTTCAAGTTGTTTGGACAATTATAGCTATGATGATTTGGGGAAAACTTAGTTTGAAGAAAGCATTAGCTAATGACGATGACTTTATTTTTTTGGTTGTTCGGCAAGATCTCATAAAATCTATGGTGGGGAATGGCCTGTCAACCTTCGTCTGGCTTGATAATTGGCACAATTTGGGCCCTCTATATAGGAAGTTTTTTTTTTTTTTTGCTAAGCTCTGTATGAGAAGTTTGGTAGCAGAGTAGCTGTGAATTTGGGTAGGTCCTTATCTGCTAACGTCTCTTCTATCTCTTCTATCATTTATGCAATGGTGGTGTTGACCTAGGAGAAGATCTGCTGTTATTAGGGAGATCATGGATAATTCTAACCCTGTTCTTGCTCCAGTTATCACTAGAGAGAGACACTAATCTTGACTCTTACTCCAAATGGCTGCTTCTCATCTCATTCTGCTTGGAAGGCCATTAGGACTAAGACTCCTAAGGCCATTAGGACTAAGGCTCCTAAGGTGGGTTTGGGGCCTATGATCTGGTATAAGAAAGCTGTTACCAGGTGGGCTTTTGTTCAGTGGGTAGCTATCCTTGGTGGACTTAATATTATGTTATTCTTTAGAAATTATTTGGTTCTCCCACATTTTAAACCTTTCGATATGTTCTAAACCTTTCTTCAACATTCTAGAGAGTTCTCTGTCATTGTACAACTTTCTTTCACATTCTCAAAACATTCAAATTTTTGTAGTTTAGTAGGGAGGATTCTCAAACTATGGAGGGCCATGTAATTCTCTACGGATGATTAAACCACGTGGACTTAATATTATGTTATTCTTTAGAAATTATTAGGTTCTCCCACATTTTAAACCTTTCGATATATTCTAAACCTTTCTTCAACATTCTAGAGAGTTCTCTGCCATTGTACAACTTTCTTTAACATTCTCAAAACATTTAGATTTTTGTACTTTAGTAGGGAGGATTCTCAAACTATGGAAAGCCATGTAATTCTCTATCGATGATTAAGCCACGTGGCTATTGTGAGGGCCGGCCCTGAAATTCTCTACCGATGATATTGTAGACACCCCAATTTGGACCCTCGAAATACCCTTAAGTTGCAGCCCATTTGCCTTCCCGATGATGAGGATAAATCAATAATTACCGTGAAATTAATCTTGAGATGCACCCGAAGGACCCTTCCATACCCTAAATCACCGAAATAAATTCAAACCAAAGCCTCTTCTAAACAAACCCAAGCCTACAGCATCTTCTAGTACGTTCAAAACCCTATGTTTCAATATATAATATGTCTTATTCCATTCCAAAATGAGGGAGATGCTCACGTTTTAGTAAAATAACTCATTTTTTCCGACCTTCTGAGGGTAAAATGGTCATATATTTTGATGTACAAATTATTTTGGGTCCAAACCAATTTGGTTAAAAAGTAGACTCAACAAGCTTTCCAACGCTTCAAGCCTCACTCAAAATGGAGTTCAGTAGCATCTGGGGCAGCCCTGCGAAGTTTTGTCTGCAATGTAATCCAACTTAGGCGCCCTAATTCACACTAAACTAGGGCGCCCCAATTCACACTAAACTAGGGCGCCCCAATTCAAGTCTAACTAGGGCGCTCCAATTCCCTTGCAACTAGGGCGCCCTAGTTCCCTTGAAATTATAACCTCCAGAGCATCTGCAGACCAATTTCATGATTGATGTTCGTTCTTTACAGTCTTAAATGCTCCAAACACTCCTCCTTTGTTCCCCTTGTCATTTTCTACTCCCCCACCTCTATATAAACTCACTCCCTCTTCATTTCTACAACTACACACATCCATACCTTAACCCCTCTCTCTCTCTTTCTTCTCCATCAGACCTGCATACACATTACTCCCTTGTCATTCCCTCACTTTCCTTCCTGTTACTGCTGCTACTATCACTCTCCTTCACCACCTTCCTAATTTCCACCAAAATTCTATCAAAAACCTTCTAAAAACCCTCCAAATCTAAAAGTGTTCCTAACATATTACTCTCCTACCCTCTCCTCACTCTCCTTCCTGTTACCATTATTCTCCTTGCCACCTTTCTCCATCTCCATCGAAATTCTACTAAAAATCCTTCAAAAATTACTACAATCCTAAAAAAATTTCCTAAGGTCTTGAACCACTATGAAGCCAAGTCTATCCCACACTTTCACTCAATCTTAAATCCGGCAAATATTCACAGTCTTTCATCATTTGCAAACAAGTTCAAAAGGTGCATTTCAAAAAGCAATTTCAAGGTAAAATATGGTCAAATCCTGAGGGAAAAATTCCTCAAACTCACATCCCAGTAAAACATACTGGAAATGTGCCAAATGAGGAATGAAATTTATTTTTATCAAATAATCACGTAATTTTATGAAAATTCACTAACTGGGGCGCCCCAGTTCACTATTTTTGGCATTTTTATTGTTTTAAACAGTTAAATGATATTTCGAATTTAAATAGGATCAAATTTCTTATTTTATGTTATTCAAATGATTTTATAATTACATTAATTTATTCTCCCCAATTCCAAATATTTCCTTCGAAATATTTTTCCTTTTTCAAATAAATAATTATCTTTCCTTTTCAAATAATGATTTTTCTTAAATTAAAATTCATTTCAAAATTGCTAAAAATAATATTTCAAAAAAATAATAAAAATAACATCAGAATCAAAATTAAGGGGAAAATAAATTTTAGTAATTATTATTTAACTAGGGCGCCCTAGTTCTATTTATTTGGGGCGCCCCAATTCCTTGAAAATTAAAATTTATTTAGTTGATTTTGATTTCAAATTATTTTGTTGCATTTTATTACTCAAATTCATTTGTTATATTTCATTGCTCATTGTCACGCCCTCATTTCTTTTAAAAAACAAAAATAAAGGAATTACTTACAATTAATAAGTCAAATGATAAAATATTTCCATAAATCCTCCCCAAGAGGTTTCCATTCAAAATGTACATCATTAATCCATTGGCAAATCAAGTATTTGGGCACCCTTGCCCCAAAGGTGAAATCAAATATCATCCCATAAGTTATTACAAAGTCCAAATTGTCAAAAGATTGAATAACCAAAAGTCACATTGTCATTTATCAAAATACAAAACTTGAGATAGAAAAATAATTTCATGCATGCATAAGCTTCACATAATGTATCACTCCACAAGCATCCAATCTCGTGCTCCATGCCATGTACCTGAAATGATAGGGTGAGCTCACTAGCTCGTAGGGAAACCAGACTACAACTACTAGGCATATAAATTTGATGAGTGCACATGATGTGGGTTAACATGAGAAGAAATGATCAAGGAACATAACGGAAACTAAGACATGTGAGACGTGTCCAAGAAGTACCCACGTGTCCAAATTAACATCAAGTGTCCAAAATGATTTCAAGGTGTCCCAAGATACCCATTAATTCATTAAGTTTGTCAAAATCACCAACAAGCATCACACGTGTCCAAAATTGTGTCCAAGTAACCAATGTTCACCAAAATACCATATGTACCTCAAAACATTTTCATTTCCATTTTTGTTTCACCAAGATCACCCAAGTTACTCACAGAAGTTTAAAACCAAGTCCACAAGTCGAGTTTCGACAAAGCACAATAAATAGTCCAAAATCTCATTTCTCATTTCTTTCATTGAAGAAAAACATCATTTTTATTAGTACTAGGGATTTAATCCCTCTGCCGGGTTCCGTAGGCCCTGCGTGCCTTTGCTAGGTATTTGTAGGCCCCACCTGCCTCTGTCGGGTTCCATAGGCCCCGCGCACCTTTGTTAGGTATTTGTAGGCCCCGCCTGCCTCTGCCGGGTTCCATAGGCCCCGCGCGCCTTTGCTGGGTATTTGTAGGCCCCGCCTGCCTCCCCGCGCGCCTTTATCCAAAAAAAAATTTACCAAATGATGGCATTGGTTTAAACACCTCATTACCACAAATATTTCCTTCCATTTCAATAACAAGTCCAATTTTTCCAAGTTCCTTTCATTGTTTCACATCTTTCGATAAAAAAAAAAAAAGTTACGCACACGCCCACACATGCTTTCCAAAAACGATCTAACTTTCATGTGACATAAGAGTGACATATTTGTTTATAAAACCATAATCCTCGAGTCAAAACCTGGGCGAAAATGATGCCAAAAGTTGATTATAAGAAGGATTGAATAATCGGGGACCAAACGAACATCAAAGGGTAGCCGAATGCCACCCAAATGACAGGGGCAGCAACTAGAAAATATGGGGCAGCAGCATATGAACAGTAAACAGTACAAATTTTCACCTCTAAGGTGTGAAATTTCAACCCAATCACAATTTAGATAGTTTAGGCTCAAAATAGAGATGTTAGGCAACAATTAAACATGGAGGGAGGTCAACTCCACTCCCAATTTCATCAATCAATGACCAATTTCATAGATCACAAAATCAAAGTGAGGAAAACCCACATAAAGAGGGCAAACATGATTTTTCAAGAAATTGAAGCCAATAGCAAGATATATGCTAGAAATCACAAGTATGTAACTAGAGGATGTAGTAATTTGTTTCCCTACATCAAGGATTTGCTTGAAAATGGAGGATGAACGAAACCCTAGGTGTTGAAACCTCAAAATCCCGAAACTTGAGCTCTCGGTGCAAATCCAAGGTGACCCGAGCTCCCCACGATGCGTAGAACACGAAAATGGTCTTGGTTCTTGAAGTGGTTGAGTGAGGAGGGAGTGTTTTGAGCTTGGAGGAGTTGTTAATGGAGGAGAAGAGAGAGAGAGAGAGAGAGAGAGAGAGGGGGGGGGGGGGGCGATCGGGTGGAGAGGGAGGAGAGAGTGTAATATTTTAATTTTTGCAAATCTTCCCCCACACACTACTAATATAATACTCGAATTACACATCACACCCAAATGTCACTTGTGTATATAATATGTGACGACAATACTTATTTTCATAAATAAATTAAAGTAAAGAACTTAAGTAAAGACCTTCTTTACTTTAATTTATTTATGAAAATAAGGAAGTACCCCCCATTTGAAAACAATGGCATTTTCAAAATTTTGAAATTCTAATCACATCAAAATCTCATCCCCCCACTTTTAGTTCAAAACCGAAAAATGGCACATTTTTCTCCGAAGGAAATGGGTGAAAGATGACTTTGCTTTACTCAAAATTAACTTCCGATTATACCGTTGTGATTAGAAAAATCTAAGGAACAATTACCGGGACTTTTTATCGACCAAATCGAAACTTCTCCAAAAAGTAATTTTTCAAAAAATAATTAAATTTTCTGGGTCTTTACACTCATCATCATCTTTTTATGCATCTTATTTGCTTATTTTATGAACAAAATTTCATTATAAAATATTTTGCAAAATCCCACTGTAGACACTTAAATTTCGGCATCGCCTAATCGCCGTCCGATTAATTGAGATAAATAAATTACCTTGATTAATTAAAGTCTAATTTTGGTCAACATTTTCAAATGAATATTGGGCCCATCAAATTTATGGACTTAATCCTTTTCAGATTTGTGGAAGACCAAAAAATACGTTGGGCTAGATTGATTTGCCAAAATAAGTCACGAAATTGGGCTAGCCCAAACGTGCAAGCCCATTCAAGATAACCCAATAAAAAAAAGTTAAATAATAAATATATTATTTATCTTTTCGGGTTAATGTAATTTCCTAAAAAAATAATGAAAGAAGTCAAATCTTCTTTTAGGAAATGAAACCAAATCGTCCTAATTGGAAGTAAAATGAAATTAAATCCTCGTGATTGGAAATCAAACCCTCCTGATTGGATATCAAATCAGATTAAATATTACTGATTGGATATCAAATCAAATCAAAATCAATCAAATATCTCTTGGAAATCTTTCCAAAACTTAGTACCTCTCTCTTTAAGCCTATAAATAGAGGCTCATATGAGAAAAGAAGAGGAGGATATTCGCTTGGCATTCAACCAGAGCTCTGAAGCACTCTTCAAGAATTCAAGCATTCTTCAACATCTTGCAGAGAATCATCAAGCACCAAGAACAGCGTGCCGATTTCTTCGCAAGTTCATCAAATCATCCAAGAGATCTGCAGCCAGGGAAATTCCACAGCACTCTCAAGCAGTTCTCAAGCCTTCTCTGCAAGTTCTTCTCAAATCCCTCAAGTTCGTGTGGAGGATCAACAAGCACCCAAACTTTGTGCCGGTTCATCCATAACAACAACGGTCTACGCGTCAGCTAGCGAAGATCATTCTCAAGTTCACCGTTTGCTTGAGATAAAGCTGTTCAAGCCCTCGATCAAACTTCGTTCTTCAAGCTTCTCAACTTGAAGATCCGAAAGAACTACAAACCGGTTCAATCCTACAACAAGCTTCTATAGCCGTTAGGTTGCACCATCAACTTCGGAGATCGAATCAGAGGAATTATTCTTTATTGTAAAGAATTTAATAGAGATTGTACTTCGCATTAAATTAAAATTAATAAAAAAATATATTTTGTGCATCTTTTTTCTTGTCTTTATTGCAGGACTCGAATTTGTGTATTACACCCACGAATGTTAAAGTAGAGACCGATTTTATATCGGGCGAGAAGGGTGTCGTAAAACCCTTCCCTTCTCGTAACCTAGCTCCGAACCCAAGAATCATTTTAAAATGACCAAAGCCTTTTTCTAAATATCAACTTTTCAAAAAAATGGCTTCTTGGGTAATTTTCCGTAAACCCGGGTGGCGACTCCAAAAATCAAATCGAATTTTTCAAATTGGCGAAATCGAGGGTCCCGTGGCAACGTCCACTGTAGACACCCCAATCCGGACCGTCAGGATCTCGGAACTTCCCCGATGATGAAAATGCCTAATGAGGACACGCAAGGGTTGATCAAGACTTGAAGAAAACCTCTCCATTAACCTCCCACTAAAACACCAAAACACCCCCCAGAGCTCCGAAATGTCCCAAGACCTTGAAATACATGCACCTGGATTGGACCTTTAGGCACCTGGACTGATCAAGTCCAGGCGCCTGGAAGGGGTTCAGGCGGATGCAGTTCAGGCGCCTGAAGCACATGCTTTAGGCGCCTGAATATCAGTCCAGATTAAATGTGTTTTACGTTTGTTAGTGGACGGGAGCAAGATCCTGGTGGGTTTTGCTGCAGATTCCCTGGGGGACATCCCAGCACATTCTCTTCCCTTCCCCTAGGTGACCCCTCACCTTTTTTTGAAAGACCCAAAGTGGCCCTCTTGGACCCTTGGTTGTCTATAAATAAGACTCTCCTCTCTCATTTGAGGGGCAGAGAAAAACATTACCCCTTCCATGCTGCTACCCTGCTGCAAACTCTCCAGAAAAACTCTACTCATCACTCACTCTTCAAAAACAACCCCTTTCAACCCCAAAAACCACTCTTTGGTTTCACCAATCCATCATTTACACACCCCCAACCAACTGAACTTCGTCCAAGTCTCTACGAAATCATTCCTTAGTTCAGAAACCTCAGACATCAAAACCATATCCTTACAAAATCTCTTCCAAGAATCCAATCCAAGTCTTTGATCAAAACAAAAAGGTAGTTATCCTACCAACTCGTCCAAGTAGGCCCTGAGGGGGAACCCATTCAAGTTCTTCCTGGTCATCCATGCTAGTAAAGAGCTCGAGAGTGGTTTGAAAATCATCAAAACAGGAAAACATTTCGAGTATCAGATTCTGGTCCAGGCGCCTGAACCATCCACCTTCAGGCGCCCAGACCCGGTTCAGGCGCCTGAACCATACTCCTTCAGGCTCCTGAACCCAATCCAGGCGCCTGAACCATCCTCCTTCAGGCGCCTGGACCCTATTCTGGTGCACATTTCATAATCAATCTCTGGGCCATTTTGAGGCATTTTGGTGATATTTTAGCGTAAAATCTGTACTTCCAGTACATAAGCCGTCTATTCACAGTATTTTCCATGGGCATAATCGCATATTTCATTAACTTTCTTGATGTATTCGTTGTGTTCTTGCATGAATGTGAATCAAAAGTCCATCTAAACAACATTTTCTAGATTTTCCAAGCATTTAGTAGAGACCGGTGGTTTCATCGGGCGAGAGGGGTGCTTTGAATTCCTTCCCCTCCCGTAACCTAGCTCCCGGACCCGAGAAATCTCATTTTGGAGACCGGTAAAGCATTTTCCACATCAAGGGCAAAAGAGTCATTTTTCAAAGGTTTCTCAGGTATGGTCCTCAAACCCGGGTGGCGACTCCATTCAAAGAGTCATTTTTTAAAGCCTTATCTTTGGATCTCAGCCGGTCCCAAGCCCGGATAAAGGAGGGGGGTTGTGCGTTAGGTAGCTGACAGCCAGCACATAAAAAAAAAACCCGTTAGAACTTTATGACATGAACCTTAATCATACAACGAGACATGCTAGGGCGTTCCCTATAAGCGACGCGTTGTGCCTGCCTTCGGGTGCTTCGAAAAATGGGCAAGGGGCGCCACATCGGCGCCCGGGTGTGGTGAGAAGTGAGCAAGGGTTCTCGAGCGTGCCTGGACGAGCGCGGGTAAAGAAGCTAGCCCAGGATTATAGGATCCGTTTAGCAACTTGGAATATAGGGACTTTAACGGGTAAGTCTAGGGAGCTAGTTGATACCATGATTAAGAGGAGAATTAGTATAGCTTGCCTTCAGGAGACTAAGTGGGTAGGGGAGAAGGCTAGCGAGATAGAAGACACAGGGTATAAGCTTTATTATACGGGTAAGGATAGGCATAGAAATGGGGTAGGCATCATAGTAGATAAGCACCTTAAGAACTCGGTAGTCACAGTCATGAGGAAAGGAGATCGGATTATTTTAGTTAAGCTTGTGATTGGAGAGAGCATAGTGAATATTATTAGTGCTTACGCGCCCCAAGTTGGCTTGGATGATCTCACTAAAGAGCAATTTTGGGAACAGATGGATGATGTGGTTCAAGAGATACCTTGTGGAGAGAAGCTTTTTATAGGAGGAGATTTCAATGGTCATGTGGGAGTGCAGAGGCAAGGGTATGAGAAGGTACATGGAGGATTTGGATTTGGTTACCTAAATGAAGGGGGTAGGAGGATTTTGGATTTTGCGGTAGCTGGTGACCTTATAGTTGCGAATACTCTTTATAAGAAGCGTGAGGAACATTTAATTACCTTTAAGAGCGGAGCCAATAGAAGCCAGATCGACTACTTCCTTGCTAGAGGCGCAGATCGCTTGTTATGTAAGGACTGTAAGGTCATTCCCGGAGAGTGCGTAGTGGCACAACATAGACTTTTGGTGTTAGATATTGGTCTCAAGGGGAATAATAGACCGAGAAAAGAAACTAGAGGACCACGGACTAGATGGTGGTTCTTAAGAGGAGAGAAACTAGAGGTGTTCAAGGAGCGTATGGGCCAGGAGGTGGAGTGGGGAGGAGAAAGCAATAGTGATAGTATGTGGAATACAATGGCTGACGGGATTAGAAGAATATCAAAAGAAGTTCTTGGGGAGTCAAAGGGGAAAGGTCCAAGCTCTAAAGAGACTTGGTGGTGGAACGACGAGGTTCAAACCATGGTAAAAGCCAGGAAGGATTGCTTTAAAAAGTGGCAGAAGGACCAGAGTGTGGAAAATTTTCAGAGGTACAAGCAAGCTAATAGGGAGGCTAAGAAGGCCGTTAGTAAGGCTAAGTTGAGAGCCTACGATGATTTTTATGCTAGACTTGATAGTAAGGATGGAGAAAAGAATATATATAAACTCGCCAAGCTAAGAGAAAGGAAAGCTAGAGACTTCTCTCAAGTTAAGTGTATAAAAGGTAGTGATTCAAAAGTGTTAGTGAAAGATGAGGAGATCAAGGATAGATGGAAGATGTATTTCGAGAAGCTGTTAAATGAGAAACATGAAGGAAGCTTTGGTGAGGAGGAAGTTGATGTCCCTAGCGAGAAAATAGAATACGAGTTCTATCGGAGGATACAAAAGTTCGAAGTGGCCAAGGCCTTGAAGAGGATGAAACCGGGTAAGGCCTTAGGACCAGATGATATCCCCATTGAAGTGTGGAGAAGCCTAGGTGACTTGGGGGTGACTTGGTTGACAAAATTGTTCAACAAGATTATTTTATCTAGGAGGATGCCCGACGAGTGGAGGAGGAGTACCTTAGTACCTATCTACAAGAATAAAGGGGATATTCAAAGCTGCAACAACTATAGAGGTATTAAGTTGATGAGTCACACGATGAAGTTGTGGGAAAGAGTTATTGAGCATCGATTGAGGATGGTGACTACGGTGTCGGAGAAACAGTTTGGGTTCATGCCTGGACGATCAACTATGGAAGCTATTTACTTACTAAGGAGATTGGTAGAAAGACATAGGTCAACGAAGAAGGATCTCCATATGATTTTCATAGACCTGGAAAAGGCCTATGATAGGGTGCCTAGAGACATTATATGGTGGGTTCTGGAGAGAAAGGGAGTGACCAGAGGCTATATTGACGTGGTTAGAGACATGTATGAAGGGGCAGTCACTGCCATTAGATCACCAGCAGGAGAAACGAGTGAATTTCCCATTACAGTAGGATTGCACCAAGGGTCTGCCTTGAGCCCGTACCTTTTCGCGTTAGTTATGGATGAATTGACTAGGCACATTCAGGAGGATATCCCATGGTGTATGTTATTTGCAGATGACATTGTCCTTGTAGATGAAACGGCTAGTGGTGTCAACACTAAATTAGAAATTTGGCGGGAAGCATTGGAGTCTAAGGGCTTTCGGATAAGTAGGAGTAAAACTGAGTATATGGTCTGCAAGTTTAGTGATACCAGAAGTACGTATGAGGAAAGAGTGAGGATCCAAGATCAGGAGATACCAAAGAGGGACCATTTTAGGTACTTAGGATCTATTATTAGTCAAGATGGAGAGATTGCGAATGATGTGACTCATAGGATCCAAGTGGGGTGGCTCAAGTGGAGGAGTGCTACTGGTGTACTGTGTGACAAGAGGGTACCAACAAAATTGAAAGGAAAATTTTATAGAACTGCCATAAGACCAGCGATGCTTTACGGGACAGAATACTGGCCTATTAAGAAGCAGCAAGTGAACAAGATAAGTGTAGCGGAAATGAGGATGTTGAGGTGGATGTGTGGTAAGACTAGACGAGATAGGATTAGAAATGAAACAATTCGCGAGATGGTAGGCGTAGCACCTATAGAGGAGAAGTTAAGGGAAAATAGGCTAAGGTGGTTTGGGCATGTCTATCGTAGACCAGCGGATGCAGTAGTTAAGAGAGTGGATAGGATAGCTTTGGGTAGAAACGCACAAGGGAGGGGAAGACCCAAATTGACATTAGATGCGGTAGTACGCAAAGATCTGAGTATACTAGGTTTAAATGATGAAGCAGCACTGGACAGAGCTCAATGGAGAAAAAGGATTCATGTAGCCGACCCCAATTGATTGGGACATAAGGCTTGGTTTGGTTTGGTTTGGTTTGGTAAACAAGCCCATTTTCGTGGACAATACGTCGCGCGTTTTCCGCGGGGTGTTCACATCCACAGATATGTTTAATGAGCTAGCTAGCCTAGTGAAAAATCTTAGTTTTCGTATCCAATAGCCACATGGTTTAGTTCCTGGGGTATGTCTTTCTCCTTCTCTATAAGATTTTTTTTGCTCTCACAAACTCACAGTTCCAAAGGGATGTTTTTTTTTTATTGATGCAAAAATAATGACTAGAAACTAGTTTAAACCAAGATAACTAAACAAATCACATGGAAAAAACAAAAACTAAATATGAGACAAGTAAGTATCATTTTGAGGTTAGTTTTTATTTGCTTTAAAAAAAATTAAAAAATAAAAAAAGGACACCAATTTTACAAGTTCGTCTTAGACCCAGAGAATTTCAGGGCCGGCCCTCACAAACACTCCCTCACATAAAAAGACCACTCTCAAAACTTATTCTTCGTACTTATTTTATGGCTAGCTGGAACTCGTACACTTTGAACACACTCTCCTTCTCAACCAAGATTCAAATGCATGAAGAATTTATTTTGAGTCCCAAAAATGATGAATTGGGTTGGAAATGCTCTAATGGACTTTTGCTCTGATCCAAACAAACTTAACCAACATTCTTTGCTAGTTAAAGACTACATACACAGAAATCACAGCAACTAAAATATGAAAAAAGCACAATAGTCTATTGCACTCCATTGTTATTTATAGTACTTGCTAGCACAGATCCGGGGACTCTCCCGTCTTTTAGAAATGACAGAGCCTGCCGAACGATATCGGCCATCCAAACATATTTTGGACGGCAAAGATCGGGTCAGCAAGCCCTGCCATCCCTAAAGGACTGCAGAGTCCCTAAGTTCTGCTAGCACAATCCTCAACTATATGCCTAACCTTTTGTGAAATTCCAAATAGGCTGCATACATCTGATCTGGATTTGGTAGAGACTTGGACACACTCTCCTTCTCCATACACCTCTCACCCCATTTCACTAGCTTAGGGCACTCTGCTTCAAAGTTGAAATTTGCAAAGGTCTTGAAATAGATGACCCAGTTGTAGAAAGGAAGAAGCGAAATGTCGACAAACCCGAAACTGTCGATCCCAAAGTAAGGGTTGTCTCCTAGTTCCTCTTCTAATAACTTGCACCACTCAATCAGTTCCTTCTTTCCAGCTTCTTGATCCTCCCCTTTGCTCACCCATACCTTTCTGCCAGAATCGCGTACCTGCATCCATTCGATGGTGGTGTTATATCTACAATTTACATGGCTACCAATAAATTTGACTTCTAATTTCGGATCGTTTTCAGTTTGTGTTTTTTGCTTTCATTTTTTCAGTGATTCCCTCTAGCTCTTCGATTATTGACGATATTGGGAGACAACTGCTCGGTAAAATGCTAAGAGTAGTCACTTTGTATATTTATTGTCAGAGATTAGGTATGTCTCCAATTCTTCCCCACACCCACCCATACTCTTAAATTATTGGAGACTAAATGGTATACGTTATGTTGCGGCACAGACAACTTGTTACTAGTATGCCAAACTGATTGCGAAAACAGCTTTTGAAAATCAGCACCACTACATAATCAGAAAATACACTTGGAATTTGAAAATAAGTGGCCCAGATTCAATTGAGTAAATCTGGACCACTAATTTTCAAATTTTCTGTCTGGGTCTCCTTTTAGGGTTCTTAGACTTTAAGCTCAAAACTGATTCCGTTAAGATTTTCTAAAAGCAACCCATTTTTGCAACTCTCAATGAATTAATGTTTTCATTTCCGCATAATTGGGAAATTACTTTTGCACTAAAAACATGGTATCTGAAAGATAAATTAACTACGGTTCATATGAATGAAGTCAGGAAAAAAAAATGAGAATTCAAAGGAAAATAACAGAAAAAACCAGGGAAAATAAAAATGTAACAGACTCACCTTTGTGCTGATGAAGTGATTCCAAAACCTTGCTTTAGCTTTTAGGTATGGATTAGAGGGAAACAGAGGAGGAGACTCATCCTTCCACACATCATCAAGATATTGGATTATTACATCTGATTCACAAATGGGTTTTCCATTATGGATCAAAACAGGCACTTTTTGATGAACTGGGTTCATCTCCATGAGCAATGGACTTTTATTGGCCAAATCTTCATCCTTGGACTCGTACTGAATCCCCTTCTCTGCTAAGGCAATTCTGACCCTTGCTGCATAAGGGCTTGGCCAGTAATCCAGAAGAATTACTTGATTTTCCATACTTGTGGTGAACAAAAGCTTAAGGAATCCAAAAGAAAACTATAGAGCTTAGCCCAATAATAGGCTGATTGATATATGTGTAAGCAATGGATTCTACACGAAGTTAGCAAAACCTTAAACATAGACTACATAGTCAAGCCGATCAAAATAAAAAATACTCCCTACGTCCCTTTTTTTTTTTTTTTTTTTTGTGTAACCAGGTGTCCGAGCCTACTTTCGCGCACCTCGACTATTCCTGAGAGACCAATCCCACCGTCCACTAGTAGGGGCCACTTAAAGCCAGAGCTCTGTATGGACTGGCCTCAAAAAAATTGATAGCACCTACAAGGTTTCAAACTGAGACCTTAGGAAGAAGTAAACCCCCAAGTCCCAAGCCTTGACCATGCCAACTCGCATTTTAAATGCTTCCTACGGGATACCATGCAATTTTGGCCTAAATAATAAAGTACTTTTGTAATTAATTTTAACAATTTTCTTGCACCGTTTAAAGTACTCATGAGTTCTTTCGAACAGTGAAAAATAAATAAATATAATTAACTATAGAAGCACTTTATTTTTTAGGTTAAAGTTGCACGATCTCCCGTGTTAAAGCTTTTAAAATGAGGAAGAGGAGCGGACTACATAGTCAACCAATTGTAGTTCTAGTCAAATCAGGCGCCTACTAAAAACAAGAAATATTTACAACTATGATAATAAGGCATGAAAGGATGAGAATGACACTAGGGGTTGGAGCCCTCATACTTTATAATCTCACAAGCGAAAGCGAAAGCAAAAGCGATGTCTATAGTCTACATTAATTGTTTAAATTGTATAAAGATAACATATGAACAATAAATTTACTTATATTAATCTTAATTTTATGATATTTTATAAGAATTTGTAATATTTGCACATATATTTATAATTTTAGTGTTGAATTCATATTAACAAGAAGAAGTTACGAGTTTTTGATGTGATGTTTTGAAATTTCATGCAAATATTACGAAATTCTATTAACATTTTCTTCTTTCCCTAGCGAGAAAAATAAAAAAACTTGCATACTTGGACACTGGTTTACTTGGTGAGTTCGTAAAATTTTCTAAAATGATTCAATCAAAAAAAAATTGTGCGAATGCAATTGCGTACTAAACGTTTCAATTTTAACTCTTTTACCCTGAAAATTAGAGGAAAAAATCAAATCATGCAGATTGCAGGGATTAATCGAATGCGACATTGAGGAAAAATAAACCATATATAAAATCGATGTTCTGAATGACAGAACTATCAAAACCAAATTTTATTATTACTACGAACGTAACAAGGATAAAATATTCTCCTTGTCCAGATTTATTCGTTGCTCGGATTAAATCCAAGCTGTCCTTTGCCAACCGAGATGGACATTAGATCATCCCCAAATTGGTAAGCTTCTTTTTTAGGTCCGTGAGGAATTCATAGACCTTGTGCTGATCCGGAATAGACTTGGACACACTTTCCTTTTCCATGCACCTATGAACCCAATCAACCAGTTTAGGGCACTCTGCCTCCATGCTAATGTTGCCCCATTGCTTGTACCCATAGAACCAAGAGGAGAATGGGATGAGTGACACATCTACAAGGCCAAAAGTCTCACCCCCAAAGTATGGCTTGTCTCCTAACTCCTCTTCCAACACCTTAAAGCACCCTATGAGCTCACTCTTTGCAGTTTCTTGGTCTTCACCTGTTGACAACCACAGGTTCTTCCCATGGATATATATCTGTAGATTACATATAAGGCACAAAAATGGGTAAGAGTTACAGAAAATAATTAGGATACGTGCGTATGCTTGTGACAAGTATGGGATCGTAAGTTCGTAGCGTTTGTCTTCCTCAGTGCCTATGGATTTGCATCGCACAATCATGTTTCGAGAATAGTATGTTTCGAGGAGGCTCATCAATCCACAATCCGATAGAGGGATAGGGACAATTGGGTGCAAATAAGTCCACTTGTTTTAAATTCCGTATCAACAAAACTCGTCACCGCGGATGGCAGAAACCTTTGTGCCAATTCAATGCCAAAATTGGGCAATGCTATTCTTGGTGCCAACTTTGGCAATTGCTAAATTTGCCACTTTATCAAAGCCATTTAGTTGCAGTCACTTTATCCGCCCGTTTGCTTTTGGGATTGTACAAAATGGCACTAAACCATTGCAGCATCATTGCAATTGCTTTACTTTTAGACATTGTAGCGTGCTAAACAATTAATTTTGGCAATGCCAATTTGACACCAACTGATGGACTTGCTCTCTACCGCATAATTACTAAAATGAATAGACCACACGATCTTATATCGAAGTTTGGAAAAGAGTTTATATGACTTTACGACCAAAGGAAAATGATTTATGAATATAATCCTCGTACACAAACCATTTGAAATGATGTGGCAGTTATAACAATTCCGATATAACTGTGTCTACACTACTACCTAAGCACGTATATGACGCATGACACATTCTCAGTTTTTGAAGAAAATTAGGATATCGTACAAAAATCCAACTGTATAACTATGGCAAGGTATGATGCTCGTTGACCTTGCCATAGTTAATAAAGAAGAGATAGATAGAGCCCTGACCTTCTTGTCGATGAAATCAGCCCAGAACCTGGCTTGGGCTCGCTTGTAAGGATCGGAAGGCATCAGAGGAGATTTGTTCTTCCACACTTCATCGATGTACTGAACAATATTCATCGAATCGCATATGGGCTTTCCGTTGTGGATCAAAACTGGGATTTGCTTAACAGGGTTCATTTTCAGCAACAAAGGACTCTTGTTGAACATGTCCTCTTCCCTAGACTCATACTCTACCCCTTTTCAGCCAAGGCTATCTTCACCCTCATCCCATAATGGCTGCTCCATTTCCCCAAAAGAATTACGTCATCCGCCATTGATGTGAAAAACTCAAATGATTAGATGAAATATTGAAGAAGAAGAAGAAGAAGAAGAAGAAATGTTGGAAGCTGTGTTTTGGGTGTTTCTTTATGTGCTGAATAGATTTGTACTTTTGCTATTAAGTTACAAATTAATAACGTCACTGAATGCGTCAACTAAGTACATGCTTATCTACTATCAGCAATAAAGGGCGTACCCAGTGCACCAAGCTCCCGCATATGCGGGGTCTGGGGAAGGGTTGATGTACGCAGCCTTACCCCTGCAAGCAGAGAGGCTGTTTCCGCGACTCGAACCTGCGGCCTTCAGGCCACAATGGGGCAGCTTTACCGCTGCGCCAGGTCCGCCCTTCATCTACTATCAGCAATGCTATAGCAAAAATGATATGTGCAAGGAACCACGCAGGAAAGGCCCTGTAGGGCCAAGTATGGATCCCGAACAGTTAATCTAAGTCGCTCAAAAAATTTATAACCATATTTTGAGTGGATTTGCGAAAAATCAACTCCATTTGATATCTGTAGATCCTCGATCCAAACTTCTATTTTTTCTTTTTTCATCCAAGCCATTAAAAAATAAAAGTTTGGATCGGGTATCTACACATATCGAATGGAGCTGATTTCTTGTGGTCCCACTCGAAATGTGGTATTAAAATTTTTTTAACAGAAAATTTCTTGTGGTCCACTTGTTATGGTGGTGTTTTGATGCTTCTGAGTATACTCGTCGGTTTTGGGTTGCTGTTGAGTTTCTGGTGTTGGGCTCTCGGTTTTGGGTTGCTTTTGAGTTTCTGGTGTTGGGCTCTTGGCTGCTAGTTGCTTTATATGCTGTGTTTTGTGGTTTGTTGTTGTTGGGTAAGCCTCATCATTTGGCCCATTAGCCCGATAGGCGCACTAGGCTTTGCCCGAGCCTGCCAAGTGGCGGGCTAGCCCAGCCGGACTTTTCCATGGGCCCAGCTTGGGCTTAAAAATTTTAGCTCTAGCCTGCCCGCTCGCCCGAGATACTAGCCCGTACACTGATACACAGGTATAGCATGGGTTTGTAACAAAAAAAATTCCAAATCTCCTTATATAGCATCTCAGCCGTATTGAAAAACCAAAATGGGTGTAAGTGCTTTGAATAATCAAACCATTTGTTCCTGCACATTTGAATAACCAATCAATTGTTCCTGGATTTGATATGAATAATCAATCATTGTGCCACTGGAAATCTTTTTCGTTGAAAATTGGTCCCAGGGTTTTACAAAAAGCAATATATAACAATTTGATGTGAGACAGTGTTGGTGAGGAACTAAAGAAAGAAGAAAAGAAATAAGAAAAGTAGCAAAAAGGAGTATTTTCGGTGGAGGATGGGGAAAAATAATAGGCATTAAGCATTTTAGCCAGCTCATATAGCCCGGCCCGTCCGACTAGGATAAGCCCATGGGCTGGGCCTAAGCTTCATTTTTTGAGAGATAGCCCGACCCGCTAAAAGGAAAAAGCACGTCAAACCCAGCCCGCGGTCGGGCTTGGGTTGGAAGTACGCAGGCTGGGCTAGCCCAGTCCGGCCCGATGATGACCCTTATTGTTGGGTTTTTTTTTTTTTTTTTGCTGAATGGGGTCTCTTTGCCAATTCCTTGCTTTGTGCTTGGTTGTGGCTTTTATCTCGATATACCCTTTGTCGAGTTTTTAATAAAATCTTGTTGCCGATCCAAAAAAAAAAAATTCAAGATCTATACTGGGTCCCGCAGGACCTTCCCTACTTGGTTCCCTGCAAATCCGTCCCAGCATATAGCATTGTTGCTGCCATGGTGACCATATTTTGGGCAACATTTGATATGCACAATTGGATTGGTAGAATGTGCTCCAGTAAATGGGAAATGGGGGCACATTCTACCAATTGATTGGTGACACATCACATGGTACCGTGCAAAAAAAAAAAAGACACATCACATGGTACCCAAAATGAGATCACCAAAGTATTAGTGATTTGGTACTAAGTGAGGAACCATATGGGGTAATGATTTTTGCACTTCCTATTTTGATAAATGAGATTAAACTATTTTCACCAGCGGTGTAAACATTTGTTACCTCCAAATCATTTACACCGGGTCACGTTTCCATGTTGTACTAATTCGGATCGCTATTTTGTCTCGTGGCGCAGTGTAAGTGATTTAGAGGAAACAAATGTTTAGACAGCCAGTGAAAATAATTTAATCTCTTGATAAATCTACTCCATTCTTTGTCTTTTAGTTGGACTTTTATGTGCAATTTTTTCACTAAAAGACTAAATATGAAGTGCACCCATTAAAAAAGGAACTATGAAAATCATTTTCCAAACATATTACTTTTAAGCGAAGTATTACGGATACGCACTAATCTACAAATATATTATGCAGTTTGTGTGGGCCCTTTGGCTGAGTGGGTGCAAATGTGTGCAATTATTGGTGTAAGTTTGTGGCTTAACCTTTCAGATTATTCAATAAGGCCCAGTTTTCCAAAAGATTTTAGCACTCAGGTGCTAAAATTACGATATTTCAAATCAAAAAATAAAGTGGTTCCGTATATTATTTTTCGATTTTTTTCGCACCAAAATTAAAGTATGAGAAAAAATCGAAAAACGATACACGGAACCACTTTATTTTTTTATTTAAAATATCGTGATTTTGGGTACTAAAATCTTTTGGAAAACTGGGCCTAAATCTATTGACAAAAGAGCATCGCAGTGGGCTATTGCCACAGCCAAATCCAATTTTTGGCTTAGAAGCTTTTCGCCCCTTTAATGAGAAGCTATTTCAATAGCCAAAAAATGGCTCAATCATTTTTCCGGTTAAATTTGGGAGAGCTAAATAAGACACTGACTGATTATTGTGGTTAATAAATAAAAGCTTAAATAATCCAATCAAAGCTATAGTGTTCTTAAAGAAGGTCTGGAAGGCCGAGTACTCGCCGCCTAGGCGTTAGAAGGCCCCAGCCCCTATTAGTCCCCTGGTCGCCCGATTAGCCCGACTAGTTGCCAGACTAGCCGCGAGTACTCGGCCCTGGAAGCTAGAAGATGCCCAACCGCCCTAGGAGTGCCTAGCGAGTTTTAGAACCATGATAGTTGAGCCAAATAGGACACTGATTGATTATTTGTAGGCAAAGGATTCTAAACGCAGTGAGCAAAACCCATGAATGTAGTCAACCGGATGGCCATCTCGGCCAACCCACCCCGATCCAACCCGTCCCCTCCCCGAATGGATAGGGGATTCAGGAATTTTTGGGGGGATTGGGTAGGGTATGGGGATTTTTTTTTAAAAAATTCGGGGATCGGGGAGGGGATGGTATAGTCAGTCCCCTCTCCAATCCCCTCCCCGTTCCCCGCCCCTCCCCTCCCCTCCCCTCCCCGCCCCGCATCTCCGTTCACATATATAGGCATATTACATTATAAGTTTATAAATTTTTGTTCCCGGATAAATTTATAAGAACAAAAAGAAAAAAGGATATATTGTAACATCGAATCTGAGGTCTTATAATTGAGGTTTGAGCATAAACTAAGGTCTTATACATACCTATACTTTTCCTTTGTAATAAAAATGTAGATGTACATATTGAATTTTTTTATGGAAATAATCAAATTCTGAAAAATCGGGGTTCCCTAAAAATCCGTAAGAACCCTAACAGTATGAATGCGAATCACTAGTTAATACTACTAGCAAAGATTCACGCAAGCAGTCAAAACCCACAACACAGAGATATACGTGGAAAACCCTAAATGGGTAAAAAACCACGAGAAGGAATCAAAATCACACTCATCGTGTAGTTACAGATATACCTATCCAAACGATGTAAATCCTCACAACGTTCTAAGTATCACTTGCTGAGTCACACGTACACTGCACCCAATGATCTTGATCGCCAATGCCTTGAATCGCACAAGCCTTCCTTGGATACTTACAGAATCCCACCAAAAGTATTCCCTAGAAATCACTTCTAGATTGTAGAGAACTTCTTGGAGATGATCATGTAGTTGTACGATCGTTCGATTGCATTGAAGCTCCAAGGTAATCACTCAAAAGATCAAAGAACTTCTCTCTCTTTTCTTCCAAAAAGTCGGATGCTATATGTTATGAGAGATGCTCGAAAAACCCTAGCACATCGGTATTTATAATTGCAGAATCGGGCATTTTTGCCGGCTGCTTTGCTCAAGCCAAATATCGAGCAAAAACAAACAGAATGTTTTGCCAATAAAAGGGTCTTGAAATGCTTGAGCAAAACGTACAGCATCTAACTCTTTCCTTGTGAATTTTTGCCGACTGCTTTGCTCGAGCCAAACGTTCAGCAAACTCAACCAGAATGTTGTGCAATCCGTCTTGACTAAAAACTACCGCCCTCGAATAAAAATACATAAAGAGATGATTCATTTCCACACCTAAACAGACACTCTAAAAATTAAAATTACAACTCGATGTAAATGTATGTTTCGTCAAACGGAATTGCCAAAACAAAGAACTCCGGAACTTGGTCCTCACAATCTCCCCCTTTAGCACTTCCATGACAAAACACACTACAAAGGCAATCTATCCTATATGAACGAGTTGTAGAGAGCCTGCAAACAAAACTCAACATCCAAATATATTAGAACAGTAGGCAACCTACTTCCCCTTTCATCATTCTCCCCCTTTTTGACATGGAATGACAAAGGGCGAATAGGATAAACAATAAAACAATAAATGTGAACAAAGGAGAATATTGAACAATTAAAGACCAAGAGAAGCAGCCAAGAGAAATATTTAAGAGAGAAATGAACACTAGCACAAATAGCATGATGCCTAAACTCAATAACAGACAAAGTACTAAAAGCATGCAAACTCAATAAAACATAATTAAACTCAATGCTAAAAGATTATAAATTTTTTGAAGATATGAGCATGAGAATGTTTTAGCGCAAGTATTATATCATGAGATGAGATGAACAAGACATCCAAACTTTAAGACATAACTTGATGATAGAACACCATGCAAGGCAGAAGAAATACAACACACCATGATCAACAACATGTGAGGAAAGTGTGTGTGTGCATCCATGGCCTAGATATCAGGTTAGCTCAATTTAGGACTCATATTCTCATGAACAATAGGAGTATCAAGATGACTCCCCCTCAAGAAGTCAAACCAAGCTAGGTCCTCGATGATTTTTTGTTGATAAGTACTTGCGGAGCTCCCCCTCAACTTCTAATTTTTATTCTTTTTACAATGTATTCTCTTTTACCTCACTCGCCGTTTGACGCGATCGTCCGGACCGGATAGAGCCGAATGCAACCGGTTACTAAGCAAGTGGTCCAATACTAATAACACCTTTTCCATAAACTCTCATTTTGCTATAGAACCTCACCGATTGGGAAAAAAAAAAATTCATTGTATTTTGCACTATCATCGGCAGCTTTCACACTACTAGGACTTTTGTCCTATAGGTAGCCATTTCCTCAAGTCATCCATTCTCTCAATTTCAGAGGGGGAGATGGAGATATAAAAAAAAAAAAAAAAAACAAATGGTAGTGGATGGATTTCAACATCACATTTGGAATTCTAACCATGGGTCAATCTCGAAAAGAAATCACAAGATACAAACCAAGTTTATGAGAACAAGACTCCTAACTGTCAACCATCCATAATAGCCACGAATAAGTGTACAGAATGTCGGATACTCATGGTTTATTGGCATTCGATTGTTCTTGCAGGGAGAATACCAAAAAGAAGTGCAATAAAAATAAGGATGAACATGTTCATAAAATCCAATGATATTCAACTACGCATTGAAGACTATCATGCTCAAAATAACTGATAAATAGACATAAAATTTTTGAATTTTTTTTTTTATATAATAACTCAAAGAAAACAAAAATAAGACAACCATAAAACAAACTATAAATTAAACTCCATAATCTAGGTATTAAGATATGCATGATCAAATAAACCTAGTTTATGGAACCAAACATAGCCTTAAAAGGCAAGGCCAAACTCTCCAAGTGAACTACAGTCATCTAGAGAGTCAAGATCATCGTAAACCCGAGATACCAAATCACTTTTACGAACCCACATCTGTCTAGGCTTGCCCTTTTCGACACTAGTCTTTTTAGTAATTATGGGTGTTGGATTTCTTGTAGTATAATTAGCATGCGAATGGGTTCTTCATCTAGGCCTTTGAAAATACTCTCTATGATTATTCATGTTATGGTAACGGGGAGGAGTCCTATGATAGCCATGGAGAGAAAAATAGTAAGGACGAATATGGCCTCTAATTCCACAAAAATGACAAGTGGGCACAAAAATATTATGACCATAAGGACGAGCTACATGTGGATGTGAAGTGTATGACTCATGCATCCTCCTACAGTGCGGCCTAATATGGCCAGTCATACCACAATAATGACAAGTAGGTACAAATTTAACAACAGAAGTAAACACTTGAGACTTAGCATTATTAATAAATTTAGTTTTTACCTCCTTGCGTTTGGAATGTCCGTTTACCATTGTTGTCATTTGCTTCTTTGGCGTGGGAGAATTGAGCTTGTTCTGTACGCCATTAGCATTCTTCTTCTTATCTTTATGATTAGTCCCTTCCTTCCCAATTGGCGGAGTTGAAGATGTCGCATGATAACCAAGCCCTGAACGATCGCTAGGATGCCGTTGGATGGAAAGAATATAATCCAATACTTGGGTCCCCGTCTTTGTATCATCCTTTAATTTCTCCTTAGACTTCACACTAGTCAAGGCCTTATTTTTCTCAAGAAGGAGCTCAATTTCTTTATTCCTTTCATCCCTCTCTTAAGTGCGTTCATTCAAAGTAGCTTCTAAACTCTTGACCTTATCAGAAAGCTTATCATTCACCTTCATCAATTTTTTACTAAAAACATGAAGTTTGTCGTACTCCTCTTTAATCTCATCCATGTCATCACAGCTTTCTACCTTACTATTAGTTGTCTCAGAACCACTCGATTCTGAAAGACCCTGAGGATTTAAGAAAACTCCAAAAGCCAAAAAAGTTTCTATCATTATTTTCGCTGACGTCCTGTTCTTCATTCGATTCATCAGAATCACTATCATCCCACGTTTGAGCAACAAAACTCTTTTTTTCTTTTTATTAGCACATTCTTAGGCATAATGACCAAACCCATGACACTCAAAACAATGTGGTCCCTCAGGTGGTCATTTTCCCTCCTTTTTAATTTTTTTTAGAAAACTCTCCTTTTTCTTTATCATTTTTCCTTTTCATAATATTTTTAAATTGTTTAAAAAAAACTTTCATCTCCTCAAAATCGACATCACTATCACTATCTGAACCTTTCTTATTTTTCTGAGTACTTTTAAAAGCAATAGAAGTCTTAGAATGTTTTACTTTAGGCTGAACAGGTTCAGATTGCAATAAGTCAGCCTCATAAGTTTGGAGAATCCCAACTATTTCTTGAACAGATTTTTCTTTTAATTTTCTCTTACCTTCCAACATAGTTACTTGAGTTTTAAATCTAGGAGGTAAGAAACGTAAAATTTTCTTAATAATACGAAAGGAAGGAATTGGCTCACCCAAGTTCTCGCAGCTATTGACGATGGCGATGAGCTTGGAGTAAAATTGATTAAATGTCTCCTCCTCTTGCATTCTGATGGTCTCAAACTCCGTAGTAAGCCTTTGCAGCTTAGACTGCTTAACCACGTCTGTCCCCTCGTGACAAGTAACCAGAATGTCCCATGCCTCTTTCGCTATTTCACAGTTAGCTATTTTCCTGTGCTCATTAATATCAACAGCATAAAATAAAATATCAAGTGCACGGTTGTTAGCCTGAAGTAATGTTTTTTTAGCGACTGATAACTCAGATTGGGGTTTTTTAACCTCTTTGTCCTCTACAGTTTTTATGGGCCGAGTGTACCCCACAATACATGAATCCCAAATTTCTTCACCCGTAGATCTCATTATAGCCTTTATTCTTGATTTCCAGTAATCAAAATTATCAGCTTCAAGTATAGGCAAATTTCTAGACACGTGATTCATATTCATACTCATGATGGACCTGCTCTAGGAAAATAAATCCTAACGGAAGGAGCAGCTCGCTCTGATACCAAACGTCCAGATGGTGGAAAAGCGGTCCGACAAATTCCGAGGTCATGGAGTTGTAATATTTGGGAAATAAGTTGGAGACGGGTGAGAATTACAAAGAGGGGGATTGACAAAATGAAGGATGGTTTAATCTACCCAGAAACCAAAACCAAAAAAAGAAAAAGAACAAGAACAGCAGTAGCACTTTTGAGTGACTTGGTACATTTAAATTATTTTTGGAAACCACTTTTGTCATTAGCTTTAGATTTTAATACAACTTATTTGGTATTCACTTGAATAATTTGAGTGAACTTTTGAATCCCCAATTCCCCGTGGAGATCCCCGTTTCCCGCATTGGGGCGAGGATGGAGGTTAAACAAAAAATCCCTAGTGGAGATTGGGGAGGGAATAGGGATAGATATGGGTTTGGGAACTGGCGATGGAGATACTAGTATCCACCCCCTACCGTCCTCATGCCCGTCCCTTAGTCAACGAATTGTAATTCTAGTCAAATCTGTCGCATACAAAATGCAAAACTAATAACGCTGATAATGTAAGAGGGTAAAATCCTCTTAGGGTCTTGATCACGTGCCTCCCTAAACAGCCTCAAATCTGCAAGACAAAGAAAGGGTTAGAGCACCTTTGCCTCTCCTTGGCAAATGCCCTCCGATGCTTAAGTTAGTATCACGTACTAGAATTCTCAAATCACAATGTGTATGAAAAGGATTTTCACAGCGTACCTTTCTTCATGGGCATAGTGCTGTATTTATAGATGAAGATAGCTTGTCTATTTAGGCATCTCGTGCCTTGGTTTCCCATGTGACTTAGGAATCCTTCTCCCAATAGGACTTTCCTAAGAAATAACTTCCATATCCTACTAGATCTCATCTAGCAGAGGTTTTTCTTTCCATATAGGATTCTTCCCTATATGGGGCATACTCCTAATCACTTTAGAACTTCCCATATCAATCCCTTTCTTTACGGGATTGCTCCTTATCTCATAAGGAGCCGCTGTAGAATATTCTGGAATGTCTCACCACCTTACTCGTGGCGGTGCCATGCTTCCACATAGCTCGGCATGACCCGTACATATCTCAACTGCTTATACCGAGCTGAGTTTATGTATTCTAGAATGCCGTTTTAAACTCTCTTCGTGTCCTCCCCAGCTCGACCATACCAGGGGCATCCCCTTGTGATCTATACCGAGCTGGTACACCCTGGTGTATTAACTTATATAATTATTCCGACCTTATTCATGGTCAGTATAGTTCGGCACAGGGCTAGGGCTTCCCCACGTGGTGCCGAACTACTCACCCTCTCATGGTGAGTGCCATAGGTGTAGACACCCCGATTTTGAACCCGGGATGCGCTCGAGCATTCCCGATGATGAAATGGACCAATCGTGGCTACCCGAGGCTTGAACAATACTGGGAACTTGGCAAAATCACCCAAAAACCTCTTCAAAACAAACCCAAGCCTACACCATCTTCTAGTACATTCAAAACCCTCTTTATTGATATATAATACATCCCAATCCGTTTTGAAATGAGAGAGATGCACGAATGTTGCTAAAACGACTTGTTTTCCCGACCGTTTGAGGGTAAAATGGTCATGCATTTGGATGTATAAATTTTCTGGATTCCAAACCACTTGGGATAAAAAGTAGACTCAACAAGCTTGCCAACGCTTCAAACCGCGTCAAAATCGGAGTTCGATAGCACCCGGGGCGGCCCCGCAAAGTTTTACCTTTTGAGCAACAGCCTTGAGCGCTCAAGGTCCCAACCTTGAGCGCTCAAGCCCCAAAAAGCCACCTTGAGCGCTCAAGCCTACGGCTTTGAGCGCTCAACTCTAATCCAGATCAGTTTTCTGCAGAGCATCTAATCATGATATTCTACTGCAAGAGGAGCGTCTACCTATGTTTTCTACTCCCTAAATACACTTCCTAGACCCTTGAACATCTCCTCAATCACCCCCCAAACCCAATTCAAAAATTAAACCCATTTCCCTCCCATTTCTCTCTCTATATAAACCTCCTCCACTCCCTCACTCACCCCCTTGGCTGATGATCTCTCTCTCACACACTTCTACAGCCCTCTCCACTCTCTCTCATCACTTCAATCACGTTTTAGCCTCTCTCTCTCCTCCATAGCCACCATCCTCCATCATCTTCAAGCTCAAAAACACCTTAAAACTTCATCTCTAAGCCCAAATACACATGGGTCTTTGAGAAACCAACTACAACAGCCCCCTCTCTCACTCTAATAAGCCATTTACAGCCCATACATTCCATCCATTTCGTCCAAACCCAGCTCTTCCAACAAAACCCACCTCATCCAAGCCAAAATCACCATTTTAAGCTCAAATACACTTCATCCATCCAATCAATCATCCAATCAGTCCTACACTCACACTCCTCTGTCCAAAATACTTCATCTATAGCCCATAAACACAGCCACAATCCACCCCTTCATCAAACACCTAAGTTCAAGTCTTAATCAAGCCAAAAGGTAGTTAAAACCATGTGAAAATCACTACTTTGGTCCTTCTGAGGGAGACCAGTAGGTCCAAGCAAGTTCTTTATACTTGCATTGGGCTTACAAGGTCCAAAATACATAATCAAAACATTTTCAAAATCTGCAGTTTTAGCAGGGGTTGAGCGCTCAAGCCTCAGGCCTTGAGCGCTCAAACCCAGCTCTGGGTCAGTCACTGTTCTGCTAATTTTTGTGCTTTCTCTGGGTTTTGATCGTCATTAAATAGTTAATTATGTTCATGTCACTCTTAAAACAGCTTATTTCTACATACATGAGTGTAGGTTAGCCATTTTATGATGATCAAACATCAAAACCTTTGAAAATCTTATATTTAAGTGCAAAACAGTGGCTGTCCAACCTCTTAAATCTTCATTTTATGTATTTATGATCCTGAGGAGTATCAAAAGCTTGCCTGAAGGTCGAAAACCAGAAAGCCACATTATGGCTTGAGCGCTCAATGTTATGTCTTTGAGCGCTCAAGCTGTTCTTGAGGATTGAGCGCTCAAACCGTCACCCTTGAGCGCTCAACCCCTATTCTGGAATCCAGGTTGTGATCTCTTATGTTCTATGTTCATAATCTCTTGAGTTGTTATACAGTTCCTGTTGAGGTTTATTTCTGTAAATATTTGAAGTAGTCTCGTTCATTGTTATCATCATCTCCATGTAAACCACTCGCACAAGCATCCACGCTAGATTTGTATTTTGTATTTTCTTATTATTCATGTGATTCCCACCCCCGATTCCCTATTTTCGTGGATAGAATTAAATTTCAAACATTTCCAAAATCCCACAAAATGTCGAGTAGAGACCGGTTCACGGACCGGGCGAGAGGGGTGCCGTAAAACCCTTCCCCTCTCGTAACCAAACCCCCGAATCCGAGAAATCTTTGGTTCCGCCATGACTAGTAAAATCTTTTTCAATGGGCAAACGAGTCACATTTTTAATCGGTTTCTCGGGTTCGGACCTCAAATCCGGGTGGCGACTCTAACAATCTTCAATCTTTTTCGAACGTCAAACCGAACCATTTCCGGTGGGCCGTCCACAATAGGCATGTGCTGTGCCCATTAGTATGGTAACCAGATTTTACCCACTCCAGATAATTACGCATGATACGATGGAAATGACACTAACAGCATCTCCAACGCACAGAAGGCCAATCATAGTACGAGGTTCTAATTTCACAGCTTCAACAAATTTGCAATTTTTTTATGCTAAAAAATGGCTTTGGTCAAATTCAACTGAGGAAATTGTTGTGGCCATTTATTGCGCATCGGACTTTCCCCTTCATGTTAAACTACCATATCCACAACAATAACAAATACTATAGAAATCAAAAGATAATACGGACCGTTGCTTGCTACACCGATGGCTGTGAATAAGGGACTACAATCCTATAGTGCTTTGGGCACTACATGGTCCCCGGATCCATTACCATGACTGTAACAAGAAGAAAATATCTCCATTCGCAAACTCAACATGAAAGTACATAAAAGACGACGAGAGAGAAATTAAAACTATAAGCTTTCTGTCTCACTACATTCTGTTGGAAAACTATCCAAAATTACTGCAAGATATTGTAAAAAAGGGAAGAGATATACTATGAGCTCAACTCTTTTATTCCACTTACTTCAAACCATGAAGTACATCGGGTATTAATAGGCCCTAATAGATAATATAGAATTAAATGAACTCCTAGATCCTGAGCATCATACATGAACCTTCCTAGACACATTCACTAAGAAATATGAACAATCATAACGACGAAGAGACAGAACTCAAAAAGACTCTCTAGAACCGTGTAGAAAATTCAAAACACACAAGACAAGTTTATCATTTCAATACATTCGGCGTAACTGATCATAGTTGTTCCGAGAATGCTACTTGGAGCTATGCTTCTTTCTGATCTCTGTGAGGAATTCATAGATCTTCTGCTGATCAGGAATAGATTGGGACACACTCTCCTTTTTCCTGCACCTATGAGCCCAATCAACCAGCTTAGGGCACTCTGCCTCCATGCTAAGATCTCCCCACTGCTCATACCCATAGAACCAATTGGAGAATGGGATCAGTGACACATCTACAAAGCCAAAAGTCTCACCCCCAAAGTATGGCTTGTCTCCTAACTCCCTTTCCAAAAGCTTAAAGCATCTTATGAGCTCAACCTTTGCAGCTTCTAGGTCTTCACCTATTGATAACCACACTTGCCTCCCAAGCCAATATATCTGTAGATTTACATATTAGGCACAAAGGTGGGTGAGTGTTATGACAAAAATGCAACTGTGACATTCGAAAATCTCTCTTCCCCTTATTGGTTTTAGCTTAACCAAAAAAAAGGAAAAAAGAAACTTTCGATTGCGCATCATTGAGGGATAAATGTCATCAAACATAACTAACTTTTTCCGTGCTCCCTTATATTACATGTACCTCTTGCTATGATAATAGCATCTCCAAAGCATCTATATATCTCTATTTCAGAGACCGGATATGACATATTGATGGGAGATTATTTAATTCATTTCATCTTTTCCTCAACTTTTTGTAGTTTTTGGAGGGACCAATCGTCATTTTTAGAAATTTGGAGGCCAAAATGGAGGTATAAAATTAAATTTAGAGACCAAATCTCTAAAAATGACGATAGGTGTTTCTCATAAAGTACAAAAAGTTTAGAAAAATAGGAGAAAATTACAAAATCTCTCATCCATGTCATATCTAGTCATCTAAAATGGAGATATAGAGATGCATTGAAGATACTAAATAAAGAGGAGTTAGAACCCTCACCTTGGTGTCCACGAAATCAGACCAGAACCTCGCTTGGGCTCGCTCGTGAGGATCAGAAGGCAACAGAGGAGATTCGTTCTTCCACACCTCGTCAATGTACTGAACGATAATCGTCGACTCGCATATTGGCTTTCCGTTATGGATCAAAACTGGGATTTGCTTCTTAACAGGGTTCATTTCCAGCAACAAAGGACTCTTGTCGAACCGGTTCTCTTCTCTATACTCATACTCTACCCCTTTTTCAGCCAAGGCAATCTTCACCCTCATCGCAAAAGGGCTGCTCCAGAACCCCAAGAGAATTACTTCGTCCGCCATTGATGCGAAAAAAAACACAAAGAATTGGATAAGAGATCGAAGAAAAAGAAGAAATGTCGTAAGCTGTGTTTTGGGTGTTTGTTTATGCGCTGAATGGAGGATGTTCTGGTGAGTATTTATACGAGTCTTTTTTCTTAAGGCAGAGAAAATTCTCTCTTCTCCTAATCTAGGACGTTCGGATGAGGAGGAATTGTCATTGGTGGTGTCGTGTTTGACCTCTGATATTTGCTCTCAAAATAGTGTCACTGAATGCGTCATACAAGCATACAAACTAAGGATGGCAATGGTGCGATTTGTTACGGTTATTGGTAGAATCAAAACCCAAGATGGAAAATTGGGTACTTGACATATTTCGACAAATATTGGGTGAGGCTAGATAAATTAGAAAATATTGCAGAACTAGATAAATTAAAAATTATTTTTCTAAGGATAAATATGTTTCGAGAACACCTCAAACAACATTTGATTAGCATAATTCGTGCCTATTGTTCTCTCCGAGATCTAAAATATCAACGGTCTAATCATCGAAACAGACCCAGGAAGTTTTCGGAAACGACCTGGACATGACTATCTGTCTCCTTAAAGGATTGAAGAGGATCCCAGTCCAAAAACTTTAGTGAATGCTTATATTACCAATCATTTAGTGTCACGCAGGCGGGTGTGACAGAGAATTTTGTCCATAACATTATCCCATTATAAATGTATTAAAAAAAGAGGTACACTTCCCGGAGTACACACTGTTTATGGCATAACTTTCTCCCACCCACTTGTAATACTAACTAGTAATGAAGGTTTGGGTTTTAATCAGAAGAACATCTTGAGCACATCTGAGATGGAGTTAGAGACCAGGGAATTTTTTGTTTTTGTTTTTGCAGATTTGGGTAAGGGTTTGGTGTATAATGAATATTGTATACAGGCCATACTGTACACAATTGTAAAAATAGACTATATATATATTGGCCATCCGTTTTACAATTGTGTATGGACACAATATGGCCTGTATACAATATTCATTATGCCTTTAGTATATGGGTTTTAAGTCTTTTTAGTATATTTTCATCTGGAAACTTTGTGCAAGTAAAACGGATGTAGATAAAGTATATACATCAGACAGGCCACATGGTATGTAGTGTTGTCACATTGCATATTCGTATATATACACTATATATTCATACATGTCTTTTTTACATTGTCTATATACGCGGTATATATACAATATACAAAACACCTTTAATTCTTTAACTCGTTTTAAAGCATATAATCATATAATTAAACACTTGGTCTATGTAAAATATACAATAAAAAAAAACTTTTGGATACGAAAAACTGATTTATATAAAGTACAATATACATTCCTCTTCTATATTACCAATATCATTCTCTCTCTCAACAACAACAACAACAATAACATAACCCATTTAGTCCCCAATAATTGGGGGTATGGGCGGGGGAAGGATAGGAGACAGACCTAACCTTTGGCAATAAATGCACAAAGTGGCTGCTCCCAGAATACCACTGAAACAGATGGATTGGAGACAGACCTAACCTTTGGCAATAAATGCACAAAGTGGCTGCTCACAGAATACCACTGAAACAGTGATCCCCCTATACCGTCGCGTTTGCTGCGGAATCATGCCCTCAAATCAAAGCCAAAAGGCATCAGAGAGGGCAGACCCAAGAATCATTTTGATTTATGTGCACATTACCATGCTTCTTTCATTCAGCATCCAGAGCATTGGCGTTGCACAGCTATTCTCTCTCTCAAATTATAAGTATATATGTTCCTGTTATATAGATAAATGTTTTTGTCTTTCTTATATAAAAATTATGCCTAGTAGAAGACTCATGTTATAGAACTACGAAATTTAAATTAGATGTATCTCCGAAGTATCCATGTCCTACTTTTTTAGGTTTTGCCATATTTGCCATATCACTTTATCCATGTCGTATCTGTGTATCATGTATTCATATTTGTGCTTCATAGCTGGGTTAACAAAAGAAAAAAAAAAAAAAAGGATACAGGAGCACTGTCACCATCGCACTTCAATTTTATTGTTTTTGGAATATACCACCCCGATCGTAAAGGATACAGGAGCACCGTCACCATCGTATTTCAATTTTATTGTCTGGAATAACCCGCCCTGATTGTACTTGCATGTTATTGGCTGGAATAATATTCCGCCCTCACTCATAAAATAAAAGTAGAGTTGACTATACCTAACACTTACATAAGTACATCTAGGCCATCCCAATTAGGAATTCTCAACCTATAAACTGCCAACCTTATGTAATATTTCAGTCAGTTTTGGTAATTTGTCCAACACAATCATGAGTTCATCCTCATCTCTGTTGCTTTTGATTTTTCTCTCCTTATCATTATCTGAGACCCAAAAAATCATTTCTCATGCTTTTTCAATCCAAGAAGCCTCCATTCAAGACCTCCAAGCAGCATTCAGGAAAAACCAACTAACCTCGAGGAAACTAGTTGAGTTCTACATTGGAGAAATTCAAAGACTCAACCCAGTCCTCAAAGGAGTCATAGAGGTGAACCCAGATGCCTTGCACCAAGCAGATGTGGCCGATCACAAGCGAAGAGCTGAGGGGCCACAGTCGTGTTATGGGCTTCACGGCATTCCTGTTCTGCTCAAGGATAATATTGCAACCAAGGATAAGCTTAACACCACGGCTGGATCGTTTGCGTTGCTGAAATCGATCGTGCCTCGAGATGCAGGGGTGGTGATGAAGTTGGGGAAAGCTGGGGCGATTGTTTTGGGGAAGGCTAGCTTGAGTGAATGGGCGGATTTCCGCTCACTAAACGCACCAGAAGGTTGGAGTGCCAGAGGTGGCCAAAGGAAAGGTAAGTCAATTCATAGGTACTATGACTATTGTTTCGATTTCGGCCGGGAATCCTTTCCCAGGCCTTAAGAGAGGAACCAGATCCCCTATTTAAAATTCCCCATGTTCCTCTGTTGCAGAGGATTTTGAGCCATTGGATCATACATAAATTTTTAAAACACAAAAACAAAATTCACCATCCAACGGCCCAAACCCCCCCTGCAACAGAAGAACAGGGGGTGTTGGATCAAGGGATCTGAAATGCTTAAACAGAACTGAAATTGCGTCCTTTCAACCATAGTTGTTAGAATCGCACGACTCATGATTCGATTTATGGTTTCATGCAAAAACGATACGAATCTATAGGTGAATCGAAGTTTATATATAATTGTTGGAGACTATAAGAATAATATGATTCACGCAAAAACAATACAAATCTATATGTGAATCAAGATTTATCACAATTGTTGCATTTGACAATATGAAATCACTTTTGTACTTAAAGAAAACTTTATAGAAAAGCAAGAATATAAGATCATAAACTTTTTAAGAATGAAAAATCGTATTCTCATGCAAATTTTGTTAATGATTCGCTGATCAATATTTATTCAGATCTAGGGCAAGACTTTGAGTCTCGAGCTAACCCGCATTTGTCGCCATATAAGCAGCTAATTGTATATCTATTAGCCTACAAACTTTAATTGTATCAAGGCTAGAATTTCATTTTTATAATGAGTCTTTATCATCCATATGTGCATATCCATTTATTATAGTATCTATTTTTCTATTATGTACAATTGTCTTTTCTATTAGATCACATTATCAGCAATTAATGAGAGAAACAAACTTAAATATGAATTTTGGCTTAGATATATAATTCTATTTTTAATGTATCTCTATTATCTAGGCGCATAGATACAGTTTCCGATGAATTGAATTTGGATAGAATACTAATGATTCATGATCCGATTCGATTCACGATTCTGAAAGGGGCCAATCCGATTTTTTTATTCGATTTGCGATTTGACAACCTTGCTTTTATCATATAGAAGTTCGATATCTTACTCGGAGTCCAAACTAGATAGTAACATAAAACAAATATGAGATGCTTCTACCAGGTCTGGCCCTACGGCAAGAACCAAGAAGCCCGGGCCTCGGGGCCTCAGATTTTAGGGCAAAAAAAGGGACACCGATGAGAAATAGTTATAAATATTACTCCCTCCGTCTCGCAAAGTTTGACACTTTCGAGAGTGCGTGCCATTTTTAAATTGCCTATATCTTTCAATTCATAACGTTTTATGTAATTTTCAAAACTTTGTTCAAAAGATCTAATTGAAATCTATCAAACGAGATCCATATTGCTTATGTAAAACATTACAGATTAAAAGAAATAATCAATTTTTTCATAGGGCTGGAATAGTGAAAGTGACAAACTTTGCGGGACGGAGGGAGTAGTTTCTCCGCAAACATATATAGATATGCTCTACTTGGTCCAATGGTAAGATAAATATATCAAATTTTTATCTCTATGTTTAGAAAAAAAGTATTATCTAATTACCATTAAGGTAAGTCATTTTTTTATTTACCATTAAGGTAAGTCATTCTTTTTGGGGATTTAGGTTTAGGGTGTACTTTTCTATTGTTGGTTTAGTTGTTTAGGCACTTTCATATGGTACCCTAGAGTTTAGGTTTAGATACTTTCATAGGGTACTCTAGGATTTAGACACTTTTCATATTGTTTGGGGAGTTAATGAGAGAGAAGTTGTGCTCATGTGAAGTGGGGAGAGAGAGAGACGGAATCTGCCCCACAGCTACAGGAGTTTGTGGAGCTTTTTCAAAAGGGGCTACAGTTGGGCGTGCAGTCCTCAAAAATTTTGTACCGGCCGGGAATTGTCTCTAAATATATTCCATCCTTTTTGTCTTAGTTGGAATCTTGTCTTATCACTTTTTTAAAGTGTTTTAAGTGTTTATTTGTCAAAAAATATTCTAGTAAAGGAATTTAGACTTCTATACCGCTAGAACCATAGCATATTTATCGTTCAATATGAACTAAAATATAGATGTCGACAAATTATGTCACTATTTTTATTTAATTGTAAATATGTAGGGTACCACTTAGACCATTGGGCCTAGGACCTGGGTTCCCTGTTGTTCAGAATAGTGCAAATGAATATGAAAGAGCTTCTTCTAAATTGAGGCCATTACTAAGTAGCTTTGTTAGATAATTCATATAGCATATCATTAAGCATCATACGAATTTAGCCAACTTCTTATAAATACGGATGGGACCTAAGGTGATTGCCAAATTTTCCCAAGGATTGATCGAACCACACCCAAGAAAATGCATTGAAACAAAGGACAGATTTTCGGGGGTAAAAGATAATCCAATCTATGATGCCTAATTCTAATTTAAAAGTTTCAGACTAAGATATTGCGGCGACAATATGGTGCAGAATCCATATGTACTTTCGGCGAGTCCTTGTGGTTCAAGCAACGGATCAGCAATATCAGTTGCAGCAAATATGGTAGCAGTTTCACTCGGAACTGAAACCGATGGATCCATTCTTTGTCCACCCAGTTCAAATTCAGTAGTTGGAATCAAACCAACAGTAGGTCTCACCAATCGAGCAGGCGTCATCCCAATTACCCTGAGACAGGACACCATAGGGTACGTACGTAGGTGTACGTTTACAAAACCTACATTCACAAAATTTGTGGCACCGCACTACAGGATCCCGAATCCCAAATTTTATGCACTTGTCAATGCACTAATTTTGGGTACGTTGTGAAATAGGTGTACATTTCATTCCCACCATGCTTTTAGGCGATGACCATCTTCTCAACAAGTAGCCTATGGCCACATCTCAACAATGTCCCCTAAGGAGTATGTGCATATGTAAGTTCTTTCATGTGTTGTCCCCTGAAACTAACACACGCACACAAACAGTGGCGGACACATGATTCATAATGCGGGGGGACCGAATCACATCTATTCATTAATTAATAACAAAATGTCATCCTGATATACTGATATAGCAATTTTTAAGAGACCTTCTTCATAATTTGTACAAACAAAACCTAACATATAATACCAATAATAAGATAATTGGGAGATGTGCAAGGACCTGGACCCCACATGCACCCCCTCTGTCCGCCCCTGCACACAATCAACACACACAGATACTGATTTTACGAATCATTACACTTTCATGCAATATCTTAATGGAATTATATACTATACTTTCTTCAGTATACTTCTTACTATTCCATAGTGCCCGTAAATCTAAAAGTCGGCATCTCTTATCAATGAGCAGAGATTGACAGAATTTCTTTGAATTTGCCCTTGAATTCAGTGTTGAAACCAAAAATTGGGCTCAGAAAGCCTGGGCATAATCTTGAACAATTTTTTGTCTAAAAGTTGGTTTTGCTGCTTGAATGAAGCAGGCCAATTTGCAGGACAGTAGCGGATGCCGTTTACGTGCTTGATGCTGTTGTAGGATTTGACCCCCGTGATGCTGAAGCAACAAGAAAAGCATCAAAATACATTCCACACGGCGGGTACGTCAAATTTCTGAAGAAAGATGGGCTTGAAGGAAAGAGAATAGGGATTGTAAGAAACCCTTTCTTCAATTTTGGCGACAATTCTGTTCTCGCTGAAGCTTTCCAGAATCATTTCCACACATTAAGGTAACAGAACTCTCTCTTTCTGTCTCTGTCTCTCGCATAATGATCGCAATGAACTAGATTTAAGTACTTTTACTTTGTCATCTGTTAGGCGAAAAGGAGCAATTTTGGTGGACTATTTGGAAATAGCCAACATTGACGAAATCTTGAATTATACTGCAAGTGGTGAAGCCGTAGCAGCATTCGCTGAGTTCAAACTTTCCTTGCATGCTTACCTGAGTGATTTGGTGGCCTCGCCTGTGCGATCATTGGCAGACGTGATAGCCTTCAACCAGAAAAATCCGGATCTTGTAAGTACATCAGCTAATGGATTCTATCCACAATTGTTTCAGAATCATTAGCGATAAAGAGCGGAGACTCATTCACTTGAACTGTTGAACAGGAAATGCTGAAAGAATACGGGCAAGTCATCCTTCTAGTAGCTGAGGCCACAAATGGGATTGGGGATACTGAGAAGGCTGCTCTACAAAATTTAGCAAGACTAACGAAAGACGGATTCTTGAAGGTGATGAGGGAGAACAAGCTCGATGCATTGGTGACCCCGGCAGCAGATACAGACCCTTTTCTGGCAATCGGAGGATTTCCAGGAATCAGTGTTCCTGCTGGGTTTGATGAGAATGGGATGCCTTTTGGAATCTCGTTTGGAGGATTGAAGGGTTCAGAGCCAAAGCTGATTGGATCTTGTAAGTATATCAGCTAATGGATTCTATCCACAATTGTTTCAGAATCATTAGCGATAAAGAGCGGAGACTCATTCTCTTGAACTGTTGAACAGGAAATGCTGAAAGAATACGGGCAAGTCATCCTTCTAGTAGCTGAGGCCACAAATGGGATTGGGGATACTGAGAAGGCTGCTCTACAAAATTTAGCAAGACTAACGAAAGACGGATTCGTGAAGGTGATGAGGGAGAACAAGCTCGATGCATTGGTGACCCCGGCAGCAGATACAGACTCTTTTCTGGCAATCGGAGGATTTCCAGGAATCAGTGTTCCTGCTGGGTTTGATGAGAATGGGGTGCCTTTTGGAATCTCTTTTGGAGGATTGAAGGGTTCAGAGCCAAAGCTGATTGAGATTGCCTATGGTTTTGAGCAAGCTACTAAGATTAGGAAGCCTCCATCATTCAAGCCTTGAAACATTCGAAGAATCTATAAGGCTTCATCAATGAGGATTCCGAATTCTTTTGGTTTAATTGTGTTTCTTCCGAAAAAATCAACGGCGCAGGACTGAGAGGTTATGCGGTCGTGTCAAGCGTGCGTGCCTTGATCTAACTTCTATTAAGAACGATTGCAGTCGGCCTATGGGGAAGACCGAATGATGATTTGAGGTTTGCATCAACGAGCGAGGAATTAATAATTTTCCAACATGTGGAAAAAGAGAACAACAAAATGAAACTAATCAAACTCCATTAACGGATTAACAAAGTTGATTGGGTTACTAAGAAAATGAAAATAAACTTGGCTAGGCTAGATAAACTCAACCGATTGTGTGATAGAAAATGTAAATTAATGGTTGATACGATGTGAACTTTTTCGACCGAAACTCCGGTAGGATTCCGTAAGCACAATCGCAAGGTTTCTGATTCCCCATTATTTTGTTGACAAGAGGTCCCCGTAATGTGCTAATAAACTATAGAGTGTAGAGCACCTTGGTTTGCTCAACCGGAATTTTGTCATCTTCATCTGAACAGTTCACTTTGTAGAGTACACTTACAAGAACTAAAATTCATCGAATTTTAATAGTCTCTTAACATAAGTTATATGAAAATAAGATGGCAAGTAGAACTTGAAAAGTGTATTCTGGGACAAATTTTTCTTGATTATGTGTTGGTGCAAGTAGAAGTCATCAGGTAATCAAGGCCTCAGGAAGCCTTTGATGGGATTAGCATCCCAAATTAATCAGTTCATTTTTGGGATACCGAGGTATCCCAAAAAAAAAGCAGCCAAGGAACACATATCTAGATTTCTGCAAATGAAAATTTCATCTCAATTACTAGCAGAAACAATTTGATGAATGAATAGAAGAATGATCAGGAAGTTTGTTCTAAAGATTGTAAACAATGCGTAGCAAAAAATTAACGTTAAAAAAAGACGAACATTATTCTGAATTAAGAGACTTTCATAGAATCTATGATACTGAGGAGAAAAAGATCAAACCAAAATGCAAACATTTAACAAGAGAATCTATACTCCCTATAACTAAAGCACTGAGACCAGCAAAAAGAAATCAGCAGCGTAGTTACATCATTTTTTTTGTTTGCTAAGCCAAATGGGCGGAAAGAGGAGTGACCGAAATGTCTACCTGCACCGGGCGTGACCACAGGCTACAAGTCTCTCACCTACATGCTGTCACACTGCATCTGGTTCATGCAGCATGGTTACACTCAGTAGCTGGAAGTCATTTACGATCAACACACCACACGGCTGCTGCACCATACAAGACCTCATTTTCATCACTGTTCAAACCAGAATTGTTGTGCATGACCTAATAGCTGTCTGAAAAGAGGTAGCAGCCCAATCAAAGCTATTTGAAGCTGTTCTGAGCTGTTCAGCCGGATACTAACCTGCCCAGAATTCCTATTATTCAAACTGGCACGTGCAATCAAGTTTGTAAAGCGTCCAATAGGAATCTGAGACTGCAAATTGCCTCCAATAGCAAGATCTCCATGCCAATCCATAGCAGACAGCCCAAAAGTTGTTAGTGAACGACCAAAAGGATGATCTTTGTCTCTCAAAGTGGCTTCCAAACTGCCACCATAAGCAACGTCACCACTAGCCGTCATAGCACCCCCAGACATAACTAATCGCAATTGTTTGTTAACAATTAACTGGTCCTCAATTTTCATTCCTGCCGTTAAGGCATCACCCAAACGAGTAACTGAAAGACCTGCTGTTGCCTTATTTCGCCTATAATTAATAAACCTTGTTTCACTCCGTAGAGTATAAGACATATCCTTCCCAAGAGTCTGCATATCAAAACCTAAAGAAGTTACTTTGGCCTCGCCGTGTTTTACTGAACTAGATATTTCCATCTGGAGATTGGCATCCTTCTTATCCTTCGTAACCTGAGTAGAGAGAGACACGGGAATCGCTTGTTTAACCACGAATAATTTTTCTACATTGACGCCTTCATAACCAATGTCATGGTCCCACCCATGATTATCTAGAACAGGCCTCACAACCCACTGGTTGGGGGAATCAAGGTGACGAAAACGATGAGTTGGATTATCGGAGTCAAAAGAAGCAGGCAAGGCCAAATCAGGCATCGGAACTGGAACAGATGCTGCACCACTGCTTTCATCTTCCACAATTTCATTGGAGTCACTTGGCAAATCCTTAGCTGCAGCCGCAAATTTCTTCATCAACCTTCGCCGCCGCTTCTCTTCCTTCAACTGTTTTCTCATAAAAAGCTGCTCCCTTTTGTCCATTTCCTCGAGATACGCTTTCTTCTGGGCTTTTGTAAGCTTTCCCAATTCAGCCTTTGTCAAACGTCTGAACGGCAGCCTTTCGTATGGTGACTCATCCTCCGAATCTGATATCTCGTCCAGCTCATCATCTAAGGAGTCATCATCACCAATCTGCTCTTCCGGAAGTTTCAGCTGTGGTCTTGATTGGAGAAGCGATGAGAGAAGAAAAGGCAAAGGTGGTGCTCTTGATCGAGTAGGAAGTGCCTTTCCAGGCGGACTATCTTGCAACTTCAGAAGTGTGTTTGCTTCAGCCAAGATTTTTGACGCGAAAGAAAGCAACAGCAAGTGGGTCTTCCAAATCTGACCATTCGGTAGTACTCTTTGTCCAGCTCTATTTGTCCTACAAGCTGAATGGTTCTCCACTAAAGCCACAGGGTTCATAAGCCTCATATCCCCAGCCGCCTGCCGAATCGCTTGTTGGACAACGGTGGACCTTTGGTTGACAAACGTGTCATAACTTGTAGTAATGCCATTAGGGCCCTCCGGTGGAGCTGTTGCCGCATGAGTTAGAACCACAATTGCATTGAACCAAATCGACGGCCCAAATATCTCGGTGATTGTACGCAATAAAGGCATGTCGCCAAAATCTCTACTCTGCATGTCAAGCCTATCGAGATACAAAACAATATCCGGGGGAGTTTTAGTAATAAACTTTTTCACAGAGTGGAGGACCTTTTCATTATGGCGTTGGTCTGACCGTGAAGGTAGAAGGCCAGGTGTGTCGATCACACGTAACTTGATCCCCTCAACAGTTCCGACAACATCCTGAACTTTCTTTGTACCCAGATGAAAAGCATTGGTGCCAAACTTAACCTCGTCGAATATGGAATTAATCGTTGCACTTTTACCGACCCCCGTTTTCCCAATAACCATAATTGTGCATGAGAAATCAAGGGGTTCCTGCCCAACTGCCTCTAACTGCTCTGCCATTGCACTCGCACGGTCAAAGCTAAAGGAATTAACACGGCCCCCACTTCTCCCTCCCAGCTGTTCAGCTAATCCTAGTCTGTACAGGACTTGAGCCACCACAACGTTGTGGGGAGTCTGCCCAAGCCTATGAGCAAGCCTCAAGAATTTCACCCTCACCATTTGGAGTTTTTCACGGGTCTCATCATTTTCCTCATTTTCTCCGTTCATAGGGTCCTCAACGATTTGATTTTGCGTCTGAGATAATGTTCCATTCATCCGAGACTGCTGCACAACTCGAGGGGTAGGTTCCAGTAATGGGGCGGCGCGGCCTAGGCCAGCTGGACGCACATGTGCAGGTTTAGGATTTGCGGATTTTTCAGAAGAGACCGGACCATTTGCGTCAAGTGTGACTTCCCCTTCTCTATTCCCTCGAGTGCTCGGTTTGATCTCCTCGTCTTTTGCTGATTTGTCTTCAAACCCCTTAGCCACACCATTGGAAACTTTGGCATCCTTATCTCCATGAGAAAACTGAGAATCCCCAATTTCTTTTGCTTCTAAATTAGTTGGACTAGCCTGACTAATCTCAGCAGCCTCCACCACAGAATCTTCTAAAGCAGGCAATTTCTCAACCTCCAAAATTTCGTCGGTTCCCTCGAAAGAAGTATGTAGCTCATCTTCTGGTTTTATACTAGTTCCAGGTTGGTTTGAATAGGTAGCTGTTGAAGTATATTTCGATTCTCGACTACCCTCATCCTGATTTACCAAACCCAACTTAGCCAAGTCCTTTGGTTCTTCATTCCTATCATCATCTTTTCGTTCTTTTTCTGAGTTAACCAAATAAGCTCCAATGTCTGGATTATCGCAGCTCCTGTTATCTTCTTGCCCTGTATCAGATAAACCCAAAGTCGGCTTCACCTCCTCACTCTCTCCAGCTTGATCCAAAACCTCTCCATTGGAATCAACCTCCGGCTGAGAATCGGTCTCACTACCTTCTACAATTTCCGCATCCCCAGATTGTGATTCTTCGTGAACCTGCATTATCTCCTCGTTTGCATGTCCATTATCTAAGTTTTCAGGAACCGGAATTCCCTCCAAGTTCAAACTATCTGCACTACCATTTTCACACTTCTCAGGCCACACATTGAACTTCTCATCTGCATTATTCAACTTTTTCAAAGTTCCTCCGTCACCCGAAGCAGTAATGTCAATCTCCATTTGATTGGATTCATACTTCACAACTTTCTCAACTTGACTTTCCTCATTAATGACTTCCTTCTCCGCTGCCTCACCAACAAGATCCCCATTTTCCACACTATCCCCCTTATCTTCAACACTAACTGGTAGCTCCCGCTCAAGATTACCACCTGCAACAGGGACTTCAATTGCCTCTTCAAATTTCTCAACTTCATTGCCCACATTTGAGTCAAACTCTAACGAACCCTCTAATCGTCCAACCTTCACAACATCATCAACTTGGTCGATAACAACATCCTCCGAAGTAACTCTAGGTTTCTCAGACCCGATTGCCTCTTCGAAAACTTCATCCCCTTCTGATGAATCCTTTGACTCATCAGATCCGACAACTCCAGCCCTTTCTTCTTCTCTCAACTCCCAAACCTCATTATTCTCCATAAACTTCTCTCCCAAATGAAACCCATCAACAATCCCAACCCCATTTTCCATCACAAAATAAAACACTGCCCAATTCCTCAGTGAATCCAAAGAGTAGCCAAATGTTCAAAAGTTGCTAACAGACCTAACCGTGAAAGGTCTTGTGAGTGGTTACATACATTCAGATTAAAACCCTGAAACAAACAACCCAGAAACCCTAAAACACCAAACAATGGATTGCCGATAAGAACTAAATACAACAATCTGATATAAGATCGAAATAAAAACCTTAACATCAAAATAAAGGCATTACTGGTCCAAACGCGCAAATGGGTTTATTAATTGCTGGTGACTTAATAGAACAGTTATAAGCAGATTCAATCTCAAAAGGGTTTTTCAAAACATGTAGGGTTTTGCAGGAATCATGCCGGGTTAAATGGTTAAAGCAATAAACTGTGGCGAATTAACATACCAGCTGCGTAGAGAAAGAGAAAGGATTGCGCAGTCGAACGAGGAAGTTTTCCGCGAAGTGAATTACGGATAAGAGGTCTGGTGATCGACGGATGGGAAGTGGCCGCCAGTTGGAGCGGAGTTCATCGGTTGTATCGCGAGGAAAGGCCGAGGGTGATGACGTCGAATGGAAAGTTGGGGGAAAAGGTTTACCTGTTTGGTAGAATACGGGTGTTGATTCTTGGGCCGTCACGTGTGAATATTGAGGGACAAATGTGCATCGTTTGGAGTATTATTAGCGGTAGGTAAGTTTTTATTTTCGAAAATTATAGTACTGTATTGGTACCGACTCATGTACCCGAAAATGCATAGATCGTGCTCAGAGACATTCAAGTGGGTTCTACGCGAATGATTCAAATTGTTCATTTATCTTAGAATAATTTTTTGAAGGACCCAGAAAAAATCAACTCAATCAGACATCTGTAAGTGCTTGGTTTAAGACCCCTCGTTTCATTCAAAAAAAAAAATATTGAATCGGGGGCGTCTAAGATCGTGCACCTACAAACCTTTGATTGAGTTGATTTCCGTTAAGGCTCTCGGAAAATTATTATAAGATAAATGAACGGTTCAGATCATTTGTGTGAGACTTAAAAGTAAGTCCCCAAATGCGATCTGCACATTTTATGGGCATTGTGTTCTATACGCGCAGTCTAGTCCTTTCATTTTGGATCCAGCTTTTTTGAACTCACAACGAGCTTACCACAATGATCGGAATCATTTACATTTTAAAATTAATTTATAAAATCATTTTCATTAGGTACGGATCAATATCTAATTGGCTCACATTTATATCGGATCAATATACATCGTGCACATCAGATTCGAACCCATTTACTTGTGTTTTTCAATATAAATGGCTTTAAATAATATTGATCGATCAACCCATTTATATCCAAAAAAAATTAGAACATAATAAATTTTCATCAAATATAAATATGTTTGTTTTACTAGGGCTTTTTATATATAAAATGTTTTTTTATTTGTTAACGTTGAGTTAAAATCTTTTTTTTATTTTTTTTCCAAAAGAAATGAAACTTTCATTCAACGAAAGAAATCAGGAACAAGGGCATCTCTCTAAAAACAAGATCCCACAACCACAAAGGGGGAATCGCCATCCAAGTGGAGCAATTTCCCAAACTACAACCCTTCTTGGCCGATTTAACGTTGCGTTAAAATCATGGAGTCATCCTTCATCCTTGCGGGTATAATAAAACTATGGGTACACTACATTGGTGTACACCAAATATACACCACACACCGCATTGTGTGGAGCTCATCACACAAATGATCGAAACTGTTCAATTTGTTTAAAATATAATTTAAAGGATCCCTATAAAAAAAATTAACTCGATCGGATATGGTAGCGAGTTGATCATTTCTTTACTCAATTTTCTGATAGGAAATTGAGCAAATAATTTTTACTGGAATCCATAAAAATATATTTTGAATACTTGGGCGGCTCCAATTATTTGTGTAGAATCTTGAAATGGATCTCACACAACGTGTTGTGCATTTGGTGTGCATGGTGTACCCATCACCCATGGCAAAGCTCTGGTAGTTAATTTGTATGTGCAAATTGAGTGTAGTTATTTTTGGGGGGTCAACAGTTTCATTTCATTCAAAGGCCAAAAGACAAAGATTGCATCGCAAGACACAAGAATAAACTGACTCTTTTGATAAAATTAAAAAAACAAAATTCAACTAATTGGGTTCTTCTACAATAAGGCAACAAGAAAAAAAAAATACAAACTTCAATATACTTTTTTCACTTTTTTATACACTTTCACATATTTTTGTATATTTTTCACACATTTTTATACATTTTTTAAGCCTTAATGTCAATCCATTAAATGGGCTGATTTTAGAATTTTTCTTCCATCCATTATACGAGTACGTTTTCCCAGTTTGTGATTCTAATGAAATGTACAATTGTGAAAAAGTGAACCGGAGAATTAGGCTACCACTCAACTTCAGCTGGCCACCCATCACTAAGGAGAACCTTGCACAAGAAATCCTCAACAGCACTCTAGCTTTCCCTTTGCGTTGGGCAGTTGAATTTATCTCCTTTTGGGGATCACCCCTGTTGGAATTAGGCCATGGTCTCTCATGTGAGGAAAGCTCCAGTGAGTGGGAGAGTGGGTAGGGCCAAGTGTTCCCCTTGTGGGGATGACCTCATGCATGAGGTGGAAGGCATTCTCCTATTGCTATATGTAGTGTGCATCTATGTATAGCAAAAGAAAGGGGGGCAGAGAGTAGAGTAAGAGTTGAGACAGAGAGCAGAGGGCTCCTCCTCCGGGAGGGAGTCGGAGTGAGCCGGTGCTCCGGTGAGGGAGAGAAATAAACAGGTGAGGTTGAGTGGTTGTACTCCCATGTAATATGTTGTATTTTCTCCCAGATAGTGAAATACTCCTCTCCTCCCGTGGACGTACCCGATTCTGGGGAACCATGTAAATTTCCTTGTGTATGTGTGTGATTGGTGTGTGTGCGTGGGCAAACCTGTGGCGGCTGGGCACAACAAGTGGTATCAGAGCTCCGGGGAGCGAAAATGGATGCACTGCCGGATTTTTCCCGGAAATGAAGTTGGCCGGATCCAACTTTTGATGACACCAATGCGAAGCTCTCGTCGATAGGAGTTCAACGGCGCGGACGGTGCGGAAAACGGACCACCGAGGTGCATACACTGGTTGCCGGAAGCGGAGCAGAGTGCTCTGCCTTTTTCCAGATCTATTTGCAGACACATCTGATGTGCAGCGTGAAAGTGAAAAGATAAAGGAAGAAGAAAGGTGGGGATGATCCAGTGTGGCAGGCACCTGTGAGGTGTGGTACAATCGGGTCAAATCGGACCCGGTGGGACGTGATGGACTCGATCCGAACCGATGGATCGACTCGGCACAGTGACCCGGTGAACTCAGTATGACCGTTGACTGGTCAAAGGTCAACTGTTGACTTTGACCAGAGGGTTGTAATTGCAGTTTACCCCCTGGAGTATTTGTTCCATGCAATTTGGTCCCTGAAATTTTAGAAAGTTGCAGTTCAGCCCCTAGACAAGTTTTGGACCATTCCGGATTCAATGGCGGACTCGGATTTGGTGGATTCGAGTCGGATTTTGCAGTCCTAGACACATCCGGAGAGATCGAGGAAGGATCGGATGCGGTCAAGGTCGATCAAATGGGATGTGGTTGAGTCGGAGGCAAACAAGGTTGATCCGATGGAGGTCAAAGGTTGCAGTGGTGAACGGGACGGGACAAATGGGGTCATAGTGGAGAGCACACACAGAGGAAGGATGAAAAAAAATGGTGTTCCGTAGTGCTGTTCGGTGTTACAGCGGAAAGACGGACACAAGGAGGGATTGGACAGACTTGGATAGATCGGAGGTTGATCGGGGCAATCAAGTGATTGCAAATTCGCGGCGGTTGAGCCGTGGTGATCAGTCGGAGAGCTAGTGAGCAAGGAAACATTTAGTCAGCATCGTGTTCCGGTTTGGGGATGCGGAGAGGCTTGACTTGAAATGACACAGGCGCTTGCTGGAGTGATAGATCGGAGATGATCAACAGTGATCGGAGGCAGTCTGGTTCAATTGGAAGACCTATCATCGGGAATTGCAGTAGTGATTCGGACTGCATGGAGATGATGACGGGCCACGATACTGGCTTGTGGTGAGTGCAGTGACACATGGAGCTGATGTCGGGCACGGTCAAGCAGTATGGGTGTTTTACATTGTGAGCAGAAGAACAATAGTTGCGGACGCACACAGAATAGGCGCAAGAGTGTACCGAGGAGTCATGACCGGAGGGTACTAGGCGCTGGGAATCGAATCAGGAGGTGTGCAGGATGCTAGCTGGCTACGGAGTGCAACTGGTTGTTGTGGGGTGTTCACAGAAGCTCTAGACAGAAGAATAGAGATGGTGACGAGACGATGCATCGCAGGGTTCTCTTCCTTCTGTGAATTGGTGACGGGTTCCTCTCCAGGCATGAGTACTCAGGATGGAGGGGAGATGGTGTCACAAGAGAGTGTCCTAGTGATTGGGCACGGGCGTCCCAGGATTGGCGGACGCGGTTTATTGCATCCGGGGGTGTGATGCAGGCGCTTAAGCGCAGAGGAGCGCGGGTATAAATGGACTCTGTTGCGGGCACTTCGGTCAAGGGGTGCAGGCACTTCGGTTAGGGGGTGCGGATATCGGCGGCATAGCCGGTATAGGCCACGGAGATCTAGCGTACAGGAAGTCGTCCCGGATAGGCGAGTTATGTATCCAGGTTTGAGGTACGGAGAAGCTCTGCGGGGGATGCGGGCGTCAACAAAGACAAGAGTCAGACTCTTCGCGGGTGGTGTGTGAGACCATCTGGTGGAATGGAGCCTCTGGTGTGAGCAGAGGGTGCTGAGGTGTTTCTTTGGAACGCAGGAAGACATGTTAGAGTGGCGGATCGCGGCTGGATGATGCTGCAAGAATGAACAATTGCCTCACATGTGAGAGGGGGTGATTGTTGGAATTAGGCCATGGTCTCCCATGTGAGGAAAGCTCCAGTGAGTGGGAGAGTGGGTAGGGCCTAGTGTTCCCCTTGTGGGGGATGACCTCATGCATGAGGTGGAAGGCATTCTCCTATTGCTATATGTAGTGTGCATCTGTGTATAGCAAAAGAAAGGGGGGCAGAGAGTAGAGTAAGAGTTGAGACAGAGAGCAGAGGGCTCCTCCTTCGGGAGGGAGTCGGAGTGAGCCGGTGCTCCGGTGAGGGAGAGAAATAAACAGGTGAGGTTGAGTGGTTGTACTCCCATGTAATATGTTGTATTTTCTCCCAGATAGTGAAATACTCCTCTCCTCCCGTGGACGTACCTGATTCTGGGCAACCACGTAAATTTCATTGTGTATGTGTGTGATTGGTGTGTGTGCGTGGGCAAACCTGTGGCTGCTGGGCACAACACACCCCTGCTGATTCATACCGAACCACTTGATCAGGTATGTATTGTTGAAGGGGCAACTACTCTGAACTTGAAGCCGGTAAATTCCTGATATGATGCATGTTACAGCTTGCATTCTTGGAAGAAATTTGTTTTCTAGCTAACTCATCAATCTTGTAGAATCAATCGGCCAAATGTGTAGTGTGATTGGGGCAAACCATGTTGAAGCAATTTAGGCAAATAAATTGTTTGATAATATGCCTATAAGAGTATTGTATTGTTGGAACAGTAGGCTTTCTAGGTATGCGAAGTTGGGGATGGTAAGACCAACTAGGAAGCTGTTTGGTAAAATGCCTGACAGACAAGATGCAGTATTATGGAATAGGGTGGTAATTGCACAAGAACAATGGCTGGATCAGCTTATGCACACTTCGCTTAATTCCTTGGGAACAATCCCGCAGTCCACTATGGGGGTCATTTGAAATCGGTCAAAATCTTGCATAGACTGACCCCCCAAGAGTTGATCGCAGTTAGGAGGTTACGAACTGAGACCCGGGAAGGAATAAACCCCCAAGGGTCCTTAGCGACTAGGCAATCCCTTGAGGTTGAACAAAAGCAGTAGTTTGGTCAATGAGTTCAGCTTTTCTGGAATTTTTATTGTGTGTGTGAAACTGAAGGAGTTGGGAATTGCCGGACAGGTTCATTGTCAGTTTTTGTTTGCTGGTTTTTCTTGAATGTGGTTCGTTCCGAGTTCTGTAGTTGATTCTTTAGCCAAAAACAGGGAGACGAGTGGTGAAGTGATTGTTTGATGAGATGACCCTCACGGATGTCCTTGCTATGACTTTGTCACGGAAGGGTTGTGCTAAGTGCAATTATATGAAAGTGGCAAGAGAACGCTTTGATGGGCTGCCTGAGAGGAACTGCATCTCCTGGACTGCATAGTTGCCAGTATGCTTGAAATGAAATAGGAAACAAGGCCATTCAATTATAAATGAAGATGATTTCAGTTCAAAGTACACCGGTATGCTTGAAATGAAATAGGAAACAAGGCCATTCAATTATAAATGAAGATGATTTCAGTTCAAAGTACACCGGCGCAATTAAATTTCTGTAGTTGCCTCTGTGCTGTGGTATTATAGCTTCACTGAACCATGGCAAACTGATTGAAGCCTAATAAATCGTTAGATATCAATGGGATAAGAAAAATGTTAGCGAACAATTCACTTTTGTAACCTACACCAATACCACCTTTTTCTTCCATGGTCAAAAAGTGGCATGAGTGCTTGGAATTCAATATCGCAGCTATCGTAATTCCAAATCAAGAAAATAGGATGTAGTGATGAACCAAAATGAAGAAAAAGGCGAGAAAAAAATTAGCATCACAAATTATCTCCAGAAATCTCACATAGACAACATTTTTTTTCTTGCTTACAGTTGGGTAGGTGGGAGTTACAAAAGTTATTAGCAATCCATCTTAGCATCTCATGGACTCAGAAATGAGTTTCTCATACTGTGCTCAGAACTTGTTCAAATATTGAAGCAAATTTATGGAAGTATTTGTGTATATTAGGCTATTTCCTTTCATGAAGGAATTTCCAGTTTCTCAAGGATTTTGTAGAAGCCTCCAATTGCACCATCGTAGATCTCCAGTCATTTTACTATGGTACGGTGTGAATTCAAACAGATAATCTGTTGCTTACACCTGTTTTTGGTAAACTGTCACAATTAGATGTAACTGGGCCTCTAACGTCAAATGCTGCTGCGCATTGATCCTGTAAAAGAACGTTTGATTCTTCGCGATGTAGGGCCCCTCGAAGGTCTTATTGCTTATCTGATAAATTATGTGCTAACAAAATTATTCAGCGTGCAACTTCTGCTGTTTTTCATGTGGCCTTTTCTGAATCTTTTACCTAGATTGATGCATGGATTTTTATCTTCTTCAGGTGATCAGGTCTATCATTGAAATCATCTTGATCAATTCCCAGAAGGTGGACAACTTACTGATGATGGTGCCTGTCTTCAATCAACTGCAATGCCTCTTCTATGCAGTTGTTGGAATAGTTGGTACAGTATTAACTTTTCCAAAAAATAATAATCTTTAAGTAATGTTAGTGATAATTGATAACCATGACTGAATCACTCAAGTAAATTTCCAGGTGTTTTCAATGTCTTCTTTTAATGCTTTTGCTAGACGTTGACACAAACCATTGAACTATTGAAGCAGTAAATGGAAGTTGATGTAAACACTGCCATCATGATGAACTACGAAGGATACTTCTATATTGGAGTCAAATCCGTATCGGATGGCATTCCAGAAGTATTAACAATATAAATGTAAGTACTTTTTATTTAATTTGGATGCTCTACATCATGTATCCGTAGTTTTTGAAATTAAGATTGCCTTGCATAATATTACAGACTTCCGGTAATATAGATGGAATCCAGAAAAGTTATAAATACTTTAATTACTTTTGGAGAGGAATATATAGTAAAATGAAATAGTTTTTTTTTTTTCCCTAGTTTTTAATATCGTTTTTGAGTAAAATTAAATTCCAACAAATAACAAACTGAACTTGTGTACAATAGGTATGCATACACATAATACGATTGTTTTTACCATTATTTTAATCATGCGCAAAGATCATGCAAATATATTTGGTCTAAGGTATCCTAACCAAACCACTATTTTGTTTTTTTAAGACTTTCTTGTATCACCATATCTCAATTGTATCGTATCTATATCCGCATCCAAATTCATAGATGATGAATATCATTAGGTGGAGGCTTGGTTTGGTAACTTTGGTTCATACATGTAGTGGTAAGGCCTGATGCCCTGATTGGAGGAATATCCTTCCATTGTTGGATTATTCGATCATTGAATAGCAGGTTTGTTGAAAGGTCAAATTGATATAGACAACATCTTGTTCATTGGCACGTATAGCCTATAGGTTTATATCCTTTTCTTAGACTCTGACTGCTTAATCTATTCTATGTACAAAGATAAGATGGCTTATATAAAAAAAGGCCCCATCAATAAACTTATAGAACTTTGGCCAGCTAACCCACCCAAATAATTACAAAAGAGTCGGTCTTAATCTTGCTATATAATAATTAAGTTAGTTGGGACAAAATGAAGAGTGTGAGACTGTAAGCAAAAGTTATCTTGGAGTATAATTAGAGGTTTCAAACCATAGTTTTCAATCGTTGTTCCAATTTTGGTACAAACAGTATCACGATGGTATTGAGAGTATCAAGCAATACAATCAAGAATCAGGTACAGCGGTTATTATTTGTAAATATAAATTGGTGAAAAATGAACTCTAGAACAACAGGATCAGCCATATTGACTTAGAATCAGTGAATCAGATCGTACAATTCGAAAAGCTATGGATACTCATATGATCATTATTCTCGCCGGTATTTATCTGGTGAAGTGATATCAGGGGGCTGGAAGAAAACGATATTTAATATCTTGGCCTATCCAATCGCCAAACATTAAAATGAATTTATTAAACCCAAAAAACCTACACCTCTTATCACAACTTACTCCATAAACAATATAGCAAGGAAGGAGAGGGACAAGAAGGAGAATCCACAGGAGGAGGCAGAATTTAGGATAGTTGTTCTTTTTCTTCTTGTGCTTCTCTGATTTTCAGGATGCGTGGCGAGGTCTCTAAGCAGATGGAACGAATAAAATCGGTTTCAGCCGAAGAGAAAGCTTTAAGAGATCTTCAGGAAAGCAGCGGCTGCAACTTCCCCGGTTGTGACTACCACCCTCCTGATCGGAAAAACTGGATGTTAGGCCTCAACCCGGAGAAAGTTCTATTAAACAAGATAGTATGGCCTGGTACCCACGACTCTGCGACCAACAAGATAGGAATCCCACTCATTACTCGCCCCTTCGCCCAATGCCAATCTCTCTCTGTTTACGGTCAACTTGAAATAGGGGCCCGTGTCATCGATATCCGAATTCAGGAGGACCGCCGTGTCTGTCATGGAATCCTCCTGACCTATAGCGTTGATGTTGTTATAAACGACATCAAGCAGTTTTTGGCTGAAACCCAGACAGAGATTATAATTCTAGAGATCCGAACAGAGTTTGGACACAAGGACCCGCCTGAGTTCGACAAGTACTTGGAGGAGCAACTGGGTGAGTTTCTGATTCATAATGATGATGGTGTGTTTCAAAAGACAATTGCTGAAATATTGCCAAAGAGAGTTATTTGTATTTGGAAGCCAAGAAATTCGCCTCAGCCAGAGGTTGGGGGAGCATTATGGGGATCTGGGTATTTGACGGATAATTGGATTGACACTGATTTGCCATATACCAAGTTTCAGAGCAATTTGAAGTATTTGAATGAGCATCCACCAGTTGGGTCCAGGACGTACTTTTACCGGGTGGAGAATACTGTAACCCCACAGGCTGATAACCCGGTTATGTACGTAAAGCCGGTTACGAATCGGATCCATCCGTATGCTCGTCTTTTCATTAGCCAGTGCTTCACCCAGGGTTGCAGTGATCGGCTGCAGGTATTGTCTACTGATTTCATTGATGAGGATTTTGTTGATGCCTGTGTTGGGCTTACTCATGCCAGGATTGAAGGTGAGGCATGATATAAACTGGGATACACGGATCCACGATTCTAGGCAAAGTACCCTTGTCGACATGACGTGATATAATCTGTGACTTGTCCGACCCTTACACCCGAATCCGATACACGCACTCGTGTCCATGTAACATTGGATATAATGTTACCCTAGTTCCACTTGTTTTATCAGGTACTCATTTTCCCAAACGAGCTCATGATCTTCATGTTGTTGCTTTTGTGTAGGTAAAGGATATTCAGTGAGTTGGTCATGGGTCTTTTCTGATTCCGTTTGTTTCTATGTTGATTTGTATATTTATCATGTACAGTATGTAAAGTTTGGCCTGGACTAAAGGCTTTTAAAGCATGCAATAATTGTTTTCATTCGCGTCTCTCAGTTTTTGTTTAAGTTATGTTTAGATCTTGAATTTCCTCATAAGTATAAAATGTAATACAAAATCATTTCCTATCGCTACGAATTTGAAAAATCATGCAATAGTAACGTATTCCAATTATATATGAAGTTTCACTTTTCCACGCATGTGTAAACACTTTATTTTAATTGTCCTGGATTTGAGTGGCCACTTTCTTATTTATCTGAGGTGAAGAAATGTTTCCTATGTTTAGGGAGCTCAACCACACACTGTAATGTTGCACATAAACCGGTCTTGTAATCCAAAGATTTTGGGTGCTGTTTCCTTTGTTGTCACAATGTTGACGTACCAAATTCAATTTCATTGTGGTGAATGATGAATTTCTAACTTTCCAACTCAATTTTCATTCGTTTAAAGGTATTCAGATATGACTATTTGTCTTGAACTATATGTTACCTTAAGCTGAGGAAGAGGCCTGTAGTGAGCAATCTCAGTCGTCTGTTCAGCAATCAACAGTCCGGATTAAATGAAATTATCCTACATACCTTTCTATAAAGATAACATGACGGTAATCCGGGCAATTGATTGTCGAACGAACGGCCATGATTGCTCACTACAGGAGTGTAATGAGCAAGCTCACTGCAGATCCCCGGTTCCCAAATGGGACTTCCGCGAGGCTGGCATGTCATGCTGAATTAGGATGCACACCAACCCACTTAGCCAAACTCAACTTTTTTCCAGTTTGGGAGTAATACTTCAAACACAGATTTGGTTAACTTGAGCTTTTAACCCATTTAACAAACGGTTGTGTTTGTGAGTTCCTTGAATTCGGCCCATCCATGTTGGATAAGATGTTGAAAACTTTTTGTATCCGTTTGTTTATGGTTGTGTTTGAAACCTAACTATGATGAATTATGGTAAGAATTTGGACTCGTGATAAATGGATAATTTACTTAAACTTCTAGACATTATTTATATTTCTTATGCTATGTTCTCTTTTATTTTTTTGGTGGATTTGATTGTGGTAGCAATTTCACATCATTTAGATTAAAGGACTCTTCTAAATGGGATCTGCGGATCCTGTAGTGCGGTACCGCACTACAGGGCCGTAGTGCAGCATATGAGCTGTCCATCGCACAATTAACATTTCTTGTTTCATCTCGGCACTTTGTAGTGTAGCTTGTATTTGTTGAGCAACAATAATCTCTGATTCTAAGAAGTGACCCTAAACTCTGAATCTTTGTGGAATTCTCTGTGGTTTTCCTGTTAGATATAGAACCCTGGAATTACTTCATCTCCAGATTTATAGGCCAACCTGCATCAGTGATTACTTCATCTCTCTCCCTCTCTCTCACACACCGGGCCGGCCCATTACAGTCAAAAGTGGTCAATGGCATGCCCATCTAACCAGGTGACCAGCGTTGCGCGCATCTTAGAAAGGTTCGCAACCAGGGGTGGACACAGGAGGGTGCAAGGGGGTACCCGGGCCACTACACCACTCCAAATATTCTCACATATGGTATTTGTTTTTAGGGGAATTTAGAAAAAATTCTACGGGATTGACCCCTGCAATTCACACAGGTGAAAAAATTCCTCAAAACTCCTATATACATGCGGGAAAAAATTCTTAAAATTCGAAGTTATTAATCATCTTTAGTCGCGTGTATAAAATTACTACATGGCAACCTAAAGTACACACAATATAGTCTCATCTTGTGGCAACAACTGTATATACTTATGAAATATACTTAAAATACATGTGGTTCGGGCGTTGGCATATATAAATTCCACGTCGGCCACTGTTCGCAACTACCCTACCGGTGTTGGGGTGCAGACAACCTTTAGCAATACCGGGGGGTGGGGGCGGCGAAAACGATATTTGAGGGACCTCAGTGTGTAATTTCGGCCATGGGCCCGACCTAATTATTTCTCTGTTAGTGTGTAATTAGGGTTATCAGTTTTCAGAGAAAAATAGAGAGAGAGGTGAGAGAAAACGCAGATCTCAGAGAGATTGCGAGAAAACTTGTACTCTTGATTTCGATTTCATAGTGGACTGGTGTGGCTCCTATGGTTTTTCCTCGCGTTGAGGTTTTCCACGTATATATGTGTCTCGTTTCTTTTTCATTTTTCCATTACGCACGATTATTTGATTTTTTGTTCTGTGATTTATTGTTTCCAAGATCCGTAGGGGTGTTGTGAGGTTGCGAAAATCCTAACAACCGGGCCTACCCTTCCCTGCATTGAGATTTCATCTCTCACGTCAATGCTTTTTGTTGCATCGTGATTTCACCTCTCCTTACATCTACAATTGCACTCGTGATTCTATTTTGATATGCTTGTCTCTTGTATCTTTGATTCTTTAGACTTAAAGGTGAGTTTCCACTACGGTATTTTTAATATTCTTAAACTACAAGTTGTCAAATCAAACTCAGCCTTATTACGTAGCGAAATGTTTGATTTGATATAATTCTCGTACGATTCGAAAATTACCACTCCACTTACCGAAAGCGCAAAAATAATATGCTTTCGTACTGTCTGGATTCCTCTGTAGAACATTTTTTTCCCAGCACGCACGCGTCAAATGCTATCACTTTCTGCTTTTATTGGACCATTGTTGATTTGTTTCTCGTTTTCTGGAAGATTTATAAAGCTTTAGGCACAAAACAGACCAATAATTTGCCCCAGCTTTTGACTTGTTACTCAACAAACCTGAGCCATCCACAGCTTGATTCTGATGTCTATTATTCAACCACGTGTCCTTTCTTTTTTTGTTTAAAATCATATTGTTGGCAAATAATTTCTCAGAATATACTTTACACTTTATCCCAATGTGCAAAGTATGGGAATAAAATCAGTTTTCAATATACTCCAACCAATAGCGGTTGGTTGAGTGGTTATAAACTTGAATTTAGTTGGACTTGGGAAAAGACTCAGGATCGAGTTCTTCGTTGGGGCCAAAGCCTAAACATACTTCTAACATGATCTACGCAGAGTTAGCTTTGGATTAAAGTCCGTAAGCCACAACTTTAGGTCCCCAAATTTTGATTAATTTTGGGGGTCTTCAATTTTATAGGTTCATATAGTAGTTATACTTTCAAATGACTGTAATGACGTATTTATGAAATTTTTTGTTTTCCTTAGTATCTTTAAATGTGTTATATTGAGAGTTGAGGGCCCAATTGAAAAAATTCGTTTTAGGCCCCATATATCTCACAACTGGCCCTGGATCCACGCGTAGTGGGACTTAGCGTCGATCCTAACTAGGGTTGGCCATTTCATCCAACCCGTTCGAATCCGATCCGATCTCCGATCCAAACGGATCGGCAATATGGAGATCTGTTTGGAGATTGGATAGGAAATGGGGATTTTTTTTTTGAAAATGTTTGGGGATCAGGTAGGGGTGGAGATAGGCATGTCCCCGCCCCGAATCCGCTCTGAATCCGTTCCCCGATCCATCCCCGCCCTGCTCCGCCCCGTCCCCGATCCGCCCTCGTCCCCAAATCCCCGAATATAGGGGTCTATTCATGAGTTATGAAATTTTTGGATCCTACTAAATTTTCTTCAAATACATGGGGTTACACTAAATTTTCTCCAAACATTTTATTATAATTGAACTTTGTAATACAATAAATGTGATTAAAATAAAAATGCATCACTATAATTTGAATACATCCCAACTAGGTTGACATCTACTCAACTATCAATCATATGCATTCCTTAAAATAAACACAAAAAAATGCAACATAAAGACAATATTCTTCCAATCGAGCCGTTGATTTTGTTGTTCCTGTTGATGAAATCAATTGTGTAAACTTTCTTCTCGATCGAGTTTAGAAAGCTTGCCGATCGGGACCCAATTTGTGTTTTTTTAATGATACTTTTCATCCGATAAATGCCTAATGATACGCGATCCACTTAATTTTTTCTACGACTGATGGATACCATAATATGCTATCTTGCTTGTGGTTCTCTTAGTTTTCAAATTAGAAATCTAGTTGATTCTTGATATAATTTGAATTGAAGCTGGCAAACACTTACGATTACACATGGATACCATGCCGTACCGTGCCAACGATATACATTTTGTGCCCGTGCCGGCCCGACCCATTCGACATCTCTACTTGTAACTTGATTTTAGCATTTAATTTGTGACAGAGATTCTAGATTTTTAGTAATCTTTTTTTTTTTAAGAAAAATACTTGCGACCTTGGATTGTATATCAAATGTCGTAGATGGTGTCGCCCCAAGCGTAGGACTAGGTCGGCGGTAGCATAATAACCGCTAAGACCGGGTTGAATCCACAGGGACCGAACGCACCCGGCATGAGAGTTGTCTTGCAAGTGTAGGTTTTTGGCCTTAAAGCGGCAAACTTGGCTTTTGGAGTTTATTTGGTGGAATTCTCTTAACTTCGAGAATGACGCGGAATTTGAAAAGACTAATTAAAACAAGGCTAAGTCAAGGGGTTCACAACTCCCATGCCTTAGGCCGATTCGTTCTTCTTTAAGATAACCGGCTCGGGGACGTTGTCAAACAACCCCGAACGGAAGATTTGGTATTTAAACTCGTTTGACTAGAAATGGTGTTTCTCAAAGAGTAGGATTCTTGTGCCATTTATACAAATATTTTGATTGACATCGCCCTAATAAGCATCACACGTGCCAAGTGATCAAGCCCTTGGCTACGTGTGATCAACGGGATTAACAAATCCAAATTTTGATACATAAAATTAATTCTAACTCTTTGATTAACAAGCAATGTTTGCATTATGGCGAGGAGAGCGAATGAACCTAAGTCACGGGGTGCTAATCACCCCATGACCGAGCCTAAACCGACTACTCGATCATTGCTAAAGAAAACATGACTAATTTTATGAAGGAAATAAAGAACATAACATATGACTTTATAAACTGATTTTTATGGAAGATTATAAGTATACCTACAACTTTAATACTTGAGAAAATCACAAACAACACTTAAAAACTAGAGATTTTGAAGGAATTAGCTAGAAAAATAAGAAAAACAAATTAACCGATAAAACGGAGATAAACTAGATTTATATAAAGGTCTCAACACGTACTACAACATTAAAGAAGAGCATTTACCTTGAAACTAAATGGAAGAGCTTGAAAATCTAGAGAGAAGGTAGAGCAAACTAAGAACAAACTAATGGAGGAAGAGAGAGAAGGTGAAAATCTAAGCTAAACCTAAAATTCTGAGGTTGGGGACCTTATAAAGGCCCCAAAAGTCGTGCTAAGTTATTACAAATATGCCACTAGATATTTCTTGATCGGGCTCAAAAGTTGCAGAAAAGTGCACTTCAACCGGTAGAACAAAAATGCTCTACCGGTTGAAAAACTCACTGGTTCACTTGTACCGGTAGAGCAAAAAGTGTCTACCGATTGAAAGTGTAAAAACTGAGATTTTCCTTTGTATTGATCCCTTGACCTTCCGGCTTGTCATCATGATCTCTAGGCTTCCCGAGTCTTGTTCAAAACTTCATTCCTTGATTCTCGGGACTCGGTGGCGGGGTGCCATGTGGCCTCCGGTGATCAGGCATCCATTGGTTTAACAATGGCGTCAAAACACGCCTTATTTCTCTATTTTTTTCCTGAAACTTCAAAAAGCAACCTTGCGCGAAAATTAATAGTATAAAGCAACATAATGCATGCGTGTGTGATCAAAGTGAGCGAGATAAGATCAATTATTAACACTTTTGGGTGCTTATCAAAAAATGATTGGATCCCCGAATCCCCGTGGAGATCCCTGTTCCCCATTTGGAGTGGGGATGAAGGATGAAAATAAAGCCCATTAGGGATCGGGTAAGGAATGGATATGGAGAGGGGGTCTTGGGATTGGGGGTGGAGATAGTACTCTCCGGCCCCGATCCGTCCTCATGCTCATCCCTAATCCTAACACAGGTGCGGTGAGGTCCCTTATAAATATTGGTGTGATGTGACATGACAATACGTCCTGGCAGAATTGGCAGGATACCATATCTGAACTTCATTATAAAGGCCAAAAATATATATATATATATATATATATATATATATATATATATATATATATATATATATATATAAAAGTACATCATTATAAAGAAAATGGTAAATCACACTAACTTCCCATAAGGTATCTGACAAATATATTGACCTCCTCTCTGGTTTGGAAAATTACAATCACCTCTCTTACTTTATTAACTAATATACGGAGACCTCCCTTGTGGCTTGCCGTTAAAATAGGTCTAACAGCATTAACCTTCATAACTAAAAGACTAAAATACCCTCGAAACATACAAGTTGGATTGAATTGATTTCTCGTGCTCTATATTAACGCATATTGTTTTAGTATTAACGCATCACAAGTATAGAACTTAGAAGACTATATTCAAACTCTCTATATTAAATGTTTTCCGACTTCGTATTTTTGGTGCATTATTTATAGTTAGTCTAAATATTTACCTGTTTTATACCTTCAGCCTACAAAATAGAGAACTTAACAAAAAGTTTCAAAAGACCAAACGGTAGTTACCTAAAGACAAAAAGAAAAAATAATAATTCTACAGCTTTCTTTTTCTTACTTATATAATTTACTTTTTATTTTAGTTTTATGATCACTTATTGTCAAGATAATCCAAAAAAAAAAAATTAACTTTTGATAGAAATTTAAAAAATCTCTTAAGATAGGAGAAATAAACATATATAGCATTTTTCTTAATATTTGGTAGTTAAAAATCCCCTAAGATGGAAGAAATCATTCTTTATAAGATGAAGGACCTTTTGGTGTATTTATTAAAATTTAATTTGAATGTTTTTCTTTCTTATGTTTCTCATCAAGACTCATTAAAGAAACAAAAGAAACTGGTCAATAACCATAGAAATTCACTAAGGATAATAAGCTAAATTTGAATCACATCTTTGTAGAAGAACAAAATAATAAAGATCACAAAAAATTGCAAAGAATCTTGCCTTCAAATTACTCTCTCTTTTTCTGGGACAATTTTAGTACGTACTTTTTTTTATACATAATAAAATGTACTAATAGTTAAAATAATATAGTCTTATAATGTGTAAATACTAAAAACTATATATTAATGTAGATCATGAGAGGTCGACAATGCAATCCAATTTACATATGTCGAGGGCAAATGCAATCCATGCAACAAACTCTTGGCGTGAGTTTGTGCTAGCTTAATTCTATTAGGGGTAGTTTCCCTAAATAAGTCACTTGCTTTTATGGGTTTTGTTTTTATTCAAAAAATAATTTGCAGTGTTAGTTTTGTGTTAAACTTTTATGGATTATTGGTTCATTTGGACGAGAGGAATCGGTAAAAATAAAAAATTATGATTTTTACCCAATTTTTTTTTTTAGCTGAATAGTAGTATCGTTTTATTGTTAAAATTTTTTTTTGATGAAAATGTGTATTTTATTCTCCCCAACAAGAGAAGTTATATAATTAAAAAATATAGTGTATACCGAAAGAGTTTATAAATAATATATAAACTAAAATATATGTTGGGCCAACTCAACCAAACTGAAAAGATGAGCGGCAGTGCAATCTAACCATTCAAAGGGGTGTTTGAAAAGCCTCATATTTTTACTTTTTGCATTTGGATTTTTACATTTTTGCCTTTTGATTTATGACCAAAATGAATTATGAATTTGTAGAGTGTTTGGAGAGATCTATGTAAAATGTATTTTGCAACAGGACTATTGTTTGTGACATATATGCAAAATACATTTTGTAGGTCTTTTTCTTAACAAAAAGTGAAAAAAATTAAAAAGCTCTCTCTCTAAACCCAAAAATCAAAAACTCAATTTCGCAAAATGTGTTGTCACTGTAGTGTGCCAAACACTTTAAAGTAAGCAATGCGAAAACCAAAATTGAAAAAAAAAAATGTGTAGCCAAACACCCCCAAAGGAGTTCCTCCTGGCTCAGTTGGTAGATCGTGTAATTATCACTTTATTTTTTGTAAGAGTTCCAATCTCACCCCCGAAAGAATATATGTTATTAACTTAAAGAAACTCGGAGAAAAGAAACCAAAAGTAAATGGAATGCAATGAGAAAAATAGTTACTTTTATGGAAAAAACCTGAATGATCATTCTTTCTTTTCTTTTCCATAAGTTCTAAGCAAACTCTAAGATTTCTTGGACAAATAAATTCTAAATCATTTCAAGAAAAAGGACAATAATATGACACTCAGACTCGTGGCCAGATACGGGAACCACTTTTGGATTTTGGCTCTTAAATCTTACTAGCCTTGTTGATGGTTTCTGAGATTTCCAACGGGGACAATGGTGGCGTTTGCAGCGAGTCCAGGGATGGCCCTTAAAAGAGTATGAATTTTAATTAATTGCAGATCTTGTTCACTTGATGGATCCGACACAGGCTAATTTTATGCAGCTTTTCTATTTTGCATTTTGTTGTTTCAATTGTTTTTTGTTTTAGGTGTAGTATTTTTTTAATACCACTTGGGATGATTTTCTGCTAAAAAGGGGAGGAAAAAAATCCGTGCAATATTTCTGTATATGTTCAAAAAAAAAATCTTTATTAATTTTCCTAATAAAAATGTAAAATTATTGTACATCCGAAAGGACACTAAGAGATTTTTTGAGAGAGCTCTAGAGTATAAGGCAATCGATATCTTTCAGCTCAACTCAGACATCTCGTCTGATGCATATTCTGCCTTGCACTTTTATCATTTTGCATCAATTAGATGATTAGTTTGGCTTTAACTAAGATATTTGTAATGAATTCCATCATGTAAGTGCTGCTGGGCTTATATCAATATAATCTCACTTCTGTCAAAAAAAAACAAAAAAACAAAAACAAAGAGAGATCTAAGAGAGTTTGGGTGTTTGGGGTTCCACCCCCACCTCCCCACTACCCTTTCTTCTCCCCTTCCACCCCTTTCATCTCTCTTGTTTCTCACTCCCCTTTCCGTCCCCTAACTACTCCAAACTTTCTCTCCTCTCCTTTTGTCTCTTCTCCTATCTCATGGTTTTAGTGATTGAGACTCTCTCCTTAGGGAGGAAAGATCTCCCCTCACCCATAATTTTTGGATTTTGGGGCCCAAGTCTGGGGAACCAACTTTAGGGTTTTGATCTTAGATCTGATTGGTATTGCCGACAGATTTTTAGCTCTCAAATGGAGACGATGGTGGTGTTTATAGCGAATCCGGTGGTGGTTCTTCAGCCTGTGACGGGAATGAGCTTCAAAAGATTGTAGATCTGGTCACTCCACCCTCCTTTACTTGTAGATCCGACTTCGAGGCTAATTTCTTGCGGCTTCTTATTTTGTTATTTTGTTTTGTTGTTTTTTCTTTTTTTTTTTTGGTATTTTACGGTTGTTTCACATAACTTATTTATATGACTTTTTGTACTTTTAGGATTTTGTATTTGTTCAAATTTCAGTCACAAGTTGATACTTTTCTAATTCCTCTTAGTCGAGACAAATCACAGAACTTAAAAAGTTTGACACAAAAGTAAAAAATGCGAAAAGAATTTGAATAAGGACAAAAACCAAAAAAGTGTAAAAAAACTAAGAAGAACAAGGCCATTAGACCTTTTGAGTCCATTATATTCATTAATTTATTTGAATGGAGTTAATGATTTCCTTTAAAAAAAATTTGTGTCTTGCTATCGCGCGTGTGCCTATTAGACACACAATAAGGACACCAAAAAAATCATGTACTCCAGTGTATATTTTTGCACTTTTCAATACATTTGGACTTATTTTTACACACCTTTTCAGCATTAACATAAGCTCACTGGGCATATGTTAGTGTTTTTTTTCTTTTTTTTTTAAAAGGGACAACTTCTTGCAGTGTAGTAAATTGGCGTCTTCCTAAACTCCATCCAATAGACGGAGATTAATATGTAAATAATTCGGATATTCATAAATCAAGACTTGATTTTATCAATTCTCAAACTGGGCCTGAGTTCAGCAATATTTTCCTAGCAAATTTTGGTCAAATGGCCTCTCTGGAAGACTGAAACTCGCCACCGATTAGTCCCATCTCAGACATGCTTTCACTATCAGTTGACCCCTTGACTCATCTGTCAAAATTTCAACCTTTTTCTTTTTGTAGTGGTCCCTTTTTTTTTTTTTGCGGTGCTCCTGAAAATAAATACTCCCAGTATATTTACCAAAAAAAAATACTCCCAGTATATCGGGTGTGGGTGATAGACTGATAGTAATAAAGAAAATAATAATTGGTGGTAATTTTTTGAAGGATTAAAATTAAGGGTGTATTTGGAACTTGGGGAAAGAAAGTAGAAAGAGAGAGAAAATTCTAAAAATTGTCCTCCTATTATTTCGTTTGTGGCTAAAGTGAAGGAAAAGTGTTTTAAAAAAAAGTTCTATTTTCTCTCTTTATTTTCTTCTGAATCATATTTCATTCTTTTCCATTTCTTTCCCCAATTCCAAACACCAACGAAAATGGTAAAGCGTTTTAGTTTTTAAAAACTGTAAGCATTTTTACGTGTTTTATGCTCTATTCCCGGTATAAAAGAAAAGGTACATTGGGTTGTGGATAATTGTTAAGAAAAATAATATTAAGGTCCCACTAGGCTGATAATAAGGTAAGAAGAAAAAAATACATAGTTCAGTGTATTTTTTTCACTTTTATATACACTTTTATACATTCATATACACTTTTCACACATTTCATACAGTTTTTAAATCTTAACGACAATCGACAGGCCACTAGACTGATTTTAGAATTTTTCTACTTACTAAAGCGCTCATCAAGTAGTTTTCTTAAGCGTTCATCAAGTAAATTATACTAATAGAGCACTCTCTTAGGCTCACACTGACAACGAAAGACGAAAACTAGGGGAGTGAGTGGAAGTAGAGACCATAACAGTCGTAGTCGTAAACGATGGATACTAAGCGTCTTGCGTATACACTTGGGTGTACACAATCTAGATTTGTTCGACTATGTAAGCAAAAAGTCTAACCATTATAACGAATACATTGCAGAATTTAACAAATATCAAATTATAAGGCTGGTCTATTTCAGTTTGAATCTCCATTTTAACTCGTTATAAGTCAAAAAAATCACCTCACAACACTTGGAACTACAAATAATTCATAAAATACTTTAAAATTTTCTTAGATTTTTAAAATTAAAACCAGTTCATGATCTACCATACACTCGTAAATTTTTTTACAATAATCTTGAAAATCGTTTGAAGCATAATCTAAATCTTGCCACAGTTAATAGTTCAAAGTTATCAATCAATTTCATTAATCAATATCCTATAGAAATGTGTTTTGTCTATAGAAGTCTCCAAACTTTAAATCCTATTTTTCTAGAATTTTTTGAAATTAAAAGAGGGTGAGAATAAAGTGGGGAGGTGGGAGGGAGGGAAAGGGAGAGAAGAAATTAAATAGGATATTAGTTTGTGTCCGTTTCATAACATGGACTGGAAAAAAACAAACTAACGTTTTTTTTTATCAATTAGAGTTGTGCCCGTTAAAAATACGAGGTCTAAAAAAACACAAATTTATATTTTTATCAATTATCTTTTTTATCAAGTAGCGTTGCGCTCATTCGATACACGTGGGTTGGAAAAAATACCAACGTGATTTTTTTGGTCTGGTGCATTGAACAGACACAATGCTAATTGCTCAGTATAGAAGGGTAGTGAGTTCACTCATCCGAGCCCCTTTTTATTGAGACTGGATTCTACCAAATAGCGCAGTTTATACTCTAATACAAGTCTAGAACTACAAACAATTTTTTTATTTTTTACATAAAGAAGCCTATCCATATATAAAATTATAAAGACATACTAAAATTTAAGCTTACGATACATTTATAAGTTTATACATGTACAAGTTATAAAACTTCATTATGTATATGTGAAAGTTATACATATTTAAGGTTATATAGGAAATTCTTATGAAGTATACGTATATATTCTAAGTTCGCGAGCCTAATCGAGCCGAATATTGTCAAGTTCAAGTTCGGCTCGTTTATTAAACGAGCCTAAAATTGAGGTTCAGGTTCAGTTCGTTTAGTCACCGAATCGAACTCGAACGAGCTTTTTCCGAGTCGAATTTCGAATAGTTCACGAACGGCTCAGCTTTTTTTTTTTTTTTTTGCCAGACGATAGACATTAGCAGGAGAGGGGAGTTAGTAGTATTAGTAAGTTAGACAACCGCGCCCCTCGTGGGGCTCGAACCTCCGCCTCCACTGAGGAGGCAAATGAACTTGCCAGCTGTGCTAACCTGACAGTTCGGCTCAGCTCATTTACAGCCCTAGGGACAAGTATATTTCATTAATAAATGAAGCTCACTGTATGCAATGTATCCTAACATCAAAAACAGGAAAATTAGTAATGGAATCATCAATCATTTAATTAGGCAAATTAACGTAATTACAAAATTAATGGAATCACCAGTCATTTATTACACAAATAACAGAGCCGTCCATTCCTCTCCCATGCACCCCCCACATAAACCTCCTCAACGCACCCCATCAGGGGATCCCCAACCGCCAGATCTAAACTTCGATTCCTCCAAAAGGCATCTTATCTCATTTGTCTGCAAGAATTAAGGGGCGTTCCACTAACTAATTTTTTTCTTAAAAATCAAGACAGGTCATCCTCTCATAATACATCATATAAAAAGGTGTGAACACAAAAACCAAGACAGTTTTAAAACAAAACTCCATTAGTGGAACGGGGCCTACATATTTTGATTTTTGAGTTGATGCACCTGAGGAGAATAATGGCTGTGTTTGGTTGATAATTTTGAGAAGAATATTTTGAAAAATATTTTGGAGATAGTGTTTGGATGAGTTTTTGGAAAAAATAATAATTAGAAAGAGGTGTAATAATTGGAGAGAGATAGAGAGAGAAATGAGAATAATGATTGGAAAGAGGGGTATGAGTAGAGAAAGAAATGTGATTAATGATTGGAGAGATGAGAGATGGGGAAAGAATCTTTTTGGAATTTTTTTGGAAATGTGAAGTGAACAAAGTAAATATGTTTTGTAGAATGGGGAAAAAAAAAAACTCTGCCTAATAATCCACTTCAGGCAGTGTCATTGGAAAAATCAATCAAAATGAATTTCCACAAAAAATATCCCGTGTTTCCATGGTAATTAAAAGTGTGTTGTTTCTGCCAAGCACTCCCTATGTCAAAACTACTATTCATGCATCTCAAAAAATCATTTATGTTTTTAAATTTATAGTGTATTGTATTCGCAATATCGTTTCTTGTTTTGATAGATCTCACTTTTTTTTTATTAAAAAAAGTTTTTAAATCATAACAAGTGTTATAAATTACAAAGGGGAAATGCTACAAACCACCCAATGCATAAAATGGCTAAAAAAGTGCTAAAGTTGCATTGGGAATTGTGTTTTTCTTGTCTTCTTTCTCACTCATTCACCACTCATTGAGTGGTTTGTAGCATTTCCCAATTACAAAATATAGATGATTTTTTGAGAAGTGTGAATAGTAATTTTAAACATTCATTCTGGGATGAAGTGAGTAGTTTTTTTGTGATGTCTGTGAGGAGAAGAGAATGACTTGCGGAAAAATACTAAAAATACAGTAAAAAATACCATAATGAAAACTCAGCCTCACTACCCCATACTTGGCGCCTATACATCACTGTACATTTTTACGGTTTCTTCATCGTACATTTTTACGGTTCTAATTACGACATGTGTAAAACGTATTGTTGTGACAAAAAGAGAGTTGGAGAACCACATGCCAATACTCTAAACATTAATCTCACATGGGGTACTTCATCAATCAAAAATTCGATGTGCACGCACGCCAGACGTACGCAATCTGTACGGACAATGCATCTTGACCGTCCGTGTGTGTTTTTGACGGTTTGAATTTAAAAAAAAAAAAAAAACTCTTTCATGTAAGAGTTAAAATCCGAACCGTCGATTCCTGAAATGGACGGTCTAGATGTGTTAGTGCACGTGTGTGTAGGTACACATACTGATTTTAGACATTCATTTTGGGACGGAGTGGGTAGTATTTTTGTGATGTACGTGAGGAGAAGAGAATGACTTGTGGAAAAATACTAAAAGTACCGTAAAAAATACCATAACAAAAACTCAGCCTCAATATCCCACACTTGGCGCCCAATTCATTTCTTTACTGTACATTTTTACGGTTCTAATAATGACATGTGTAAAACGCATTATTGTGACAAAAAGAGAGTCGAAGAACCACATGCCAATACTCAAAACAATAATCTCTCATGGGATCCGGGAGAGGTGCTACGTAGTCCCGTGTTGTGCAACTCCTTTCGGTACCGTGTCGGCATCGTTTTGACATCGGAGACGTCCACCGCGTAGAGATCGTTGAGTACTACAAGTGTACCAAAAATTAACTCAATCAGATATTGTTAAGTGCCTCATCGAACCATAAATAACATGAAAAAATGAGTTCAATGGTTTTCATCCAGTGTTTCAAGCTTTACGTGTTCCGTTTTTTTTTCCAAGTTATTTGTGTTTCGATGTGGCACTTAACGATATTTGATCGACTTGATTTTTGGTACACTTGTAGAGCTCGACGAGCTCCATGCGGTGGACGTCTCCAATTGTCAAAACAATGCCGGCACAACGCCGAAAGGGGCTGCACAGCACCTCCCCCAGTTCCTCTCACATGGGGTACTTCATCAATATGTGGCCAGCCTTGACATGCATGGAACTAGGCCGCAGACGAGCCGATCCACCCCGTTCTATTAAACTTGACTTTTTGACTTTTAGAGCTTTTTTTGTTGACGTATATGAGGAGAAGACCTGTTTCGTAAAGTATGAAAAGTCAAAAAACTCAAGAATTCACTTAATCGAATGGCTTTGTAGTGTTCGAGATCGATTAGTTTATTAAAAAAGACTAAAATCAGAGCTCAAACTCCAGTTCATTTAGTAAATGAGTCTCTGCAAAACAAGCTGATTCTATACAAACAAGTTGAGCCTATACAAACAAGTTGAGCTAAAGAATGTTGAGCTCGAACTTATTTACTACAAAAGCCTAAAATTGAGTTCGAACTCAACCCATGAGTACTAACTAGACGAGTTGAATCAAACTTAGCCTCGGGCTGCTCGGTTCCTTTGCAGCTCTTGTCATGGAACATTAGTGGTATCAGGGGCACTGAACAATTTTTCTTTAATCCCATCCATTTATTATAGTGCTGAGGTGTCAGTCTCAGGCTGTATCAAGTCGTCGATAAATCAGAAGCCGAAGCACACACCTAAACGCCATCTAGAGAGAGAGAGAGAGAGTGAGAGGGGGAGGAGAGAGATTAGGGTTTGCTCTCTTCACAGAGAGATTTCCTATCCTAGGGTTTGTTTGTTCTCGTATCAATGGCGGAAGGCGATAACGGGAGGATGACGGGGGTCGTGAAGTGGTTCAACGACCAGAAGGGGTTCGGCTTCATAACCCCAGACGACGGCGGCGAGGATCTCTTCGTCCACCAGTCCTCGATCCGAACCGAGGGCTTCCGCAGCCTCGGCGATGGCGAGACCGTCGAGTTCGTCATCGAATCTGGTGGTGACGGCCGCACCAAGGCTGCTGACGTCACCGGCCCGAACGAGGGACCGGTCCAGGGCAGCACCCGCGGCGGCGGCGGCGGAGGAGGCGGAAGGGGAGGCGGCGGCGGGGGATATGGAGGTGGTGGTGGGGGATATGGGTTTAACGGCGGCGGCGGAAGGGGCGGCGGAAGAAGAGGTGGCGGTGGAGGGGGGTATGGTGGAGGTGGTGGTGGGTATGGAGGAGGTGGTGGGGGTTATGGAGGTGGTGGTGGGAATGCTTGTTTCAAGTGTGGTGAATCTGGTCATATGGCTAGGGACTGTTATGAGGGCGGCGGTGGTGGAGGTGGTGGGAGATATGGCGGTGGTGGTGGAGGCCGTGGCGGCGGCGGCGGCGGTGGAGGAGGTTGCTACAACTGTGGGGAAGATGGTCATTTTGCCAGAGAATGCCCTAATTCTGCTCGTTAAATGGGTAAAGTAGAGTAGGGGTAAAAATGTGAATCTTCACTCTGTACCCCATTTCGTTTGTTGGTTTTTAAGTAATTACTCAGTTATCTTTTTTGTGTTTTCTGAATTGGTGAACCATACATGGGTAGTGTTGCTTTGTGAGGGGTTTTACTAGGTGTTAATATGGTCACCTGTTTTGTTCTTGGAATGGTATTTTAAGTGCTTGGTTTTGACTGGATTTGTTGGTTGTAATTTCTTTATAAACTCTTTGCTCTGCTTAATGGGTTTACAGGCGTTGCCCTTAAATCTTGAATCCGTTCATACATATATAGAGATTTCTGCGTTCATGTGCCTTGCTAGTTTCTTTGAAATATGGTGCTCTATTCAATCCTGTATTATTGTTCCTTGGTAGTGCTATTGAAAATGGGTATAAGGAGGGGGTAAATATGTGAATCTACACACCTACGTATCTTGTTTATAAGTAATCAGTTAATCACTCTTTATCTTTGGGGTTTCATATATATGCAGACATAAAAATGTGAATCTTTACTCTATACCCAATCTGTTTTCCAGGTGTTAAATAATTCCTCTCTATCTTTTGTCTTTCCATACATGGTATGTTGTTTTGTGAGGGGTTATGGGTGTTAATATGGTCGCCCGTCTTGTTTTTGGTATGGTAATTGAAGTTCTTGGTTTTGACCGGCCAGGCTTTGTCAGGATTTGGGTGGTTGTAGTTTCTTTCAAAACTCTTTGCCCTGCTTAATAACTTTGCATGTGTTGCCCTTGATCCACATATATACATTTCTGCATTCATGTGGCTTTGTTAGTTTTTGTGAAAGAATTGTAGTCTACTGAGTCAAAGTTACTAGAGAACAATTCTACCCCAGCGAATTACGTTTTGTGCGAAGATCTGGAAACATGGCACACATCCGTTCCAAAACGGTAAATCTAGAGATCGGAAGCGAACCGTAAATTTTGTCCCCAAGCAAATTTTGGTTAGAGAAAATGTACAGATTCAGTCCTTATGTTCATAGAAATGTGTTTTGCATCAATAATTTGTACAGTAATATTTAGTTGTACTATGTTTATACCTTGGAAGGATGAGTTTGTTATCTATAGAAGCCTACTGCCTACCCCTAGCGTTCCATAATTTAGACATGTGGCGTACCACATTCCCATTACTCGTATCAGTACCAGTACAATCAACATGCCAGGTAACATAGGGTTAGCGGTCTCAGTTGTAAATAGGAATTTAGCTGAAAATTCAAACTTAATAAGACTAATTCAGGTGAGTGAAGTTTGACACTGAAATTGAATGAAAACAATTTTCATCAATGCCTATAGTAACCAATAGCCCTCTCTATTCCTCTAGGAAATATTATCATTGAAATATTGCATGTTAATGTTACTCCCACAGAACAAAATTTTCCATGAAATGGAAAAGTAATCTAGGTAATCACCAAACTTCCAAAAACTAGAAAGTAAGTACATCTAGTCCATGTAATAGGTGGTTGACTATAGCCTAAAGCAAGAGAATAGATGCCCGTTTCAAATTGCAGGCATTTCTAACCTAATGGATCGTAAAGACACTCTTATTGAATCCTAGACAAGAACCATGGATAAAAATCGCTGGAACAATATAAATACGAGGAAGATGAAGTACAAGAAAACAGAGGTTTTCATGTGTGGTTGATGGTATCAGCTGTTAACAGGAATTTAGCTAAAAATCCACTTCCATAGTTTCACATATAACAAGGCTGTGTGTCATCTTCCTCGTATTTAAATTGCTTCTGTGATTTTTATTGATGGTTCTTGGCTTGGATTCAATAAGACTGTCTTTGAGATCCATTAGTTTATAAATGCTAATTTGAAATTGGTGTCTATTCTCTTTCTTTATGGTTGATCACCTGTATTTGGGCTGGATGTTATTACTTTTCTAGCTTCTGGAAGTTTAGTGATTGGTGAGATTACTTTCCATGTTATGGAAAATTTTGTTTGGTGGGAATAACATTAAGATGCAATATTTCCATGAAAATATTTCCTAGAGGAACAGAAAGGGCTGTTGGTTACTGTAGGCATTGATGAAAATGGATTTCAGACTGTTAACTTCCAGTGTTAAACTTCCCACACTTAAGTTGGTTTTTTCATGGCCTTGTCCCATTTGGGCCATATCTTCCTGCTATTTGATATGTTTAGTTCTTTGCTTAGAGACATGTCATGTACTGTGTTAATTTGAGCCTGTTGCGCAGGTAAAACTCATTACTATTTGGTATGCATTAGTTCTGTGCTTAGAGACACGTTATATGTTCGCTTACATCAGTAGATATTACTATTCTAGGTTTGCATCTTTCCACATTGGAAACTTGTGAGTGTGATCTTGACCAAAGTGAGTGATAGAACGTAGTAGTAAAAGCATTTCCACTTTCCTAAAGCTGTTGCATTATGGATTCTTGGTTCCTTTTTTTCTTTTGTAAGACGATATGATGTTTTTTCTTTTTGATAACTGGGTGGTTCAGCCTAGCTTACACGTACCTCGACTAATCCCAGGGTCTATATACTCCCCGTTACACACATAGACCAGGCAAAACCAATATCCCATGAGAACCATGATATCTTGTGCAGGTAGCTCCAAAAAGTTAAGAAGAGTTGAACTCAAGATCTCATCTTCCTTAGTAAGAGTCTTTACCAACTCATCTACCCCTTGGGGTTAAGACGATACGATGTTAGTATTAATTAGATTATTAGAGCATCCTCATTTGGCTCTCTTCTTTAACTTTTGAGTTAGAATAGAGAGTCAAACTTCCAAAATAAGTCAAAATCAGGATCACCAAATGGTTGATTAAATTGGTTAAGCTTCTAACTTTGTTACAGTATCTCACCAAATTTGGTGAGGCACTGTTCACTCACCAGGGCACTATTCACACATTTTTTATGCAAAATGTGTTTTTGAAGTTAAATTTGGTGTTCCTGATAAGGATGCTCTTACGAGGGCTAAGTTCTCAGGAGTCGAGCTCTACCCATACCCAGTGCTTTAAAAGAGAGCTATACAACTACCGGGTCAAATCCCAAGGTTGGAATCGAGGGATTTTGGCAAAAAAGTTTTCAGAAATATAAATGAAAATGCGCAAATCTGGGTTTAAATTTATTTGGAACTATCCACTGCGCGAGTGTTTCACATGGTATATGTTGAGTCCCCACAGACCTGCCGTCCCGATGTGTGCATATTTGTCTGGTGCGTAGCATTGCTCATTGGTAAAAAGGCAAGTCATGGTCTTTCGATTGGAGACCAGCTTCGATGTAGCAAGTAGTCTTGAGAGGGTTTAACAATTAATTGTTGACAATGCTTCATGTCATAGTAATAATGAGTTAGTAGTTTCTAAAGTTAAGCGAACAGTAACACACTAAATTTGTTAAGTTACTGTAGCAAAGTTAAGAAATCTTCAATTTGGTGTGTTCGTTTGGTGATGCTGATAATGGGTAGTTTTGAAGATTTTGTATTGTAACTTAAAAGTTAGTTTGAGTATCCTGATATTGATGCTCTTTCAGGTAGAGGATAGCCAGTACCTTAATATTAACTGTACAATTTTGTTGTGTAGCAGACCAAATTATTGGGGAATTTCACATCTTAGAGCATCTCATCAGGGGAGGTAAATCCCCCTGATGGCTAAGTTGTTGAGTGAAAGGAGAAAAAACCCCCCCAAAATCAGACTCAAACAATTTTTTTGTAAATCTGCAAAAGATATATAACTTTGCTACAGTAACTCGGTAAATCCTTTGAGACACTATTCACAGGTTAAAGCAATTCTCTCTCCCAACTTCCTGGATGAAGTCTGATTTTGTGAGTTTTTGAAAGAGTGACTTGTTAATTTATAAAAAGTGTTTTTGAGGTTAAGTTTGATCCAAGTTTTATGAACAATGCTATGGGTACCCCAAAAATGCACCCCAAATGCACACCAGGTGATGTGGCGAATGGAAAGCCACTTATATTTTTGGGTGGGCTCCACGTTGGGCTTCTCTCCACCACACAACTCACTTGGTGTGCATTTGGGGTGCATTTTTAATGTACCCATAGCATTTTTGAATTTTTATTGAGCCTGATGAGGATGCTCTTACTAGGAGCTTTCCAAAGCACACTTCATATTTTAGAAAAAGTTAAATTAACCCTAACTCAATCTATGAACAAGAGTTGCATTTTCTTGATAGGAGTTGAACTCGCATTCTCATTTTTCTTGACTACAGCTGCCCCACCGGTGCGCCTACTGTCTCGGTTGCCGGCTATCTTTTTGCTATTTGACTATGGGGGCTAATTCTTCAGTTATTTTCATGGATGTTTTTATTTTTTCTGATAAGTCAGTTATTTTCATGGATGTACTTTATTGTTTACTCCTTCCGTCTCAAATTGTTTGTCCGTTTTAGGAACCCATGCATTTTGCACAAAAAAAATAATGCATCAGCATTCATTTTTCTTCAAAATTTCTACACCGATTTAAATCTCTCATTGAGTAAAAAAAATTGGTGTAAATTTTCTTCAAAAGAAATTCTCATAAATACGTCATTTTTTACGTGTAAAATGTATGCTTTCCCAAAAGAGGCAAGCAACATGAGCCAATATGGGACGGAGACACGGAGGGAGTAAAATATTGCTGTCAACACAGAAAGCTAAAGAAACCTCTCAACTTCAGATTGTGACTTCTCATTTTGAGGACCAGTATAAAAATCGAATAGATTTACAGATAATTTTTCCATTTCAATTCAATAATTCCTTTTGCACCGACAGGAATGTACTGACGGCGTTGTGGACGTCGTTGTGGGTCCCAACCGATCGATCCGAGCCGTTCTCAAAATCGAATTCTGAGTGGGTCCACGCGGGAATCGAGGCAATCGGACGGCTGTATGAGCTCGATTCAAAACCATCTCATTTCATTCAAAAATTTTCCTAACGCTGTCGGTGCGTGGTCGGTGCATTTCCGTCGGTGCACGTAGAAGAGTTCATTTCAATTGGAATTAACTGATTTGTAAAGAGAGAATATTTTATGCCGGCGTGGGTTGGAAACCTGTCCTTTTCTTTTCCATGACCGTCTTTGAGAGTTCCATTATGTATTACGTAATTGTTAATTTTAACGATTGATCTTGTGGGGCTTGCAGAGTAATACATTTACACAAAAAATTAACTTGATCGGACATCGACATGTATATCAAAATTTGAATTTTGTTTTGTAAAATAGGAGGTCGTTTTATATTTAAAGTTAAACTGTTCATGACCTTCCATTTCATGAAAAAAAAAAAAGTCAAATTCTATATAATCTATCGAGATCCAATCAAGCTGATTTTCTGTATTGGCGTACTACTTTGCGGGCTTTACAAGATGAATGATTCAGATTTACAGAAATAAATTCACGACGGGACCCATATATAGCAGTGGGTGAAAAAAGACGATTTTCTATTGGCGTTGTAAAAAATGTTTTCTCATTTAAAAATTCAGTTGTTGAAAAGTTATCTAATCTCGAGACAAGGTAGGACATGGTTGAAGAACTTTCAAAGCACCTTGGACCTTGCTTTTATAAAGCATTAAAGCTTATGATTTTATCACATGCGAAATGTGGAAAAGGTGCCATGGGCCCGGATTTATGCATGGAAGGATATGGCGCAGCCCACAGCCTCCCTCTTGGAAATTTATGGTCTGAATTTGCTGAAGTTCTTTTAATGGTAAGGGCATTTCTAGTGCACTATCTAAAAGAGTTATCTAAAGTACCCAAACTAATTACCAAAAAAAATTCAAAAAATGGTTTCTAGTGCACAAAAATTGACTCTCTAAAATCTTAGGTGGCATCCCTCACTACTTAAAGTGTCCTAAGTGATTATCTAAATTTGGAGAGAGACTTAAGGAGAGAGAAAGAGGAGAGAGAAGGGAAGGAGGAGAGAGAAAGAGAATAGAGAGAATAACTTTAAGGAGAGAGAGAGGAGAGAGAAAGGAAAGACTTAAAGTTAATGAACATTTTTAGGGAGCCTCATTAAAGTGCATTGCTCCTTTAGCTAGCTAACTAAGTTCTTAGCACAAAAAATAGAGTCCCACATGTGCTTAGGTGTACACTTTAGCAAATATTTTTTAGGTAGTGTATTAGAGGTGTTCTAAGAATATACTTTGACTGGTAAGAAAGTGTTTGCGAATCTGGATCATTGAAAACACTTTTGGACTGCTGAGATGCGACGCTGCACGGTGCAACGCACTTAGTACGCTACACGGTCACAGTGTCCCCGATTTATCTTCTGTATCTCCAATATCTTTTTTTTTTGGTCAAGAGTGTTCGAGCCTCTAATTACCTTTCTGGTCCGATCAAAGGCTGGCGATCCACTACGGGATTAGGGGGTTTATAAGAAATTACTTTCTTGCAGCTCGCCCCCAAAAAAAGATTTTGGTCATTATTTGGAGAGCAAATCTAATAACCAACCGGACTAACCCATATATGCTATTACCAAGTGCTTACCACTCTAAACTGAGATACAGATCTGGAAAGGCAAAGTACTTCTGGCAAATCTTAAATAACGGTAGTGGATTGTGTAGCAGCACCAGAAACAGTGTAGTGGTAGCAGGAGTATCAAATGATACATAGTAGCAACTAGGTGGCATGACAGTGAATTTTTTTAAATCATTTTTTGGTGCTAAGGCACCTAACAAACTGTAGCGGGTGAAATATTGGATTAAAACCATTACGTAGCAGAAATCAGTTGATACAGGTGTCAATTTTGGGTAGGGCCTGTATACTGAGGTGTAGCAGTATCGGAGGACCGAAAAATCGCTACGTAGTGGCTGATATGCTACGTACATAGGCAGCTCCACCCTTTGGGATGGATGGTCAAATGAACACCCTAAAATATATTTTTTTCCCTGAATTTTACTAGTAGTAATTTTGTTTTAGGCTTTATTCGATCACTCAACCTTATATTTTTGAACACCTATCAGTTCACACAATTCGTTATTGACCACCTAATACATTAGCTTAAATAAGGAAGGTACGTAATATTCCTACTTACAGCAAACCAAAACCTCTTGCAAATCCAGCAAAACCCACATCAATCCTACTTCTTTTTTTTTTTTTTTTTTTTTTATTGTGATGTAGCAACCACCCCATGGCATGGTCATATTAGACTCGCTGATAGGGATGGAGCTAGGATTCTAACTCGGAGGTGGCACACAAAATCAATATTGTCCCTCTTTTTGTCCCACAAAGACAACCTAATGTAAAATGACTAGTAATTTTTGGATAAAAATCTCAATTAGTTATTTAATGTTTTATCAATAAATGCAAGAAATCATGCACGAACGAGGTAGAACAATGAATCTTCACCAGCACTGCTACATACCCAGAAAGTATACCTAGAAAGTACCCCTAATTTGAAATTCAATGGTCTAGATTCACTTGAAGTGAATCTCAAGTGAATCTGAACCATTAAATTTCAAATTCTGAGTACATTCTGGATACCCATTTTGGGTATCTAGACTTTCTTTGTTATGGTCACCAGTTTTGTTCTTGGAATGGTATCTTAAGTGCTTGGTTTTGACTGGATTTGTTGCTTGTTGTTAGGACCATAGGCCAAGGTCTCAAATTTATTGACACTTGCATGACAAATCATACATTTAATTGTATCCCCAATTATCGAGTTGTAATTTATTTTTCTTTTATTTTAGAGTGTCTGTATAGGTTGTGGAAGGAATTGAATGTGTCTTGTAACGACGGACCGTGAGTGTGTGGTCATTCGAAGTGCACGGCGTGAATTTTGACGGGAAGCCACCATTGAAATATGAGAGGCAAGAGAAGATTTTGAGAGGGTTCTCAATATTGAGTCTTGGAGTAAAACTTATGCATCGTTAATCAACGCAATTAACTCCAAGAAGTTTCTACATATTCGTTCTCAACTTTTTTTTAGTTTTCCTTTGGTAGACCGAAGGGTATTGGAAGGCATGTGGATTCAAGGCAGCAGCGGTCAATCACTAGGTGTGGTGTACAAGGATTCGGCAGGTACATCTTAGAGCGATTGTGAGCGATTCAAATCGCAGGGTAAGATTATTTGTAACTACACAATGGGTTTATAGTTGATTGATTCCTTCCCGTGGTTTTTTCCCGTATTGGGTTTTCCACGTATATCTGGTGTTCATCTATTTATTTGCTTTCTGTTTGTGATTAAGTCATACATTGATTGATGTTATTTTATTTTATTTGTTTTTATAAAGAAAACTAACAAATTATTAAACCTAGGCGATCTAGGATTTTTCAGTTGTAATTTCTTTATAAACTCTTTGCTCTGCTTAATGGGTTTACAGGTGTAGCCCTTAAATCTTAATGCGTTCATACGTATATAGAGATTTCTGCGTTCATGTGCCTTGCTAGTTTCTTTGAAAGAATGGTGCTACGTGCTGTATTGAATCCTGTATTATTGTTCCTTGGTAGTACTATTGAAAATGGGTACGTATAAGAGGGATATCTTTGGGGTTTCCTACATATGCAAACATAAAAATGTTTTTCTGGGTGTTAAATAATGACAGATGGTAATGCCAAAACTATTTTTGATTGTGTCACAACTCCACTGTACTCTTTCTAACCTATGAACAAGAAGAGTTGCATCTTCTTGATAGGAGTTGAATTCACATTCTCATTGTCCTTAACTACATCTACACAACCGTTACGCCAACTGTCTCGGTTGCCAGCTACGATTTTGCTATTTGACTACGGGGGCTAATTCTTCAGTTCTTTTCATGGATGTTTTTATTTTTTCTGATAAATCAGTTAATGTATTTTCATGGATGTACTTATGGTTTTCTTAAAATATTGCTGTCAACACAGAAAGCTACAGAAACCTATCAACTTCATACCGTGACTTCTCATTTTTAAACGGGGTGTTGTAGGGTGCCTTTGTAGTGAGGCATCCGAGCCTCGTTGATCTTGGTTATCAACGGCTCAGATTTCATCTTGCCAATGAACAGCTCGGATCTACAAAGTGTCGAGATGAAATCAGGACCATTGAAAACCATAGTTGATGACTCAGATGTCGAGGATTTAAATATCGGCCGATATGCGACATATTGGCTGATACGTAGAGGTTTTTCAAGGGACCGATACTGATATTTACCGATATACGATCCGATACAGACTGATATCGGGATACATAGCGGTATCGGTAATATTTGACCGTATTACCGATACCGCTACGATCCCTATACCATGATTTAAAACCTTGTCGCACTACAGAGGCGCCCTACACCACCCTGGATTCTGGACCAATTGCAGTTCTTTATAAAACCTAATAGATATACAGATAAGTTTATCTATTTTAATTAGGAATTGAAGTCGTAAACTCCCCTCTTGGGGGACGCCTCTAATGGCATATGCACTGCCTCTGCTGCTTATGACTCCTTGAGCAAAAATGTGTTGGATGTAAAGGGATGGAATTGGTTATGGAAGATTAAAATGCCCCAAAAGTTTAAAACTTTCCTTTGGCTCATTTTACATAAAAAACTTCCTACCAATTTCCTCCGAGCTAGGAGAGGTATTACTCCTACGGATCTTTGTCCAAGGTGTAATACTTCCCCGGAAACTATTGAACATCTTTTCAGGGAATGTCCCAAAGCTAGAGTGATTTGGGAACTTATCCCCTCGGGTCGAGTAATGAGAGATAGATTTGACAACTCTATCTCGGATTGGATTTCTTCAAATTTTAAAAAGAAACGTATTTTGTCTTTTGGAATTGAATTACCTTGGAATATCATATTCGGCACTACTCTGTGGCAAATTTGGAAAGACCGCATCAAAAAGAGTTTTGATAACATAGAGTCGTTGCCTGAAGTTAGTTCCAAGAATATTCGTTCATATGCTTCCGAGATAGATCTAGCTTTCAAATCTATGCTTGTTATTGGCCCTATGAGACATAGATTAATTCCTTGGTCTCCTCCTCCTACAGGTTCTTTAAAATTAAACACGGATGGATGCTGGATGGAAAGCAATAGGAAAGCTGGCTTTGGTGGGCTATTCCGGAATGAGCAAGGAACGTGGGAGCTGGGCTTTTATGGAAAGAAGATAGCCTCCTCTAGCTTGGAAACAGAAATATGGAGTATCTACCGTGGACTCACGATAATCCTGGAAAAAGGTTGATCCAATACCCGAATCGAGTCGGACTCTCAAACTGCAGTAACACTTTTCAATGAAGAAGCTAGTGTGAACCATCCCCAAAGCAACATCATTAATGATGGTAAATATCTCCTTAGTCGTACGGGAAGTAATCTCACTCATACTTACCGAAGCGCCAACGAATGTGCTGATTGTCTTGCTCATATCGGAGCTGAACAAAACGAGTCTCTGGTGGTGTTGAGCAATGCCCCACTGGAGGTTCGGGAATACCTCATAAGGGACCAAACTAACATTAGGCTACTTCTGGATTAGCTTGTGGCTTATGGATAGTTTTTTGGGTTCCTGTACCTGCAACTTGTGTAACCTTATTCCTGCACCTCTGATGCAGTTTACTCTGTTCTAAGTTTAATATATTTCCGATTTACCAAAAAAAAAAAAAAAAGAAGTTCGTAAACTGATTTGTAAATTCGGTTATTGAAAAGTTGTCTAATCTCGAGACATGTGTAGAAGTATAGTACATATATGGTTGAAGAGCTTTCAAAACTCTTTGGAACCTGCTTTTGTAAAGCATTAAGCTTATAATTTTGCCAAAAGAGAGAAACAAAACAGTACAAGATGATTAGTAAACATGCATAACTATTGTTAATAAGCATTCTAAATCCCAGCAGTATTTGTGATCCACTCCACAAATGCGATTAGCATACTGCTATTTTCGTCGCGTAAAATCATCAGTCTTCTTTGATCAAGGAGTCAGAAGCGGAGCAGAGTTGAGGTCTGCACTTCAGGACCTCGTGTACCTTTCCCGGTCCGGGATCGGCCGGGAAAGGTACACACGATAGTTTGGAACTTCTCATCAGCATCCTCACCCACTTCACAGCACAAATCCAAATAACCACGACCAACCACCTTCGTTTTCATCCGGACGGGCATCCACCGTTCGCTGTATTTTTCGTTGTTGTATTGTTGACTGTTGTAATATTCAACAGCTCTTTTTGCAAAAACTGCCCCACGGATCAAGGAACCTGGTATATCCTTGGTCAGACTTGCGTTGCACAAATTCTGCGCATCGCTTTTCTGGCCCAGATCCCACCACGAAACACACTGTCAGGGATATCCTCGCGAGAGTACTCCTGACGCTGTTCTTGGGTCAACTGTCAAGCCGCCCCTTAAACTGTCAGGGATATCCACGCGAGAGCAATCCTCCTGCCGCTGTTCTTGTGTCAAGCCGCCCCTTTGTTTCGATAGTGAACTCGGCGATATAAAGCCGTCCCCATGGTTCCCGAGTTTTTTTCTGCGACACCCATCGTGTTCGGTTAGGTGACTTCGCCGCAGATCTTCTTTCTGGGGAGAGAAAACAAGAGATTGAGAGAGATTAGGGTTACGCAACGCCTGAGCCCTTTAAAAAGGCACCCTAAGCTTATGATTTTATGAATTTATCACATGCGAAATGTGGGAAAGGTATAAGCCAAGGGCCCTGATTTATCTTCTGGATCTCCGATATCACATGCGAAATGCGCGTCGTGGGTCAAAGAGTGTTCGGGCCATCTAGTCCCCTCCTTGGTTCGGTTAAGGTAGGCGATCCAATCCCGAATTAGGGGGTTGACAAGAAAATACATTCTTGCGGCCCACTGGTCATTATGTAGAGAGCAAATCCACCAACCATACAACCGGACTAACCCATACTATCTGCTCCTACCAAGTGCTTACTACTCAAAACTAAGATACAGATCTGGAAAGGCAAAAGTACTTCGGAAAATATATAGTGTTACATAAAGTGAAGTTGTTGCATTTTTTTTTTTATATGCTTTCACAGTGTTTGAAATAAGGTTTTAAATAGAGGTAACGGGCTGCGTAGTAGTACCGGAAATAGTGTAGCAGTAGTGGTAGTTCCGAATGATACACAGCGGGAACCGGGTGTCACGACTATGATGTTAAAAAAGTTATCTTTGGTGCCACGACACCTGAACCAGCCGTAGCGGGTGAAAATTAGATAAAAACCAACAAGTAGCGGAATCGGCCGATACGGGTGCAAATTTTGGGTAGGGCTGGTATACCAAGGTGTAGCGGTTCCAGAGTATCGAAAAACCGCTACGTAGCAGCTGATAGCGCAACAATCCACTGCCACAGCTCTCCACTTTAATCTTGAGTGCCTCCGACTTCCAAGGAAAATTGAACCTTAATTACCATGTCGAAGGCATAGATCTGCCCTTACCACTAGGGGTACTGGAGGGGTGTGTTTATCCATCCATCCTACCCTTAGCAAATTGTCCGGCCCAAATTGGGATCCGGGAACCTTATAGCACCCATCGTGGCTGTCCAACTTAGCAATCAATGGTCTGGATTTGCAGTTGTAAGAAAGCAACTGCAAATCCAGACCGTTGAAAACACTTTTGGACGGCCATGATTGAGAACTACAATCTTGTAGCGCTTTGGCGCGCTACAAGGTCCCCAAATCCACCAAATTGCGCCCCTAGTTCCGAGTCTTCTGACTATCCATTTGATGCAGCGCAGCCTATGGAAACGAAATCGATCGTGCAAGAGAAACACGAACAAAAAGATCGACCCAGAGGTACTCCCTCCTTAAACGATCAAAGTATGAGTAAAACTCGTTTTCTTTAATTCAATAACAACCAACCTCTGCCGTAGGGCTTACAAGCATATAAATAAGGTGAAAGAAACCCTAATTAACTTAGGAAACCTTTTTAAGGTCGCTAATCAACCCTAAATCGGAATAAATACGAAAATTACCAAAAAAGGAAAGTTCTGATTTGACTAATAAATCAGAAACTAGAAAGAATTATAAGGTTGCCAAAACAAACGGCGAATAAAACAGAGTTTCCTAACAAAAGTTATTAGCGATCTAAATATTACTATAAACGGCAAAATTGGCCTTTTCGGGGCCTAAACAGCGACGAACGCCCGAAATCCATCGTGCATCATCTTGCATAGCAAACTGACTACTGATCCTTGGGCCGATTCCAATGGACCGTGCGAAATTCAGCCCATTCTGACAACGTCGATTCTTAGGCCTTTTTAGGCCTACGTGGACGCAACCGGTCCAACCACGTTGACGCAACCCGGTCTGCATCACCATTCCTTGATAAATCTGAACACGGAGACACTGTCTGTAATTTAGAAGTCAGTCCTCTCGATATCCCATCTCTCAATGCCCCCCATGCTTTTAGGCCTTAGCTGAGTTTCCTAAATTAAGTAGCCATGTTCCAATAACAAAAAACTAGTCTTGTTTTAACTCAAAAACCATTTTATTCCACTAACAAAAAACTCTCCCAAAAAACTAGTTTTGTTTTAACTCAAAAACTACCCTATTCCACTAACAAAAAAGCTCCAAAAAAAAACCAACTACCCTTTACAATAAACTACAACTAAAAAACCCAAAAAACACTTTAGTGGAACAAGTTGCAGATTTAAACTACAACTAAAAATTTAAAAAACCAAAAAACCAAAAAACAAGTTAGTGGAACACCCCTATTTAAAAGTCACTTTTAAATTTCGTCTTCATTAAAAAATACTTGTGTTTGTTGGTTTTGCGTCAAACTTTTGTGACTTATTGGTTATCCTTGACGAGGGAATCGAAAAAGTAAAAAAATATGACCGAAACCTAATTTTTTTTGGGAAAAATGTCCAACTTTTAGCCCTTTTAGACGAATACTAAAAGTTAGTCCTCTCCAAAAAAAAAAAAAAGGATAAAACTCCAAACGATCTACTTTGTTTATATAATTGTATGCTAAAAATCACAAAAGACTGGAGTGTTCTTATCCTTTTTTTACTCTACTTAACTCAATGTAATTGTTCGGAAAAAGAAGAAGCAAGAAATGAACAAATACATTATGTAATTGTAATTTTCGGCAAAAGAATTTGACCCAACAGTATCACAGTGAAATTAGATGTCAGGAGAAAGGAGATTAGGAGTTCAACTCCTCATTAGGGGTGCACAAGAAAACCGAGTCCTCATCCAAGGTGTTAATAATTATTTTTATCATACTGCTTTTCCCAAGCAAAAGAAAAAGAGTAGTGATAATACTAAAACTGTTTTTGATTGTGTCAAAACTTCAATGCATAAAGAGTTTGTACTTTACACATGAGTACAAACATTTCATGTACTTGTGTTTTGGTAGAATCAAAATTAATTTTGGCATTAGCACTATCCAAGAAAAATTGTTCATTTTCCACCCCAGCTGCTAATCTAAGTTTTCTTAACAACAATGATTTCAGATAAAAAAAATTAATAATAATAATAATAAATAAATAAATAAAATTTTCACCGGGTAAAAGAAAAATTGTGCATTTCGCACCCCCACCTTTGAGGATCTTTCATGTGAATCCTTATTTGGCCCTCCATGTCGTGTTAAGAATGCCGCTACGCGCACACCACATACGCGCACCAGCACATCCCGATCGTCCATTTCAAGAATCAATGGTCCGCATTTAAAATAATTTGTTCGCGCAAACAAACAAATTGTTCGCGTGAACAATTCATTTAAAATCCGGACCGTCGAAAATGCGCACGGACGGCCGTCCGTGCTGGTGTGCATTTGGGGTGCACGCATCTTTTTCGTCGTGTTAAATGACGTCCAATACGATTTTTTTATCCACCATGCAAAAAATCAAGTAGATCAAATATTGGTATGTAAGTGAGAGGACCATAGTTATTAGTGAGAGGACCGTAGTTATTACTAAAACAAAATGAAGTGTAAAAGTATATGTTTTTTTTCTTTTTTTTGTTTTTTAAATTAGATGTCCAGGTTAGCTTGCGCATCTCGAATAATTCTGAGGCATTGGAGGTAATAACTGGACATAACCTCTAGTGGCCCAAGAGGTTGCTCGCTAGAGGAATCGAACCTGAGGATTTTAGGTAGAAGAAGCAACTCTCCAAATCTTGTAAAAGCATATGTTGCTCCATTACACTTAAATTTCACTTGTTAAAGCATCACCATCAGGGGCATCATGTAACACCCGGATTATCTCAAATATTTTATGCGTTTTCACATGATATTAGCGGACTCATTTGTGTACGCGAATTATGAGTGGTTTGGAATAATTATGTGTGGCTTGGGGTGATTATGAGATTTGGGCTTAAATCTAATAGCTATGTAAGTTGGAGGGGTGAAGTGTAATTTGGGCATAAGATATTTTTCTCTTTTTTCCCTTATTGGGCTGATGATTAATCAGAGAAGAGGGAGAGAGAGAGAGAGAGAGGGATGTCGGCAGAAGAAGAAGAAGAAGAAGAAGAAGAAGAAGAAGAAGAAGAAGAAGAAGAAGAGGAGGAAGAGGAAGAACGAAGAAAAATTGGGGAAAACCCAAAATTAAGGTACGAATTGAAGTTTGATTTCCGAAATTCTTGATATATGTTGCTCATATACAAGTTAATCACTGATTTTGCATCTCATAAGAGTGATTTGGGGTTTGTTTTTATGAAACTCGTGAAAGGAAGGTGAAGGGTTCACTGACTGGTTTTCTGAAAAATCACATCTGCCATGGGTTTTGACGAATTTTAAGACATGGTTCTAGAAGTCGAAATTTTACGAGATTTTTACAGTGGATACCCATGGATGTTTTCTGCTTTGTGTAAAAATTTCAGAGTTTAATTCGAAGTACAGAAAATATGAAAATTCGTGAATCAATCTGCTGTCGGGTTCGTGTTTGTGCAGACAGCACTGACATGCCTTGGGAAAACAGTTATAACTTCTAGCGTGGGTATCCGATTGGCACACCGTCTTTTGATTCTGAAACTAGACTCATATACCTTCGATTTGATGTATGGTTTATGCTCTAATTCCTTCTGGAGAATAGCAGTTTTTAGTTTGAAGTTGGAGAAAAATCTGTTTCGTGGAATTTTCAGCAAGTTCTGGGTCTGTTTGGAGGTTGTTTAAAAATAGTTACGGAGCTCAGAAAATTCTGAATTCTGGATATGATGATGAAGTGTGATTCTGGAGTTTGTGGTGAAAATTTCGTGGGAATCGGATAAGTAGATTAATTCTGAAAATTCATAGAGCGCAGCACTGTTGAGTTGTAGAATACATTTTCATGCATTTCATTTGCATTTGGGCATGAGTTTTAGTAGTGAGCTTATGGGTGATATATAATTGTTATTATAGGTGATGTAATCATAAGAATGGTCGTGGTTATGCTTTCGGTGCGTGGAGGTTAAGTTGATAGCAGAGTTTGTCCTTTTGTGGCAGGTGAGAATGTACAGCCTCTATAATAAATAGAAATGTGTAGTGTTTATGTGGTGTTTTCAAATGTGTGGTGTGATTATTGATGTTTTGAAAACTCTCCTTGTGATTTTTGTATAAGTTAAAAGTATTGTGTTTGGACGGATTAAATGATTTTCAGTGATGGATCAAATGATTTCTGGTGGGTGAAAAGAGAATATTTTATGCCTCTTGTGCCAATGTTTAGTTTGCAAGGTTGGCAACTTGCATTCGTGGGCTGTGCCATCTGGCTGTGTGCCAGCATTTTAGCCAAAAAGTTACAAGGTTGGCATCTTGTAGCGTGGGCTGTGCCAATATTTTAGTTTGCAAGGTTGGCAACTTGCATTCGTGGGCTGTGCCAAATGTGAGCAGTGCAAGCTTAGTTCTTGCTTTCTGTGTGGGCTGCACCTACCATTGGTGATAAAGAATGGCCCTCGTCACCGCCACTATATGTGAGCCTGTGAGCGAGGTAACGGTACCGTCATAACTCCCGGTCGTGAGGTTAGCGACTCGTTGGCACATTGGGTAAATTGTTTTGATATTATTTTATTCTGTGAAAGAAAATGTGAAATATTTTGCAAAACTTGCAGAGGTGTATTGATGAAATGGGCCGGTGGGCCGTGTTTTTGAGATGAGCCGATAGGCCGTGTTTTTGAGATGGGCCGGTGGGCCATGTTTTGAGATGAGCCGGTGGGCTGCATTTTTGAAATAAAAATATGGTGGACTATGTTTTTGAGATAAAAGTGTGGGGTGTGATGTTTAAAACTGTGATCCATCTAAATTGTTTAAGCAAATGTGTTGGTGTGTTGTTTATACATCGATCCATCTAAATACTTATCATTTCCATTTATTATGTTGCTAAGGTACATTCTCCTGTAACCTTTTTGGTTGCAGATTTCCAGTTGAGCTAGACGTCGGTCCACTACAGTGCCAGGGTGCCAGTCAGGTGTTCATAGAGATTGAGTTTTATAATTTTGTCAGTTAGAGGGTGTTGTAGAATGACTATATAATGTGAGGTTGGTGTGGTTCAGTACAAGTCTAATATGGTTGGCTGTACAAATGATGTGGAGGTGTGAACACCTGTTTATTTTTATTGGTTCTGCTGCGAGGTGTAGTCTAATTTTGAGTATTATTTTTGTGAGAAGCCGGAAAGGCGTACAGGTGGTGTCAGGTGTCCTGTCACTTTGTGCAAGTTTTATTTTGCCAGAGTGGGGTGTGACACATCAAATCTCCTTGATGGCTAATTTGATGAGTGAAATCAGCCTCAACAAAAAGTTAGCTGACTTATTTTTTTTGTCTTTATTTGATTTTTTTTTTTGCTTATTTAGTTTTGCATCAACTTTTTGTGTATTTTTTGTTCGTCTCGGCAATAGGAATAGAAAATATAAAAAATTATGATCGAAGCTTATATTTTTTTGAATAAAGACAAAAATAAGTCAAAATGACAGATTTTCACACTTTTTTCGATTTTATTCAAAAAATTGAGAGTTCTAATTATATAATCTTTTACCTTTTTGGATTCCTCCCGTCTAGACGAACCAATAATACACAAAAAATCGATGTAAAACTAGCAAATGCAAATGCAAAAGCAAAAAAAAAAATCAAATAAGGAGAAAAAAAAAGTCAAGCATACTTTTTTTAGCCAAAACACACTAGGTAATTTGCAAAACTTGTTGCTACAGTACCTCAATAATTTTGTTAAGCCACTGTTCACAGGTTATTTTTTTTATTTTACTACACTATTCTCTCTCTCTCTCCCTCGCGTTCCGTCCCTCTCACTCTCTTTCTCTGCTTTTTTCTTCTCTCTCTCTCCATCACTCTCACTTTTTTTAATACCGGTACTTTTTTAGAGCAAGTGCACCAATAGATAGCTATAAATGCTCCTCAAGAGTGCAAATTTGCATTTTTCCTATCCTCACTTGGCCTTCCTACTACACCAATCCTCTCTAAATGTAAATGTATCCCAATAAAATAATGCAAAGTAAGAAGAGAGGAGAGAGAAGAGAAGGAGACAGAGAGGAGAGAGAGCGAATAGAAGATGACAGAGAGGAGAGAGAGAGAGAATAGAAGATGATTTAATTATTCAATTGCTCCTCAACAGTGCCCGGCTATTGATACCGAGCCCCAGCCACCAAATGTATTTTACCTTCCCTTTTAGCTTGTCTGGTGCAGCACAAGTTTTGTGATTTGTGAGGTAAAATAGCCAAAAACAGAGTTTTAGCTTGTCTTGTGCACTTGCTCTTATAGAGTGAAGTATAGTTGCACAACTCCTCAACCGAAGAGAATAGCTTTTTAGGAAAAGATAAATTTTTTTTATCAGACTTGAGGAAAATAGTAAAATTTGGATAAAGAGTCTAATTTTGTAAAATTTTTAAACAAGTGACTTGTTAAATTATAAAAGATGTTTTTGAGGTTAAATCTGGTATTTTTTTAGTAAGGCCGATAAAGATGCCCTTAATAAGTTGTGTGAATTGTCAATGTTCCATGGCAAAAGTCAAACTGACGATTTACTTGTGTCAAATACGATGCCATCAAGTCTTCAGCTACATGGAGTATTAAATTAATTTGATTTTTTTTATGATGAATAATTATATTAAAACCTACAAAATGAATTACTCAATTCATTAAATAATATTTTCTCTGTCCCGATTTTTTTGATCTATTTACGAGCACGTATGTCATTTTTCAATGCCTATATCTTTTAATTTATAATTTTTTTTATAATTTTGAAAACTTTATCGAGTAGAATTTATCGAGAACTATTAAACGAGATCTATATTAAATATATAACATTATGCATTTAAAAATATAAATAATTTTTTAAAGTGTTGTAAATGGTAAAAATGGACCCAAAAAAATTCGGAACGGAGGGAGTATTTCAGTAACCTTCATTTTCACTGCAAATCACACGGGAGATCTTCCCATTAAAAAACCTTATATACTCCTATGACAAGGAAACCGAAACTGGAAGAAAGCATAAAAAAACCAGAAAAATGTATGAGAGACAGAGACAACGAAAACTGGAAGAAAATAAAAACTTAGACGTTATGAGTTCGAAATTTGACAATTTTTTTGATCTAGGTTGCAAGTGAGAAATTTCTTGTGAATACTCTATTCCTGGCATAGTTTGTGTATAATATACCTATGGCCTCCTTTGGGTAAAAAACTTAATTTGGATTATTGGTTTTTTGGTTTTTCCTCAAATAATCCAAAAAACCGGATTATTGGTTATTTGTTCTGCACATGACACGTGGCAGCAATAATATGGATTATTGGATTAAGCCTCCTTTGGGTAAAAAACCAGTTTTTGGTTTTTTAAAAAACCAGTTTTGTCCTTATTCAATTTTTTTTTTCGTTCATTAGTTTTGCGTCAAGATTTTGTGGTTTCTGGATTCGTCTTTTTAAAAACCAAAAACTGGTTTTTTACCCAAAGGAGGCCTAAGATTTTTACCCAAAGCACTATGATTTTTTGTACCCAAAAAACCAATAATCTGGATTAAGTTTTTTATCCAAAGGAAGCCTATGACCGGAGCAGGAAGAAAAATAGGAGTAATTGAAGTGTGTATAAACAAAGATAATCCGCCGTGGCAAAAAGGGGAGAGAGAGAGAGAGAGAGAGAGAGAGAGAGAGAAAAAAGCACCTTCCCCTGAATCCCCTCCACTTCCACTTCTAGTTCACTCTTCCACTGTCAACTTTTCTTTACTAGCGTCAAGCCAAAACCCATCAATCTCTCTCTCTCTCTCTCTCTCACACACACACACACACACACACACACTGCAGATGGATCGTCTGTTATTCTTTGCCTCCAACCTCACTCTTCTCCTCTCCTTCTCTTTCCTCTCAGGTGAAAAAAAAAAAACACAAAAATCACACCCCCAATCACTTCAATTTCTTCTTCAAAAATCCTCATTTCGATCGCTGACGACTTTCCCTTTTTGATCCGCAGGGGTAGTAGAATCAACAACGTTCAAGCTCGTCAACAACTGTCGGCACACGATATGGCCCGGGATACTTACGGGCGCCGACAGGACGGTGCTCACCCCAACCGGGTTCACTCTATTAAGCGGCAAATCAAAAACCCTAATCGCGCCTACGGCCTGGTCGGGCCGGTTGTGGGCCCGCACCCTCTGCTCACGCGACACGTCTGGTAAATTCTCCTGCGCCACCGCCGACTGCGGCTCCGGCCAGGTCCAATGCGCCGGCGCCGGCGCTATACCTCCCGCGACCCTAGCTGAATTCACGCTTAATGGAGACCAAGGGCTGGATTTCTACGACGTGAGCTTGGTCGATGGGTATAATCTCCCGATGCTGGTGGTGCCGAGGGGAGGTAATCTTCTACTACTTCTGTAAATAAAGTTTAACATGTTGCTAGGCTGACTTTAATTGTGGGCCCTCTATAATATATATTTAGGATCGGAACTGTTTAATTTATCGGAAATGTTGAGTAGATCACTTGTGTATCAAATTAATTGGATATTGGTAGCCATATGGTTGGATACCATTTATTTTATGAAAATGAATGGCCAATATTATTTAAAGAATAAATTGTAAGACAAATTGGTTTCAATTGTGTGTGTACCGATCTCTTGATGATTGTAATTTTTTGTATCCACAACGTGCTCAACATTCCTGAAAAAATGAACGATTTAGATCTCAAAAGGAGATTTTAGAGGCCACAATTGAGGTCACAACGGGCACCCCAAGTCTAAAGAAAACAATTTAAACATTATGATAATAATCAATTTCTTTTATTTTTGTTATGGCCAGTATTGGTTAGGCTACGATAAGTCAAAAGTCATAATGATAATGCTAAAATATTGTATAACTTGTGATGACTCTCCCCTAAAAAAATGTTAAACAATTCTTTGGGTGTTACGTTTTGTTTTAGTCTTTTTTTAATTATTTTGTTTTAGTCTTTTTTTAATTATTTTGTTTTAAATACAGAAATTAGCAGTAGCTGGGCTGGATGTTGATCAGTCATTCAACTCCATAACAAAGAATACCAAAACTGTGCAACTATCCATATGCAACAGGATATGGATTCATCTCATCAAGAAAGAATTGTTAATAATTTAAAAAAATTAACACAAAACTAACATAGGGATTTTTTTTTTATTTTAATGAAGACAAAAATAATTCAAAAGTATTAAGTCAAAACACCCCTTAGTATGTACTACTAAACTTATAATGGTAAAGTAATGAAAGGATTACAAAAATTTTATTTTTCTTTAAAATGATCCGACAGGTACAAGCGGGGGATGCAGCCCCACGGGGTGTTTGGTGGACTTGAATGTCGGGTGTCCGAAGGCACTGAAGGTGGCGCTTGGGAATACGAGTGACGGTGTGGCGTGTAAGAGTGCGTGTGAGGCGTTTGGGAACCCGGAGTATTGTTGCAGTGAAGGGTTTGCTACGCCGGACACGTGTCAGCCGTCGGCGTTCTCGTTGTTTTTCAAGCACGCCTGCCCTAGGTCGTATAGCTATGCTTATGATGATAAGACAAGTACCTTCACCTGCACCGGCGCCGACTATATGATCATCTTCTGTCCGGCGCCGTACACCAGGTAAAATTACTTCTATAACCCTTCGATAATCTTGTTTCCGTAAGTGGTGTTGTTTTTGTAGAAAGGTGACAGATTGTGGGTGAAATCATTTGAGAAAAATTAATCATTAATAAATTATGAGAAACTTGTGGTTGGAGATATGCCCAACCCCATTTAAAAAGATAAAACCTATACGTAATCTCCAATTTGTTTTGTTGTAATGTTAATAAAAAGGTATACTCTACAATACATGGTGTTAATAACTTAGAATCATAGTATTTGACAATTTGTTGTGATGGTAAGTTACTTTTCAGTGTACATTATTAGCAAGTCCAACAGTTGATACTATAATGGCATTGCCAAAGCCTTTTTTTTTTATTTTTTTTTATCTTGCTACACCGTCAAACACCCAACAAAGTCTAAAATTAGCAATGTTCTTGCTCCGATTTGTTGTCATTTTGGCACAATCTCAAATGCAGACCTTTGGATAAAACCCGTACTATTTTTCAATGCAAACCAAATGGTTTGGATGATATGGCAAGTTTGGCAATTGCCTAAATTGACTAGGAATGATATTGCTAAAATTTCACACTGAATTTGGCACAAGGGTGAGGGTGGAGAGGTTTTACCATTTTGATGCCAAAGTTTGGCTTTGGCATGTGATTTTGCACAAAGGTGGACTTGCTCTGACAATGCAGTGGTACGTGATATTACAAATGCTGTTATGTTTTATCCTAATGTAATTTAAGGATTAAATTTTATTATTTGAAGCTATGAAGCTCGGATACGGATACGAGATACAGATACGATACGATACAGATACGCGGATACGTGATTTTTCCAAAAAGTCGGATATGATACATTGGGGGATACATTGAATATAAAAATAAATATATTATAAATTTATATAATTTTTAGTTCCTAAAATTTCATTAGATAAGTTCACCATTACCGCACAGAAGAAAAAAAAAAAAAAAAAAAAAAAAAAAAAAAAAAAAAAAAAAAAACCTAAAAAAACCCTAAAAAAACGTATCCGATACGTATCGGGAGCGTATCCAAGCGTATCGGTAACGTATCGGAGCGTATCCAAAACGTATCCGAATAATAAGTATCCGTGCTTCATAGATTTGAAGCATAGAGTTGATGGTGATAAATCCAAAGTGTATGTGTCATACAGGGTTATTCAGTACATATTTGTAACTAGGAGAGTCTACACCAAATACAAGCCTGTTATAAGCAAAGTTATGAGGTTTCCGGAATGTTGTGCACTGTTATGTTGTAATTATGAATTGGTTTACCATTAGAAAATCTTAGTCATGATAGTGTATGCACTGTATGGTTATTGTATGTTCGTTTTAGGAGCCTTTGTAGTGAGAAATATTGTGAGATTTTGTGGAATACGTGTTGTGATCTTTTGTGGTATGATTTGCACCCTTTCAGGGGTGTTTATTGTGGCCTTTCTGTTATAGCTATGATGCTTATCATGAATGGTGGCTAGGGGCTGATAGATAGGGTATCACAAATGTCAAGCTTTCTTTGGGAGGCGACAACTGTGATGTTGACGCTTCAAAACGACCTTAAGGCACTCCAACTTGTTCTCCCAAATGCCAAGGCCTGAAGGCCTTTTGGAGAGGCAACTGTGAAGTATAATTTAGGGTTAGCATTAATTAGGGTTTCATTGTTAGGGTTTCCGTTAAATTGTTATTTATCTTTTATGTTCGGGGTAGTTTAGTCTTTTTGTATTATTAGGGTTTCTTAGGTTTTGTCTATTTAAGCTTTGCTCTGTCATTGTAATTGATACATCTAATATATCCGATATATGCAATGCCTTGGTTTGTTTCTCTCCTCTTTGGTTTCTATCAGCAACAAGAACTTTCATAATAATCTTGTTAAGACTGTTACACAGAGCAATTGGGCAGATATGTGTCAGGAATTTTTTTTCGCTTGCAAAATTTCTTTTGGGGAACGTAAAAAACCTTTTTTTTCTTCATGTTACCACTATTAGTTGGAGCAGGATAAATAAAATCGATGGCCTTATTCCCCTCCCTTGTGTGTATGAGACTAGTAAGTGTTGGCAAGATAAGGCCTACTTACCCGGATATGGTTTTCATGCACTAATTGATACGCATCCCCACATATTGCCTGCCCCTGTCATTTTCCAGACCTTCTTTTGCAAAAAATTTTGGTCCCTTACTGGTCCTGCTATTATGCTTCTGTACAGTTCTGCTTTGATTCCCCAATTTCCTTATCGCGAGAGTATCATGCAGTATTGCCTTTTCCCCTGTGATGTGCTTTATAAGGTTATTGTGGAAGTTCTTGTTAATCATCTTGAATCACATCTAAACTGCATAGTCTGCATTGTCAGAGACTCAGACCATACCAGGCAAATTTTTGTTTCCTCCTGTGGTACGACAGAGAATATTCTGGTTTTGATGAAATTCTCCTTTGATAGGAGCCTTCTTTCTATGCAAGAGATGGTGCATACCATCAAAATATCCATTTGTTGGATGACTACTAAGCTTGATCTAGAAAAATGTTATGACCATGTCAACTGGATATTTTTTATGAGACCCTGCACTTTCTTGATTTCCCTATTAAGATCATTAACCCTGTTATGTTTCCTACTTCCTCCCCCTCTTTCTCCCTTTTGTGGAATGGGGAAATGCTCCCCTCCTTCAAACGTGTCTGGTCTTATTTTTGGGGATCCCTGCGCTTGCTTGCATTGTTCCAGTTTGAGTTCTGCTTGTGTTCATTGTAAGGATTGGGCGCCGACCCTAACTTTCACATTGGATGATGCACAAGAAGGACAATTGACAAATAGAGAAAATCTTGTCTATAACTATGGTAGAACTTGCTGATCAAAAAACAAAACAAAAATATGGTAGAACTCAGTCAAAAGACTTTAAACTGATTAGTCAACGACTTGCAACCTTCGTAATTATTGTAGCAAAGCTAAACCTGCTAGGAAACAAATTAGAAATGAAAAACGTAAATGAAGCCTGAAATTAAGAAAAATTGCAAAACCAACTTCATCTCAACCTTGTAATCTAGAATGACAAAGAACTATTCCTGTACAAACATCCAGACTGAATGGAGATTATCTTGACTAAGATTTTAATGAAGTGAACTTTCCTAAATTTGTAAAATTTTGTATCTGGAAGCCTAAACGATGGGAGTTGATGAAGTTCAGCCAGACTTTTCTTAATAGGTTTATGTAGGTGTTTTACTCAACTTGTATACTTCTGCTTATGCTTATGCGTATGCATGTAGAGAAAATGAGAACTTCGTGTTGATTGGCATAACGTTCATGAGTTGGACCAGTGAATTTATTTGAATTCAGATGTCTCAGTAACAGATATCTTAAATGAGACCTAGATATGGGTGGTGCAAATGATCAGTTGATACAACTTGGTGATAATTGATGTTGATTTTTATTTTAATTGAGAGAAGGAAGTGTAGTGCTAAATCTCCCGGCCTACATGGTGGTCATGGTTTTCTGGTGACCACCTACGACACTATGTTGGAAAAACATCAAAAAGTAAGCTGACCATGGTTTTCTGGTGACCACCTACGAAGGATTGGCTTTGTCTGCATGGTTACCAGATTTCCCACTATCTGAGCTAACCTGTTCAACCGTTAGCATCAAATTCGTCTTTCAAACAGTGGTGAAACACTAGCTATACCTCATTTTTGCCAATTTGTAAGACTGTTGTGATGCTTGTTCTGTTTTGTTCACTGTAAACTGGTTTGTAGTCGAGATATTCTCTTGTCATTCATATTTAGTTCCTATTGAGCTAATGGAAGGATATTTGTGAGCCATCTACGCAGCACACAAATTGTAATTTTTTGTGCTATTGCATAAGTTTGGGATGTTTTTCCAATTCAAATTGAAGGCTGGTTTTGAATTTATCAATAAACTCAAATGGGTCTTCAAAAAGCTTTTTCCAATTAAGAAGTGATGGTATTGAATTTTTAGTCTTGTGAGTTTTTAAAAAAATATAAGAACACCACCACCTTGTGTTTGCCTTCTTTTCTTCCATCAGTTCTAAGCATATTGTTAAAAATGACTACTACATATCTCATGAATGAAACACAGGAGACTGTTTTGAGTTGTAGAATAGAAGTCTCTTCTAATTTTTCTTGTAATGGTGCAGTGAAAAATTGCTGGGAGCACGAAGAGAAGCTGCCGAGCTGCCCCTAGTGAACAAAACCACAATGTATGGTGGACGTGCAAGTGGAGGTTCATCCTCAGGTTTAGTTCCGGTCCAAATTATCTCATGTGCTATAGCTATCATAGCAGCAATTTTGATGATTTGGCCATGCTCATGACCAACCTTGCTGGACACATTCAACACTCTCATGTGGGGTATTGTATTCTAAACCCCATTGCTGCACGGGCCTTTCAATTCATGTCCTTGCAACTTGGTTTAGAGAAGGGGTTGTACATTTCGTTGGATCCCATGAAAGCACCATATAGTCTTGTACAGTAACTGTATGTTCTTTTATAGTTTCCACTTTTTCAGATGTTCTGTGTTGACTCCCATTCCTTGAATGCCTGAACGGAGGAAAGTTAAAATTAGGACGAATATTGAATTTTTTTTTTTTGGGTCATAATTGAATTGCAGAAGCTCTGATTCTTCCTCTTGCAATGCACAACTTGAATAGTGAGGCCAGATATCTTTGTTGGTCTCAAGGCAGATGCATTTAAGTTGTGCTTATGCTTGCGTCGATTTTGATGATTTGAGAAAGCCATTTTCTTTACAACTTTGACAAGGCTGAACATTTTCCCATCTTGGTGTTTAGTTCAATGTTTGTAATATGTTCTTCGGATTGTACACATTTTTGTAATAGCTCTATGCAAGTATCTTTGCCATACTTATGATCAGTTTATCCAAGGTGATTTTCATTATATGTTGCTTGATGACCCTTCTTGTTTTGAATTCTAGATTCTTGTTAAGAAGCAGACGGTAAGTTACGCATTTGTGGTGAGTTTTTCATGGCTATGTTGCTGGGGAATTACATGATTTATGCAACAGTCAGATGCAGCAAAAGGGTTGTTAGAACTTATAACTAGGAGCAGTTTTAGTCCGAGAATTTGGACCTAGAAAACTGCACACAAAATGATCTTATGGTTCAGATTCACTTGGTATGTGGTTCCTACACTCGGGTAAATCTGAAATACAAAATTTACTTTTATCAGATTTTGTTGGTCTTGGGAGTGGAACCTTATTCACATAATAATCCTTCAATAGGACCCTCCGCTCCCACTAATTTTAGTAGTTTGTGATGTTTTTTTAAAAGTGCTTTCACGCCCGCGTTCGCGCTCCCAGTCACGCACACAGGCGCATTGTGCATTACGGAACTTTGGTTTGGACCATGGTCCTTCTGTAGAAGTATTGATTTTGCTCATATTAATTGCGTCGAAGTATCTCAGTACTTCGAGAAATCGGGACATCGAACACTCAAAAGTCGAATTCTTTCCTTTTCAACTCAAAGTTGAAATAGCACAAGTGACGACTGAAACTCTTCCTTCCTTTCTGAGACGAGCAATATCTCGTTTCGCATTGCCTGGTCATGATACCGATAACATGACAGGCCAAGAGTACCTATAATCACATGAAAACCATGAAAGCCAGTCGCTAAGTAAAAGGTAGAACCATAAACACTATCCGAAATAGTGAAGCGTAAACTGCTCGTTTTGAGGGATGAGATTCCAGGGCTAGGCACAGCCTGTATTGTGCATACAGGAAGCTCACTCCTGACTGAGCTTTCTTGGAGAGGTTGCTTCCCTGCTCATCGAGTAGTTGCGAGCTTCAGGGTCGGAGCTCTTCAAAGAGCGTTAGAAAGTGTCAGATGCCAAAACAGTTAAAAAGAGTGTATAACATATTCTCATGATCTTTTGTTCTTGTGTGCAACTGTAATGGCGTTATAACTTATAACTGACCACCTCTGTATATATTCAAAACCCAGAACTATCAGAAAGCGGCGAAACTTACAACGGGGCAAGTAATTCTCGCATCAATTTGTTATGTTTTCCCATCTGTTCAAACTCGATCATCGTATTATTTACGAGTCATAGGGAAACGCCCGTTCAAACTCAATCATTTGATTCACGAACTGATTTCTTGGAGTGCTTGTCTGCATAAATCCTGGCATAAACGCTCTTGGTCCTAATAACTAACAAAACATCTAGGCAAAACCCAAGAATGCATGCAAAAGTCATGACCACAAACACAAGCCTGTAACAGTGGGCCCCGACACAGTTGTTGCCGCCTCCGGCGGTGGTGGTAGCCTGCGCATCGTACAAGAATCCGGCCAGTAAGCCAGAAAATAGAAAGGAGCCGAGGGGTAGGTTAAGGATCAGGATGTTGTAGATGAGACCGTAGTGTTTGAGGCCGAATAGTTCAGAGGCGGTGGGAACTGTGACCGCGAGGCGGACACCGTAGCATATACCGACGACAATTGAGCCGATGTATAAGGAACCAGGCAAAGCCAAGGCCATCAGAATGTACCCAACGGCCATAAGGATTTGAGACACTGCATTCCAGAGGGGCCTCGGCGTTCCAGCTTTCCTGTATCAAACAAATTGAGCGAACGACGAATTCAGTTGACGATAGTAGTTAATTGGCACTTAAGACATCTAAAGTTGGTACCATGCCAAAATTCATCATCGCATAATGTTGTAGTTTGAACTTGAAAACTTACTTGATGAAGTACTCCGAAACAAAACCCGAAGCGATGCGGCCGAAGAATCCCCAGATGCTCGTAAGGGATACAAATATGGATACCTCTGCATACCCTAGCGCCAGACCCATTTGACCCATATTGTTCATCACGGCCAGACCCGTCCCCACCCCACAAAGAAATGATACAAACAATATCCAGAAATCAACCGTCTGAAATGCCTCCCAAACTGTGTGGTCCTCTCCAATCACTGGCCTCCGTCTCTGCCGCTTCTCAACCACTACTCCCTCCTCCGCCTTCTCAGCCGCTCCCACCACCGCCTCTGCCTCTGGCTTCTTCTCATTATCCAATAAGGGCTCAGTCACATGATGCTCGCGCTCGGTATCTGAACTACGAATAGAACTTTGTATCGCGATATACACAGGGACCGATATTGGTGAGGCTAAAAGGAGGAGAAGTATGACAGCGAATGCTTGCGAAGTAGCGCGGCCATGGGGTCCAGTGATATCGAATACTAGAAGGTATATTCCTATGGCAACTGAAATGGCGTAGAGGATTCTGAAGTATTGAGACTCTTGCGTTTCGTCTTCAGCAGAGGTGGGAGAAGGCGGGATTTCACGGAGAAAGAAGACAGCAGTTAGGCAAACGAGGAAGGGTACGACGGCAAGCATTAGGAGAAACGTGGAAGGGTTTTCAGCAAATAATGCTGTGCATAAATCGGTGAAAATGGCTGTACTCAAACCCACGTAGCCCTTGAGGATTCCTGAAACGGGCCCCCTGTTTCTCCGGAAATTCCGAATGCAGGTAACAAGAACGGCTGTGTTCATCCATGTTGTACTGTTCCCGCCCATGCACAGAAATATACACATCTGCACACAGATTTGATTTATGCAAGAACATGCTTGTATTCTGTTTGTTCAAATGTCAATGAGAATGGCGAATATAATTGAGAATTGTGATTTGAGGACGCTTTTGTCTAAAGGACTATAGGCAGAATCATCTCCGTTTGTGATCTGAACGGTTCATTGTGTAAAGCTCGTTAACTAAAATCGTCGTGTAAAAGAATCAGGCTCTTTAAACATCCAAATGATCATCCCAAACTATTTATAGAAAGCAGGTTTCATTGACTATATGAGACTTGTAATCAAGTTAATCGAATGTAAGTACACACAAATTGATAATTTTCCCCTTGAGAATAGAAGGCATGAATAATGTATGTTTCGTTAAGGTAATTGTAAAAAACAAAAAATGAATGCAAACATACTCTGGTTCGACCAACTCTTTTACAAAAAATGAATGAAAATAATACAACAACAAAAGTTTCGAGAGCAGTAAATTTTTCCTTTTATTTTACACGGACTTTTCCTTTCGAATAAAGTTAGGGACACATCTCTCCACTACACCCGCTAGCCTACACCCGCTAGCCTAGTACTGTAGTATTGGTATCAGGAGAATAAGCATTTTGAAATTATTTTGCGACAAATCATGCAGTGTCACGCAGGCAAGGGCGGAGCCACAGCTGGGCTGTGGTGGGCTCTAGCCCAAGTGACATCCCAAAACAAAGAAAAATCTATAGGTAAATATTAGCCCAAATGTTTTTAGCCCAACCCATATTTACTTGTAGTCCAATCCAAATTGCTCCCAACCAAACATAGCCCCACCCAAAACACTGAAATCAACCCAAATCGATAAGTGCTTGATCCAAACAGTTTTTCAAAAAACTTGACGGGAACTAGTGTTCTCATAATGGTTTAAAACGAGCATTTACCAATATTCAAATGAGTTAAAATTTTATGGGTATCCTTAAAAACATGTTTTAAACAAGTTGAATGACTCGGATTATTAGCATGGAGCTCCGAAACAAATTGTATTTTTGTATGTGTCTCTAGAACTAGCCCATATATATAGTTATAGTTTACTATATTTTAGGTTAGCCCAGGGTAAATTAATGTCCTGGCTCCGCCCTTATACGCAGGCGGTTGTAGTTTGTGGTGTGGTGGAGTCCACCTTGTTCGGGTGGGTCTCCAAAACCCAGTCCTCAATTCATTCTAGTGGGCCCCTTTAAAAATTAGGACATTTTCTCTCTCCTTCGTATTTTGGGAAACACTCTTCTAGCACACAAATTGTGCACAAATGAGTCGGTGCGGTCCACTTCGGAGTCTCATACAAATGATCAAAGTCATTCATCAACTTTAAAATAATTTTTCGATTAGCCTACGAGAAAATTAGCTCAATCTAAAAACTTTAAATATTTGATCCAATCTTTCAATTTTCATTCAAAATTTAGAATCTTGAAACATGAAGAAATTTTAAATAAAAGTTAACTAATCGGATCAAGTAGTCATAAAAATTTGATTGAGCTAAATTTTTTCAAAGTTATTTTAAAATTGATGAACAACTTGGATAATTTGTATGAGACTCCGAAGTAGATCTCACCGACTTGTTTGTGCACAATTTGTGCGCCAAGAGAGTGTTTCTCGAAATAGGAGGAAGAGAGAAAATGTCCCAATTTTCAGAGGGTCCCACTGGTTTTGAATTGGGGACTGGGTTTTTGAAACCCATCCGAACAAGGCAGTCATCTCTCTATCATTATTGTTTTCTTTCTTGACAATTTCAAAACAGACCGTATACTTTACGTTTGAAGTCGTAAACCCTTTTTAATAGGAACCGGCTTTTCTGCCGTTGCGAGTAAAACTCCACCCCCACGCGGTTCGGCTTCTTCCGACCGCATTTCGCGTTTATTTCAGCATCGAATTCGTTAATTTTGTAAAACTCATTGAGTACAACATTGAATTGCCTGAATAATAGAAATAGGTTTGGGAGTTATTCCACAAAACTGACTTATTGCGTTTTATGAGACATGTCATCCCTCATCAAATCAATCCAGTTTTACACAATAAACTAATTCCACAATTTAAAGTCAGTTCGCGGAACGGGGCTTGAAATTGAACAAAATGGACAATCCAAATCCCTTTAAAACAAATAGAAAGAAAAAAAGAAAAAAAAAAAAACCTCTAAATTGTGCTTAAATTACCTGCCAATAAGGAATAGGTCTGATTTTCTTACTAACAACAAGCCACTGGACGCCGTAGCCGACAAACCCCTCGACAGAACCGATCAGAAGTATAACCGGAGTTGGCACGCGGTCGTAGGCGATGCCGGTGAGTACACCGAAGGCCTTTCCGACGTCTTTGGCGACGGAAAGGTTGTTGAGTTGGAGTTGAGTGAGAGACATGAGGGTCTTGAGCGCGTCGGAGTAGTTGGAGAAGGTGTAATTGTTTCCCGATATGGCTTGCACCCATACGGCGGTTACAAAGCCCATCCATTTCGTGGCGGGGCTCGTCGGAGATGGACAGAAACGCATGGCGGTTTGGGTGGTCGTCCGAGAGGAGAGAGAGAGAGAGTGAGAGTTTTTAGAGAGAGAGAGGATGAATTTGAGGCTTCGGAAATGTATGACTCGCTGATTTTATAGTGACACGTATCCAAAACGGTTGCAACGGCGAGTCTTGCAACTCGTCCATGAAGACTTGACTTAACTTTCTTGTTTTGTACTCAAAATGCAAAATCCTTTTATTTTGAAAACTTTAAAATGTCAATTATACATTATAGTTTTTGAACTACAGTGAAAATTTGTGGGGGGTGTTATTCTATAGTTTTGGGGACCGTCACCTGGTGTCTCAACACTCTCACCTATAATAAATAAATGGGTAAATTGAGGCACCACGTGATGGTGTCATAAGATTGTTGAATAATTACTCGTTTCGATGATGATAAATCTACATGAGAAAATTTAAATAAAGATGGAGCGGAAGAATTACTAACATTCTGCCATGGTATTTCTTGAGAAATCCAGAAACCGTTCCAATGAATTGTATCTCGATCAACGCTCTTAATTAACACAAACTCTCACTAATTTTTTAGAAGAGCAATGGGTAGAATTTCCAATCTATTCTGTACAAGGTTTTTTACACTTGTAATTTAACGGTAATCACATATCTTTACATGAGAAATACGTATTCACTGATGAGCGATGAGTACGGTGTTTGTGCCGAACAAATATGGGCAGTGGATTCCAAGATCCAACGGCTCAGATTAATACACAGATTTTTATTTTCATTTTTGAATATGACGTGCTTTTAATGAGGAGAGAGAGTACATTGATCTAAACCATTGGTGTGACGACCCAACTTTTTAAACACCTAAAAAATAAATAGTCTTTCCAATTAATAACCTCGAAATTATACAACAAAACTCCAAAAATTACAATGGCTCTAAATGTCCTCAAAATAGTCTCTCATAGCTAATCATCCGAATGCTCCAATTCTAGCTGCCACTTACTCACTCTGCACCTGAAAAATATAAAATGACCGAGTAGTATGTGCAATACGAGGACAATAAATATTGCTCAAAATAAGGATGTGCACAATACTCGACGATAGCAAATCAAAGTGAAGCATAAATCGTCTGCAGCCTCTTTCCTAGCTCATCTCGGTAACACGCCAAGTACCACCGGGATCAAATTCATGTGCCCTTTCGAACCATATAAAAGTACATTAGATTTCCCTCAAGGAAATCAATCATATTTTCTTACTCATTCACCCGGTGGGCTTGCACGTGTACCAATCTGCTCCATGGCTTTCAGCCAAATATTCTCTGTGTCACGGCACAAGATGTGACAATAACTGAGCCAATAAACTTATTAGAGGTCAAAAGAGTACAAATAGGAGAGAATCAAAGAACACTCTTTGCAAAGAAATTTAGCTGAAAATGCATTGCACACTACCCGGTACCTGAATCAGAGCATCAAACCATTGAATATGATCGTTCCAAATCAAAGAGATACTTGATTCCTTGATCAATTCTTAACCACAACTCATTGCATGGTCTGACAAGAATCTCTCTGGTCATTGAACTCCATACATGGTGGACTTGGAAAAACATAGAACACTTTTATATGAAATACATAAAAGTGGGTTTCCAATTTCTTGCTCCAAGTCTGGCCTAGATTCCTCCTATGTATGTAAGGTTTATAAAATGGTACATGCCAATTTAGATAAGCTCCGACCGAATAGGTCCTTAGCATGCAAATTAAAACCCATACCACCTTTCTAGCTAACATGCTGCCACATCACCCATCCTATTCATGCAAGCACCCACGTTTCTTCTCTTCAATCTAAGCTACTCCCTAAAAAATAATTGTTTTTTTTTTATGCCAGTAAATTAAATATATACGGGTTGTTACAGTTGGATCTCGAAATCCACGCCCTAAATTTATTTGGCGCAAACAACTTATTCACGGTTCATCCGTGAATAAGTATTTCTATCTTTATATAGATAGATCGGGACCCTTTCCCAATGGCCACAATCCTTCATACTTCCTTCCATCAAAGAAGCAATAAGGCACATATTTATTAATATGTTTTGTTTCCTATTTATTAATGGTTTCCTCATTTGCTAAAATCAACTTAGTTGATTTTATGAAATTTCCCACTTTAGCAAATGGGAAACAAGACCTATCCTTATACATGAATGGTCACCAAACCTAACCTATTCATGAAACGTTACCATATCTATTTATGAATAATCACCGAACCTATTAATGATTGACACCAAACTTATTAATGAATAGTTACCAATTATTTAGACAATTAATGAGTTAACTCTAACACCCATGTTTTAGAAATAAACATGTAGATTAGAAATTATCTTTAGGATTGATATGGCATGTGAGCCACATAAATAAAAATCTAATAATATGTAGTCTCGGGTGCGTTTGAGTAGTACTTAATGTGTAGTTGTACCCATAATAGTCCTATCATGTATTGATCTTTCTTTTTCTTTTCTTTTTTTGGAGAAAGTGAGAGAATTCATTAGATCAAAACTACCGAGTACCTCTATTGGCAAAAAAAAAAAAAACTACCGACTATAGGCAAATACAACTGAAAACAACAATTACAAAAGAAAAGAAAAATAACATAACCAAATTAACTGAAGGATACATTCTCATCGTATTGGCTAATTTAATCGATTATTTTTCTCATGACCTGCATGCGCCTTGTCTGAAGTTCAGTTGTCTTGGTAGGTCCACTATTGACAAAGCTTCCATAGAGAGATTGACCGGTACAAACCAAGTGACTATCACACACCTATAATTGAGAGCTCTGCGACATGGTTAGACATCAAGCAACTAGATGACCGAAACCAACTACGAAGCTCTAAAATTGGTAGAGAAACTATCGGAAAGAGACCTTACAGTGGTTATTGGAAAAAACTGTTGCGTCCTTTATATCTGTGGTAATCTCTGAGCTTATTTGTACCTAAGTGCATCTAAAGAGAAAAACCGACCAACCCACCCGTTCCACCTCCACCACCACCACCACCACCAAAATCCAGCAGCCAAACCACCAAACCAATCAGTTAGCCAAACGTCGAACTCAACAAAATCAAACTTGCCAAACGTCGAACCCAATAGGATTTACTACCAACAATCAAATGCCCTACAACCCCAATAACGTCAAGCAGAACACCAAAAGACCCACAAACGTTGAACCCAATAGACCAATACCCAATAATCAGACCGCCCAACAACCCCAGCATCATCAATCTGCCACCCAAAAAGTAAACACCAAAGCACAAGACACAATTAAATTAATAAATTATAAGAAAACGCTTCACAATTAGGGATGGCAAAATGCCCTGCCCTGCCCCTAACCCGCCCCGCCCCTCCCCACCCTGATTAGGGGGGTTTTTTGTCGAATTTTCGGGTACCGGGGCGGGTACGGGAGAAAATTAGAAAAACCCGTTCAGGTCGGGGTCGGGTTTACATTACCCCGCCCCGTTACCCGCCCCAAACCCTCCCGAAATATATTTACATATAAAATTATACTTTTATTTTAATCCAATTATCATTGTACTAAAGTTTTTTTTTTTCCCTAATTTTATTATCATTCTACTAAAAACTTTCATTCTTACCTTAATATTTTAACCATTACACTAAAATATCACTTTATTTATATGTATTTTCTTTTATTTTGCTTTTAGATTAACAAATTTTTAAAATTTCTTACGAAGCGGGGCGGGGCGGGGCGGGTAAACCCGTCCCTCGATCGGGGCGGGAACGGGGGTACCCAAAAAATACCCTGTCGGGGTCGGGTTTATGTAATAATTTTTAGGTCGGGGTTGGGTATGACAAAAACCCGCCCCGCCATTGCCATCCCTATTCACAATGAGCGTAAGCCCGGTGAATAACTATTGTCCGTATCTCGCTCATTATTTTAGCAGCGGCAGACACAAATTAGGCATTCAAAAGCCAGGGAGAAAAAACAACACTCATGCAACATATGCCTCCCTATGTTTTCTTTTAAAAAATTAAAAATAAAGCTAACCTCAAAATAATACTCCTAGTTACTTTGTCCCTTATTTTTGTATTTTTTTTCATGATTCGTTTTGTTGGTTCAAAATGAACTAGTTTTTGGTCATGATATCATTTTTTTATACCAATCAAAAAATATCTCGTCAGAACTGTGAGTTTGTGAGGGGGGAAAAAAAATATTCATATGGAAAAGGAAGAGAGAGGCCTAGAAGTTGACTTATGCATCAATTGGATAGGGAAACTATACTTTTTCGCTGGGCTAGCTAGCTAATATGTAGTACATAACTAGATCTACATATCCAGGGCCTTAATTTTGGAAATTCGGGAGCTTAAGTCGATTGCCTTGCTTGCTTTAGCTCAGACCGGCCCTGATTGAACCACTGATGAGTTAACTCCTGCTCTTAAGTCTTTAATCATATCACCTTCTTGTCAACATAAGTTCCTCTTGTTTCTCTCTCTTTTTTGGGGGGGCAATTTTTGATATGGGTTGTAAGCGACTTTACAAAATATGGCATACAACCGATGAATTTTAGAACACCGTTCATTCTTAATAATATAGACGTATTCCCTTTGTCCGCCTTTGTTGGTTTATTTTTGAAATTCGTGTCATTTTTAATTACTTATATCATTCAATTTATAATAGTTTTCATAATTTTGCAAACTTTGTATAGTAGATTTAATTGAGATCTATTAAATAAAATTCATATTATATACTGTTTAGATTTATATGGAAAGATATAAGCAATAAAAAATAGTACAAATTTAAAAAATGAACCAACAAATACAGAAGAATGAAGAATTATATTTTGAGAGAGTTCATTATTGTTGGGGCCAGTTGTTTAAAGGAAAAAAAAAAGGAATCGAAAAATTGAACCCTCTCTCTCATCCCCTTATCTTCCTCGTTCACTCTCAGATCGATACCCATCTCCACTCAACCGGCCTCCCTTGTCTTCGGCATACCCCTCTCCGGGTACCTCAGTTCCACTTTGTAAGCCTCTTTCCTTGCTTGATTTCATGAGGATTCCTCATTTCTTGATTTCAAAAGGGTACCTTAGTTCTTGATTTCAAAAGGGTTCCTCAGTTCTTGATTTCAGAACGGCTGTTTTGTTTTGTGAAGTTTTTTTGGAAGAGATGACGAGCTGGGCATTCCAATTTTCTATTGCCTTTTTTTTTTTTGGGCTCACCAGAGAGGGGTACGCTGGAGATGGGTGTCGCCGGAGACGAGGGACGTCAGAGATGGGGTGGCCGGTGGAGTGGAAATGGGTGTCGATTGAGAAAAGAAGGAAGATGACGGGATGAGAGAGAGGGTTCAACTTTTCGATTCTTTTTTAAAAAACTAGGGATTGCCCGTGCGTAAAGGCACGATCGCGTCGTAATTTGACCTCAACTTTATGAAATATCATTCTGTTGATCAACCAGTTATTTGTATATTACAACATGTAGACTCTTGCAGAGTATGGGTAGACTAACAACTAACAAAACAGAAGAAACAAAAACCATTGCCAAAACAAAATCATTCTTTTGCAGCTTCCTTTCTACTCATTTCTTTGCAAATCCTGCATGTCAGAGAACATTAGTCATAGGTTATTATAGTTGGGGGGTTATTCAAATGAGTACAGAACCAAGAGTCATTTGGCCTAAAGGCACGACAGAACGAAATAGCCACGACGTAACGAAGTAGCCAAAATGATTTTCACCAGTTTGACATTTGCTAGAAGTCATTTTGAAACTTCCAAGAAATAACCATAAATTTCCCATGATGAAAACACCATGTGTAAAGGATGGAGCTATAATAACATCAAGCTACAAAACAGAAGAAACAAAAACCATTGCCAAAACAAAATCATTCTTTTGCAGCTTCCTTTCTACTCATTTCTTTGCAAATCCTGCATGTCAGAGAAAATTAGTCATAGATTATTATAGTTGAGGGGTTATTCAAATGATTACAGAACCTAGAGTTATTTGGCCCAAAGGCACGACAGAACGAAATAACCACGACACAACGAAGTAGCCAAAATGATTTTCACCAATTTGACATTTGCTAGAAGTCCTTTTGAAACTTCCAAGAAATAACCATAAATTTCCCATGATGAAAACACCATGTGTAAAGGATGGAGCTGTTATAACATCAAGCTAGTATAATAGCATTTCATGGTTTTAAGTTAACATCCAATCCAATACTTATACACCAAATTTAGAATCCCGGATTTCAACATTATTACCCATGCCACATTCTGAATGCAACCTAAATGAAGTATAAGAGTAAAAAATTTGTTTGAATCTTGCACTTCAAAGGCAACATGAGCAAAAATCAACCAACATAAATGCCAGGAACCCAAAAAAAGAAGCTCAAACCACTACACTATTGGTTGCCAAAAAGATTTCCTTTTTGGAAACCACAGTTGGGTGTTTCAAAGGACACCACCAAGTTTAGACGTTTGACTTCAATATTTTTCAAGACATCAGTCACTTTGTTGTCCTCTCGTGGAGTGATTCATAGAGCTCTAACTATAATCCTTCATGATTTGGTAATCTATATAACAAAACAAGGATTGTTTTGAATAAAATATTCATCTCCTAGCGAATGTCCACCCTTCATTCTACACAATCCAACGGTTCAAAAATATCTCTCTCACAAACTAACTTTTGAGTGGCACTCCTGTAGATACCTCTCATGTTAAAGGGCTGCGCTCTAACCCCTGGGTTTACAATACATCACCCCTGGGTTTACAATACATCGCGCAAGTTTACACAGAACATCAGGATTCAAAACTTGAAATTGAATCTGATGTCCTTGCCGATGTCCCACGCTTCATCGTCTCTCTCTCTCTCTCTCTCTCTCTCTCTCTCTCTCTCTCTCTCTCTCTCTCTCCCCCCCCCCCCCCCTCCCCGATGTCCTTGCCGTCTTCACAACCCATCAACGCCGAGCACGGGGAACAACCCATCAATGCCGAGCACGAAAAAATTGGGGCTTTTGCTGTAATCTTCTAACTCCATCCCCATTCTTAGCTATTAAGTGTTTTATCCATGTATTTTCGTGCATCTGCTGTTTGATCTCAGTTCTAAGGTTTGTTTATCTTTTTCTAATTCAAAAAATCCATCCGTTGTCATTGTAGGAGACGGTGTGGACACAGAATCAAACCAAGTCTTGCGCCAGCGTTGCTCTGCCATATCCCCAGCCTCACGTCTCATGTAGAGTTCAGGTACAAGATGGTTTCATCCTTACTGTTGATTTAAAAGTTATCAGAGGGTGTAGATAGGTTTCATTTTGTGTGGATACTGTTTTTTTGGAAAATCAATGTATACACATATAAGAAAATCGACCTTTTTTTGGGGGAACAGGACAAGAAAATCAACTTATTTTCATTCTTTGTGCGTGTATTGGCTTGAGTTAAAAGCCCATGTACGGTACGTGTCTATATATATATATATATATATATATATATATATATATATATATATATATATAGAGAGAGAGAGAGAGAGAGAGAGAGAGAGAGAGAGAGAGAGAGCCTTTTGGTGGAACGATTTTGAAACCAAGGCCAGACAGCTAGGAGTAAGATGCAAGGAAACATCCTTATGTCAACACAATAACCAATACACTTACGTACGTATACATACCCCTCCAATTGTGACGAAACAACTAATCGAAATGGACGACTGTATCAGGTAATAATGCTAATTACTTGCTTCCAAAGTATGATTCAAGCATATGCATAAATATCTTAGGGTTACGTCTGATAGTTACTTCCAGAGCTCTCGAATTAGTCGAGGTGCGTGTAAATTAAACTGGTCTGGGCGTCGCGCCTCATCTCCTGTTTAATCTAATATCTACGGCTCCAAGAGCGTCAACAGTTACCAAGTCAATCAAACCCGCGTCTAATCGTCGCTCTTCCATTTGAGTACGTTTCTCATCTATTTTCTCAAGTTTCATTAGTGAGCCATAGTGTCTTTCGTAAATGAATCAGGAAATTGTTCATAAATGACGTTTCAAGTTGAAGGCCAAACAATAAAAAGAGCCATTAAGTATCTAGAATTGGAAAAAAAAATCACATTTAGCACTAAAATCGGCAATTGGCACACTATAAGCACTAAAAAGGAGTGTAAATTTTGAAGCTTACCTGTAGGGTTTCCATGCGAGAGAGCCAAAGAGGTGTTGCCTATGGGTGGGGATCGCAGAAATCGGGGAAAACAAGATTAAATCAGGATTGCTATTGTGGAGTGTGTTTTTTTTTTACTATTGTGGAATCTTATTTTACTATATTTTTTTTCATTTGTTTTGCAGTACGTTCTCTTTTTTCGCCTCCGAGAGTTGATTCTTATGTGCATCTTTGTCCTTCTTGAAGAAATTGCATTAGGTAGGAACTCTCTTCAGTTTGTTTCTATTGGTTTAATTAGATTCCACAAGTTTTCCCCGTAAATGTTTGTTCAAACAATGGATCAAGGTTGCATATGCTGTTGTTCAGAAGAAGAAAGAAAAAAAAAGGTTGCATGTGTGCTATTGGATATAGGGGTCTTAGTATGATAGTGTCAAATCATAGTGTTCTTTCTTTTCAATGGAATAATTCTATAGAATGTAACCTCGATTTGGTTGGCTGAAACTTTGGTGCGATTAAGTGAAATGTAACCCCAAACCCAATCGAAACTTTGTGGTGATCAATCTTGGTTAACTAATTGTTGCCACCGATTCCTCTAGGGGACAGGAGAAACGGGGGTGGTCAACACCGGGTGGTGTAGAAGATGCGAGGGCGTGCCAGGAGATACGGATCTCCAAGAGAAATGTAGAAAAGCGCCTGAAAATACTGACTAACTTCTTTCAAGCAATTGAGAAACTCGAACTAAAGTTACAACGGTTCGTGGGGGCCTTGAACAAGGACTTCCACAACTGAAGAAAATTACATAGAAGAGGAAGAGAGTTCAGAGGAGGGAGAAGTAAGAACGGGGGAGAAGTAGAAGATAGACATAGGTGGGAGATAGGAGAAGAATAAGAGGGGATCGATCGACTAACTGCGAGAGTTAGGAGATAAAAACTAAATTTACTTTGCTGCTGTGAGCGTTGTTGGTGTTGGAACCCTCTGCAATGTTGCACAAAGGTTTATATTTATAGCCTCCGGGTCTAATTGTAACTTCTAGATGTAACCGCCCATGACCTCTAGCCATTATGCCCATGTCTTGCACCCACTTCGGTATCTTCTTGGAAATGCACGAGGAGATGACATGTGTCCCTTAACTGGCCGAAAATAACTACCCATGTTCTCAATACAATTAGCACATGTTAATTCCGGCCGTTATCATCTTGCTTTGGATAAAAACCAATTATAGGCATCATTCGCCTATGAATGGTTTAGAAGATTTTCGGACCCACTAAGCACATCTTCTGCCCACTTTCTTCAGAAATCTTCTCTAGAGTTGCCAAGTGTCCCTTTGACTTGGTCATCCCTTTTTATTAGCTCCTGAAATTAACTCCTAGGCCGCCAAGTGTCCCACTACTTCCATAACTACCACAACATGTGCAAAATGTGGGACAACTTGCCATAGCCTCAGCCGTATCTCCTGAAATCTAGGAATCAGTTTACTAACCACTTCCCATAAAAAGTGGTAACTAATTCCTTTGGAGGCTTTCATCCCACGTGGCAATAACTACCCACTTTCCTTGATTTAAGCTTCATGCATTTGAAAGAATGTCTGATGCACTCACAATTCGCCACGTGGCAGAAGATATTCGTACCAGAAGATAAAGTGCTGACATGGCAGAAGATTTCCGTTCCAGAAGATATCATCAGATTTGGCAGAAGATATCCATGATATCTTCTAGCAATTTGGATGGATCTCCTAGGAGATATTGTGCTTACAAATGTCCCATATGGCCAAAATTAACTATTTGTGATTTTATCTAATTATCACATGTTAATTTTGGCCTCTAGGAAAAAATCATAGGATAAACTTTGCTTCCTACAATTTAGGTAACCACCTTATCATTTTCAAAAAGATGCATTATCTCCTAAATTGTAGGGAATTCGGCTTAGGGATAAATCCGAATTCAAATTAAAAATCTCTTTGGCCAAAATTATTGCCACGTGTCAAAAATTAAAAATTATGGTACAAACACTAATAAAGACAACTTCATGTATATTTTGAAAAAAAATGGCCAAAGAGTGTATGTCAGAGTATTGGGTCATTTATATTTCGAAGCGTTAGGGCTTCTACATAATCTGGCTTAGTAATTTCAATAGGCTCCACTCAACTCATATATGTGTACTGCTTTAGTTTTTTTTGTCTTCGCTAATTATCACACATATGTAGTATAATAAAAGAGATTCCTTATCTCTCGATTTTCCTTATTCCTTATGAAAGAGTATAATGAAAACACTGTGTTGCTAGATTTTCCTACCAATAAACTTTGGCTTGAACTGTTCTCACAAGGCCTTGCGCTACCTCTTAAGCTACATACTTGATCGAGTAGGTAAGTGCGTGTTTTCCTCCCTTTTCCTTCTCTTAGGTTTTTTACTTTAAGTTTGTGAGGAGGTGATCTTGCCAAGGTTTTGTGATGTGTTTTGTATTAGTGTCATCTAAATCCTACCAATTTGTATTAGTTCTAATACATATAAGAGTGTGCGTATAGTTGCATTTTTTGGAAATGGAAAAAAATGCTACCCAAAGGTCCTCCATTTGTGCTTTATCATGTTTAAGCTTATCTTTAATTTTCTCCTCTTTTGCACATGCCCTTTGTCTTAATCTGATACACTTTCGTAGGGTAACCACATATTATTTTTCAGTTATGGGAAGAAAGTTTCTTCTTACTTTTTTAAATGTTATTTATAGGACAAAGAAATGGCTGTGACAAAGTCTAAGGGAAAAGAGAAAGTAATCGCTACGAATAAGAGAAAATATAATGCATGTCCGGTGTTATGATTCTTTAACTTTTCTTTCGTCTTTAACGTATTTTAACCTAATGAGTGGTGTGGTCATCCCATTTTTTTTACATAAAATTCCATGTACTCTTTCTATTTATTTATCTACCATAGATAGTCTGATACTTCTTTATAGGTTGGATATCTTCAAGAGAAAAACGTTGGTGTTGTGATCCGAGAGGAACGAGCCAATGTGATCCACTCAGATAGGGTAAGCTCATTCTATCTTCTTTTCATGAAATGAAAAGTTCTCACATTTTTTACGTATTTTTTTTGGAAGGACACCGAAATGGCGGAAGCAAATTCGAATTAAAGAGAAAGTAATCTCCACGAGTAAGGGAAAGGAGAATGCATTTCCAGTGGTATCATTCTTTTCCCCTTCCTCTATGCACTTTTTCCCCATCTTTTGATGAGCAAATAAACAAGAACCCATGTGTGTGCCCCGTGTCTTTTGCGTGTCCTTTGAGAATAAGGAATCTAGATTCAATGCCTGTTGTTAAAGCTTATGGGAAAACAAGGTCTAAGAAATGATGTTATTGACAAATACTACCTAACGTTCACGCATTCATGTTCTAGGAAGCTAATGAAAAGACAATATCAAAGGCTACATTGGCCCAACGTAATAGAAGAGAACAAGAGAGCATTGAAAAAAATCGCCCAGGATACCAATCGGGCCAACACTTGCGACGTGAAAGGGATAGAGCGCTCTCATGTATCCAACCGAGACAACCAACATTCTTCCCTTCTTTAACATCTATCCGTCGAGCCACCGTGGAGCAAAGAGCAGCTATAAGTGGGGTCCCGAATGAGCAACATGTTGTAGGTTATATAGAGCAAAAAAGTGAAAGGGTATAAACTTAGGAAAGACAAGCATGGCCAATTTTCGCCGATGTCATTGAGGTAGTCACTCAATTCTTATTTTTATGTTCTTGGCTGTTCAATTGGTAAAGCTAAGTGTAGGTTGCACAGGTTGTAAGCACAAATATAGCCTACTGCCTATGTTTTTGTTAACTGGGCATTAGTTAGTTTAGCATTTTTTGGGGTTAGTAAGGAATGCATATCCTATGCTATGAGTCTAAGACCTAATGTGCATTTGGATTAGGAACTAAAAGGCCAATCAACCCTATGTTGGTGCAATTAAGATGAAAAAGCGGCTTTCACCTGATAGATAGTTCTGCTTCATACCTCATTTTGTCTTTTTGAATTTTGGTCCTAATTAGGCTGAATTTGCATTGGAAGCATCTCAGTATTTGCGTCTCAATAACCATTTTAGTGGAATGTGTTAGGTGGTGGCCACTCTATTATGCACATATTTGGAATTCCTCTAATTTGAGCTTGGTATTGAAGTTTGGAGCGAGCAAAGCTGGTAATATTTGAAAAGCATGGTAAGTTCGAAAGACTGTAAGTTCAAGAACATCCACTGAGGTAAACCAGATTTTTGTTCAATTTATTAACCCATGCTAGATGGAATGATCTATGATTCTATAGCTTTCTGTATCCTTACCGCTTTGTTTTTTATTTATGTGGTAACTTTGAAATAATGATTTTGTGGCATATGAATTGTTAATTACAACCGTGAAAAGGGGGGGTGTTAAACTATGACAAGTAGTTAGGTGACTTTACTTGAACCAACACAAAAAAAAACATGAAACAGATACGCTAACTTGCAGATTTTTCTGAAATTGGAAGACACGACACATCACATTGGCTCAAGTTAAGTAGTATTGAGCTACCAAAGAGAAAAAAACGAGGTGGCTCAAATAGATTCACGATTCTCTTGACTTCATAAAGAAGGCACTAAAAATATGACCCCAAAAGTAACATGAATTGCAGTCGTCATTTTTAGAAGCCGCATATAGTTTTGGATGGAAAAGCAAAATTCAAGTAGCTTTTAAATCTAAGTTTATGACTGTTTTGCATTGTATTCTATGAGAATTTATCACAAAAATGCTGACATGGAAAATCTTTGATCATGCTAGATTTAGAACTTCAAAATGAAAACAACCGATCGTGTTATTTTTATCCTTGAGTGAAAATTACTTGAAATACATCACGTGGTTCAACTTGAAATTGAGTATTTTGGATGCTCCAAGGGTAATCCAGGAGCTGCCGGATTTGGTGGAATGCTTCGGGAGGACAAAGGAGCATGGATTTCAGGACTTTTTGGAAGCTCCTAAGACTCAAACACATCCTTGGACAAGGACAGACTCAAGTAGAAATAGAGATGGATTTGCAGGAAGCAGTGAATCCGATCAAAGAAAATCCAGCTCCTCATCACAGCATAGGAATCTCATTGAGGATCTAGGGATTGCCCGTGCCTAAAGGCACGATCGCGTCGTAATTTGACCTCAACTTTATGAAATATCATTCTGCTGATCAACCAGTTACTTGTATATTACAACATGCAGACTCTTGCAGAGTATGGGTAGACTAACTACTAACAAAACAGAAGAAACAAAAACCATTGCCAAAACAAAATCATTCTTTTGCAGCTTCCTTTCTACTCATGTCTTTGCAAATCTTGCATGTCAGAGAACATTAGTCATAGGTTATTATAGTTGGGGGGTTATTCAAATGATTACAGAACCAAGAGTCATTTGGCCTAAAGGCACGACAGAACGAAATAGCCACGACGCAACGAAGTAGCCAAAATGATTTTCACCAGTTTGACATTTGCTAGAAGTCATTTTGAAACTTCCAAGAAATAACCATAAATTTCCCATGATGAAAACACCATGTGTAAAGGATCGAGCTGTTATAACATCAAGCTACAAAACAGAAGAAACAAAAACCATTGCCAAAGCAAAATCATTCTTTTGCAGCTTCCTTTCTACTCATGTCTTTACAAATCCTGCATGTCAGAGAAAATTAGTCATAGGTTATTATAGTTGGGGGGTTATTCAAATGATTACAGAACCTAGAGTCATTTGGCCTAAAGGCATGACACAACGAAATAGCCACGACACAACGAAGTAGCCAAAATGATTTTCACCAGTTTGACATTTGCTAGAAGTCATTTTGAAACTTCGAACAAATAACCATAAATTTCCCATGATGAAAACACCATGTGTAAAGGATGGAGCTGTTATAACATCAAGCTAGTATAATTGCATTTCATGGTTTTAAGTTAACATCCAATCCAATACTTATACACCAAATTTAGAATCCCAGATTTTCAACATTATTACCCATGCCACATTCTGAATGCAACCTAAATGAAGTATAAGAGTAAAAAATTTGTTTGAACCTTGCACTTCAAAGGCGACATGAACAAAAATCAACCAACATAAATGCCAGGAACCCAAAAAAAGAAGCTCAAACCACTACACTATTGGTTGCCAAAAAGATTTCCGTTTTGGAAACCACAGTTGGGTGTTTCAAGGGACACCACCAAGTCTAGACGTTTGACTTCAATATTTTTCAGGACATCAGTCACTTTGTTGTCCTCTCGTGGAGTGATTCATAGAGCTCTAACTATAATCCTTCATGATTTGGTAATCCTCAATGAGAATCCTATGCATATCGTTTTACCCAGAATTTCTTGAAAAGTAGTCTCACTCAGTTGCTACAAAACCATTGAATATATACTCCCTCCGTCCTAAAAAGTTACACTTTTATTATTCTAGACCTTCGAAAAATTGTCTATATCATCGGTAAGTTTTTAAGCAATATGGTCTCATTTGATAGATTTTAACAAGTTCTATTAAACAAAATTTTAAAAATCACGTAAAATATTTTGAATTGAAAGATATAAACAATTTGAAAATCACACGCATTCTCAAAACTCTCTAACATTATATTCTCGTATGAAAACATGGAAAGTTTAACTATTAATTTTCAGCACTACCCTATAATAATAAAAAAAAAGAAATAAACCCTCAAGTTGCAATCGAATTAGTTAGTCAGCAGCAGACAAAAGAGGGTGCTCGGGTCACGATACATCAGAGTTTTGCGTAATTTCAATTTGGGCCACGATAAATGTCAAAATTGTTTTTTTTTTTTTTCCCTAATGCATTTGTATGGCATAACCGCATAAAATACTTGTATTATGTGCTGGGTACAAGGAACCTGTACAATAACTAGTCTTATTCCACCGGGCAAAGCACGATGTCTCGGGCTCATTCCAAATTTTTGTTTATTTATACTTCACGAGATTTTTAGAAGATATATAACTTGAAATATATGGAGAAATATATATTACTGATCATACACTGAATACATGCGTGCGCATATTTTACTTCGAGATGTATTTTATACATACTCCCTCCGTCCCACAAAGTTTGTCACTTTCCCTATTCCAGCCCTATGAAAAAATTGATTATTTCTTTTAATCTGTAATGTTTTATATAAGCAATATGGATCTCGTTTGATAGATTTTAATTAGATCTTTTAAACAAAGTTTTGAAAATCACATAAAACGTTATGAATTGAAAGATATAGGCAATTTAAAAATGGCACGCACTCCCGAAAGTGTCAAATTTTGCGGGACGGAGAGAGTACATTCCTCACATAAAAACATTTGCGATAAAGCATTATATTTAAAAATATGACCGTCCTTAGAAAAATAATCTCAGCTTTCTTTTAGATCATAAGAAATAAATTTAATTATGTAATCTTGTAACCGGACATGTATAACCAATGCTCTTTTTTTTTTTTTGATAAGTGTCCGGACCAACTTGAGATTGTTAACTTTCTAAGACATCCCTCCATTTGCCTAATATTTCCAAGAGTTAGAATTAATCTTCTTCCAACGCTCACTCAGGTTTAGATGATTAGTTAAGTGCTATGTTCATCAATTTTCTATTAAAAAATAGGCAAACAGCAAGACAAATCAAGTCTTAAGTTCCAATAACTTTGGTTTTACTATTGACAAAATTTTGGAACCAACTGAAGTATATATTTTTAGCATTAATGCCTACCTTGTCGAGAGTTGAGTATTTGTATTAAGAGTACAAGTTTTAGTGTTTCAAAATACCTTTTCCAATCTGAAATTCTATTAGGTGTCATTATTCTTGTTTCCGTTTTTCAATATATAGGGCCTCATTAAGACGACATTTAGTCTAAAGAACTTCTAGAGTTTTAGATGAGGCAAGAAATGATTATTTAAACAGCAATTACACCAAAATAAAGAAAGAATATGCCAATTTTCATCTTTTTTTTTTTTACTTAATTAGTTGATGCCCAATTCGGAGAGAGAGAGGGAGAGAGACTGAGAATTTTGATCACGCTAATTGTTTTCATACTTCACATTGTGTTTTTTCAAAAATGCCTCTGCACAATTGGACAAAACACACATAGTCACAGGATTCAAACGGAAAATATCAAAAGTTTGATATGGGCAATACGCTAACCTACAAAATATGGTGTATTTATTGAATTCACCTTCCTCATTATCCCTCTATGCAACACACCCAACATCCACAGAATATATTTCGGTCTAAAATGGTCAAAAAATTGCCAAGCCAGTGAAGCTAGCCACCATGGTTATTTTACGAATAGGTTCCTGATATTTTGGCAGTAACCAAAATAATTTTGGCTTTATCATCTTCATTTTATTTTTTTTATGAATGTTTTAGTAGTTCAAATAAAGTTTAGAGACTTTAGCTCCTCAAAAAGCTGAATTTCGTGCTTTGTCCTTTTTAGATTAACTCGTCTTATAATATTTCCTCAAAATTGAACATGGTCTTTTTCTTTGACCCTCCTCTATCGAATTTATCGATCCACCACCCATTACAATTTAAATCTGAGTAGTTTGGAGTGCATATAGGTGTTCGAGCTAAGTAACTTCAAAATGCATTAAACTTGTAATGCTGGGAGAAAGTTGTCTCAAACAACAGTCGAAGGAGTTCAATTTTGTTCACCCAGCTTTAAAAGTAAGTAACATCATCCACCATATATGTCCGCGACTCCGCTTTCCTATTTCGATGAGCAGAATAGTTCATCTCGTAAAACATGATATTTTAACTATCCCTGTAAAAAATAAGCTCAATCAGATATGAACAAGTACTGATTAAAACCAACGAATTTTCAGTTTATAAGTTCGACAATAATCTGAATTGAAAATTGTGTGATTAAAATAAGCAGTTACCGGTACCCAATAATGTTAATTTTTTTTAAGGATTAGTCAAATTATCATATCAAATTGGGAACATGTGAGTAATGTTCATCCATTGTAAAAGATATGGGTGCTGCGATGCCTAGGGGCATTGATTGATTTTTTCAATGAATGAGTCTCCACGAGAAGTTCGAATCTTCTGCACTACAAATGTTTGTAACGGTTCATCAAATTCTGCCCATTTCAAGAGGATGAGACAAGTCTACTACAACCAGTGTGTAGCTTGAGTAAAATCAAGTGGCTCAAATATGTTTTCCTATGGACAAAGGCATAGAAAAACAATATTTTGACACAATAATAATTGAAGCCCTACTCTAAATAATCAGAGTAGTTCAATTTGTTTAAAACGTGTTTTCATGAGTACCCGTAAAAAATCAACTCATTCGAATAGCGATAAAAGCTTGATTGACTTGATCGATTCATTCAGTTTTTATTTTGTCAAACTTAAGGACAAGTACCGATAAAGCCCTTATCAATATCCGAATTGGTTGATTTCAAACAAATTAAAAGCTCTGATTGTTTGTGTGGGACTCCAAAATAGATATTCTTGTGTCAAATGTCGCGACATCGGAACCTATACATAAATAGTGATTACCTACCCTAGATCTTTGATTTAACTTTTTTCATGCCCTACCACAAAACAAACTTTAGAGAGATCTCCGGGGGAAACCACACCCTCTAACAGTCTGAGTATGTATGAAATTTGGGATATGGGTTTCCATTGGTTATTGTTGTATATTCTAGTTCCAGCTTGTTTGTCGAATAAAAAAAATAAAGATCCTACTTCATATAGTCAGAAAGTGACTCATATTGAGCACTATATAAAGGGATAGTCACCCCACCTTCATCAATCATCAAAACACACAAACCATTTCCTTATGGTTGTTTTTTAGATGGGAATCATGGCGCAATGGCCTCAATTTGTTTATACTCTGGTATTTTGCTTAGTAACAATTACTAGTGTAGTTGCTAATTTCGATCATCAACCAATACCAAAACATTGGTGGCCATTTCCAACACCGCCACCATCTCCCTTACCGCCGCCGCCATACTACTACAAGTCTCCACCACCGCAGCTTCCATGTTCTCCCCCACCCGATTACCACAGGTCACCACCTCCTTCAAATCCCTCGCCTCCACCTCCTATTTACAAATCACCACTTCCTCCTTACATTTACATGCCTCCGCCACCTCCTTCTTTCTCGCTTCCACCCCCTTATATTTACAAGTCACCACCTCCCTCATCCCTATTCCCACCTCCTCCTTACATTTACAAGTCTCCGCCACCTCCGTCTCCCTCGCCTCCACCTCCTTATATTTACAAATCACCACATCCTCCATCTCCCTCGCCGCCACCTCCTTATATCAACAAATCAGCACCTCCTCCATCACCATCTCCTCCACCTCCTTATAATTACAAGTCACCACCTCCCCCGTCTCCATCCCCACCTCCTCCCTACGTTTACAAGTCTCCGCCACTTCCGTCTCCCTCGCCTCCACCTCCTTATATTTACAAATCACCACCTCCTCCATCTCCCTCGCCTCCACCTCCTTATATCAACAAATCACCACCTCCTCCATCACCTTTTCCCCCTCCTCCCTACGTAAATAAGTCACCACCTCCTCCATCACCATCTCTTTCACCTCCCTATAATTACAAGTCACCACCTCCTCCGTCTCCATCCCCGCCTCGTCCCTACGTTTACAAATCGCCACCTCCTCCGTCTCCATCTCCCTCGCCTCCACCTCTTTATACCAACAAATCACCACCTCCTCCATCGCTTTCTCCACCTCCTCCCTACGTAAATAAGTCACCGCCTCCACCATCCCCATCTCCTCCACCTCCTTATAATTATAAGTCACCTCCTCCACCGTCTCCATCCCCATCTCCTCCCTATGTTTACAAATCGCCACCACCTCCATCTCCCCCGCCTCCACCTCCTTATATTTATAAATCACCACCTCCTCCGTCACCTTCTCCGCCTCCTCCGTATGTGTATAAGTCATCGCCTCCTCTGTCCTCATTGCCTCCACCTTCTTATAATTATAAGTCACCACCTCCCCCATCTTCATTCCCACCCCCTCCCTACGTTTACAAGTCTCCGCCACCACCGTCTCCCTCGCCTCCGCCTCCTTTTATTTATAAATCGCCACCTCCTCCGTCTCCCTTGCCTCCACCTCCTTATATCTATAAATCACCACCACCTCCATCGCCTTCTCCACCTCCTTCCTACTTATATAAGTCTCCGCCTCCTCCATCCCCATCTCCTCCACCTCCTTATAATTACAAGTCACCACCTCCTCTGTTTCCATGCCCACCTCCCCTCTCCGTTTGATAAGTCTCTTCCACCTCCATCTAAGTCACTACCACTACCTGCACCTTACTATTACAAATCTCCTCCTCCACTTCTCTATCGCCGCCACATTTTTACTACTACAAATCACCTCCTTCGCCAGTGAAGTCACCATTTCCTTCATCATACTACAATATGTCACCACCTCCACCATACCATTTCCAGTCACGCCGTTAACAACTCATTGATAATTAATAAATTTAATGTGCCAAAAAAAAAAAAAATTTCTTTTTCGGAGGTGTGTGATGTTATTTCGGCTTTGCGTTTTAATGTGAAACATTGTATCTGCCAATAAAAAGGGTCCAAAACAGGGATCCGTTGTACAATGTTGTTCTTTAGTAATACATGGACTTATGGTATAACTCTTTGTTTGAAACCAATGAAACCATGATTTGTTTTGAATGTCAATTAAGAAGAGACACATGGTATTACCTTGTCTTATTTAATTGGAGTAATGCTTAGCTATCAAGCTAGTTACTTTTATTTTTAAATTTCCTAATGGAATGAGAATTTAAAGATAATTTCTCTAATAACCAGCTTGTATTGTTAAAGAAGGTGTTCTTTTTGAGTGATTAATGAATTGGACAAGCTCTAAAATGCAACTGGTTTTTATCATGGAAGTGAGCTCCGAAAAGGGCTCACGAATAGGTTGAACGAGACTTAGGCGACTGGAGAGATCAGGATCTCATCCATCATAAAAGATGTAAAATTTAAAAGTGGCAAGAGAAAATCAACTATACAACTTATATGAGCCAAAAAAAAACTCAGTTTTGACAACTGCTAGTTCGATTTTTAGACATTTCTTAACCAACAACTAAAAAATATTGTTGGAAAATGTTTTTTGTAACCAAATTGTGTTGACGGAAACAGTGTAGTTACTAGTTAAGTAAGAAGATTGTAAAGTATGTCTATAGAATATACCTACTTTACCTGATACCTAATCATTTACTTATTCTAGGTGCAAGGCCTCGTGCCCAGCACGAGTATATAATGTCTGTAAAGTGCAAGAGAGAACAGTGCAAAATTATGAAAATATTCCTTTTTTTTGTTTTCTTTGTTTTAATTTTTTTTAGCAAAGTTCATTTTTAAGTATTATGGTATTGACATACAACATGCCCGTGGAAATATTTTTTTAATTTTGATACCTTAGAGCGTCCGAGCAACATAATTTGAGAATTATTGAATAATTTGGATCAAACTTGGAGTGTCCCAACCGTAAAGGAGGGAGGAGAAAATGACACGCAAGTATTTAGCTATGTTTTTTTTGTACACCTAGTCTGAGAGAGGGGTGGATGAGAGAGAGGACAATGATTTCATTTAATTGTGTTCACACTTATCCCCTAGGAAATCCCACAAATGCCCCTCTATAAGTTGGACAAAAAAGAGAAGGAAAACAGGACACAAAGGGAAAACATCGAAAGTTTGGAAAGACAATATGGTAATCGTGCAATCCTGTTGAAATGACTGAATCAGCCCTCAATGACACGCATGTATTTTGCTGTGTTTTTTGTCCACCTGGTCCGAGGGAGGGGTGGATGAGAGCAAGGATAGTGATTTCATTTAATTATGTTCACACTTGTCCCCTAGGAAATCCCACAAATGCCCCTCCATAAGTGGACAAAAAAGATAAGGAAAATGGGACACAAAGGGAAAACACGGAAAGTCTGGAAAGGCAATATGGTAATCCTGTCAAAATGACTCAATTAGCCGTCCTCACAAAACCACATCCCATTGCTGGGGGCTCAATCGGAGGATAAAATTGAAAAATTCAAGCCAAAGTTGGCTAACCAACAAATTGGACGACTCACTTTTTTCCTTCTGGGGTTTTGAACAATTATGCTGCTCTGTAGTGACTAATTAATAATTATAGTATTAAACTCCTCATTATTTATCTGACCAGGGAAATGCTACAATACACACCCCCTATTTGAGTATATACCATATGCACCACCAATGTATCGAGTTTTTAGTATAAAAATTATGACATACGCACAATTATGTTATCATTTTTACTAAAAATGTTATGAATTTTGTTGATGAAAAGTTCCGAGAAGTAAATGTTATGATTCCTAGTGAAAATGTTATAAATCATATTGCTGAAAGTTACGAGTTCTAGTATAAAAGTTACGAGATGAGTCAAAATATTACCAGTCTTTATGAAGTGGCACAATTTGGTCCATACATTAGGTATAGGGGTGCACATACACCGGGCCAGGCCGGGTTCGGCCCGGGCTTATACTAGATAATAACAGTTGTGTTTGGTTAGATAGTTTAGCTTAGTTTTGATGATGTCAGCAGGTGTAATGAGTGGAGAGAGATAGAGAGAGAAATGAAGGAAATGATGATGTCATCAAAACTAAAACTAAACAGGAAAACGAACAAGGACAACGAGATTTGTGTATTCCCAAGCCCGGCCCATTTATAATCGGGCTTCATTTAATATGCCCAAGCCCAACCCAAATAAAATTTATATTTCCCAATCCTGTCCAACAAACCCATTTATTTTTTTAAAGCATGGTATCACAAATATAAATTAATCGACCATAATGATGAGTATTACAATTCACAACCCTAATAATATACTTTAAGTTCTAAGTTCTTATAGAAATATTAAAAACTAACCAATAAATTAAAATGCAATTAAAACACTAAAAAAGATAGAACCCTCCAACTCCATCAATTTCTATATAGAGTATTAAAATAAAATATTATTTAAATCGGGCCGAGCCATGCTGGGTTGGGCCTTAGAGAAATTTTTCAAACCCAACCCATTTAATAAACGGGCTTAAAATCTCAACCCATCCCGGCCCATATGGCCTAAATATTTATCCCAAGTCCTAAAAAAATCGGGCTGAATTGGGTGGGCTACCGCCTACCGGGCCAGTGTGCACCCCTATTTACGTGCATATGATACATACCATTAAGAGGTAACCATTGTAGAGTTCCACATTTGAGTAAAAATAGATGGAGTAAGAGCAGGCCCAACAGCCTCTCTACTAGCTTGTTTTGCCTTATAATGGAGAGGAAAATAGGGAAACGGTACTATAGCAGTCTACCTAAAGCAGATAAGTAGTTTACTTCGTGAATAGTTCCTCTCCATATGGAGCAAGATATGAGGAGCCACTGTACAAACACCAAACAATAAACTATTGTTTCTCTCTCCTTTTCTTTTGGCACAAACCTCTTTTTCTCTCTCACCAAATTAAACAAAAAATAATAAAGAAAGGATAAAAGAAAAACAATGTATATAATAATAAATGATATGTAAAATAGAGAGCGTTGTTGGAGTGTTGATAGAAAAAGTGTCAACCTATAATAGATATGTGCACTGTTTACGAACTTTTTTGGGGAGTTATTGTTGGGGATGCTCTAATAAGGCATTGACTTCGTTCCTCGTAGATAATTAATACTTTTCGAACTATGATAGCGTTTTTGACACTACGCTATAATCTGTGGGCCTGCCTTCCTCTCTTCAATTTGAAAACGCTGTGACAAAAAGTATGACGTGAGCGCAGTAGCATTTGATTTTTTCGTCCTTATTTGATTTTTTTTTCATGATTTTTAGTTTTTCATCGACTTTTTGTGTATTATTGGTTCGTCTCGGCGAGAGGAATCAAAAAAGTAAAAAATTATAATCGAATCATAATTTCTTTTTAATAAAGACAAAAATAAGTAAAAAATACAGCTTTTTACACTTTTTTCGATCTTATTCAAAAAATTCAGAGTTGTAGTCATAATCGTTTACCTTTTTAGATTCCTCTCTCTCTCTCTCTCTCCACCACCCCACATGGACATAGTCTTTCTCTCTCCCCAACTCTCCAAACTGTATGAAAGTACCTAAATCTTAAGGTACCCTTTAAAAGTGTCTAAACCACTAAAACCCTATAATAGGAAAATGCACCCTAAGACCTAAACTGTTGGGTACCCTATGAGAGTGCCTAAACCTAAATCTTAGGGTACCCTATGAAAGTGCCTAAGACCTTAGGTTACTGTATGAAAGTGCCTAAAATCCTAATATATTCTATGAAAGTGCCTAAACCACTAAAGTCCTATAATAGAAAAGTGCATCCAAAACCTAAACCCCAAAAAAGAACGACTTACCTTAATGGTAATTAAAAAAAATTACTTACCTTAGTGGTGATTAGATATCTCTTTTCTAGACCTAGAGGTAAAAATCTGAATGTGGAGAGCCTAAAACTAGGGTCTCTCCCAAACACCCTATTAGCAGGGCTAATTGTGATGGTTATACGGATCAGCTACAGTCTTGGGCTTTGTTAGACGGACTCAGCCCTAGCATGAATCTTGAAGCCCAAGTTCACAATTCTAGGCCGGCGATAAAAACAAAAAAGTCCTGGTTGCCCCGTTTCAATATCCGTCGGCGTTATTCATAGGCCTCCACTTGGACAAACTTGTTATTTTATGTTTTTTAGATGATCGGATATTCGGATCAGTTTGAGCACATCTTAACTAATTTTAGAATCTTCAATTGAAAGTAACGACCCCGCACCGGCACACCTCATTGGCTTAGTTTCCCGATTTTAGTACCAATTGCTGAAAGCCAATTTTCTGTATAAAAGTGAAGAAAGCTAAGTTATAAAAGCTAATTTATTTCTCATTAGCTAAAAGCTAAGTAGCTGATTTCTCTCGCATATTCCTTTAGCTAAAAATAAGTTGCTAAAATCACCTTGGTACTGTTAGCAAATGAGAGTTAGGGGTGAGCTTTTGGCAAATGTAATTGGCCTTCGTTGAGACAGAAATTTTTCAGTACTAACTGGATACCACTAAGGCGATATCCATCGCGCATTTCAGCCGTCTAAAACACTTTTGGATGGTTTGGATTTTAATAAACTATTACCGATAATAATTGATTCTTTGACCGGTAAGGCGCCACGTAATACCCGACCTGAGGCTTTAGCAAACGCAAAACTCATCTTTGGCCTTTGTTGAGAAGCGAATTTTTCAGTACTGAGCGGGTACCACGTGGGCGATATCCATTGCGCATTTCAGCCATCTAAAACACTTTTAGACGGTTTGGATTTTAATAAACTATTAGCGGTAATAATTGATTCTTTGACGAGTAAGGCGCCACGTAATACCGACCCGCCCGGCACTGAACAAATTTCTAGTTGAGACATTTTTTTTTTTTTTGGAACTGAATTTCTAATTGAGACTCGAGACTTGAGAATAAAACCTGTTCTTTTCTGTTGTCCCGAAAAAAGAAAAAAAAAAAAAGAAAAAGCAAGTAATAACCTGCTCTGACAGGCGACTGAAAGCGAGAGGTATCTATACGTATATAGGCTATATACTATATGCAGAGAGAGAGGAAAGAGAAATCAGGGAGTGAAAGAATCGATAATGGGCCAAGGAAGAAGACGACAGTGAATCGCCAAGAGAAGAGAGAGAAAGGGAGGAGGAGGGAAAGATGCGTCGGGAGATCTCCTTCGTACTTGAACCACGATGCCTTCTTCTGTTGCTCGTCGTCTCTATTTTCGTGATTTTCGCTCTCTCCATCGCCCACCGGGTACGAATTTCTTACGAGATCGGTAATGTAAGCGGTTTTTGTCTAGTAATTCTGTTTCGTTTATTGAATTGAGAAATTCGAGCTGGATCCGAGTGAGACTTGTTTTCCTGATTGTATGGAACTCCGCTGCATTTTACTTCCGAATCTTGCTATGAACTGTTTTCTTTTGATTAGTTTTTCGTTTCTGTATCTATCATGAGTCGTGATCGAGTTTCATATGGACGAAGAGGGAAATCACTTCAGAGGTTGGGGGTTTATTTGAAAAGATGGCTAGATTTTCAATTTCCTTTCGAAGTCATAATTGGTGAAACGGGGGAAGCTATTATTATTATTTAAATACCTCTTCATAATATTGATACATGAGCCAATAAGGGTGAGGCTGGGACGGATGTGAAAAACAGTGGGGAAGTAAATTGATTCAAATGAGAGTGTCAGAAGTCCCTGCCTGTTCAACTTCTTTATATGAGTTTTTTTGAGGTATCACGTTTCGTCATCAAAGTCTCTATTCCTAGTGAGGCTCCTCTATTGTCTAATGTTGGTCAAAGTAGAGCCAAGCGGGGGTTTGGGGGGTTGAACCGGCATTGTAGGTGTTTCACCTTTGCCAATCCTCTTGGCAATTTTGTGAGCGCCATTATTATTGGGTAGTCCCATGATCAGGGCACCAACTTCTGGGGATCCTCAGGCGCTGCCACCTTGCTCCATACTATGGTTCGGTTGAGGGTTTGGAGGTTGACCAGAAGGGGAGACATAACCTTGGTGAGGCAAGCCACCTTTGTGGCCAAAGTGTCGAGCGGACATGATGAGGTGAGCCACTAAGGTGGTGAGGCAGCTAGGGGACTTGGTGAGGGAAGACAACGAAGCCATCTGAGTGACCGAGTCACCTAGGGAAGGACAATGTGGGGGCAAGGTCTTAGGCATGGGCCATGGCCATATGATTGGACCGAACCCTCCAGTTGGTGCCTTAATTTCCTCGTAGGACACAACTGCTTGCTCATATGAGATACAAACATGCACATATCCGTTCATGCTACTTTCAGTCCCTTGTTTATGTTCTTTTGTTTTAGGTATTGGCTTTGGTTTCTTGAGCATGTAGATACTCCTCACTCCTCAGCTACTGTGGCATATTCATTTAGGCAGGTTGTGCAGTTCCTTTTCAATTCATCTAATTGATCGGAAATATGAGGTTTTACCTCATTTCCAGCTATTTTTTTTCACCGTATTAGTCTATTATTTGTGTTAGCCATTATGATGCATTTCCATTCATTTTACATTCTTATAGTGTTGAATTTAGAAATACTGGTTTTAGTCTGTCGGAGTGTTTTTTTTTTTTATAATGATATACATCTCAGTCGTTGATCATATTCTCCTTTTTCTTTTCTAGAAGTTGCTAGTGTATTGAACAACTTCCTTTATTTGATGCCCAGGAGGAAGAGAAGGTGGAAGTTGTGCATGAAATTACCCACAGAGTATACTTAGATGTTGATATTGATAAACAGCGTATAGGTATGAAGTATTCTTGTTGCTTTTCTTGTGTAATCTATAGTCAGATTTGATAACTTTCTTGCCTTAGATGTTTGAATTATGAGTTCTGGTTTTGGGTCTTGCTTCTCAAATCCTTGTAAATCTGCAGCGTTCCGGTTTGAGTTTTCACTTTTAGTAGATTGTGTTGGTTGCTGGTCTCATCAAATTTTTCTTTGATTAACTTACTGTTTCTCTTGTGGCAGTTGTTGCAAATTTTTCTTCTGCCCCATCAACTTTGCTGTGATTTTGTCGTTAGCGATGAAGCTATGTGGTGTTTGATTCTATGTAGTGAGTGCCATAGTGTTGATTCTCGTATCACTCCGTGCATAGTATAACCTTTTGCTCATTTTCACAACCACTTCGTGCTTGAGAAACTGCTAAAAACTTGTCATATCTATTTCTTTTTGGAAGGGGCACGATGTTTCCATCTTTGCAAATGAGGTTAATAACATCCAAGATGTTGTAGGAATTGGTGGTACATCTTTGTCTCTTTTTTGGGTTTTTTTTAGAACGATCTTTTCAAAGTGTTTCCTTTAGCATAGGAGTTAGGACTATGCAAAGTTTGGGTTAATAAAGTTTGTGCCTTGGGATTATGTTTTCATTGTTTAGGCTTTATCCGGGTCCTTCTACTTATAAGCCTATCTTCAAAAGAAAAGGAACAGATGTCCATTACCATATGCCACTTTGCAAGGGTTGTGCTTTTAGAAAGCCAACATCATCATGCATTGCAGCCTGCAGGTGTGCATATGATGGTTAGTTTGTAAGTTGAAAGATGTAGTGCAACTATTAAAATTGCTTGCAAGTTCCCAAGGCAACATTTTCCCCATGTAATCGTGTTTTATCTTTCTTTAAAATTGACAAGTCAGCTTCTAATTTTCTAGCGCTTTTGTCAACTCCCGGCTTGTTGACTTCAGCATCAACTGATGTTGTTGGGGTAAAACTTCATGTGGTCAGTATCCATCTTTAGTATGTGCGCCCCCCTCCCATTCATTCCAAGAATCCCACTCTTCATGTCAACTCCCGGATTGTTGACTTCAGCATTAGCTGATGTTGTTGGGGTAAAACTTCATGTGGTAATTATCCATCTTTAGTATGTGCGCCCCCCTCCCATTCATTCCAAGAATCCCACTCTTCCAACTATACCGAAGTATGATTGGGCCTGACTGGCCACATTAAAGGAAATTAGTATTGGTCTTTATATTTTGTTGTTCCAACAATAATGGAGCATGCTCGGGATGACCAGCCACACCAACTGAAATTATTATGGATCTTTTAATTTCTCATGACCTATATGGTTCTTTCTCAAAATTTACACCTTTCCATTCTTTTGTGCTCTTTCCTTTTGCAGGGAGAATCGTGATAGGATTATATGGCCAAGTCGTACCAAAAACTGTCGGTATGCCTCCAATATTCTGCAATATCTAGTGATTATCTGGGTCCGTAAATGAAGTGATTTTTTGCCAAGATGTATATATAATCTAATCTTGTAGTATTGAAGGTGGTTCTAATGTTCTTACTGGATAGTGCTTTGACCTAAAAAGTCTACAGTTGATAAGTGTAGCTTTAATCTAATCTGTTCGGACAACATTGATACACGTTGTGGCAGTTACAAGTAACTAGAGAACGTCATTTGTTTTGGTCGTTTGAAATGTCTTTCACGTTGCACCACTTCAAAATGGGCTTGATTTTCGAGCCCAAGGTTGCCAGATTTCCGAAATCACTGTCCTTTATCGTGTGGGGTCCTAGGCTGCTCAAGCTAGCTGAGTGCAGATTGGTTCGCCTTTGGCCACTTGAAGCAGCTCAAGCACAAAATGGAAAAGTAAGGCTGTTCGAGGGAGTTTGACTCCTATTCTTTGAGGCTTTATGCTAGCTCGAGGAATGTAGCATTTATGTTATTGGTCATCATAGTAGGTAGAGAGTTGGTGAAATCCAGAGGATATAATGAAGCAGCAGAAACTCCATGGATGAAGCCCCTTGGGCAAACTGGATAAACATTGTACCATTTGTGTGTGCTTGATCTACTTCTGATCTGGATTTGTTATTTGGTGTGATTTCTTGGATCCTGGGGATGGCCATGGGACTGCTTACTAACTGGTGGTTTGTGATCAAACCGAAACAAACACAACCATGGACTGTTTCATTTGGAACAAAAGACTTCTTGATAATTGTGGAACCCATACCCAGTTGTTTTATGCATCTATAGCTTGTTGCCATTCACGCGGCAGTCAATTAGTTCACCAAAAATATGAAAAGAGGCAGTATTGGCCATACATTTAGAGCAATTTCAAAAAAAACAAAAAAGAAGAATTGAAGAAAATTTTACCTTTAATGAGACTTGGTTTACCTTCATAACATAGCCGCCTAAACCTTTTTGTTGATCTTTTTGCAGAAAATTTTAGGGCTTTGTGCACAGGTATGCCTCTGTTTATATCTAAGGTTCTGAAAATCAAAATTTATGTATTCTTAGAGCCTCTTTTCCTGGTGAATCGGTTATGCTCAACCTGCATTTGTGAAACGCAGGGGAGCTGGGCAAGAGTGCCAGAGGAAAAGCTCTACACTACAAGGGAACCTTATTTCATCGTATAATACCTGGGTTCATGATTCAAGGCGGAGATAATGTTAGAGGTGATGGGAAGGGAAGTGAATCTATCTACGGTGGAACTTTTCCTGATGAGAGCTTCAAGATAAAACACTTGCATGCAGGTTCTACATGAGATTTGCCTAGCGCTAAACATCCTGAGTGTTGGGTTTCTCTCGGTATCATGTTTTCCTGACATTGTAACATTGCAGGTGTTGTATCCATGGTGAATTCAGGACCTGATTCCAACGGCTCGCAATTTTTTATCACTACAGTCAAGGCCAGCTGGTAATCTATGCACCAAATTTCCATCCTGTTAAATTAAACTAGGCTGTTTATAAAATTGTTGGCTGCATACATCTAACATTATCTTGTAGTATAAGAACTTCCCCAGGGAAAGTCACTCTTTTTAATTTCCCAAGTTCCCGATTTTCTTTTACGTGTGCTTTATGCCATTTCTGAAACTGGAAGATCAACCTTTGAATCTAGTTCTCTTTACAATTGTCTTGTCCAACAACTCCAACAGTGTTGGAATTTGTGCATAATTATATTTTTCTCAAAGTGTTACTCTTGTTTCAAAGTTAAGGATTTGGGATATTCGGTAAGCTATGTTATCTAAGGCTACTGTGTCATATATCTTCATAACTGAAATTAGGATTAAATGTGTTGCATCAGTGCTCAAAGAGTCGAAATGTCATTTTTCTACACGAGATGCACTGTTTGTTTCGACTTTCTTAGATGAATCAATTTGAAGGTATTTTTTTGTACTTATCACGCAAAACTTTTCAGGTTAGACGGGGAGCATGTTGTCTTTGGCAAGGTTATTGAGGGGATGGATGCTGTATATGCTATTGAAGGGGGAGCTGGGACCTACAGTGGGAAACCCAGGAAAAAAGTAATCATTGCTGATTCTGGAGAGATACCTAAGAGCGATTGGGAAGATGCCAGCAGAAGCTTAGCAGGCGCCTCGTGACAATGAAAACAAGAAGTTTTCAGAAGTTATATCAATGGAAGTCGATTGCAGGTAATATATTCGACTCTACATTGGTTCATATCAATGAAAGTCGATTTCCGATATTGAACTGCTTGCTTTCTAGGGAAATAATGTGATCTTGTAAACTTGCATGCAGTTATCGAGGCACGTCTACTGTAGAGAAATCAAAGAACCATGACGTTTCGTCATCGCTGGTGTGTAAATCTTGAGGTAGATAATCGATTTGTCGGCTTAATTGAGGAAAAGTCCTCTCTCTCCCTGGATCTAACAGTGTAATTTATCTGCGAAGTATTAGATAAAATTGTGTTCAGTTATCGGCGTTACTTTTTGGATAATGGAATCACTTAAGTTTGTGTAGCTAGAGACATGTTCATTCCAGACCTGATTATACGTCCTCCTTTCTCTATATATCTCTATCTACTCATTACACAAAAGAATTTCTCTCAAAACCTAAACCAAACAAAGTCGTGTTTAGGTTAATGGCGAAAATACAAAATTCTAAAAAAATATTACACTTATTCTATTAAAATTTGCCTCAGTGGGGTCAAGTGAGGTGGTTCGTTTGACTATCGAGTCGAGCTTAAACAAACTCAACTCGAGCCAAGCTTCGAGCAGCTCGCGGGCAGGCTCATTTACAGCCTACTTGTTGCTAGATCATTCTCTCACTCAATGAAGCCCAAATTGATGTTAATTAGGATCGCAGCCATCCAAAGCCGAACACTGAAAAGGTTAACGCGCGGATTGGGTTTCGAAATACTACTCTCAAACCGAACCTAACAAATACTGAACCCTTAACAAAATTATGTACTCCAGTATTATTGTTAACTAGCGTTTTACCCATTCTATGCACGGGGAATGAAGATTACATTATTGCGAACTTTTTTTAATGTTGTTCCGTTCATCAACGGGTGTAATGCTAGTTAAAAAGAATAAAATCTTGTAACAAATTCGTAGTAGTTCCAATCAATTGCTAGGGTTATGAAAGTAGAAAAAAATAAAGTAAAAATATAAGATGGAAGTGGGGAGAGAAAATAAGGAAGTTAATAAAGGAGGTGGGAGTCATGGGACACATGGAATAGTAAGGTCTCGTTCAGTTGTCAAGAAATGATGGAAAAATCAATTTTCCCTTAACTTTTAGGGTGCTAGGAAAATAATGGGACCCAAAAAATAGTTTTTTCCACCAAGACTGACTTTCCCTCAAAATGTATCCTGCAAAATGGAAGGAATTATGTGTCGAGCTGGCTCCAATTTCCTCCCCTTTTTTCTGGTGCCAATTTCCCCACCCCTTCTCCTTAGAGGGAAAAAAGGATTTGATACTTCTTTAAAAATTTAAAATTCTAGAAAATTAGGAATGAAGGTTTGGAGACTTGTGGGACTCAAACACATTTGGTTAGGAATTTAGGATATTGTATGATGATGTCTTTTTAGTCGTTTTATTTTGCTAATTTCAGCTCATTTGCGACAAAATTATTAATTGACCCACTCGACAAATCGAATAAAAAAGTAAAAAAATCTTGAGCAAAAAGCCCCCCAAAAAATCCACTAAAAAGCCAAAAGTACGACTTATGTTGCCTTAACTGTCTTTATGTCGTATTCGTATTTAACTTTTTCAGCTCATAATTTTATATTTTTTCGACTTCTATCATTGAGCTATTTGACAAATTTTAAAAATTTGGCGAAAAACTAAATCAAAGTTACTGAGCATTAATAATGCATACTATTTCTAAGGAAATTTTATTTTGTCCAAATAAACCCTTTAAGCCTCTCACACAAGGCTACCTCATACTCAAAGACCCAAATTGAAACTTTCAAAGCTTAGTCACATAATGCGGGCGGTAGTGAAAAACATCTTTCAAAAACCTTTCAAACAAATTAAAATGTGTGTGATATGATTCAGAACGCAAGCGTAACGCAAGGATTAAGGGAGTGTTCCACTAATAAAAAACTGTTTTTTCAAAAATTCAAGACATATCATTTTTTTATAATACATCACATAAAAAACCAGTTTACTCAAAAAATTAACTTAGCAGAACAGCAACTAAGCGTGAAAGCCCATTTTCAAATACTAGTATTATGTGACCAACGTCCAAACTCCAAAGACACAAAGTCGGATCTGTTCCAAAATCCAAACCCGACTCACTTGCCCGAAAGAACCTCTTTCTTCAACAAGGTGAATACATACTGATAAAAAAAAAAAAACAAGGTGAATCTGACACATTGTTCGATTTGGGTCAAGACCCACCCTCTATGGCCTTAATAAAATTTTCTTCTTATTTCTCTACTCGTTACCGCATAACCTTCCTTCAAAACCCAAACCGATTAAAACCCGAACTGAACAAAGCCAACCTTCCTTCAAAATTCAAACCGAACAAAACCCAAACCGAACAAAAGTCCTAGGTTTCGTGCACCTCTCTACAGACCTCGCCAATGGCAGCCACAGCCATATCTCTCTATCTCAGAACCAAACACAGAAGAAGACCAATCACGAACCCTTCCTTCCTCCATTTCTTTTCATCTTCAACCCCCTCCTCAGACTCCACCAACTCTGTCGATGACCAAAACACTCCCTCTCCACCACCACCACCGCCACCACAATCTCAATCTTCATTCTCTTCATACTTCAGCGAAACCCCCTCCAAAGCCGCCTTTGCTGAAGAACTCCGAGAAAACGACAGCCACCCCTACGCGGATTTGAGGCGCGGTCTTAGGGAGGCTTTGCATAAGTTGGAAGAAGAGAGGACCAAGAAGCAAATGTGTAAGTAGTGCTTTTTCAGGGAATTGGTGAGTTTTTTTTAGGGTGTTTGGAGTATATCTTACTATCGAGTATGAAATTGCTGTCTTGGGTTAGAGCATCTCCAACTGCTGGTGTCAAAACGACGTTGCAGAACTCATCTTTGAGCTTGATACGGTGTCAAAAAGTTTGATGCCAAATTTGGCACCAAGAATGACATTGTCAAAATTTTGCATTGAATTTGGAACAAGGGTGGAGATGGTTTTGCCATTTTTGATGCCAAATTTTAGCTTTGACATGAGATTTAACACAAGAGTGTACTCGCTCTTAGTGGTAGAATTTAATCAAAATGATAGAAGTGAGTCAAGACTAAATTCTGAGTATATTGTAATTGCATTTGTTGAATTGCCTTCTATAGTTGTTATGAATGATGATAGCATGGTAATATCGTTGTTGCAATGAAATTAGCAATTGGCATCCGGTACTCTATTTGTGTGGTATAACTGTCTTATTTTTGTGTTATCAAATCAAGTAATGTATTTAGTATTCACTAGTTCATTGTAAGCATAGACTTGGCCTTCTCACAAATTGAAAATGATCATTCAGTAGCAATTAGAGTGTTTGTCATCTAATTGAATTGATTATCTCCCATCCACAATTCTCAAGTGATTGTTTGTTGAGCTTGAGCATGGAGATTGGAGACGTCACAGAGCATGGTAAACGTGGAAAATAACATGTTCTTGTATTGTTTTTGTCAGTTAAGGGTCCCTTAATTGAATGGCCTTCTTGCTCCCACATTGTTTCGTTTGTGGAGTATGATGGGCAACATTGAAAGCTTTATATGTGTCACCCCTGACAGCAACATTTCTGTTTGATTGACGCGGGTGTTTTGAAGGTTAATGGAGTGAACGTATTAGCGACATTGAATTTGGATTGATGTTGCCTCCTCATCTCTCTAATTACACCGGCACTACTGTGCAAGTAATCTATGTTACGTGGACAACAGTATTACAGTACGCTTATCTGGTATGCAGCGTGTCCAAAATGTCGTGCCTTTCTAAACTTAAATCTTAGGATCATGTTCGGAACACTTGCGTGTGCTGTATAAAATATAACATGCTTAGAGGATCAGTGTTCTAAAAGTTGGCTGACTAGTCCCCGCCTAGGCGCTGGGCATTGGTCCAACAACTCGATTAGGAAACTGACTAGTTGGCACCTAGTCCCGCCAAGCTAGGCAGCCGACTAGTCGGCACATAGGCCCTTGGTGCATTCTCTGCCCAACTAGTGCCTAGTGAGTTCTAGAACAATGTAGAGGATATGCTTAGATGAAATGTACTTGAAATAGATGTCAAATTGGACAAAGGAAAGTTACAAATGGTACTTGAATCCTTGACCTGATCTTTGATCCAACACTGGTTAGTGATGCAATGGGTGAAGCTTTTCTTTAGTCATTTTTTCATCAATGCTAGGCCAGGGAAATGCCATATCGTGCCAAACCTTCAATTTTTGCCCCTATTTTATCTCTCATTATTGTAGAAGGCTAGAAATTACTTTTCTAGCTATCGAAGACTTATTGTTCTTAAAAATATCATCAACTTTGGATGATCTAAGTGTCTAAATTAGGTACGAGCATCAGTCACGTATCCAGCACCCTTAGCCTAGTTTTATGTTCCAGACACGGGTTTTGTGGGGGAAAATAAAAGTGTCCAGAGTTCATGTAACCCTGCAAGTAGTCTTTACGGTACCTCTTTTTACAATCTATATTTTTCAATTTATTCAGAAAATCCATTTTTGCAGCTCAGAGACTCGATGTCTTGGGCCATCCTGGCGGCACTCCAAACTTATTGCTGTCACCACCAAAGGAGCACTTAGTTGAAAAGGCAAGTGCTACTTTTGTCTTATGTACGAGTTGTATTATTCTTTTATTTTCTGTAATCAAGAAAAATCATTAATCCTTCACCTTCTTTTCAATATGTGCATTGGTCTCCCGTTTTTTGTTGCTATAAAGTATGAAATTCTCTTTAGTAACATCCTTATTCTCCATCCCTATGCAACAATAACTTTCTATTTGGATCCTGAAGAGAGGAGAAATGTTTTAATGGTTTGAGCAGTTGTTTACATTCTTCATACTTTTTTGCCTACTGTCCGCGTGTGTATTTTGTGGGATTTTTTTTTTTGTCATTATACTTGTTTCTTATTTATCAGAGAGAATGTTCTCTAAAGGGTTAGCGAGTTTTGTATGGCCAAATCTTTTCTTAGATAAGCATGCTTATAAAGTGCACTGGTTTTGCTTCAAACACTGTGCAGCTGTTGTTGATTGTGACACAGTTCACTTTGGATTCTGTTCATCAATTTTGGTCAGATCCTGAAAGCAGAGGTCCACTATTGGCTAGTTCTAAAACATACTTGGGTTTCCAAAAAGCAACTGACTATTTTTTTTTGGATAATCCACAACTTTTATTATTGAAAGAAAGAACCCAACATGAATGAGCAAAACAAGGAATGTATACCTTCTGATTACAAAGAAACATACAAGAAAACAAGAACTAAGAAAATAAGCCTACCAAAACAACAAACTATAAACTAGAGTATCTAGGAGTGACTTGCCAAGATTGGTAGAGTGAAGAGTTAAAGAGGAGAGGAATTTACATCTGAGAATCTGGAGCCCTTAATCCTAACATCGAACCTAATCTTTTGAAGGACTGAAGCTTGAGGTCTTTGGATCCCCTTGAACACCCTGTTATTCCTTTCTTGACAGTTATAAAACACCATATCATCCCAAGTCATTTTCCTAGTGGTTCTGTAAAAGGATTTCCCATTTAATTTCCCTATGAGCCAATTTATCTTGTCATTCCAGTTTTGGTGAGCATTGGATGTACTGCAAAAGGAACAAACCTAATGCCATATGTGCTTGGAATAGAGGCAACCAAAAAACTATGGTGAATGTCTTCATTTTGTGTATCATAGAGAGGACAAAGAGGGGAGGTTTGAGTACCCCAGCCAAGGTTTGGAATCCCGTTCTGTACCAGTGGGTATGTTCCGTTTTTGTGACTAACTGGTATCTTGTACCCCAAATTTCGTTCCGGTGCCGGTACCAGTGAGTACCGATGATTTTGGGAAATTCCAGCTGAGAAGCCTGTACCGTTGATTCCCATCCGGTAAGTTGCACTGACTGGTAGAGCTGGCTGGCGCGACGTCCTCGACCTCTCCCATGGCAGAAAATACTTTTTATTAAAATACTTTGGAAAAAACATTTTTTTTTTTGTAGAAATACAAAATCTTTTTTCTTTAAAAAAAACTAGTCCTTGAAAAAAACAGTTTTGAAAAAAAAAAAGGGTTTTGGGGGAAAAAAAAACAGCTTTGGGAAAAAACAGTTTTAAAAAACAGTTTTTTGAAATAAAAGCAATTTTAAAAAATAATTGTTTGAAAATCATTGTTGAGAGAGAGAGAGAGAGAGAGAGAGAGAGAGAGAGAGAAGGTTTTTGAGTAATCGTGGGTGACTGGGTGTACTTGATTGAGTACATGTGGGGTCTACCAAATTTGGTTATTATTGGCAATGGGTTGTTGCTAGTTTTGGTTATCGAAGGGCCAAAATTTGGTTAGTTGCTAAGTTTGGTTATTCTAATGACCTTAGCAACCTATTGGTTTTGGTTAGGCCATTGAGATTTGAGGATGCTCTAAGACCATATATGCCTTAAAAAAGATGCATAGTTCCAGTTGTGAATTCTCCTTACACCTAGGCCCCCCTCTTTCTTTGGCAAACAAACAAGGCGCCATGCTTCTTTGCCCGAATGGAGATAGTTTTCTCAACAGTCCATAAAAGGTTTCTGAGATGCTTTTCTATGTGCAAGTAAACAGATTTTGGAAGAATAAAATGCATAGTCCAAAGGATTTGCATGCTGAACAAAATAGATCGTATGAGTTGAAGTCTCCCTGCATAGGAGAGAAACTTATTGGCCCAACTCTTTATTTTGTTTGGAAACTTTGTGATGAGGCTACTGCAGTCAGACATTTTGAGCTTAGTGGATATAGGGGGAACCCCCAAATACTTGACTGGAAGAGTACCGAACTGAAAACCCAAAATGGAGCACAAGCCATTTTTAGTTTGATCATCAACCCCAGAAATTTAACTGTCTGTCTAGAGCTGAAGCATTGGCTTGCACAAGGCACTTGACCTTAGGGCTGCTCAAAAAAACCGGTGAACCGTGAATCCGGTCCGGACCGAACCGATCCGTACCTTTTGGACTTTAACCGTGGATTAATGGTCCGGACACGGATTCAAAAAATAAAAAACCGTGACTTTTGGATCGGACACGGATTTTGATTTTGAAACCGTGGATTAACCGATCCGGACCGTGAGATTTTTATTATATATAATTTTATCACTTTTATAATTATAGTTATATAGATATTGTTAATTTAGCAGACTTACGGTTTGGTTGTACTGTTGTAGGAGGTATGGTGCGAATATTGTTATCTCTATAAAATCTAAGGGGATAAAGTGTTATAAGTGCTACTACAAATACTCTCTGTTTGTGAGTGAACTGGAAGTAACTATCTGCTATTGTCTTTGTGAGTGAATCGGAAGTAACTATCTGTTATCTTTTGTGGTAATATAAGTTTGTGCCTTTGTTTGTTCAGTTATATAACCATTTGCCTTACTGCTTTTGTTGTTTTTTTATTGGGATTTTCAACTTTGAACTTTCTATTTAGTGCATTTGCTACTTGCTAGTGGCTTACTGCCTTTGTTTGTTGTTTTTTCGGAATAAGTTGAAAATCCGCGGATTAATCCGGAACCGATCCGTGACTCGCGGTTCGGATTGGAACCGAACCGTGAGACTTTTGGATTGGACACGGATTGTATTTTCAAAAAACCGTGACTCACGGATTAGGATTGGATTCATGCCAATCCGGACCGTGAGCACCCCTACTTGACCTCACTACCTCTTTACTGTTATGTCTGGCTTGCTGCTGTCTGTACCAGTGCTATTTTGCTTTCTATTTATCCTGTACTTGATAATTCTATGGTTGCACACTTGGTGACCAATCCTTTACTCACTCCATGTTCTGAGCACATAGCAGTTGACCGCTTCCTTGGATGATAAAAAGACGATCATTATTAGAGATTTGACCAGCATGAAAACTTTAGTGTTTATATATGTCCATTTTGTGCATCCTATCTTTGAAGAGGCTGATCTTTTGCCAAATCTTTGGGCGGAAATGTACTCATTTGAGCGTTATATATTGTTTAGTTTTAAATGGAGTTGTTTGACCATTTCTAACCTTAGTTTTAATATTGTTTTGTGCAGTATTTCCATCCAGATCACATGTCATCTTCAGAGAAAATGAAACTGGAGCTTCAAAAAGTGAGAGATGAATTCAAAATGTCTGAGTCAGATCTGCTCGTGTTCAAGGTACTTTATACTTGATTTTGAATAAATTGGTCGCGAACATTCCCTGCCTCAACCCCTTCTCTTTCTATTTTACACACTTGCACGTGGCAAATAATTTGTATAATTACATAGTAGCACAGGGAAAATAGTTTTGAACTCTCTCTCTCTCTCTTTTAACTCGAATAGTGAAGTATTTCTTTCACACGATGTTCTGAAAAGACATAAATTAAAGGAGAGGACTGCGTACATTTTCCCAAAGGTTGCTTTTTGATTTTGCATAGAAAACAATGTTCCAGGTTCGGAAGGGTTTTTCTTGCTGCCACTCCTTTTTCTTCTAGAAACTTATTATGATTACCTGTACTTGTAGGCCTCGTTTGATTCGGGGATTAGGTGCCTGGGATAGGACTATTCGCACCTAACCCCGCGCAGTCCCTCGATTGGTTCCCACAAAATCACGTGGGATTAATAATCCCAGGACAAATTTAATCCTTGTAATGGGGGTATTGTGTAATACCGGGCGCCGGGGGGGTGGGGGGAGGTTGTGTGGAAGGACTGTTAATCCGAGATATAAATTCTCACTAACGTGTCGGCCAGTTATTACAAATTTGCCACTGAAATGTTTCTAACCTAATTCATCGTCTTCTTCTCTCCCTCCCAAACTTCATTCCTCCGCTCCTCTCTACCAGACGTTTGGTTCTCTCTCTCACTCTCTCTCTCTCTCTCTCTCTCTCTCTCTCAGACAGATCAAATGCCCAAACGCCTAGGTATTTCATCTCCTCTCTCTCGTTTTCTCCCCCTCATTTTCTCCTACTCTCTCTCGTTTTATTTGTGCGTCGGATTGATTGTGGAGGGTGGATGTGCTCAGCTAAAATTCTATCTCGTTTCCTCTCAAGAATCATTAGTTGAGTTTATTTTGTTTTTTTGCTTTTGCTTTTCTTTTTGTTTTTGGCATGGCTGCAAGTAAAAGTTTTTTAGATCTTAAAAACTGCACTTAACTGTTGACCGAGTTAATCAACTAGATTGTTCGTGTGAAATGAGTAAGAAATGGAATGTCTATGTAACCATCTTTTCCCAAATCTTATACTCCCTGTTTAGTACTACTTTGTGGTCAAAGGATACTTATTTGACTATATCTACAAATTTCAAACAAGGGCAAAAGAAACAGAAACTAAAAAATGAACTATCCATCATGTTTAATTTGATACCCCTATTACCGGAGTCACCAAGGGGCCAGAAGGAGGAACAAGCTGCCCTTGCTCATGTTTTCAAGGTCTAAATTTGCCTAGAAACTTGTGGCTGAACAATACCTATCCTAATCCAACTTGTGTATTTTATGTTATCATAATATATGAAGTATTTAAGTAAATTCATTCTGTTGGAATATATCCCTAAGGTGTTGTATATATTCTGTTGTGTAATCCATTGGCTAAGGTTGTAGTTTTAGATCTGTGTGAGATTAGTGACTTAAATCCTAGTGTAATCTGACTTTATTTATGTGTTTTGTTACTCATGGCTTTGGCATTGTGTTAATAGATGGAAAACAACACTGAAAATGAGTTGGATTGTATGGAGGAGACCGAGGTGTTCAACATAGTGACACATTTTTTCAGGCAAATGCAAATCATGTGTATTATGGTTGTACTTGTGGTACATGTTGCTATTGAGAGGTGTTACTCTCGACACCAATATAGGTTTACTGAACCGAACCTGTTCCAAGAACAAATTGATCACATCAATCAGTTAGTGCGGCGTAGCGACACAATTTGTATGGAGCAACTTCGAATGGATAGGAATTGCTTTATGCGTCTATGTAACCTAGTTCAAACTGTTGGGGGGTTGTCTCATTCAAGGTCAGTTTATTTAGAGGAGAAAGTTGCTATGTTTTTTTATATCATAGGACACTACCATAAGAATAGAGTTGTCAAGCACTACTTTTCCCATATGATATCCTACGTCTGCAAGGTCAACTACTCGTCAACCCTGAGCCTATAACTCAAGCATGCATAGATGAGAGGTGGAGAATTTTTCAGGTAACATTTAGAATTGAAAACGAATGTTGTATTCTTGTTTAGGAGGAGAAAGTTTCTAATTAATTTCTTTATGTTGGTTTTAGAATTGTTTAGGGGCATTAGATGGCACACACATTGATGTTCGAGTTGGTCCATCCATCAGACCAAGATATAGGAATCGAAAAGGAGATTTATCTACAAATGTGTTAGGAGTTTGTAACACAGACATGAATATAATCTGTCTTGTTGGGTTGGGAAGGATCAACAACCGATTCTAGAATCTTGCGGGATGCTATTACTAGGAGAAACGGGCTAAAAGTTCCGATTGGTGAGCATTATTTAAAACGTATGTTCCTTTATCAACATATTTCTTAAAAACATACTCCCTCCATTCCAAAATAACGTTCCACTACGAAAAGTCGTGCCATTTTTCAAATAAAAAAATGAACTACTTCTGTAAATCATTTTTCGAATTTTTTTGCACCGAATTAAAGTACTTGACGAGTACTTTAATTCGGTGGGAAAAATTTCGAAAAATGATACACGAAAGTACTTTATTTTTTTATTTGAAAAATGGCAAGAGAGAAAGTGGGGCTCTTATTTAGGAACGGAGGGAGTATTTGCTATGTTGCACGGATCCCCCAAAAACGGCGAAGTATCCGCACGGACACGGGTGCGACACCGACACGGGTGCAGGATACGTGTTAGATCTGGCTGGGAAAATCCGGATATGCCTCTCTGTGCAAGTTTGGTTCATTTGATGTTGGTGAATGGTGAGTGACAGTTGCCGGTGGTTGTCGGCTGCCCCTTTTAGGGGCTAGGGAGAGAGAGAGAGAGAGAGAGAGAGAGAGAGAGTTGCGCAGCTGCTACTTCGTGAACCCTTCTAAATATCATTTGCAGAGAACCCTAAAAGGGTACTAGCAGTGTTCTAATAGAAGGCCGAGTACTCGGTGCCTTGGCGCTAGAAGGACCCTCGCCTACTAGCCCGACTAGACTGATTATCCCGACTAGTTGCCTGACTAGGCACCGAGTACTTGGTCCTGGAAGCTAGAAGGTGTCCGGCCGCCCTGGGAGCGCCTAACGAGTTTTAGAACCTTGGGTACTAGTACAGCTTGCCCATTTAAACGGGTTTGGGCTAATGTTTATAGTGGGCTTTGCATTTCTTAACTAATGGGCCATAAAGACATTTTATTTCCCCTTATTATGGACTATAAAAACATGTCTTTACCCTTTACTATTTAGTACTACTTTAATATTTGTGCTTGAAATAAATAAAATTTAAATAAGCGGTGATTTTTTTAAAGAGAAAATCAAGTATTTTTTTATACATATATATTTTTAAAATATTTTAAAAAATCAGGTGACGTATCCTTGCACCCGTGTCTAAATTTGGATCCATATCCACGTATCCTCGATTTTTAAATTTTAGGTATCCGATCCTCGGATCTACACCCTCACCCGACACCCGTACCCGAGTCCGTGCAACATAGCATATTTGTAGCGTTATCATTTGAAAGAATGGGATGGTCTAGCTCCTCAGGACCATGAGGAGTACTTTAATATGAAGCATGCACAGGCTCGTAATGTCATTGAGAGGACTTTTGGTATCCTAAAAATTCGATTCGCTATTCTTAGAAGTTACTCATTCTTCCCCATTAGAACACAATGTCGTACTGTTACTGCTTGTTGTCTAGTCCATAATCACATTAGAAAAGAGATGATTGTTGACCCACATGAACATGAACTTGATAACCTTGAGGAGGAAGATCATGATGATGATGATTACATTGATACAGTCGAGACAACTAATCAATGGACTAACTGGAGAGACGCCTTTGCACAACATATTTATCAAGAGTGGCAAGCAAGAAGGGTCCACGGTGGCAACTAGAGTTTCATGTTGTTATTTGTAATATTGTGTCATTGTTATTTTGTATTTTTATGGACTACTTTAGTTCTGGCTTTGAACATGTATTTGATTATATTTGTGCTATGGACACATATTTGTGGCTTTATTTGTAGGTCTTTATTTGTGGCTTTGGACACGTATCTGTGGTTAATACTTTATTTGTGTTTAAGACTTAATTTTGTAGTTGAATATGGATATTGACTCTCTTAGAAATGGAGATTCTTAATGACAAGCCTATCAACCCTCGACGAAAAGGAAAGAAGACAAAGGAAAAAGATGTTGAAGCAAGTAGGAAATCATGGACACAGAAGGAGGAACAAGCACTTCTAAATGCATTGAAGGAAATGGTAACAAAAGGTGAAAATTTTTCAAAGGATTCCTTCAAGAGTGGATACTTGAACAGGCTTGAGGGAATGTTACTTGCGGCTTTGCCTGGCACATACATTCGTGCCAATCCTCACATTGCGTCGAAGATTAAAGTTTGGAAAAAGAACTACCACTCTGTGAAGGATATGCGTAACACTAGTGGGTTTGTATGGAACGGCTCAGCAAAAATGATTAAAGTTGAGAGCAATACAGTTTGGGAGGACTATTGTAAGGTAATATTTCATGACACTTAAATGCATATTCAGTTTTCTATGTTAAGCATGTAAATAACAATTGATTTCACAATTTTTTTAGAGGGACAGTAATGCGGAAGGGCTTAGGTTCTTGAGGGACAATAGTGCGAAAGGGCTAAGGTTCAAGTCATTCCCTTACTATGAAGATTGGAGCCTTATTTTTGGGAATGACAGAGCAACCGGAGACATGGCCGAGAGTGCAGCTGATGTGTTTGAGGTCTTGGGTGTTGAGGATGTTGATGGCGATGAAGTTCATGAGGGTTCAACAACTGTTAGTAAAAATGACAAGTTCCCTCCAGAGCCTCCAAAAAAAAAGGCTCAGGTTTCAGAGACCCTCATGACTGGACTGTTTGATTTGGGTGACAAGCTTATTGGTTCGTTAGAGTTTTTCGCTTGTAAGTTCGACATGCTTGGAAGTAGGATGGGTTATCAACATGACCTCTCGGCCAAAAGAGGCGCAGTTAATGAAGCGCTTAAAAACCTTCCAATCACGGTTGAGCAAAGGGTCACAGCTGGTATGGCGATCACTGAAGATGCTCAAAAGGTTGATTATTTTTTCAGCCTTACTTCGGATGAGGAGAAAATGATAATGGTGAAGAAATTGTGTAAGTTCTAGGCTAGTTGGAAGAAAAAAATTATGTTAAATTTCGGCTTTTGTGGGTTGCAATGCTTTTTTTGTTGCATTGTCCTTTTTTGTGGGTTGCAACTAAAACTAAAAGACCTTGTTTCTAATTAGGTTTGCTGATCAGACTGTTGCTTAATGTTGCTGTTTTTAGTTTTCAAGTGGAGAATCGGTTGATAGTTCTCAGCTAAAATCTTGTGTTGTCTAGTCTAAGTTTGTTGCTGGAAGTTTGAACTCAAGTTTTTGTTTGAAGTCTTGTTTCTAATTTTTGTTTGAAGTCTAATAACAGTTCCTCGGTATCAAGGTGCTACAGGTTGGAAGAAAAAAAAATTGCTTGAAAATCTACCTAGAATGCCTTGCTTTGGCATTGCCAAGTTCGTTTGGTATTTGATAGTTCCCAGATTTTATTTGCTTGATGCACTACTGCTGTTCTTTAGTGACTGTCCAGATGTACTGTAATGTTCCGGCCTCAAAGGTGAAATTTTTTGAGGCTGTTCTGATTAGTTGTCCCTATGAGGTCTGTGTTTGGATGAGAATCTGTTGGGAAAATCCATACACTGCCTACCCAGTTGAGGTATGTTTGTCTGACCCAAACTGTTGGATAATTCTTGTGTTGACGCCCATGAGTGTAACTATTTTACTATCAACTGATTGTCTCACAGTTTGTGTTTTTTTTCTTTTAGCTGCTCGGTGTGATCATTTCCAGTAGGCCTTTTTATGTCATCATGTTACTAACTACATAATGCTGATGCGTATGAAGGATGTCATTGCTTGTTTGATCCTATTTCTCTAACTAGGACATTGTCAGCAAGTACAATACTTAGGCTGGGAAAACGATTTCTGGAATGCATGATGCCAATTTTACCATTGTGGTAAGGGTGTTTTCATTACTGATAGAAGCAATTTTGTTTTAAGATGAGTATATTTGGTTGGAAAAGTATAGACTAGTAGTATGATTCCGCTAACAACTCGCAAAACAATTTATCCTGAAATTTGATTCAAGAATCATGTTTGAATTTGATTTTAAAAAATTTAATTGGTTGGAGGAGTCATGTTTGAATTTGATTTTAAATTGGTTGGGATCCCCCCCGGGGGGGGGGGGGGGGGGGGGGGGGGGGGGGGGGGAGAAAGTCTTGAAATTAATCCTGAAATTTAGTTTAGGGAACCAAACATGGGATTGGCCAAAACATAGGATATCCAGATGTTAATCCTGCATGAATCAAACAGGGGATTAAGTGAGATTCAGAACTAATTTAATACCATGATTGATAATCTAGGATTATCAATCCCAGGACTACCAATCTTACCTGTTTTAGTCCGTGAATCAAACGAGGCCGTAATTATTTGGCAGGCTGATATTTAGTTATGCTATGGTTCTGTATCTCTGTCACTGGCTAAACTCTCGAGCATAAATGATAAACAGTAACTCCCTAACTTATTTTTTGTTCTTGCAGTGGCGCAACTGACGACTAAGATCGAACACCTGTCCACGGCTTTACCCAAGAAGTTGATATGTGGATCAAATTTCTCTATTTCAGGGAGTTTTTTCATTTTCGTTTTGGATTAACTCGGTGGATCTTATATAAAGTTTTGCATTGCCTTCCTTACCCATGCTGTACGTTGCTGCTCTACATAATATTTTCTTGAAGTGGTGATTGCTAGGATGGGATACTTGATTAGTAGTGAGTCATTTGGTGGTCTACTGGTCTTAATAAGAGCTTAATCAAAAGTAACTCAAACCTGTATCACAAAGATTTTTGCACCTTTAAGCATTGACCCTCTCCATTTCTTTTGGCTTTAAGTAATACAGTCAAATTTTACCCAACATAGGCCGAGTAATTGCCAAGTGGATATACCACGTTCTTGTTAACTTATCCCAGAAAAAGCACTTAACAATCCAACAAGGTTCGAGTTCCGTCAACTGCAGGACTAGTGGGCCCTTTCTCCATATAGTACCTAAGTGGTGCTATGGTGACGGCTGTCCTTTCGGACAGTAGCTATGGCTCGAATTGGACATTCCATAGCGGCTGCGATGTTGGTTGCCCCCTCCCACCTTTTTTGGAGTTCAAAATAAAAGAGAGAATCATCAGTTTATCTTTTACAAGTGAGCTTTAGTTGAGTTGAATTACTGGATCTCCTCCATCATACGTATAATGGGGGTAAGCAGTGGACAACTTTTCCATTTTGTTTCACAAACAACAATCTGTTATACAGCAATCCCAAATTCTGTGTTGGCCAAGTCTAAATATCCATATATGACAGCACATTCAGGTGAGATAAGCAAAACTCAAGGCCCTTTTTTGGGCAAAGGAACACATCCTTCTGTATTGAAAGTACGTAAATTGGGGTAAGCAGAAGTTTAGCAGGTGCCTCATGACAATGAAAACAAGAAGTTTGCAGAATTCATAACAGTGAAAGTCGATTGTGGGCAATAGATTCGACTCTACGTTGGCTCATATCAACGAAAGTCGATTTCTGATGTTGGGATCACTCTTGCCTAGTTTTTTGATAACTGAATCACTCGAGTTTGTGCAGCTACTAGCTATAGTTGTGTTTATTCCAGACCTGAGTATGTCCTCTGCAAATTTTCGGTCAATGAATGATGCATTGTTCCGACTTTGAGACGAGCTGTTTCTTTTGAAGAAAATTTTCCCTTCAGAGATTATAACGATGTGTTGTTGCATGTTGAAGATATTGAAAGAATCAGAAGCAGCTTGTCGAATAAGTTTTGCCGGTGCATATCAGGTTTTACGCCGCTGATCCTAAACTCGAGAGTTATTGGGTGCAAATGCTGCCAAATGCATGGGAAAGAAAGAGTGACAGTCTCTACTCTACTAGGTTGAGCATGGCCATAAGTTACTTATGGACACCCATATGATGTACAATTTTTTCACCACAGAAAATGTTTGCATCAATCAACTTTTAGGAGGTGGAAGCTTCACCACAGAACTCAGTACTTACACCAGAAAGAAACTGAAGTTCTAACAGTACTTGTCGGTCTAACGCAATGCAAGTTATCCTGAAAATTACTCGGGACTCCAGGATTACTGGTTCCGAAGTCCTTAAAGTCGCACAATTATATGCTAAAGGTAGGTCCTAGATGTGTGATTAAAGTGGTTCGGAATCGGTGTTCCAGACCAGTGAATAATTCTCTAGGTCGCCATCTACATCCAAAGCCCTGGTTTTCACCATGTTTGTGAGACTAGCTAGGGCGATTTAAGATTCTAGGTAATGGCAACAAATGAGTCATGGACAAAGAGAAGTGGGGACATGTCTCCCCCGTTCAAGTCCCTGTGGTCACTAGGCTTTTGTGACATTGTTGGACTTTTAGCTCTTGTAATCTCTCTCTCTCTCTCTCTCTCTCTCTCTCTCTCTCTCTCTCTCTCTCTCTCTCTCTCAAAAGTCTTAACTACTCATGTTTATCTGATCTAATAGGATAACTTAATCTACAATGTTGGTCTTATATTATGGTAATCTATTATTAAAGTGCTAATTAGATCAAGTTATTAGGATTATCAATGTTAGATCCGACCGAATTTGGATTTTTCAGATTAAGGACTAAGCTATGTAAACCATGGCTAAATCCAAAGACGTTTGGGGAGGAGAGGGACTTGGGTTTGGGGAGGAGAGAGAGAGAGAAAGAGAGTTTTGGTCGAAAATCCACTGGTCGGATTTTTGGGTTTGATTGGTTTCTTTTGACTGGTGGTGGTGGTGGTGGGTATGGCGGAGGAGAGGGTCTTGGGTTTGGGGAGGAGGGAGGGAGGGAGAGAGAGAGAGAGAGAGAGAGAGAGAGAGAGAGACATGTTCTCTGTTTTTATTTATTTATTATTATTCAAGTTAGTGGTGGGCCCCACTGACACGTGTCATGTCTCTTAGCATGACACGTGTATTGTGTGTGGTTGGGCGAGTGCCTACAACATTTTCCCTGTCTTTAGGTTGTACTCGATTATTTAACTTTTTTAGTTCATAATTTTATATTTTTTCGACTTCTTTCATTGAGGTATTCGACAAATTTTAAAAATTTGGCGAAAAACTAAAGACAGTTTTTTTTTTTGAACCAAGAAAACATATCACATTAATTAATTAGCCAAAAGGTTACAAAGACGGCTCCGCGCAAGATTATGAGTCTCACAACTCGGCAAGCGGCCTTAACTACAGTTACATACTCAAAAGCTTTCATAATGTCTAGAACACAATATTTCTAATAGTTATGCAAGCATTAGTACTACAACAACATAACGCACGAATAACTTCAAGGCTATCTGTCAAAACTTGCATGTTCCTCAACCCGACAGCTTTAGCCCATCTCAAAGCCTGCAAAATAGCCAAAGCTTCCACTTCAGTCGAAGACAATGCATAAACTCTTGTGTAGCCCTGCCGCATATTACTACAGATAGCATCATCTGCACACCATGCCGCTACTCCCACGGACAATTCTTTCTTCCACGCACCATCCACCACAGCCCTTGTAAGCCGAGCATCCTCCTGCAGAAGACAACCTCCATGGCATGATTACCTCTCTTAAGACCATCGTTTACCGCAACAATACCATGCATAACTCTCCAAAGAAAGAAACTGTATTTCCGTGGCAAATGCAATGCCCACAGCTTTTTCCAAAACATAGAGGAAGTATTACCCACTACTCCCGGATACTTTTCGAAAACAGCTTGAAAATAGGCGGACTTAACCGAAAAAACACCATCCCTCATTCCCGCCCAATATCTACAATCACTTCTACCCCGGCACGGAATGTATATAGCCTTAATTTTTTTGGCTATATCCGGAGGGAAAAAAGCCTCAACTAAAGGCTCATGCCAAGGGGAAGATCTCCAATCGATCAAAGCCCCGACCTTCGTATCTCCCAAAGAGTTCATAACTTCCTTACCAACAAAGGGATTTCGGGCACCAATAATCCATTCATCTTTAAAAACTTTAACATCTGAACCACTACCCATCTCCCACTTAAGAATAACCAATAGGTCGCGGCCCCATAAAATACTGCGCCATCCCCAAGAACAATTCGATAATGGCTGAACCTCCAAAAAGTCCTTTTTACTACCATACTTCCCCAATAAAACTCTAGCTAATAAGCCATCCTTCTTATCAAACAACCTCCAAGTCGTCTTTGCTAACAAGGCTTGATTAAAACTACAGATATCACGCAACCCCAATCCTCCCTCACCCAATGGTTTACACAAATTGGACCATTTCATCCACGCAATTCCACCACCATCACCTTTATCCCAAAGAAACCTAATGATAATTTTCCTTACCTTATCCACAAAATACCCTGGCGCTTGAAATACGGATAATAAATAAAGAGGGATAGTAGACAATGTGTGCTTAACCAGAGTAACCCTCCCAGGAAAAGTCAATAAACTTCTTTTCCGATTAGCCAATTTACTATGAATTCTATCTAAGGCCCTTCTAAAAAGATCCCCCTTTTGTTAAGTAAAATCCAAATCCTCACCTAAATAAACACCGGGTTTATCCACAATTTTAACACCAAAAATTTCAAAAAGAAATTCCCTCATGCCCACCCTCCAGTTAGGGCTAACAAAGATGTCCAACTTTGTCAAATTAATTTTCTGACCCGCCCTCCTACAATACTCATCTAAAAGCCACTTAAGCCTCCCCACATGCGCTACCTCAAACTCCATGAAGAAAAAATTGTCATATGCAAAGAAAAGGTGAGACACCCTAGGCGATCTAGGACTAACCGCCACGCCTCTGCAGATAGACTGAGCGTTGAGGAATTGCAACGAAGAAGATAGGACTTGGCTCACAAGAATAAATGGTTATGGAGACAAAGGGTCACCCTGCCTTAACCCACTAGACGGTCTGAAAATCTCCGGCCTACTCCCATTAACCAAAACCGCAAAGGAGACCGTCGAAACGCATTGATAAATAAGATCAACCCATTTCGGACTAAAGCCCAATTTTCTCAACACTTCAACCAAAAAAGACCAGCTAATTCTATCATAGGCATTATTCATGTCCAACTTCAATGCGAACAACTCTTTCTTCCCAACTTTCTTATGTCTAAAGAATTCCATGATCTCATGGGCCAGATAAATATTATCTGAAATTTGTAGCCCCGGAACAAAAGCATTTTGAAGCGGTTCACCAGAACACGCGCAATAATTTTATAAATCACATTACATAAACTAATGGGTCTAAAATCATTCACCGAAGTGGGATTAGGCGACTTGGGAATAAGGGTAATATAAGTGTGATTCAACTCCCTAAGCATCACACCAGAATGAAAAAAAGAGAGCACAACTTTAGAGACCTCACTCCCCACCAAATCCCAATTTTTCCGATAAAAGGCCGCTATAAAACCATCCGGACCCGGTGCTTTTAGTCCCCCCATTTGAAAAACAACCAGTTCAACTTCTTTTTTAGAAAAGGGTGTATCAAGAACTAGTTTTTGTTGATCAGGGAGCTGAACATTGAGAGTAAGATCAAGATTCCACTCATTTCTAATCCCATCTCCAGACTCAACTTGGGGTTGATAAAGACTAGATTCTGCACCCCCAAAAAGTGGGGGTCATATACAAAACAACCTTCTTCATTTTTAAGGCAAACAATGCGATTACGACAACTGTTAATTGAAGCAAATTTATGAAAGTACCTTGAATTTTTATTACCCAAATTGAGCCATCTTTGTTTCGCACGTCGAGCCCAAAACACCTCCTCTTCATCCATAAGCCTGTCCAGATCCTCCCGAAGCTTCCTGTCCTCCCTAACCAAATTTGGCAGCCCATGATGATTGATATGTCTCACCTGAGCTTCTGCAATATTCTTTTGAATCAATTCCAATTTGCCACGAATATTATCCAGTCTCCCTCCTTTTCGGATTATACGATAGATCCCTCCAATTTTGCAAGTGCTTCAAAAGGACATTCTGCTTCTGAACAAGCTGAAAACTCATCGACCCATCAAATTTCATCGCCCAAACACGGTTAAACAATTTGCCTAACCCCATCATTACCCAACCAAATCTCCTCAAACCGCTTGGGGCGAAATTTCGGCTTGTCAGACCAATGAGTATCAAGGACAATAGGGCTATGATCCGATCTCTGTATGGGTAACCATAAAACCACTGCATTGGGGAAAATTGTCTGCCATTATTCCTTATTTGCTATAACCCTGTCTAGCTTTTCATATGTAGCCATCTCATCTCTTCTATTATTAGACCAAGTATAGAACACCCCGAATGATCGAATGTCGTCAAGGTTCAAGCACTTCATGAATTGTCGTAACCAACTTCCCAAACGAATCCCATACTCTTTTCCTTTCACTCAAAACTGGGTGTCCATACACCAAACAGAGAACCCACTCCAAGTCCCTTTCATCAACAACATTAAAAATCATATAATTCTCACATTTATACATAATAATAGAGACCTTATATAGTTATATTTCTCATCCCAAGCCGCCCATAATCCCCCACTGGACCCGTTAGAATCAAACCCTTCATAGAATTTAAAACCTAAATTTAACCCCATATTATAGAGCTTAGGACATCCACAGTGGGCTCCCTAAAAATGACTCCTAAGTTGACTCCTAAGGTGTACACATAAGCCTGATTGGGGTCCATTTGACACTTCTAGAGTTTGCTAAATATAGAGAGCATACGTGCACCCAATGGACTAGCAAGAAAATTTTCTATTTTGTGAAGAAAGTAATCAAAAAAGTGTGGATCCTATAAAAAAAAGAATTAAAAGGGCTTGGGTCTCACTTGGAGTTAGCTACAAGGCTAGTTAGATTTAGCTAATGGGTTAGGAGTCATGCTTAGGAGCTACCATTGGGAGCTTGTATTAGGAGCCCATTGAAAACCATAATTGATCAAATGACTTGCTAAATTTTAGGAGCCTCACCAAGGAGTCATTTTAAGAGTCCATTGTGGATGCTCAACAAGGCTCTCCATCTCCATCTCATCCCTATTTTAGGGAGCCAAACTCCGAAGTTAGTCTCCAAGAGACTCTCTAAGGCCTTGTTTGATAACACAGATTCAGCACTTAAAACTGAATCAATTAAGTAATAAGTCATTAAGTAGGTTTGATAACCACATTTTATGTTACTTAACAGATTAAGTACCACTTAAAATGTAGGCTAAAAAATTGATAAAAATTAAGTAGCTTTGAGCTACTTAATTATGGCTGAATTCCTATGTGCTTACAATCAACCATCACACCCCCGCCGCTGCTGTCACCACCACCACCATTACACCACCACCACCACCACTGCCACGCTGCCACCGCCACCACAACCACCACCATTGCACTGCCGCCACCGCCATGCCGCTACCACCACAACCACCACCATTACACCGCCACTACCGCCATGCCGCTACCACCACAACTACCGCCACTGCCACACCGCCACCACCATCACAACCACAATCACCACCACCACCACACCACAACCACCACCATTGCACCGGTGGCTACCACCACCACTACCATTGCACTGCCGTCATGCTGCTACCACTGCCACACCGCCACCACCACCACTGCCACACCGCCACCACCACCACACCACAACCACCACCATTGCACTGCTGCCATGCCGCTACCACCACACCACCACCACCACCACCACCACCACACCACAACCACCACCACCACCATTGCACCGGTGGCTACCACCACAACCACCATTGCACTGCCGCCATGCCGCTACCACCACCACTGCCACACCGCCACCACCACCACACCACAACCACCACCACTAGCATTCCACCCTGCTCACCACAACCACTACCACGCCATAACCATCACACTACCGCCACTACACCACCAACATTGCACCACTATTACTCCACTGCCACCACAACTCACCATCATTCCACCACCACCATTACTCCACCGCCACCGCCACCTCGCCACCACCCTCACCACCTCTTAATTACCACTCCACTACTACCACAAATACATGATGACCATTAATAAAATTAAGAGACAATTAAAACCCAAAAAAAAAATTTAATTCAGTGCTTAATTTGTTTTATCAAACAGCTTTTCAGCTTAAAAAATTCAGCATTCAGTTTTCAGTACTTAATTTTCAGCTTTCAGCTTTCAATTTTCAGTTTTATCAAACATAGCCTAAACCCCTCCCTAAAATACAAAACGCTGCAGTGCCTCCCTAAAATCCCCACATTTAGGGAGGCACTATTCACTCCCTACCCATTTTTTTATTCTCTCCCTCTCTCCCCCTCTACTACCATCCTTTCCCATTTTCTTTTTTCTTTTTATTCTCTCTCTCCCCTATTTTTTTTTTATCATATATCTATTTCATTAAAAATAGGGAGCATAATAGAGAGGATTGTTGGAGACGTGGATTGGTAAAATGAAAAATGTGCACTGTTCATGACCTTTTTTGGAGAAAAAATTTGGGAGACTGTTGGGGATGCTCTTAGAAACGCAACACCTCGTCTCCATAATAAAAATAAAAAAAAACCCAAATTCGCCCCGTGTTGCCGGACCAAGTTACTAGCTGTTCGAACTGTAAAGGCTTGGCTCAGCCCCCTACAGTTCCAGCAGAGTACTTTCATGGCTCTGGAGGAGGTTGTTGAGGAATATTAAGGGTGTTTGTTGCCCATTGAATCAATTGCACCCAAAATTGCCTTCCACTGTCCTCTCTAGTAGCACCGGCCTCCTCAATCTGGGTGCCAAAAACCCGTTCCCCAGGTTCTCCAATAACCACTTGACCCAAACCCTAGGCATTCCATCTACCAAATCCTTCCCTTAAAGCCACAATATCGGAATTTTCCGTAGCCTGATCCCCCTGACTTCTATCATCCGATTGCACCACCCCAAAACAATCACCAACCCCCTCCAACCCAAGATCAAAAACAGACCCAATATGTTGTTCTGTAGAAGATGTTTTAGTAGGACTCGCACCGCACCCATTAGTCCTACTAGATGCAGTCAATTCTGAGGAAGTTTACAACGTTGACCTGCGCTTCCGACCTCCTACATCTTGTCTTCTCAAATCCCCTTTCCTTTTCCCCCCGATCGAGTAGGACCCCTCACGCAACACAACTCACTTCGCCTTAGATTTCTAGAACCATCAAAACTAAATTTAACCTTTAGCTTCCGATGCTTCTTTTTTTGCCGACGCCCAAAAAGGTTAAAGAGTCCCCTAACAGGTCCCAATCGCCATTGCAAGCGATCGACCTGATCAGGTCCCCTAACTTGTGGTAAATTCCTAGCATTAGCTTGTACCCAATGAGAGCACCTCGCACCAACATCTCCCGCCACTAACCGTCTTTTGGAGGGCGGTCTAAAAACATTCCCATAATCTTCATCAGAGTCTGAATCTTCTTGATCATCAGCATCCACATCCTTCCCTTTACCCTTTGATCCTCCATTCCTAAATTTCTTTCTGCGATTAGCATGCCCTCTAGGTTCAGTGGGCTCAGAAATAATAATGGACCCATGGTGTCGGCCCACATTAAATGGATCATCAAAATTCCATCAGACTCCAAGCGTTGAGAGCTATCAGGAGTTGACATAATCCACCTGCCAACCAAAGACCCTACAGATCGAACACAGGAACAAAAGCCAGAGAGAAAGAAAGCAACTGGACTAACACAAAGAAAGCGACTCACAAAGAAATAGTAATGTAGACAAAAGTACACCAAAAACTACAGAAAGAAACCTCTGAAAAAGGAAAGGACCACTTAGAAACCCTGAAGGTGGAAGGAATCCCAAGCAAGGGAACACCGCTCTAGAGAGAGAAAGGTCTTCAGAGACGTTTACCTATTAAGGTCAGTTCTAACACATTTGGGTTGTGTTTGGTTTGGATTTTGAGTTTTGATTTTTGTAATGATTAGAGGAAGAAATAAGGATAATAATTAAAAAATAGATATTAATGATTGGAGAGAGATAGAGAGAGAAAAATAAAAATAATATTTAAAAATAAGGATAATAATTAAATAATAATTGAGAAAACCAATTCTTGAAAACCAAAACGAACAATGCTTTAGACTCATTCTAAGTACTAAAGACAATTAAGTTACTGAGAGCATTAATAATGCGTACTGTGTCTAAGAATATTTTATTTTGTCCAAATAAACTCTTTAAGCCTGTCAGAGGATCTCCAAGACACTCTCTACTCACACCCCCATTGGCCACTATAGCTAAGCAAACCAAATTTTTTTTGATCCAAGAGACTCTCTACTTGGCTCTCTACTCTGCCTTAGAGCATTTTGGCTCTCTACTAGTAGAGAACGAAGTTGTCTCTCTACTAAACCATTTCCTCCGTTTTTCCTCCACCCTTCCTCATTTCCCTCCATTTTTGTCCTAGAACAAGCGTGTTAATAATTTTTTTTTTCCAATCAATTTTTTTAGGCTTTGTGCTTCTGTTGGTTTTTATCTTTAATTTGTTTCTGTTTGTTGAAAAGGGTTTTGAAAGTTTTTTTTTTTGGTGTGTGAATTGTTAATTATAAGGGCTTCCTTTTTCTCACCAGCCAAAAAGATGGTTTTTGTGGGGTTTTTTTTTGAACGAATATGCAAATTCAGTTTTGTTAGTTTAGATGGATAGCCAAAGTGGAGAGTAGTGTTAGAATGGTGGAGCGAAAAAGTGAATAGACAAAGTAGAGTTTGTATCTTTTTGGTACTTTTAACTCTTTACTTTGCCTAGCACTGTTGGAGGTGCTCTCACACAAGGCTACCTCATACTCAATGACCCAAATTGAACCTTTCAAAACTTAGTCACAGAATGCGGGCGGGAGTGAAAAACGTCTTTCAAAATCCTTTCAAACAAATTAAAATTTGTGTGTGTGAATATCGAGAGCGCGAGCGTGAAACAAGGATCAAGTGCGAAAGCCCATTTTGAAATAGTGTTATGTGACCAACGTCCAAACTCCAAAGACACAAAAAGTCGGATCCCTTCCAAAATCCAAACCCGACTCACTTGCCCGAACAAAACCGAACCTCTTCTTCCACTAGGTGAATCTGAAATTGCTAGGGTTTCCCTACGCTTCTCTGCAGACCTCGCCAATGGCAGCCACAGCCATATCTCTCCATTTCAGAACCAAACACAGAAGAAGAAGACCAATCACGAGCCCTTCCTTCCTCCATTTCTTCTCATCTTCAACCCCCTCCTCAGACTCCACCAACTCTGTCGACGACCAAAACACTCTCTCTCCACCACCGCCGCCGCCGCCACCACAATCTCAATCTTCATTCTCTTCATACTTCAGCGACGTCAAAGCCCGTCTCAAACAACAACAAACCCCCTCCAAAACCGCCTCTCCCGAAGAAATCCGAAAAAACCTCGCCGAGTTCAGCCGCCGCTACGCCGCACCTCCTCCAGCTAATAATTCCTCTCAGCAGCAGCCAATCTCGTTTCAGGAGCTTTACAAGCGAAGGAGCGAGAATTCCACCATCGAAGCGAGTAACAAAGGCGGCGGCGGCGGCGCTGTCCGTCGGCCAGCATTCGACGCCATTCGCGAGAGCTTACGTCAGCTCAATTCAAAGAAAGCTTCCAATAATGCCGACCAAGTCCGTAATAATAATGATCCGATGTCGCTTCAAAGATATAGAGATATGTTGAATATGCGTCCGGTCGATCCGAATAACGGTAGAGACTCGACGGTTGTGATTGGGGGGACTGATAAGCAGTTACCGGTTTCCGTGTTTGGGAAGGAGTTGAGGGAGAAGAAGGAGAATGAGTCGGTTCCGATGAGGACGGAGTTCACGAGGAGGTACGGTTACGATGAGTTAGGTGTGAAGTTGAGGAAGTTGAGGCCGGAGGGTAAGAAGGGGGAGTGGTTTTCGTTGGGAGAGTTAAATGAGAGATTGATGAAGTTGAGGGAGTTGGAGGAGAAGGAGATGGAGTTGAAGATGGCTGGAGTTCCAATCACGGATTTGAGGCGCAGTCTTATGACTTTGCATATGGTGGATGAAGAGAAGACCAAGAAGCAAATGTGTAAGTAGTGCTTTTTCCGGTACTCTGTTTTTGTGGTACAACTGTCTTATTTTTGTGTTATCAATCAAGTAATGTATTTAGTATTCCTTAGTTCATTGTAAGCATAGACTTGGCCTTCTCTCAGATTGATAATGATCATTCCGTAGCAATTAGAGTGTTTGTCATCTAATTGAATTGATTATCTCCCATCCACAATTCTCAAGTGATTGTTTGATGAGCTTGAGCATGGAGATTGGAGACGTCACAGAGATGGTAAATGAGAAAAATGACATGTTTCGTTTAATTGAATGGCCTTCTTGCTCCCACATTGTTTCGTTTGTGGAGTATGATGGGCAACATTGGAAAGCTTTATATGTGTCACCCCCAACAGCAACATTTCTGTTTGATTGACGTGGGTGTTTTGAAGGTTAATGGAGTGAACGTATTAGCGACATTGAATTTAGATTGATGTTGCCTCCTCATCTCTCTAATTACACAGGCACTACTGTGCAAATAATTTATGTTACGTGGACAACAGTATTACAGTGCGCTTATCTAGTGTGCAGCGTGTCCAAAATGTCGTGCCTTTCTAAACTTAAATCTTAGGATCATGTTCGGAACACTTGTGTGTGCTGTATAAAATATAACATGCTTAGAGGATCAGTGTTCTAAAAGTTGACTGACTAGTCCCCGCCTAGGTGCTAGGCATTGGTCCAACAACTAGATTAGGAAACCATCTAGTTGGCGCCCAGTCCTGCCAAGCTAGGCAGCCAACTAGTCGACGCATAGGCCCTAGGTGCCATTCTCCGCCTGACTAGCGCCTAGCGAGTTGTAGAACAATGTAGAGGATATGCTTAGATGAAATGTACTTGAAATAGAAGTCAAATTGGACAAAGGAAACTTACAAATGGTACTTGAATCCTTGACCTGATCTTTGATCCAACACTAGTTAGTGATGCAATGGGTGAAGCTTTTCTTTAGTTATTTTTTCATCAATGCTAGGCCAGGGAAATGCCATGTCGTGCCAAACCTTCAATTTTTGCCCCTATTTTATCTCTCATTACTGTAGAAGGCTAGAAATTACTTTTCTAGCTATTGAAGACTTATTTTTCTTAAAAATATTATCAACTTTGGATGATCTAAGTGTCTAAATTAGGTGCGAGCGTCAGTCACATATCCAACACCCTTAGCCTAGTTTTATGTTCCAGACACAGGTTTTGTGGGGGAAAATAGAAGTGTCCAGAGTTCATGTAACCCTGCAAGTAGTTTTTACAGTACCTATTTTTACAATCTATTATTTTCAATTTATTCAGAAAATCCATTTTTGCAGCTCAGAGACTCGATGTCTTGGGCCAGCTTGGCGGCAGTCCAAACTTTTTGCTGTCACCACCAAAGGAGCACTTAGTTGAAAAGGCAAGTGCTACTTTTTGGAAAGTTGTATTATCCTTTTATCTTCTGTAATCAAGAAAAATCATTAATCCTTCAACTTCATTTCAATATGTGCATTGGTCTCCGGTTTTTTATTGCTATAAACTGAGAAATTCTCCTTAGTAACATCCTTATTCTCCATCCCTATGCAGCATTAACTTTCAATTTGGATCCTGAAGAGAGGAGAAATGTTTTAATGGTTTGAGCAGTTGTATGCATTCTTCTTACTTTTTTGGTTACTGCCCGTGTGTGTGTTTTTTGTGGGATTTTTTTTATTAATAGACTTGTTTCTTATTTATCAGAGAGAATGTTCTCTAAAGGGTTAGCAAGTTTTGTATGGCCAAATCTTTTCTTAGATAAGCATGCTTATAAAGTGCACTGGTTTTGCATCAAACACTCTGCATCTGGTATTGATTGTGACACAGTTCACTTTGGATTGTGTTCATCAATTTTTGTCGGATCCTGATTAGCAGAGGTCCACTATTGGCTACTACTAAAACATACTTGGGTTTCCAAAAAGCAACTGACTAATTTTTTTTTTTTTTTTGGTAATCCACAACTTTTATTATTGAAAGAAAGAACCCAACATTAATCAGCAAAACAAGGAAGGTGTACCTTCCTATTACAAAGAAACATACAAGAAAACAAGAACTACGACAAATAAGCCTACCAAAACAACAAACTATAAACTAGAGTATCCAGGAGTGATTTGCCAAGATTGGCAGAGTGGAGAGTTAAAGAGGAGAGGAATTTACATTTGAGAATCTGGAGCCCTTAATCCTAACATCGAACCTAATCTTTTGAAGGACTGAAGCTTGAGGTCTTTGGATCCCTTTGAACACCCTGTTATACCTTTCTTGACATTTATAATACACCATAGCATCCCATGTCATTTCCTAGTGGTTCTGTAAAAGGATTTCCCATTTAATTTCCCTATGAGCCAATTTATCTCGTCATTCCAGTTTTGTTGAGCTTTGGATGTACTGCAAAAGGAACAAACCTACTGCCATATGTGCATGGAGTAGAGGCAGCCAAAAAAAGTGGGGAGGTTTGAATACCCCAGCTAAGGCTTTGAATCCCGTTCCGTTCCAGCCAGTGCGTACCGTTTCTGTGACTAACTGGTATCTTGAACCCCAAATTTCGTTCCGGTGCCGGTGCCGGTGCCAGTACCGGTGAGTACCGGCGATTCCAGGAAATTCCGTCCGAGAAGCCTGTACCGTTGATTCCCGTCCGGTGAGTTGCATTGACTAGTAGAGCTGAGTTGCACTGACTGGTAGAGCTGGCCGGCTTGACGTCCTCAACCTCTCCCACACCAGAAAATAGTTTTTATTAAAGTAGTTTTGGAAAAAAAAAACATTTTTTTGTAGAAATACAAATTTTTTAGAAAAACAGTCCTTGAAAAAAAAAAACAGTTAGAAAAAAAAATTTTGAAAAAAAAAAAAAGTTCAGGAAAAAAAAAGAACTATTTTTGAAAAACTGTTTTAAAAAACTGTTTTTTTTTAAATAAAAAACAATTTAAAAAAATAATTGTTTGAAACTCATTGTTGAGAGAGAGAGTGATGTAGGACAATATTGGGAAATTCCTTTATTTTTATTTTTATTGCTTTAGAATAAGATTATGATTAGGAATATTTTCGTTCAGGTTCGAATTATTATCTTTCCGTATTCGGTTTAATTTTGATTTTCAATTTTATTAGGATTCTTAGTCTAGTTGAATTAGGATTTGTTTCTTCTTTAAATAGTTTGAGTCCTAGTTGAATTAGGATTTGCTCTTTCTTTAATTAGTTTGAGTCCTAGTTGAATTAGGATTTGCTTTTTCTTTAATTAGTTTGAGTCTCAGTCGAATTAGGATTTGCTTATTATAAATAGGGATGTAACCTTTCATAACAATTCATTCAACTATCAAATAATATTTCTAGAGTTCTCTCTATTTTCCTTGTGCACAAGGTGTTTATCACTTCTCTTGTGGATTCAAGAGCTCGTCTGTTAGAACGAAATCTAACCAACTCGTCTACTAGAACGATATCTAGTCTATTTCCGCTACAACGCTGCGTCAAAGTGGTATCAGAGCAAGGTCCTCCCTTGTTCAATGGCCAAAGATGGAGAACAAACCTTTGGAGACCGTGGGATTAATGGAGTATGGGGTGCGATCGATGGGCAACGACAACAACTGGCAGAGATACGCACTATGCTTAGTACGTTGACTGTTGCAATCAATGCTAGGCTACCAGCATTTCCTGATGTTCCAACTTGTGATCAACATGCACGAGATCCACAGGTTCGTGTTCGACAGGCACGTGAGCCAAGGGTGGGCAATGATCTTGGTCGCTTAGGAAATTTTCCTAGGCCTGTCACAAACTATCTAGTTTACGATGGTGGTGGTTCAAAGTTTGATGAGCTTAACTGCATGAATCACAGTTTTTCGAATTTTCAGGTACAACCAATAATTCCTAATTTTGATGGGTTTTGTCATCCGGAGGATTTTATGTATTGGTTTCGAAAAGTTGACAAATTCCTTGAATATATGGAAATTCCAAAAGAGAAGGAAGTTCGATATGTAGCACATAAACTACAAGGTTATATTTCTACGTGGTGGGAACAGTTGCAATCCAATCGAAGGCGACAATACAAACAGTCTATCAAAACATGGTGTAAGATGAGACAGTTGATGGCTACCAGATTTCTTCAATCAAATCGTGGGCAGCTGGTATATCAAGAATACATGAGAAAGCTTGAGTCTAAAAGATTGTTTCGAGATAATTTTGATTCGCAGTATCCATCCCAGTATAATAACAAAGTTATTGCGGATACAAATTACTCAAGAAATATGTCAAAGAGTTCCAATCAATCAAGTTCTGAGGGTCACAAGATGAGTCAAGGTCCGTCAAATTCAGGCCAGTCGCTTCACAATTGTTACGATGGTTTTGGGTTCTCAAAACAAGAAGGCCAACTAAAACTTGATGAGGAAGAGGTGAATAGGTCTGACACAGATCTAAAGGCCGATCTCAGTCAAGAAAGGGCTCATGATAATAAGAAAATTGATACGGATGATGGTGAGAAGCTAAAAATTAATATCACTAATAGTGATCAAGTTGCCGAGATTCAGAATTATTTTCTATTGGAGGTGGTCGATACCAACAGTAGTGCTGAAGAGGAGGAGCAAGCTAGCAACACAAGCGATGGTAAATTGGTGTTCAAAGAATTGACTTCAGGAGAACCGATCAACAATCCATTGGAAGCACACACCCAGAGAATGGATTTACACCATGATTGTACTCTGAAGGGTGCTGATGTTGCTTTTGTGGATTTTCTTGGTGTGGAGAAATTTGATTGGATTCCAAATATTCGTCTATTGAATCTTGTTAACAAGTTAAAGCATGAAGAGCAGAGATCATCGCAAGTATTGAATTATTTTTGGAAGAGAGGCAAGAGGGTGAAGCATTCCACATGTTTTGGGTACTATCTTACTCGTGTTCGACTTGCTAAATATTGGAAGGTGGCACTACAATATTTTGGAGGTGAAGTCGCATGGAGTTCATTTTTGAAGTTCATATTCGAGAAGATTAATTTGAAGTATAAAGTTGATGCGGACAAGATTAGACGAATCAAGTTTCTTCAAGCAGTAGAAACTCGAGGGCGAGTTTTTTTTAAGAGAGAGGGAATGATGTAGGACAATATTGGGAAATTCCTTTATTTTTATTTTTATTGCTTTAGAATAAGATTATGATTAGGAATATTTTCGTTCAGGTTCGAATTATTATCTTTCCGTATTCGGTTTAATTTTGATTTTCAATTTTATTAGGATTCTTAGTCTAGTTGAATTAGGATTTGTTTCTTCTTTAAATAGTTTGAGTCCTAGTTGAATTAGGATTTGCTCTTTCTTTAATTAGTTTGAGTCCTAGTTGAATTAGGATTTGCTTTTTCTTTAATTAGTTTGAGTCTCAGTCGAATTAGGATTTGCTTATTATAAATAGGGATGTAACCTTTCATAACAATTCATTCAACTATCAAATAATATTTCTAGAGTTCTCTCTATTTTCCTTGTGCACAAGGTTGCTTATCTTTTTCTTGTGGATTCAAGAACCCGTCTGTTAGAACGAGATCTAACCAATTCGTCTACTAGAACGATATCTAGTCACTCATTCGTCTGCTAGAACGATATCTAGTCTTCTTCCGCTACAACGCTGTGTCAGAGAGAGAGAGAGAGAGAGAGAGAGAGAGAGAGAGAGAGAAGGTTTTTGTGTAATAATAGTTGACTGGGTGTACTTGATTGAGTACATGTGGGGTCTACCAAATTTGATTATTGGTAATGGGTTGTTGCTAGTTTTGGTTATCAAAGGGCCAAAATTTGGTTAGTTGCTAAGTTTGGTTATTCTAATGTGATCACTTTTTTGAACAAACATTGCTAACCTTAGCAACCTTTTGGTTTTGGTTAGGCCATTGAGGACGCTCTAAGACCATATATGCTTGATGCATAGTTCCAGTTGTGAATTCTCCTGACACCTAGGCCCCCTCTTTTTTTGGCAAACAAACAAGGCGCCATGCTTCTTTGCCCGAATGGAGATAGTTTCCTCAACCAGTCGATAAAAGGTTTCTGAGATGCTTTTCTATATGCAAGTAAACAGATTTTGGAAGAATAAAATGCATAGTCCAAAAGATTTGCATGCTGAACAAAATAGATTGTATATGTTGAAGTCTACCTGCATAGGAGAGAAACTTATTGGCCGAACTCTTTATATTGTTTGCAAACTCTGTGATGAGGCTACTGCAGTCATTTTGAGCTTAGTGGATATAAGGGGAACCCCCAAATACTTGACTGGAAGAGTACCGAACTGAAAACCCAAAATGGAGCACAAGCTGTTTTTAGTTTGATCATGAACCCCAGAAATTTAACTGTCTGTCTAGAGCTGAAGCATTGGCTTGCACAAGGCATGTGAGCTCACTACCTTTTAACTGTTATGTCTTATTTGCTGCTGTCTGTACCAGTGCTATTTTGCTTTCAATTTATCCTGCACTTGATAACTCTATGGCTGCACACTTGGCAACCAATCCTTTACTCAGTGCATGTTCTGAGCACATAGCAGTTGACCGCTTCCTTGGATGATAAGGACAATCAAGCATGAAAACTTCAGTGTTTATATACGTCCATTCTGTGCATCCTATCTCTGAAGAGGCTGATCTTTTGCCATATCTTTGGACAGAAATGTACTATTTGAGCGTTATATATTGTTTAGTTTTAAATGGAGTTGTTTGACCATTTCTAACCTTAGTTTTAACGTTATTTTGTGCAGTATTTCCATCCAGATCACATGTCGTCTTCAGAGAAAATGAAACTGGAGCTTCAAAAAGTGAGAGATGAATTCAAAATGTCTGAGTCAGACTGTGGATCTGCTCGTGTTCAAGGTACTTTATACTTGATTTTGGATAAATTGGTCGCAAACATTTCCTGCCTCAACCGCTTCTCTTTCTATTTTACGTACGTGTACGTGGCAAGTAATTTTGTACAATTTCGTGGATATTACCTTTAACTCCACGACACTTCTCTTTCAAATTACACCTGTTGAAGATTTTGGATAAATTGGTCGCGAACATTCCCTGCCTCAACCCCTTCTGTTTCAATTTTACATACTTGCACGTGGCAAATACAACAATAACATAACCCATTTAATCCCCAATAATTGGGGGTATGGGCGGGGGAAGGATAGGAGACAGACCTAACCTTTGGCAATAAATGCACAAAGTGGCTGCTCCCAGAATACCACTGAAACAGATAGATTGGAGACAGACCTAACCTTTGGCAATAAATGCACAAAGTGGCTGCTCACAGAATACCACTGAAACAGTGATCCCCCTATACCGTCGCGTTTGCTGCGGAATCATGCCCTCAAATCAAAGCCAAAAGGCATCAGAGAGGGCAGACCCAAGAATCATTTTGATTTATGTGCACATAATTTGTATAATTTGTATAATTATACAAATTATAATTTGTATAATTACATAGTAGCACATGGAAAATAGTTTTGAACTCTCTCTCTCTCTCTCTCTCTCTCTCTCTCTCAACTCAAATAGTGAAGTATTTCTTTCACACGATGTTCTGAAAAGACGTAAATTAAAGGAGAGGACTGTGTACATTTTCCCTCAGGTTGCAATTTGATTTTGCATAGAAAACAATGTTCCAGGGTCGGTAGGGTTTTTCTTGTTGCCACTCCTTTTTCTTCTAGAAACTTATGATTGCCTGTACTTGTAATTATTTGGCAGGCTGATAGTTAGTTATGCTATGGTTGTGTATCTATGTCACTGGCTCAACTCTCGAGCATAAACGATAAACAGTAACTCCCTAACTTATTTTTTGTTCTTGCAGTGGCACAACTGACGACTAAGATCAAACACCTGTCCACGGCTTTACACAAGAAGGTGATGTGGATCAAATTTCTCTATTTCAGGGAGTTTTTCAATTTTCGTTTTGGATTAACTCGGTGGATTTTATATAAAGTTTTGCACTGCCTTCCTTACCCATGCTGTATGTTGTAGCTCTACATAACATTTTCTAGAAGTGGTGATTGCTAGGATGGGATTCTTGATTAGTAGTGAGTCATTTGGTGGTCTACTGGTCTTAATAAGAGCTTAACCAAAAGTAACTTAAACCTGTATCACAATGATTTTTGCACCTTTAAGCATTTACCCTCTCCATTTCTTTTGGCTTTAAGTAATACGGTTAAATTTTACCCAACATAGGCAGAGTAATTGCCAAGTGGATATACCACGTTCTTGTTGATAAATTCTTTTTGAGTTCTGGACTAGAGATTAAATCATAGAATTAAACAGTTTATCAGCAAACGTGCTTCTACAGTAACGTTGTCACAAAACATTTGTCTCGTTTCCATAGGATAATCAATTTTCATGTGTGCCTGTTATCCTGATGATGGTTGATTTTTGATTACTTAGCGATTACGTTGCTGTAATTTCCTTCCGTATGGCATTAATTGTGTAGTGTTATTTAGTATGTGGAATACATCCTGAACCTTGAAATATAATTCACTGTGGCAGTATAAATTTCAATCTCTCCATGTAATGCTTTTCTTAGATTTTCACGGGTTTTGATATGTCCTCAAGAAATTCTTGAATTATCAGTTCTTTAACGCGAGACAATGGAAGAACTCTCTCCTCTTCTCTGTTTGTGGCTGTGCTACTGCTACCATCTCTAGGTTCCTTTCTGATGCTTATTCGATGACAAGGTTCTAATTCTGGTTAATTTTTATAGGACAAACACTCTCGGAAGGGTCTTCAAGCAATGGTCCAAAGGAGGAAGAAGTTATTGAAGTATCTAAGAACAACTGACTGGGATTCCTATTGCCTTGTTCTTTCTAAACTTGGTCTCAGGGACAACCCTGATTTTAAAATTTTAACTTATCCCAGAAAAAGCACTTAACGATCCAACAAGGTTCGAGTTCTGCCAACAATAGGACTAGTGGGCCCTTTCTCCATATAGTACCTAAGTGGTGCTGTGGTGACAGCTGTCCTTTCAGACAGTAGCTATGGCTCGAATTGGACATTCCATAGCGGGTCGGGAACCCCCATGGTCACCCCCAAGGGCGGGCTGCGATGCTGGTTGCCCCCTCCCACCTTTTTTGGAGTTCAAAATAAAAGAGAGAATCATCTGTTTATCTTTTGCAAGTGAGCTTTGAGTTGAATTACTGTATCTCCTCCATCCTACGTATAATGGGGGTAAGCGGTGGACAACTTTTCCATTTTCTTTCGAAACAACAATCTGTTATACAGCAATCCCAAATTCTGTGTTGGCCAAGTCTAAATATCCATATTTGACAGCACATTCAGGTGAGATAAGCAAAACTCAAGGCCCTTTTTTGGGCAAATGAACGCATCCTTCTGTATTGAAAGTACGTAAATTGGGGTAAGCAGAAGCTTAGCAGGTGCCTCATGACAATGAAAACAAGAAGTTTGCAGAATTCATAAAGGTGAAAGTCGATTGTGGGTAATAGATTCGACTCTACATTGGTTCATATCAATGAAAGTCAATTTCTGATGTTGGGATCACTCTTGCCTAGTTTTTTGATAATGGAATCAATTGAGTTTGTGCAGCTACTAGCTATAGTTGTGTTTATTCCAGACCTGATTGTAATGTCCTTTGCAAATTTTCGGTCAATGAATGATGCATCGTTCCAACTTTGAGACGAGCAGTTTCTTTTGAAGAAAATTCTTCTCTCTTCAGATTATGATGTGTTGTTGCATGTTGAAGATATTGAAAGAATCAGAAGTAGCTTGTAGAATAAGTGTTTGCCGGTGCATATCATGTTTTACGCCGCTGATCCTAAACTCAGAATAATTGGGTGCAAATGCTGCCAAATGCATAGGAAAGAAAGAGTCGAGCATGGCCATAAGTTCACTTATGGACACCCATATGATGTACAATTTTTTCACCACAAAATGTTTGCATCAATTAACTTTTAGGAGGTGGAAGCTTCACCACAGAACTCAGTACTTCCACCAGAAAGAAACTGAAGTTCTTACAGTACTTGTCGGTCTAACGCAACGCAAGTTGTCCTGAAAATTACTCGGGACTCTGGGATTACTGGTTCCAAAGTCCTTAAAGTCGCACAATTATATGCTAAAGGTAGGTCCTAGATGTGTGATTAAAGTGGTTCGGAATCGGTGGTCCAGACCAGTGAATAATTCTCTAGGTCGCCATCTACATCCGAAGCCCTGGTTTTCACCATGTTTGTGAGACTAGCTAGGGCGATTTGAGATTCTGGGTAATGGCAACAAATGAGTCATGGACAAAGACAAGTGGGGACATGTCTCCCCTGTTCAAGTCCCTATGGTCACTAGGCTTGTGACATTGTTGGACTTTTAGCTCTTGTAATCTCTCTCTCTCTCTCAAAAGTCTTAACTACTCATGTTTATCTGATCTAATGGGATAACTTAATCTACAATATTGTTGGTCTTATCTACCACATTCCATAGACAATTCTATGGGAAAACTCAAGCTTGGGGATTTGAAACATCTTACTTATATTTGCTACCAAGAACTTGTAACAGTAACAAAGGATTGTCGCATCTCTTGTCGCATTGGTTAACCGACTTGCTTCGATGGGACTTACCAGTTACCATCCAATAGTAGTCGATTCCTCTCTACACTGATTTGTCCTTGAGACCACTTCACCTCACGCAAACGCATGACAAGAGTTGTGGAAGAGATCAAGGAGATTAATCTAGTTCATCAGGAGACTCTTACAAAATAAATACTGTATATAAAAGATGTAAAAGTAACATATATCACCATAAGAATATTGTTGGTCTTATTCTACCACATTCCTTAGACAATTCTATGGGGATTTGGAACATCTTACTTATATATGCTACCAAGAACTTGTAAAAGTTACAAAGGGGTTGTCGCAGTGATTAACCGACTTGCTTTGACGGGGCTTACCATCTCAAAGTATTCGATTCGTCTCTGCAGTTATTTGTCTTTGAGATCACTTCACTTCACGCAGACGCGTGGAAATGGCTGTCGGTGGGAGAGACTTGACAAATTAATCCGGTTTATTGGGACACCCTTCGTTAGAAAATACTCCAAAAGAACATGTAAAATTAACATATATCACCGTAAGAAAAGAGCCTAAAGAGAAGAATAAAGGTGCTTGTAGTCATCTGGGCTCACATATGCCAAGAAGATTTCACTTTTGTTAATCTATTACTGCCCCATCTTCTGGGTGGAATTCAATGCAAGGTTTGCTTTCACGCCAAGGCTCTTGAAGAATGAAAGATGGGTGTATGGGTTTGAGATCCAAGATAGGACCACTGTACAACTCAGAGATAGGCCTATGTATTAGCCGTCCACATGGAACTGCAAATGCAAGAGAACTTTTTCATGCTTGACATCAAACCCAAAGGGATTGGCCCGGTGGTCAAGCGTAGTGTTTCGTTAAGGGTGTTTTTAGAATAAATTATTTTTTTACGGTCTTTTATGTGATGTATTGTGAGACTAAAACTATTTTTTGTTGATGGAACACCCCTTAGGCTCTCTTTATGGTTTCAGTTACGAAATCTCTCAGGTGCTATCAACTTTTGTGGAACAAGTTTATACAGAACTTTACTCTGGCTTCAATTCAAGTTTTTGCTAGTGGACATTGGAAATCAGGGATTGATCCTTCGAATTAGTTAAATTACACGTAAGCTGATCGGAGACCTGAGTTATCAAAAAAGATGTTTGAAATCCTCCAATGGGATCAGCTCTTCTCTATACCTAATTTCGATTTCACAACCATGGTCTGAAGTTTTTTTCATATGTGTGTGTGTGTCAAAAGTGCCAAAACAATCGGTTGGGGCAACTCATGCCCTAGCCAAGCGTTGTACTAATTAATTTAGTGAAATAGATATGTTATGTTTTGCTTGCTAAAAAAAAAAATGGTCTGAAGTGTTCATTTAGTAGAACCATTAAAAAAAAAATCTATACAAAAATTAGCTTCATCACATACTGATAGGTACGTAAAAATTCACCTTTTTTACTCCATAATAATTGAGCGATGGCAATAACTTTTGAAATACATATATACTCCCTCCGTCCCATTTTAAATACTCCCTACGTATATTCATGTCATTTTCAAACGTCTATATCTTTTTAAATGCTCCCTACATATGTTTGGAATGAGTTCCGTTGACACAATATGTGACACACTAAATGTAAAACACCTATTTTGGAGTCCTACTCAAATGATTGGAGCTGTTCAATTAGTTAAAAACATGTTTTTAAGAGTTTTCATAAAAAAATAACTCATTCGGATATCGAGAAGGACTTGATCAGTATTTGTTCCTAAATTTGACGGAATAAAAATTGAATGAATAGATCATGTCGTTTAAGTCCTTACCGATATCCGAATAAGTTGATTTCTTTTACAAATATTCTTAAAAATATGTTTTAAACAAATTGAACAATTTTGATTATTAGCGTGGAGCTCCAATTATTGTTTCAAATGTCGTGTCACCAAAACCAGTCCCTATGTGTTTAGTTTAAATGGTCCCACGATCTGAACAGGTCCGGACCCACTGTGGATGTGGATCTCAGATTAAGAGCAGTGTATAAAACATGAGCTAGTTCATGCAGTCTCCTCTCATCATTAATGTGTATGAGATCACTAATTTTGAGTTCAACTTTGCAGTAACCATGTAATGAAATTGAATTGATTAAAATGTAATGCAACTTGCCATAAGATAGCAAGCACAAACAACGAGGTTTCAACCAGAGTATAAATTAACGAGTTACATCACGAGATATTATGAATGAGAACTTGAATATGAGTTTTGATGAATCATTAGCTCTCCAATTAGTAGACGATGAAATTGACCTTTAATTTAATCGGTTCGATAGATCGTACACTAAGTTATCAGAAAAAGAATCAACAAAAACACTACAACTCTTGGTAGGCCATGAACGCACCTCACCCATTTTTCTCACATAACCATGATGAATTAATGGATAAAATTAGACCAGACTTTTGAGTACAATTCAGGGATCCATGAACATTCATGAGTCTTTTCATTTTTTTTTATTGGTTTTGATGACAAGGATGTTTCGGTCAGTTTACTCATACTTTGACTAAGAGCTTCTCTAGTGGACTACCTAAAAAAAATTTGCTAAAATACACCTAAGCACATGTAGAGCCCTATTTTGTGTGCTAAGAACTTAGTTAGCTAGCTAATGAAAAATGCACTTTGGTGGGCTACCTATATATATATATATTCATTAATTTTAAGTCTTTCATTTTTCTCTCCTTAAAGTCATTCTCTCTCTCTATTCTTTCTCTCTCCTCCCATTCTCTAGTCATTTTAGGGATTGAGGGGTGACACCTAGGATTTTAGGGAGTCATTTTTTGTCCATTACAGGCCATTTTTTGAGTTTTTCTTAGCTAACTAGTTAAGACACTTTAGGATATAGTCCACTAGAGATGTCCTAATTCTCTTCCTTATTTTGTCAGTAAAAAACAAGTCATGCATCCACTCTAAGACTATGGGATTCACAAAGAAAACCTTTTACACTGACCCCAAGAATCAAATCATAATCAATTACGTGGAGAGTAAACTCACCAACCGACAGGAATAACCCGATAACCCTAGGGCTATTTTTTATTTTTTATTTATTTCACCCTTGGGGCTATTGCAGGCACTAATAAAAATAAACTAGCATAGGAACAAACATTCATGTTAACCCCACAATCCAGACACGTGCTTAAGGGAGGCAACAGATCCCTATACACAACTAAAGTACTAAACCAAATCTCACAGAGATTGAGGGCAATATGGTCATTTACACCAAACACAGACAGAGCAGAGCACAGTCACAGATCCACGGGAAATTCTACACACCCCTCTTTTCTCTGTTCACATACCAAAAAAAAAAAAAAACAGCTCTACTGCATACCCAAAAAAAAACACCCACAATTTGAAAATCAATGGTCCAAATTCACTTAGAGTGAAATCTGGGTCATTCCTTTTCATTTTTCTGGGGTAAATTCGACTTTCTTAAAGGGAAAAAAAAAAACTCTTAAGAAGGCGTGTACCTTAATGATGTTAACCCTCTATTTTGTAAAAATTTATTGCATAAATTATTTTTTAAAAAGTTGAATAAATTGGAAATCAATAAGTGTTTGGTTCTCTTAAAAAAATGAACGGTTAAAAATTATAAGTTTTTCTCTCTTTTTTTCAATCGATAAAAGATATCAATTATATCACATATATGAAGTATAAAATATAATAGTAATAGGGTACTCTCTCTCTCTAGAAAAAAGAGATGTCGCCTCTCTCCTCCTTTTGCATCTGTTAGGGTTTTGTTTGGGGGTGGGGGGTACCCCCTTCCGAGGGTGGTTGTTCTTTATTCCCTTTCGAGGGTTGTCGATTTACTGTACTTGATGTATTCTCATTCGAACCACATGGATAACCCAATTATCGGGGATTTCTACCCTTCGATGTGCTCCGGTTTGGGGTTTGTAATCCTTTGGATGGTTTTTGAGTAATAAAAAATTTCTGAGTTTGATAAATAAATAACAAAAAAGTACGAAATATAAACCCGAGACACTACATCAATCATAAGAGTTCACGAGACAACCAAGTTCAATAACTTAACTAACACAAGAAATAAGCACAGAATAGAAACAAAGGAAGGGAAAACCCAACATGCAGGCGAGGAGATTCAAACTCACCTTCTAATGAGATGCAAAAGTCCTAGCCAACCGAGCTACCCGGTTGCTTAAAAGAAAAAAAAAAAAAAAATTCAGTAAGTAGATCTGCGGAAATTTTAATAGCGTCCCCCTCTTTTCTGAGTTTTCTCGGTGCACATCCGTAATTTACATCAACATTTCGGACATTTCCAAATCACAAAATCTATATATTATCACCCTCGACTCTCCACTCTCCACCCTGTCTCTCTCTCTGAATTCATTAAACCACCACACTCGATTACTACATCAGCAACAGCAACCATGGCTATGGCTTTCAAAATGGTACACTCACCAAATTCCCATCTGTTCTTATTTTCTTTATCAGAATCATTGATCATTTTCGCCAAATGGGCCTATTTTCCCCTTTCAAATAGCAATTCAAATCAAATGGGTCTCTTCTTTTCCTATCAATGGCAAATTTTACCAAATCGTCTTACCTTTTTCCCCCCTAACAATCCCAATTTCAGCCAAATCGGTCTACTTTTGTTTCGATCAATTGCGATTTTAACCAAATGGGTTTGATTTTTTCCTATCGATTGCAACTGGGTCTATCTCTTCTCAATCAATGGCAGTTTTGATCGAAAGGGTCTATCAATTTTTGCCCAATCGATTGCAATTTTGATCAAATGGGTTTGTTTTCCTTTCAATTTCGCGTACATGCATTGATCTATATCTATATCTATATATGTATATATGATTCTGCAAATCGATTGGATACAGGCGACGACGGGTATGTGGGTGACAGATGAATGCAAGAACTCGTTCATGGAGATGAAATGGAAGAAGGGGCACAGGTACATCGTGTTCAAGATCGATGAGGGGTCTCGATTGGTGACCGTCGATAAGGTGGGTGGGCCAGGGGAAGGCTACGACGAGCTCGCCGCATCTCTGCCGGAGGACGACTGCCGATACGCTGTCTTCGATTTCGATTTCGTCACCGTCGACAACTGCCGGAAAAGCAAGATCTTCTTTATCGCATGGTCCGTTCACTCACCCCTTTGGAATGTTTTGTCATTATTTTCATCCATAAATGACTGTTTCGGTCCTTGCGCTATTAATATCATTACGGAAAAATTATTTGTGTGAGTGAGGATTAAGAGAGCGCGAGCGAATGATCTTACCGAAGAATTATTTGACTTAAGAGCATCTCCAAATGTTGTCCTTTTGGAGAATTAAAACTCCGTTTTGAAGAATCCATGCCCTCCTACCCATCTCGGAGTTTTCAAAGTGGAGAACTCAACTCTTGTTCTCCATATTTGGGGAATCTAGCGGATCAAAAAAAAAAAAAAATATTTGGGGAATCTTCTATAAAAGGAAACCCATCTCTATCAAACTATTACTGTGTACCAAAAAAAAAACTTTATTCCTCTCTCTCTCTCTTCCTTGGAATCACTATTTTAACCTTTAGCTGCATTGGCAACAAACTATGATACCAACCATATCATACTTTCAGTTCAAAAAACCATATCATACTTTACTTTTTACTAATTTAATCTTCAAGTACATATGTAACTTTTAGGAAATGTCTACAATACACATCTATTAAAAGTGTGTACCATATGCACCTATTATTACCAGTTCAAAAAAAAAATATGCACCTATTATTATATGATTCATATTGTGTCACCTCATTGGCAATCATAACTTTTTTTAGTGTTTTGTAACTTTTCTGTAATATGATTCGTAACATTTTCTATGATTCGTAACATTTTGGTGTGTCTCGTAACTTTTACAAAAAAAAATTTGTAATTTTTATAAGGGTGTGTGATATAACCCAAATAAGGGGTGTGTATTATAGTATTTCCCTAACGGTTAACATTGTTGACCCAATTTTTATGACATTGGAATCATTCGAAAGATATTAATAGGCTCTTTCAAATGGGCCTAATATTGAATACGTATAAATTCAGTTTGAAATAACATCAAATGTAAATTCAAACCATTTCAACTCTTATATTAATATTTTCCCATTTACACCATCCTATCAATAAATATACCAACCACTCATTCTTGAAACCGTGGATTGTAAAAGAAGAAACAGTGGGTTGTAAAGCAAAAAGGTAGAGCAAATGAGGAAGAATTGGGTCATCCAAAACATGATCGGACGGTCGACGGGTGCACAACACCCCCGGTCCAGATTTTTGTGAATGAAAAATGAAAAATTAGGGTTGGAGTTTTTGATTCTCCAAAAAGCAAAATACATTTTGTTGAGTCTCCAAAATGGAGAAAGAGTGAGACCTGGTTGGGGGATGATCTAAGGTCATTAGACTCATCACCCTTTAATAAGGGTAATATGGTAATTCAGTATTTGTCCTATAAAATGAAAAAAGCTACTGTCAGCTCGATTTATGTTGGAGTCGTTAGAAAGCACTTCGAGGCCGGCCCATTACGCATTTGATTAACCATGCCGCCCAAATATATCATATCAATAAGTCATCGTTGAAAATGTTTTTGGAAGTAGTTTATTTGCGACAACCGTTGTTGGTGGTCACATTGTCCATTCATAAGTGTCCATTTTAACCTAGTCTCATGTCCGTGTCAAGATAATCATCTTTAAGGATATCTACATAAATTAATAGACTCGAGCTCAATTATTGTCCAACTCATGAAAAAAAATCTAACGATGTATCGCATTGAGCAAGTCAAACTTGAATCTATTTTGAAGCCTTAAAATTTTAAGAGCCAGGCTTAAATTCACGCCCCGTTTGGCTCCAAACAATACATAATACTATGTTTTGCTTAAGACCAAACACGGAGCATCTTTTGAAGATCAATTTGGAGGATAAACAAGTCAAGCTCGAACATAGCCTGTTCAGAGTAGCTTTAAATAAACCATACACCTTAGACTCAGAGGTTAAACCATCACATTGCCAATCATAATTATATTTGATGAATGGTAATTTTCAGGGCTCCAACAGCATCAAGAATCAGAGCAAAAATACTGTATGCAACCTCAAAAGATGGATTGAGGAGGGTTCTTGATGGGATTAGCTATGAAGTCCAAGCAACTGACCCAACTGAGATGGGGATTGATGTAATCAAGGACAGGGCCAAGTAATTAGAATCCATTAGGATTTTGCCTGTCTTACTTTATTGTCTAATAACTCCAATTAGTGGTGCTTTCTTCTTGTTAACTTTTTTTTTTTTTTTTTTCATTTTTATGTACCTTTGCTTCACTTGAGTTTAGCAGATGTGTAAACTTTTTTGATGACCGAATGTTGGGGCCAGCTTACAGGCATCTCAACAAATTCCGAGGTTCTGAAGTTAATGATTGTGCAAACCTCCAATAGCTATAAGGTTTGGAATGTTGTTTTGGCCTTCATGGGATTCGAACTTTTGATCTCTTGGCGGGCAAACCCTTAGCTGCTTTCTCGTCCCCATTTGGCCAAATCCCTTGGGTTACCCTTGGGGTTAGCAGTTGTGTAAGTTAAATAAACTTGTAATCTAATGGAGTAATTATCATCTGCTCTGCACTAATTTAACTACAAAACCTTGGTGTTGGGCACATTTCAACAAAGCACTTCTATTTATTCATGTCATCATGTGTCTCGTAAGTCACTCCTTATGTGATTTTTATTTTAATTTTTTTCTATTACAACAGTTGAGGGTTAAATTTTTTATCGGTTAAAAGCATCCTTATCAGGAGCACTAAATTTAACTTCAAAAATACTTTTTATACTTTAGCAAGTTACTTTTTCAAAAACTCACAAAATCTGACTCTCTAATCTACTCCTATTTTTATATTCAAATACCACACGCCTTTTATTTGTTCACATATTTTAAGGGTTTTTTACTTTGTTAAGTAAACAGTGCCTCCTCTTCTTTGTTTAGTCAGTGTAGCAAAAACAAATTATTAAGTTGGAGTAGCAAGGCTGATATGGGAGAGTTTTTGAACATTTGCTCTCCAGTTTAACCAAAAATGGGATTTGTTAAGTCACATGAGGATGCTCCGGATTCGGGGGCTTGTAGTGAGCTCGCTCACTACATGCGTGTAGTGAGCTCTCTCGGCCGTCCGATCCGAGATCAACGGTCCAGATAAATTGAAGTTAAAGTAAATGTAAAAGTGTTTTGTAAAGTGTAAGACGATCCGGACCATTGATCTCGGATCGGACGGCCGAGAGAGCTCACTACACGCATGTAGTGAGCTCACTCACTACAGGGCCCCCGGTTCCGCGGATGCTCTTAGGTCATTAAGCAATTTTTGATACATTCTCGATCAATATAATGAGATGTATCTTAATCAGTTGTTAAGCAATTTTTGATCGGGCTTAGGTGCTAACAGCCTGTATGTTTGAGCGCGTCGGCTGTAAAGATTTAGTATTGACGAGCTACAATGATTGCAACTATTAACGCAATTAAAAGAATTATTAAAATGAGCTCAAATGGAAGAAAAAAAATCTGTTGATAAATGAATACCGATTTGTTGACTATTACTTTTCAAATCTTGCTCTAGAATCTAGTTGGATCTTGTAGCCTAAATAATCTCGTACCATGGTGTATCTAGAATAGTAGTAATTAGTAAAACAAAAATACTTGTACAAACCAGTGAAGTAATTTTATCTCTAACGGTCCAAATATAAAAATCTTTGTAATATTTTGAACCATTCATGAACATCACGTCAAATATTATTAAAATTCCTGCATAAATAAGGATCTACGCAGCACCTACAAAATGAGAGTTAGGCCTAATTTGGCTAAATTGAAAAAACTGGTTTTTTTTGTTTTGTCCTTATTCAAATTTTTTTTGCATTTGTTAGATTTGCGTCAAGATTTTGTGGTTTCTAGATTTATCTCGTCGAGACGAATCCAAAGAGTAAATTTATGGTCAAAACTATTATTTTTTTAATAAAGCCGAAAATAAACCAGTTTTTTAGATTATTTTTCGTCTTTATTCACAAAACTTTAAGTTTGGCTAACAATTTTATACTTTTTAGATTCCTCTCGTCGAGATAAGCCAAAAAAACACAAAAAATCGACCAAAAACTAACAAATACAAAAAAAAAATTTTGAATAAGGACAAAACGAAAAAAATAAAAAAAAAAACAGTTTTTTTTTTCAGTTTAGCCAAATCAGGCCTTAGATAAAATATAAAATAAGGATATAGAAAAAAAAAATCCCAATGAAAAGGCTAAATAAATTGGATTGGAAAGTGATGCAACTCCTAGACTTCCTAAGACTCAATCCCAGAAAGACTAAAAAAAAAATCATGTATTACTCCAGATAAATCCATTATATGTAAATTAACGAATAAATAAATCAAAATATCATGACTTTGTTGATCTGAACAAGAAAAAAGAAGTGACTTTTTTTTTATGAATTGAATTTTTGACAAGTATGAATTATTAAAAAGAATAAGACAAGATTTGGATGTTGAAAGCTTCTCCACCAGTTCCTTGACATTTTACCTAGTAATAAAAATTCCATTATCTACTATAGCTAGCCATTAAATGTATGAAATCCCTATTCCCTCATAGCCTAGGCATTTAGGAAGGGTTTAAAATATATACTATCAAGGCTCAGTCGCTCAGATCCCAAATTCTCCGACCAAGACGTGGTTGACGACAATGACTTCCAACTGTCGTTGGGGCTAGACTTGGTTAGTCTACACCCACTCCGATTTCAAGCCTATGTTCAAGTTTTAGGGCTTTGGATTATCACTGGTTCGATCTGAAAAACCAAGCTAGGCATCATAACTGAGATCTGAAAGACGATCGGAGCGAGACCAGATGATTACTTGTCGGAGGATGAAGAGACTGAGGACTGAAAGCATGGAGGACAGAGAAGGTTTTATTACGGGCAGGTACAAAAAACAAATGTTTATTACCATTAAAAACAGTCATTCTTTTTAATTACTATTAAGGCCAATCACTCTTTTTTGGGGTTTAACCGCTTATGGTGCACTTTTCCTATTATGGGGTTTTTAATGGTTTAGACACTTTCATAGGATACCATAAAATTTTAGGCACTTTCATAGGGTACCCTAGAGTTTAAATTTAAGCACTTTTATAGGGTACCCTAGGGTTTACGTTTATGGTGCACTTTCCTATTATAAGATTTTTAGTGATTTAGACACTTTCATATGGTACCCTAAGATTTTAGGCACTTTCATAGGGTGCCCTAGGGTTTAGGTGAGGTGGAGAGAGAGAGAGAGAGAGAGAGAGACGGTTGGGCAAAGAGTTGGCAGAGCTTTTTTTTCAAAAAAAATGGAGCAGGGAGCGCAAGGCCTCCAAAAACTGGAGCGGTCTGTACTTACCCCGACAGGGTAAGAGTGAGCTACCGAAGCTTAGGGATGGGCATGAGGGCGGATCGGAGCCGGAGATTACTATCTTCACCCCCAATTCCCAAACTCCTTCTCCATATCCATCCCCTACCCAATCTCCAACGGGGTTTTATTTTCATCCTCCATCCCCACTCCAAATGGGGAACGAGGATCCCCACTGAGATTCGGGATCCAATCATTTAAAAAAAAATAGATTACTAGAAATCTAGAATCCCGGTTACAAATTAAATGGTAACATAAAGTTACAAGTAGAGGTGTCGAACGGGCCGAGCCGGCACGGGCACGGTATGTTTATCTTTGGCACGGCACGACACGACATGGTATTCATGTGTAAGCGTAAGTGTTTGCCAGCTTCAATTCTAGTTGTATCAAATATCAACTGGATTTCTAATTTGCAAGATAGCATAAAGGAGTATCTAAGTTGTGTGATCTTCAACTTCATATATATGAAGTAAAGTACGAAAAGTACACTTACAGTAATGACCAAACTCGATTGGAAAAATATTGTTTTTATTTTGCATTTTTTGTGTTTATTTTAAGGAATGTATATGATTGATAGTTGAGTAGATGTCAACCTAGTTGGAATGTATTCAAATTATAGTGATGCATATTTAATCACATTTATTATATTACAAAGTTCAATTATCAATAAAATGTTTGGAGAAAATTTAGAGTGACTCCATGTGTTTAGAGAAAATTTAGTGGGATCTAAAAGTTTCATAACTCATGAATAGACCCTATATTCGGGGATTCGGGGACGGAGCGGAGCAGGGCGGGGATGGATCGGGGAACAGATTTGGGGCGGGGACATGCTTATCTCCACTCCCTACCCGATCCCCAAACATTTTTAAAAAAAAAATCTCATATCCTATCCAATCTCCAAACAAATCTCCATATTGCCGATCCGTTTGGATCGGGGATCAGGTCGAATTCGAACGGGTCGGAGAAAATGACCAACCCTACCGAAGCTACAATGACTCACTAGAGATGTGGAGGCAAGGCCAACCCAGACCCAAGAGAAAAAATAAAAAGGCCTAAACAATTGCGAGGAGCATTCCGCGTTGCCCAAACTAAAAGAGACCCTATTAGAAGTTTTTGTGCTTACAAGAGCTGCAACCAGTGTCACTTCCCACAAATGTGGGATTGCCTACAAACTCAATTCTTTCTCCTTTGTCATGAAATCCCGAGGACAGGTGTATATTTTGAATTTTTTTGATACATATATTCTTCTTATATTTTAATTTAATTAGATCGATATTATTAATGTTTTTTTTAAGATATTACAATACGGATCGATTCCAGTACGTCCTGGTTGAAACAGTATTATGATTGTTGCTGAAAAAATTATTTAAATGTATTCTTAAAGGCACAATTTTTAAATTAGGCTTTGGGCACTGCAAATCATTGGGTCAACCCTGCATGAGGTGACGAGTCACTGTAGGTTGTAACAACGGAAGAACCGCCAAGGAGGAAGGGGAGGCAATTGGGACTTCATTTTGGGAGCTCTGGCTCGGCAAAACCTCAAAACGGAAATACTGTCGAGGCTGCTGGAGATGCTCTTTTAAGTAACCTACAGCTATTTTGTTCCATACTTCACATACATAGTGGTAGGCAGAATATCTGACGTGGAATTATTCGTGATATTGCGTGTGATCGAATCACCCCATTCGTGACAATCTGAATATTTTCGGGCACACAGTCTCATAGACATTGCTTTGCACCAATAATTTTTTGGAGATATAGACATTGCTTTGTACCAATATTTATTTGCCCTATCTGCACTTTGTGTACCACAGACCAATTTCACTTTTAGGTGTGAATTAGTTAAGCTGGACCCAGTTTTAAGGACGAATACAACACAGCCTCAATCATCAAAGTTGGTGGTACGGAAATAAGATGAGCTGTAATGGCATTGGCATGTTTTATTTTTTATTTTTTAATAACCGGGCGTCCATGCTAGTGTACATACACCTCGATTAATTTAGGGATTTATTACTACCGCCCACTAACGGGTAGTCTAATTAAAGCTGGAACAAAGTTTTATATGGACTGACACAAAGGTGATGGGGATGCAAACAACCTTCAGCGAAAGTCTAGCCCTGGATAGGAGCCCTGCCGTACGTTGTGCCATAAGTGGTGTGCGACCACAATTCGTGTGCTCCTAAAGTCGAACACCACTTACGGCGAAAAAAAGTATTTTGTGTTTCGGCAGGGGCAATTTCCGGTCATTAGGCCTTAACTATTTGTAATGTAGTTGCTTTGTAATTAGGGTTAAGTGTTTTTACATTAAATTATACAGTGGACTGGTGTCACTCTTCTACGTAATTCTGTGTGTTCTTTTCATTTACCATGTGGAAAGTTGTGGGTTGCACTTGGAATTCGATTCCCAACAAAAAGAGTTGATAACACTCGACAGGTTTCAACCCAATACCTTGGGACAGAACAAACCTTTAAGTCCTAAGATTAACCATCTGACCAACCCTTGGGGTCATGTTTTTATCCTTTTCTTAATTAATTCCTTTTGTGAACTAATTACAAATGAGCTCCTCAACTTTTTCTCAAAGTTACTTTTGAGAGTCTTTCAAGGTTGGGAGATCAAGTGCACTCATGGACCATTTAGATTGTCAAAGTTAATATTTGAAGGTATTAGTAGTGATTAAGTCTATGCTCATCTCTCAATGGTCGTTGAGAAAGTCATCTGCACCAAACTGCGCGAATTGCCACCGGATAAAACCCGAAGCATTCTCTCTGATCTAACTGGCCTTCTCAGTTCTCATTTATAATTCTACTCGGTCCTCCCAAATTGTTCTACTATTTTGGCCGATCATACCACTTAAAAAATTGCTTATATTTCACTATTTGCAATTTATTTTTTTACTTTGAAAACTTTATTTAACAAAGCTAATTGAAAACAATCAAGAAAGTTTCATTTTACATTAACATAAACATTATAAATTGAAAAATGTAGACAATTCATTAGCAGATCCAAAATAGTGAAAAGCGACTAGAAATTTGGGATGGATGCAGTATCGGAGAAGAGTCTAATTAACTTCATAAACGCCAATCACAATAATATGAGCAAGGTAGGGAAATGAATAGTTGGAGAATAATAAAAATGTGAGAGGTCAGTTTTGAAAACTCTATCTCAACTACCAATTCCATAATAAAAAGGCTGAGTTTTCATGATCGCTCGCTGCTGTATTGTACCTTGAATTGTAAGTCCAAACATTAAGCCCTTCCTCGCAGTACGTGCCGTAGAGTCTGTTAGTGTATGTGCTCGTGTCTAGATTTTCATAATTTTGGTTCCTTCATATGTCTTGTGATGGAATCATTGCATTGCCTCTGGACTTTTGAAATGAAATTGTTTTTTTTGGATGAAGAGATAAAAATCCCATTAAATCAAACCACCACAATACACAGATCTAGACGAAAACAACCTAAAAACTACCAACAACAAACCTAAAACTACCAAAAAAACAAATCGGAAAATAGAAACAAACCGCCGGTGCCATCGTCGCCACCGTTTATTGTCGGTGTCGAAGGCCCAGATCCGCCTCTCCTTAGTCCAAAAATCTAGAAACGAAATTGTTGTTTGTTCAAAAAACACTGAGCCCTTCAACAAAGACAAATCTTATGGTGATGAAAACTGTACGTTAACTGATGGTATTGTATATGACAAACTTTCTTAATTAGCAATGTGTTTTGGGAAAATAAGGAGAAGCTACAATTTATTATAGTTGGAAAATTAGAAATCCGTTCACATCATTACAGACGACTTAGGGGGTGTTCCACTAACAAAAAAACTGTTTTTTCCAAAAACCGAGACATGTCATTCTCTCACAATACATCGCATAAAAAACCTTGAAAAATCAGTTTTTTCAAAAAACCACCTTAGTGGAACACCCCCTTAATTACAAAAGAAGTCAACATGGACAACACAGTTTGCTCATTAGGAAGTCGCGAGGTCGAATCCCAATAAGGTCAAACTTTTAAAAACCTTAGACTACTGGAGTTTGTTCCATTGTTAACTTCCGGAATTGGGGATTCGTAGTGATGCTGATACCCACAACTCGGCCCCGGACATCGGTGAACAAAACAAAAGAAAACAAGGAAAGGAAATTTTTTTAAAAAAAACTCATGCAATCAAGAGAACCTAATAATCATAAGAGAACCCAATAATGATTTTGCACCTTACTTTCACATGTGAGGTTATTTTTATTGTTGTTACCATTCACCTTTCCTAAATTTCTGGTTCCGCAACTTGTTTTTGTCGGTGCTTATGATTAATCATTTCTCTGATTTGTACTGTGAATTGTCAGACAATTTCGGGTGAAAAAACAGAACAATGGTAAGAAAATTCCATAGGGTTCTTTTATTGTCAGTCTACTGGAGTAACAATAACCAAATAAAAATACACACTCTATTTTATTTATTTTTTTATACTTTTTAATATATCTTCACCCATTTTTATATATTTTTCACACATTCAATGCATTTTTAACGACAGTCCACTCGACTGATTTTAAAATTTTCCTATTTCGTATTCTCCACTTTCATTGGATGAGAAATGCTCACAAATGCAACTTTGTTTTCTTCATTGTACTTTGTCATGATGTTACTTAACTACCACCTCAATGATTCCACCAAAGGAAAAATTACTGGAGAGACATTTTTTTGGAGTATATGATCTGACTATAGTTGATGAATATCCAAATTGATGATCATATATAAATATCATCTAATGTGGCACTATATATGCAGTGGTAGCCTTGGCCTCTGAGCAGAATCGAGCAAGGCGATCGCTTTGGGCATCCAGAAAAATCATAAAAGAGAGGAGCCCCAAAAGTTATGTAGCATATGTATACCACCTATAGGTCTATGAAATTAAAAATCCATTCAAATTGAGCCCATCAAATAAGAGAACCAATTAAAAAGAATATAGGACCCCTATTGAAGCAAAGATAGCAGAGAAAATTGATTTTACTAGTATTAGCATAATTAGTACCTTCGCTGCTGAAAATGCAAGAAAGGTGATCTTTAAATGATTGTATTGAATTTTTGTTACAAGGCATAATTTGTGGCAAATTTTTGTCGTTATGTATGATATTGGAATTTTATCTTGTTTACTCTAGTAATCATTGTTTTTTAAGTCACCTTATCTTTTTATCGTTTAGCTTGTGACGTACATTAAGACGCTCTTTTTTTAAGTTCGTTTTAGGCCGGCACTGTATATATTTACCATTCAAAATTCCGAATGTACTTATGGAGCCATCAAATGGAGTTGATAATCCACATAAAGTAACATATCAAATGGCATCACAAAGTAATATCCCAATTCAAGGGCAGGGTCAAAATCTCCATTCAAAATTTCAAATGTACTTATGGAGCCATCAAATGGAGTTGATAACCCACATAATGTAACATATCAAATGGCATCACAAAGTAATATTCCAATTCAAGGGCAGGGTCAAAATCTCTAATCCACATAAAAAAAAAATTCAATTTTTTTGGTATTGAATTAAAGATATCTATTAGTAGTTTAATTTAGTGCAAAAAAATACAAAAATTATGCGCGGAAGTACTTTATTTTTTTATCCAAAGGAATTTGCAAAGGAGTAAAAGCATAACTACCACACCCCACATAAATATCGACAAAGAGTCCGACCTGTCCAAATTTATGGAGGGCTGGGCCTCCATATTTATGGCTGGCCAAAATTATAGAGGGTGCACATTTTGCACCCAAACCAAGCCAAATCTGTCACATCAACCCATTATCTGGGCGGCATAAGTTATCCGGCTCTCATCTACCGCATCCAATCAGGGCCTAAGAGTTTTAACAAATCATCTGACCAGGGAGCCAGCCGTGCTCTTGCCCGAGTCTCTTTTTAGTTAATTGGTCACCGCAATATTACTTCATTTCAATTATTGTCTGCGACTGATGAACGACCAAAGGTGAAAACGTGGTTCAATTATGTGACAAACATTCTTTAATTTGTTGTATGTCATATCGTATCTTTTGTTATTTAGCCTTCGTTCATTCCCGTTGTCTTCCTTGAAATGGAACTGAAATGATTAGATCTCGTTCATCGGAACATGCATGCATATAGCAAATCAATTATATTTGTTGAATTCTTATGTTTGAAGGAAGTTAATTGAGGAAGTTGATTTTTCACTTTAGATTTTAGGCCTTGTTCTCCAATAGATTTTAGTTAGATTTTATGAAAATCTCATAAAATGAGCATTTTATGGAGAGGTGATAAAATGGAGTTGTTTTCCCAACTGATAAAATGTAGTAGTTTTCCTATAGATTTTAGGAGGATTTTATGAAAATCTCATAAAATGACTTTTACATTTTATGTGTTGAGATTGGAGTGTCATAAAATGAGAGATTTTATGTACCTAAAATCTATTGGAGAACAAGGTCTCTTTGGTTCTCAACAAGAACAAAATCCTTTAGGCTTTGGGAAGTGTTTGGTCTATTGTGATGTCATGGAAAGAAATGAAGCATGGCCTCCCAATTTCGGTATTTTTGGCAAAAATAATTTATTTGGATTTTTTTGTCCTTATTTAAATTTTTTTAGCATTTGTTAGTTTTGCGTGGATTTTTTTTTTTTTTTTGTAGATTATTGTTTCATCTCGACGAGAGTAATCTAAAAAGTAAAAAATTATGATCAAAATTTTTAAAAAGTTCACTAAAGTAAATAATAATCCAAATTTTTATGGATTATTTTTCTCTTTATTTACAAAAATTTTAAGTTTCGTGAATATTTTTTTTTTCTACTTTTTAGATTTCTCTTGTCGAAATGAATCAATGAGCCACAAAAAAATCAACGTAAAAATAACAAATACCATATTTTTGCCAAAACACCCTCAAAATGACCATCCACCAGATGATCTTCTTGCTTTTTATTTGCTTAAATGGGAATCTCATAAAATCAACCCATTTTCATTTGCTAAAATGGGTTGATTTTAGCAAATGATTTCCGCATTTGCTAAAATTATCTACTTGACTTCATGGAATTCCCATTTTAACAAATGATTGTGTCATGGTTGTCATCTTTATCGAAGAGAGTGTGTCAGAGTGCATAAATATTTCAAGGAAGTGTTGGCATCCATGGAATTTTATTACTCCCTCCATCTCATATTGTTGGATTTCTTTACCTTTTTGAACGTCTCAAAAAATTGTTTACATCTCATAATCTATGATGTTTTTTGTTATTCTAACAACTTTGTTTAATAAAACTAATTGCAATCTATTAAACAAGATCCATTTGGATATATAAAAAAAACTTAATAAATTAAAAATTATAGACAATTCTATGAGACGTCCAAAAAAGAAAAGAGGCCCAACAATATGGGACGGAGGGAGTATCATTCTAGGGAATCGATCAAACAACCGTTAGTTGAGAGAGAGAAGGTATGTTTGTGGCAAAAAATTACTTGGTTGTTCGTTATCCACCACACATTTCTACAAGTATCAATACTGAGTGTATGGACTCCACGAAAATGTGTGATAAATAAGGATATTAAAACACCACGTGACTAGGGCTGTAAATAAACCGAGCCATTCGTGAACTATTCGATATTCGGATTGGTAAAGGCTTGTTCGAGTTCGATTTGGGTACTAAATGAACTAAACCTAAACCTCAATTTTAGGCTTGTTTGATAAACGAGCCAAATCTCAACTTGACATTATTCGGCTCGATTAGGCTCACAAACTTGAAATATATTTGTATATCTCATAAGAATTTCGCATCTAACCATGAACATGTATAAACTTTCAAATGTACATAACGAAAGTTTTATAACTTGTACATATATAAACTTATAAAAGTATTATAAACTTAAATTTTAATATATTTTTAATTTTACATATGTATGGACTTATTTGTGTACAAAACAAAAAATTTATAGCAAATTTATTTAAAAGTTCTAGAATTTTATTATAGTATAAATATCTAATATTTTTTTACTCGTTAAGTTCGCGTTCGACTCAAGTTCAGCTCGTCAAACTTTCATTGAGCTCAAATCTACTCGAATTTGCTTAAAAACTTAATGAACGAACCTGAACATTCAAAAACTCAGCTTGTTTGCAGACCTCCACATCACGGTCACCAAATAACTTATTTGTGGCGAATGTGAATAAGTTGCCTACAAATGGGCACAAGTATTTGTTGCAAAATCAACCAAGACAACCACGGGGAATTGAATTAACTGGCATGGGCTACGTGCAAAACTGGGCTATCCCCAATCATACAGATTTCAGAGTCCAGTTCAGTCCAGGAGAAAGTAGATTGGGCAGAAGTGATGCACTAAAAAATCATTGTCCATGGGCTGGACTGGGCTATGCCCAATCATACAGATTTCAGAGTCCAGTGCAGTCCAGCAGAAAGTGGATTGGGCAGAATCGATGCACTAAAAAATCATGGTCCACGGGTCCAGCCCAGGATGTCCTGGACCTGTTCTTTACTATCTTGAAATTACCACTGAAAGAGCTGTTTTGATCAAATAAGCTAAAATCTTTTAGTAGCCCTTTATTTTTTACTCATTGGAAAAACTGTTTTGGTCAGAAAAGGCGTAATTACTACTTTTGGGTCAAAAAATTGAAAATTGAGATATTTTATTTATTTATTTTATTCTTAAAAATGGCAAATGCGTCGATTTAAGTCATTTTTGGATAATTTCATCATGGGTTTGGTCAAATTGTAGTTAGTTGGGTGGTGGTGAAATGAACATTGAAATTACAGGGGGGTTTATTATTCTCATATGTGAAGGGGATATCTGTCATTAAGAAAAATCCCAAGGGTGTCAGTGAAATTTACCCTTTTGTTTTTTAACTTGGTAGTCCTCTGTGCTAAATTTCTTGTCCATTTTTACTATTTCAGACACCTTAAAAAATTAGTTTATATTTTCAAATGTAGACAATTTTAAATATGCAATATGAATCTAATTTCATAGATTTTTATTATCAAACAAAATTTTCAAAATCATAAAAACTATTATAGATCGAAAGATATATTTCATCTGTTCCAAATTTCTTGTCTATATTTGGGCGTACGTGCTATTTTTAAATTTCTTCTCTCTCCCATCTATAATATATTTTATAGTTTTTAAAAAAATTATTTATAAAAATAATCAAGATCTATCAAACGAGATCCATATTACATATATATAACATTATACATTTAAAAATATTAATATTTTTTTTTTTGAGGTGTTAGTGAATAATATAAGTGGACAAGAAATTTAGGATGTATTTACATCCAAATTTGACAATTTTAGCCAATCTCCTTTATTGGAACAAGTCGGTGTTGTAAGAGCAGTAAAGAAAGTCACTAGGTAACCAAGCAAGTAGTTCAAACCAAACAAGGGCAGCTCAACAAAAGCTTCCATTCTTGATCGGAGTCACTTGCTGGAGTAGGGAATGAAGGATCTAAATCCTAACTAAGGAATGAGGCCTAAAGAATAAATTGGGCCTTTTAGGCCTAGCAATGAACAATTTAAGGCCGAATTAATATTAACTACCATGGGGCCATGTTGTTGTAGGCCCAATTTGTTTTAATATATGGATTGATTCCACCTTAATCCAATTCGGCCACATTTTTAAGATGATCAATTTATTTTAAAAATCATTTAAAATATAAATGGTTAGTTATTGAAAAGATAATACAAAGACTTATCTCTAACTTCCCCCAAGGATAGGAGATATTTCGCCTTCTTTCTATATGAAGAGATAGAGGCAGAGGCCTGGGCTCTTCAACCATTGGCTTGAAGAGGTTACGGGGATAATGCAACAAAGAGGCCTGAGGAGTATGGACCTTTCAGCAATAGGTTGTCATGTTTGGAAGGAAATTTGGCGTACGGATAACACAAGGAGCTAACAAACTAGATGAAGATTGGCTTGAACCATATAACCAACTTCTAGGCGGGAAGTTCAAAATCAAAGCAACAAAATCAAGGCGCCAAACCATGGAGCTCGTTGGCCTAGAGATACAAGAATCGAAGAAGGATTAGGTGTTCCTCAACCATCAAACTAACACCTACAAACCACTCTTCTCAGAGTTTTATCCCTACTCACGTGGATTTTTATTGTTTCTTTGCTCAAATGTCGGCCTAGCCTATCCTAGCTCTCGTTCATTGCATTTCCTTGTACCCCATCTTTGTTAATCATCATTAATAAAGCTGGATTTTTATTTTACCTCGTTATGTTCCATTTCCCAAAATCGTTTGGGAAATTATAGGTCCTTTTTGATAAGGCACGACGAACCTTTGTGATTTTGCCTTTTGGATCTACCAATCACCTACAATACGAAGTTAGAAGAGGCACGTAGACCTCTACGAAGTGTGAGAAGGCACGAGCCTTTTTCAATATTGGACTGCAATTCAGTCCTGGCATGCTCGCTCAAAATCGCTCAGGCTAACGTTCACATTCAAGCTTTCACGGTAATTTGTTACTTTTTGGAGACAAACAGGATGAAGGGAGTAAAAAATGATACGCATTTCGAAAAATGGACAAGCAATTTGAGACGGAGGGAGTACTTCGTTACATTTATATACTCATGTTTTTTAGGTATTCCTGCCTAATTTAAGAATTTAAAACCAATGCACTTTAAATTGAGTTTTAAAGGCCGAATATAGCGCCACTATAGGTGCAAAACTAGAGTCAATCATGGCACTTAAAGGTAATGTTCATCAAGCAAAGCCTATTGACTAGTCTAAGACAAAGAGTTGAGGTCCCTTACAACTCTGTAAAGGATGATGCATGATTAACTCAAAGCTGGTCCAAACTTTTTAACTACCTTATGACCATTGAATGCAAAAGCAAAACTGGAGATGATTGGTCAGATTTTGTATGGAGATTTTACCGACGATGGATCTACCGGGCAGGCTCTTCGGCAGGTTACATGCAGGGCTTTGGACAAGTAATTGACTGAATTAGCCAATACGAGGGACGTATCCTTCAGTTAATTTAGTTATGTTATTTGTCTTTCATGTTTGTAATTTGTTATTTGTAGCTGTATTTGATTGTACTCGGTTGCTTTGATCTAATGAATTTCTATCACTTTATCTAAAAAAAACTGGAGACGATTGAGCTAAAAAGTGCAGTTCAACACTGAAAAGTCAACCATCAAATAACATGGAGGGCACAGTATGTTAATGCATTTTCAATTAATAAGAGCAATCACGATGCTGGGGTAAAATGGCACTAATGGCATCAAATATCATGAAGGTGGTGAAGTAACAGTGCAAAAAAACAGAAAAGTCAACTGATCTCGTGAAGGTAGTGAAGTAAATAACCGGAAGATGCAAGTGGTGGCTAACTCATGCGGTAGAGCTCTTGAATGCCTTACACTTCATTTCGGGATCGAGTCCTATTTCCCCCTCCTCCATGTTATAGATTAGGAATGACGGATGATAAAAAAAAAAAAAAATTAACCAGAAGATAACTGCATACTACTATGTTAAAGCATCTTCAACTAAGAGCAATCACACTGCTGGGGTAAAATGGCAAGATTTATTACTCTCTAATAGTCGTATTTACTACTCTCTCTATCCGGATTCGTTTGTCCCTTGTTCTACTGCAACGGTATAAAAAATTAGTGATATTTTTAATTAAATTGGTAAATAATTAGTATATTTCAAATATGGATATTGTTTGATAGATTTCGATTAGTTCTATAAGACGATGCTTTCAAAGCTACATAAAATGTTATAAATTATAAGATATAATCATTCAAAAAGTAACACGAACTATCAACATGGACTAACAAATCCGGACAGAGTGAGTAATAAAAGTGAAAACAAAATGATGCTCCTATTATGAAAATTGGTACGTAACACTGTTTTCTTTGAAGTTGAAAGGAAAACAAAGGTTATGAATTATGATGATGCAAAAAGATAGCAATATGGGACCCAATTAGGATGAAATGATAACATGTCCGCCACGGGAGGGCGTAGATGCATGATTAACTAGATCACTACCGTCGAATCCAACGAGAGTGGGCCAGTGAATCATGGCTTCACGTTTCTATTGATGAGTTGTTAACTGTAATTTGCCTGATTTGTATGCGAAAACAAACTTACTTTCTATGGGATCAAAATTTTGTCTGCCACTGGTGGAAAGTGGAAGCCTCACAATTTCGGAACCGGATCCTCTGTCCCACTTACTCTGTCCGACCTCCTATTCCATCTATCCGCACCGTTCATCTGAAAAATCAATAGCTCGAATTCACAAATAAATATGGACGGCTCAGATTCACAGATAAACATCGACAGCTCAGATCTATTTGGAGCCGAGATGGCATCTGAGCCGTTAATTTTCATATGGACGATGCGGATGTGTGGGAAGAAGGTCGGACAGGGGTGTGTGGGACAAAGGATCTCCCACCCCAAAAGTTCTACAACCGCCTACGGGATCCAACGGACTTTTTAAAAATTAAAAAAAAAAAATAGAATTGCTCATCTTGTAGGCCTCAAAATCAATCTGACTAGAATCGATAGGTCTATCAAAAATTAATCCTTGGGGTAATAATCCGGATTATTGGATTATTCGTTTGTCCTTTTTCAAATTTTTTTTGCATCCGTTAGTTTTGCATTAAGATTTTGTGGTTTCTGAATTCCTCTCGACGAGACGAATCTAACAATTATAAAATTATGGTCAAAACTCAATTTTTTTTGAATAAAGCCAAAATAGGTGGAATGCAAAAACCGTTAGATTCGTCTCGTCGAGAGGAATTCAGAAACCACAAAATCTTGATGCAAAACTAACGAATACAAAAAATTTTGAATAAGGACAAACGAATAATCCAATAATCCGAGTTATTGGATTATGGACACGGGGTGGCTGCTGTGCAGCCACCGCACAGCAGGTGCTGTGCACCCATCCGAGCCGTCCGTTGCTCGGATGGACGGCCCAAATTTCACCTCAGCACCTTTGCATCCGAACCGTTCGTTGCCGCGCATGCAAGATGAAATCTGGACCGTCTATCCGAGCAACGGACGGCTCAGATGGGTGCACAGCACCTGCTGTGCGGTGGGTGCACAGCAGGCACTCCAAATCCATTGGATTATTATCCAAAGGAGGCCTAAATTTGGCTTACTATAAAAGCATTGGATTTTGAACTTAACTTTCCATACGTAGAGCTGGGCCTTGACCGTCGTTCTGTGGGTTCACTGCTTTCGGTAAAGTATTCAAAGGAAAATGAACACTCCTAGCCACGCGCTTCTGAGGCGCGTGTTTTTTTTTTATTTCTGCAATTGCTTTTTACTTTTTTTTGGTAATTGATTTTTAAGCCCACGAATTGATATCCACACCATTTTTTTGGTCCTTTACCCATATAAATTTCACTAAAAGACAAAAAATAGAATCTGGATATCCTTTTGGGGGGGTGTGAAAATCACTTCCCTCTTTTTGTTTACATTTCTTTTCAATTTTATGTTAGTAAAAATTAGGGCTTATTCCACTAATTTTTATTTTTTGGACTTTTGGGGTTGATATAAGTGAGGAGAACGATCTGTTTTCGTAAAGCGTGAAAAGCCCAAAAAACTCCTTAGGGGGTGTTCCACTAAGGTGGTTTTTTGAAAAAACCGGTTTTTCACGGTTTTTAATGTGATGTATTGTGAGAGAATGACCTGTCTCGATTTTTGGAAAAAACAGTTTTTTGTTAGTGGAACACCCCCTAGTGAAATTGAACTTTATACTTGGAGCGGCCGGTTACTTTCGATCACCATATTTTGCTTATTTCCAAAATAAAAAATAAAAAAAATTGTACAATGAAATAAATAAGAAAACAAGTAATTTTTCAAGAATCTAGCTGGTCTAGACTTCGACTGCAGAGGACAGTTCGTGTTATCGCAGCCGTTTAAAAAATATTTTTACAAGACCAATAAATATTAGTACTCAAATGGTAGCACTACCATATCATTATTGCTAAAATATCCAATCAAGATCATATCTTGAGATATTATCATGTGGTCCCTCATGCCATGGAAAAAACCACTCCCTGTGAAATTCCAATCATTGATTCGGTAGACTTCAAAGTGATTATCATCAACACCAAAATTAAGGTAATCGAAAATCAATATTTGACTTAGCAAAATATATTTCCCAAAAAAATAATAAACGAGCCTATTTTACGGTTCCTTTCTTTATAGACAAACATAATTTACCAAATTTTTTCAGACATCCGATTAACCTGATTTTTAGATAGCCAATAAAACACACGTGATTTTTGTATAACATGAATTATAACCAAATTACGTGTTTTTGTATAACATGAATGATAACCAAATCAAGACTTAACAAAATGAACGACTTGAATCCTCAAATTGTGTGTCTCATTTTACGGAATTTCACAGGGACTGTTTTTTTCCACTGCATGAGGGACCACGTGATGTATCTCAAGGGAGAGAAATTTTTCAGTGCCGAGCAGGTATCACGTGGTACTCGCGTGCGTGATCTCAGCCATTTATTTTGGTTTTGGACGGTTCGGATTATGGGGAGAGAAACAGGAGAGAGAGAGAGAGAGAGAGAGAGAGAGGAGAGAGAGAGGGTTTCGATCTGGGCCGTCCAATACACTTCTGGACTGCCCAGATGCAATGTTCGGGTACTACATAGGCTCGGCCACGTGGTACCCATTCAGTACCCAAAATTTTTTCCTCTCGATTCGATATTTGAGTGGTAGTGCTACTATTTTCTTAAACGTATGAAACCTAAACATATGCATCTTTTCAAAGAGTTCAATCTAGACCGTTCATCTCAACATTTAAAAACATTTTTAGTGCTCGAAATTTGACCCGGACACCTAATTATAAAAAATACATCATGCTACTTGAATGAAACCAAAGTGCTCAGAATTTGAATACGGTTTTCATGCGAATGGTTACAAGAAAGGTGGGTGTGCCTCTCAGTTAATGTGTCATAGGAACAGAAACACATGGCAAATGGATGGGTTCATCGGTTAGCTCACAGGGTTGTACCTTTGCTCCGGTGTGGTTCATGCAATAATTAATGTGGATATTGTGCCTTGCCTTCTCATAAATAAATAGTAAATAAAAATTTTAAAAAAACGAGTTTAAGCATTTTTTGAGAAAGAAACTTGAAAATAAGACCCAGTTTTCCAAAAGATTTTAGCACTCAGGTGCTAAAATCATGATATTTCAAATCAAAAAATGAAGTGGTTCCGTGTGTCGTTTTTCAATTTTTTTTCCCACCAAATTAAAGTACACGAGGAGTACTTTAATTTGGTGCGGAAAAAATCAAAAAACGATATACGAAACCACTTCATTTTTTGATTTAAAATATCATAATTTTAGCACCTGAGTGCTAAAATCTTTTGGAAAACTGGGCCTAAGTTAAGAAAGAACAGTACTGTGTATGTAGTTAAAATTATAAAATTATTTTCCATAACCTAGATCTACAAACAATATTCAGGGTGTGATCCAACAAGTAAAAGAACTGATGAAACGTACACTATTTTTAAGTTCTCATTTTGCAAAACGTACAATCGTTTTAGAATGGGGAATATAATGTCATAAATATTCAAGTTCGTATATGGAATTCCCATGACATGCATCTATTCAGATTCGCGAGCCTAATCGAGTTAAAATTGTTAGATTCACGTTTGGCTCATTTATCATACGAGTCCAAAATTAGAGTGTCAAAATTGACTTGATTGGAGTCTTAGACCATCTCCAATCGTGACCCATTTTAGGACTCGATAGTGAACATATAAAAAACGCATCTTCAATGCATGACCCAAATCTATCACTGTTTTGGGTTTTACCCATTTTTTTGCCCAAATGCCACTACCTAAATTTCTCCCCATTTTCCCCAACGGCTTGAGAGAGAGAGAGAGAGAGAGAGAGGACCTGAATAACAAAAGCTTTGTGCTTAAATAATGATATATTGTATTTTAGGGATGAGCATGGGGAGGGTAGGGGGTGGACACCACTACCTCTATCCCCGATCCCCGAACTTATATCAATCCCCATCCCCTCCCTGATCCCCACCGGGGATTTTATTTTAACCTCCATACCCGCCCTGATGTGGGGAACGGGGATCCCCATGGGGAATTGGGGATCCAAAAATCCATGCACTTGTCATATACTCATATGTATGAAAGAGGTACATATTTTTTTAACTGAAACATATTCGTAACATTGACTTAAAAAAAAAAAACCACATTTCTAAGAACATTGCAAACACTTACATTTAACATTTCTTAAATCAATTTTGTTATCAATCTGGAGCCCAAATCAGAGAGAGGAGGGAGTGAGGAAATTGGTTAGCTTGGCAAGGGTTGAGCGAGGGAGTGATCAATAAACTCATTTGGAAAGTACAGAAAACAATTTTGAAGATGAAATAATGAAAGCTTGGCAAGGGTTTAGTGACTTTACTCGTGAAATCCTTGTTAATGGGTTTCACTTTGGTAACCCCTACACCCAACCCAGGAATAATAATAGTTAACTTCAACATTTCTAAGAGGGTGATTTACCAATATATCCCTTCGACTTTACGCGAAATGTCAGTTTGGTCCTTCATGTTTTAATTTGGACAAACTAAACCTTACACTTTGAGATTGATTTCAATGTCAACCCTCGGTTGAGTTCCGTTAGCAATTTGGATGGAAAATCATCATGTGTCCAGCACATGACCAATCATGAAGGGCATTTTGGCCATTCCCTCTCCTTCTCCCCAAACCCAACCACTTACCACCACCACCAAGACGCCGACCCAATCCCCTCCCAATGGGAATCCAGTTATAAAGCACTCTCTTGCATCCCTTTCTCTCCTCTCCCTTCCTCTCTCACCTCCCTCACTAACTCCGACAACCCGGACCTCCAACTCCTCGTTCTCTCTTTCTCCAAAAAATCAACCTCCACTTTTGTTCTTTCAAAATCCATGGTCGCAAAAGAAACAACCTTTAGTTCAACCAAAATCAACACGAATTAAGACTAAATCAACTCCCAATCTACTTCTCCCAAATGAGAGCATTTTCAATTTCTTTCAATTCAGATCACATATGGGGGCAATCAAGATCACATTTTTTAATTGAATTTATCTCGATAATGCCCAAACAGAGTACTGGGTTTTCTCAGATTCTTTCTAAAATTGAAGGAATTCCATGAGTTGGGATTATAGTTGTTTGTTCTTGATCTTGATCCGAATTCCAATTCGGTGTGTTTCTTTCTCCACACTATATTTTTCTTCAGTTAAAAAATTCCAATTGAATTTAGGGCCAATCAAACCACAATGAGAAAAATCAAGCAAAAATTAAGGTTACAGTACATAACTCAAACCCAAATTTACAAAATTACAACTCCTCGTGAAGATGTGATCTAGGAAGAAAGGTGATTTGGGGATGGATGAGAGAAATTTATTTATACGAATTTATATATTCCCCTTTACGATAGATTCTTTGTTTTCAAGGCTAATGTGTGACGTGCAAAGAGACACCAGAAGCTCTACCCCACCGCCGTCCACGGCGTCACCAAGTTCTCAGACCTTACCCAGGCCAAGTTCAGGTAGAAATTTCTTGGGCTGAAGCGGCATAAGCTCCCTGCTGATGCTAAGAAGGCACGGATCTTACCGATCGACGACTTTCCTGCTGAGTTCGCTAGATGCGAACACGACGCCGTCACCAGCTTCAAAGATCAAGTATATGTAAGAAGTGGAGGAGGGGAAGGTGGGGACGACTGGGGTGAGTTGAAGGGGAAACAAAGAGGGAGGAAGGGGTTAGGGGCAAGGGGAGGTGTGGGAGGAGAGAGACGGGGATTTTGAGAGAGAATAGGAGAATGGCCAAAATGCCCCTCATGATTGGTCATGTGCTGGGCACATGACTATTTTCCATCCAAATTTTTAATGGAACCCAATTGAGGGTTGACATTGAAACCAATCTCAAAGTGTAAGGTTTAGTTTGTCCAAATTGAAACATGAAGGACCAAACTGACATTTCGCGTAAAGTCGAAGGAATATATAGGTAAATCACCCTTTCTAAGACAATACTGAGAGATAAAACGAAGCCTGACTATAGATATTATACCTATACCTATACATATATATATGCATGAATGGGGATGCGGAGAGGGGAACAGGTAAGGGCGGGCATCGGGTAGGGGACTGACAATACCATCCCCTACCCGATCCCCGAAATTTTTTAAAAATAATCTCTATCCGTTACCCTATCCCCGAAAAAATCCCCGGATCCCCTACCCATTCGGAGAGGGGACGGGTTAAATCGGGGTGGGTCGGCCGAGATGGCCATCCTTATTGTATTTCGATACATATTAAATTTTGTCATTGCAGATGCTTATACCCTAATTGGGCATTTAGTCAAAATTTAACTTAATTTATATATAAAAAAGGGTAAAAACTGGAGATACTCTTAGTAGACGAATCGAAGTCGAATAATTTTTATCGAGTTGAACCTCAAATTGAATGGAGTTGCTCTTAGTAGACGAATCGAAGTTGAACGATTTTAATCAAGGCAAGCCTCAAACTATCAAAGAGTCCATGACGAGTCGGTTCAGAACCTAGGGACCAACAACCGCAAGGGTCAGCAGGCTTGTCGAACGGATCGGGACAATTCAAACGTATTTTGCATGGTCTAACTATGAGTGGAGTTAAAATATCCAAAATACATTTCGACACTTCTCAAATCCAGATTATCACAAATACGTTTGGACGATCTGATCTCGACTCGACAGGACCTATCGACTCTTGCGCTTTATTTGCAATGCATTTAGATAAAAAAAACAAATGACATAGGCCTTGTTTGTTAGGGGGGATATGGGGTTGGGATTTGGGGGTTTGTTGGAGTGGGTCCCATTTTCCATTATTTGGTAACCTTATTTGGGATGAGATTTGAAATCCCCACCCAATTTTAATCCTAATCCGTACGGCCAATAGAATCCCATTGGGGGGGAGGATTTGGATGGGATTTCCCCATTTTAGTGCAAAAAACCGGATATCCTGAGTAATATCCCGTCGAACACAAACACCGGATATGAATTTTTCCCATCCATTAATATCCTGAGCAATATCCCAAAGATTTCATATCCCACCCATTTCCCATGGGATTTCATATCCCATCCACTTATCTTCGGCCAAACAAACGAGACCATAATGGCAACCCAATACCTATGGGTCCAGGCGTCCAACTCTAGTTCTTTTCAGGCCCCACAATAAATATGATCACAAAAGAAAAGTTTGTCTACACTTTTAGAATGAGTCCCCACACTTTGGCGTTTTTCCTTTTGGGTTGCAAGACTCTATTTTATCCATTATTATCTAATCATTATTCTTATTTTCAAATATTATTCTTATTTTTCTCTCTATCTCTCTCTAATAATTAACCCTTATTTTTAATTATTATCCTTATTTTTCCATCCAATCATTACCAAAAACTAAAACCCAAAACTCATACCAAACACAACCTTTGATTCCATTCCCAATCGCCACCACAACCCAGGCCTGTAACTCCCGGATACGTCACAACATTCAATCCAACGGTCACAACTAAACTTCACAAACCGACCCCACACACAGAACCAAACGAATCAATAAAAGCGCACTGTTTCCATCACCATCTCTTATCCATGGTTCCTGTAAGGGAACATTCTTTACACCGGCGTAAATAAAAGTTTCCTTTAAATTTATCATATTGCGCCTTGTGTTTAAACAGTAGTCCCAAAATATAGAACATCGACACATGGCGCAATGTAATCAATTTAGAGAAAATTTTAATTTATGCCGACGATGTAAAGAATATTTTCTATTTTTATAAAAATAACAAATTTAAATCATTCATTGCTCCGATTAAATTCGAAAAATGCATTGTCGAAATAACCGAAGATATTATACTATGTACTTTGAGGGCGCTGCACCATCCCCTTTATATTAACCTCACCCGGTCACGAAGCACTCTCCACTTCCCTCACTCCACTCCCTCTCTCTCTCATGGGGTTTCTCCGCTCCAAATGTCTCCTCTCTCTCTCCTGGCTCCTCTTCATCTTCGCTGCACAGACAGTTTCTTCTTCTGACCAGACGCCGAAAACGTACATATTCAGAGTAGACAGGTTCGCCAAGCCCTCAATCTTCCCAACCCACTACCACTGGTACACCACCGAGTTCCTTACCGACCCTTCCGCCCTCCTCCACACATACGACACCGTTTTCCACGGCTTCTCCGCCTTCTTAACCCCATCCCAAGCCGCCACAGCCCTCAACCACCCATCCCTCCTCGCCGCCTTCGACGACCGCCGACGAACCCTACACACCACCCGCTCCCCTCAATTCCTCGGCCTCAGGAACCAGCGCGGCCTCTGGTCCGAGTCCGATTACGGCTCCGACGTGATTATCGGGGTTTTCGACACGGGCGTCTGGCCCGAGCGGCGGAGCTTCTCCGATGTGAATCTCGGACCGGTCCCGAGCCGGTGGAAGGGGGTTTGTCAGACCGGAGTTAAATTCACGGCGAGGAACTGCAACAAGAAGATCGTCGGTGCGAGATTCTTCTCCAAAGGGCATGACGCGGCGGGGAGTTTTGGAAGCGGTGGAGCAATTAATCAGACTACCGAGTTTTTATCCCCTAGAGATGCCGATGGGCATGGGACCCACACGGCGTCGACGGCGGCCGGGCGTTACTCGTTTCAGGTGCCCTCCCTGTAAAATGATTTAGTACTGTAATTTTTTCCCCTCTCAATTATTACTTTGAATTATTAATTTTTTTTCTTGACCTGGGTACTTGAATTAAATATTAGTTTCAAATTTCAAACACGTTCATTTCGAAATTGGGGTCCAGACCATCTCCAATTCCATCCGGACCGTCCGAAAGTGTTCAAAAGTATTTTCAATTATCCAGATTTTAAATAAACTCTTCATCTCTTTTCTGGGAGAGAGTTTGTTTACAAATCAGCACATTGATTGCTGAGATGGACGGCTGTGACGACTGTTACACCCGGTCCGTTCAATTCACAGTCTAATATTTCCTTATACAAAACATATTCAATTCACAGTCTAATATCTCCTTATCCAAAACATAATAGTAGTGAGCAATCACGGCCATTTGGTCGGTGATCAATGGTCCGGATTAAATGAAATTATCGTACATGTAAAATACTCATTTTTTATGTAAGAGAATCTGGATCGTTGATTGTCGAATGAACTACTATGATTGCTCGCTGCAGCCAATAGTGAGTAAGCTCATTACAGTCTTCCGGTTCAGATAGGTTGGAGCATTTGTTTAGAGATAAGTATAATTATGAGATCTTGTTTTTCTGTGAGATCTGCAAAATTTGTAAAGATGATTTTTTCCTCAACCTGAACAGATATATTGAATTCGTTCTTTTTTTTATTGCATATTTTTTTCTTATCTTTTCGGTACCTTATTGAAAATTTTTCCCCTTGAAATTGTTTTTAATACGTCCTCCTACCATTGGTAATGCTAATTTCTGGCTACGCCACTGCAGGCGAGCATGTCCGGCTACGCTCCTGGTGTAGCAAAAGGCGTTGCTCCAAAAGCTCGATTGGCTATATACAAAGTCTGCTGGAAGAATTCGGGATGTTTCGATTCGGATATCTTAGCCGCATTCGACGCCGCCGTGAACGACGGCGTCAATGTCATTTCAATATCGATTGGGGGCGGGGACGGGATTTCCTCCCCATACTATCTCGACCCAATTGCGATCGGAGCTTACGGCGCAGTTTCCAGAGGGATTTTCGTTTCGTCTTCGGCTGGAAACGACGGGCCTAACGAGATGTCGGTGACAAATTTGGCGCCGTGGCTGACCACGGTCGGGGCGGGGACAATTGACAGGAATTTCCCTGCCGATGTGGTACTCGGTGACGGGCGGAAGCTCTCTGGCGTATCGTTATACGCCGGAGAGCCTTTGAGTGGGAAGATGTACCCTGTTGTTTACCCGGGGAAATCTGGGGTACTCTCTGCTTCTTTATGCATGGAGAATTCGTTGGACACCAATATGGTGAAGGGTAAAATAGTCATTTGCGACCGCGGGAGCAATCCTCGTGTTGCGAAGGGAATGGTGGTGAAGAAAGCCGGCGGGGTTGGGATGATTCTCGCCAACGGCGAATCTAACGGTGAAGGATTGGTCGGTGACGCTCATATAATCCCCACTTGCGCCGTTGGATCCGACGAAGGTGAGCAAAGACAGATTTTTATACTATACGCAATTGAATCATGCTAGGAACACAACTCTCCATTACAGTCTAAACCACATAAGCTTGCGTGGCACTAGCGGTTGTGGTTTTGGGTGTGATGGAATGGTGTATCACTATCATTATTGTTGTTGTTCTCCACATTAAAAAAAATCCTGCGTCCACAACCGGTCTCTTGCATTTTCAAGATTTATTGCTGTTAGAATACGTCATGACTTCACTTATTTTCACACCACCGTCTTAATTCCTGACTTTGTTGTTGAAGGTGATGCAATCAAATCATACGTGTCATCATCTGCAATCGCCACGGCGACAATAAACTTCAGGGGCACGATAATTGGGATCAAACCGGCCCCGGTGGTGGCTTCATTTTCGGGTAGAGGGCCAAACGGGTTAAACCCGGAGATTTTGAAACCGGACTTGATTGCTCCGGGAGTGAACATTCTAGCTGCTTGGACCGACGCCGTGGGACCAACAGGGTTGGATTCGGATACCCGGAAAACGGAATTCAACATCCTTTCTGGCACGTCGATGGCGGCCCCACACGTGAGCGGGGCAGCAGCATTGCTTAAATCGTCGCACCCGGATTGGTCGCCTGCAGTGATTAGGTCGGCGATGATGACAACTGCTAGTGTGACTGATAATAGATTTAGTTCGGTGAACGACGAGGCAACCGGGAAACCGTCGACTCCTTATGATTTTGGGGCTGGACATGTGAACCTTGGTCTTGCTATGGATCCAGGTCTTGTGTATGATATCACGAATGATGATTATGTGAGCTTTTTGTGCTCAATTGGGTATGGTCCGAAGACAATTCAGGTGGTCACAAGAACTCCGGTGAATTGCCCGATGAATCAGCCGGTCCCAGAGAATCTGAATTATCCGTCCATTGCTGCCTTGTTTTCGAGCTCAACAACAGGTAAACTTGGTCTTTTTACATAATTAATGGGTGTGCATTTTTCTACGAATGTTACTTGATTTCCGAGGTCCAAGATTGAATTTGTGTGCCCGGCAATGCAGGTAAACCAAGCAGCAAGACATTCATTCGGACAGCGACGAACGTGGGTCCGGCGAATTCAATATACACGGTGAAGATCGCACCGCCCAAGGGGGTGGCGGTGACAGTTAAACCACCGAAGCTGGTGTTCTCGGAAAGAGTGAACAAACTGAGCTACTCGGTGACCGTAACGGTGGACAGCAAGAACCTGGTGCTGGACGACTCGGGTGCAGTGTTCGGGTCAATTTCTTGGGTCGATGGAAAGCATGTGGTTCGGACCCCCATTGTGGTTACCCAAATAACCCCGTTGTGATCTTGATCGATGATCCGACGGTAGATGGAGGGTCTCTGTTTAATTTCTTAAATTATTTTCGGTTTTTTCTCCCCCCCCCCCCCTCCTCCTTTTTATAAGATGTATAATGCATGTAGGCTGACTTTATAGGGCTATATGTGAGTAGTGTTTTTAAAAATATATCTCATGAGAATGTGAGATAAAGCCTAAAGGTAGTGCAAAACTTTGTTCAAATTAAGCTTTTTTCTTTATTTACTTTTCATTTTTTTGTTTTTTCTGTTAAGTGTTCAAACTTTGCTTTATGAATTAAGCTTTTTTCTTTATTTACTGTTCATTTTTTTGTTTTTTCTGTTAAGTGTTCAAACTTTGCTTTATGAAATGGAGCTTTAATATTAGTAATTAATATGAGATATAGAAAGATATTAGAGCATCTGTAACCCAATATTCCATTTTTTACTCCATTTCATTATTAGAGCATCTGTAACCCAAAATTGTGGTTCTGAAGGAAACCAGCTGTTTTTTTGTTTTCTTCTCACCAGCTGAGCTGGAGCTGGCCCTGACGTTTAGGTTGCTCAAGTTCGACCTTAATCTTGGTTGCCCACTCGTTATTAAGGCAAAAAAAATAAAGTGACACATGTAAAAAGGAATAATTAAGGTTACATTGAGCGACCTCTTCAAAAAAAAAAAAAAAAAAAGAAAGAAGGTTACATTGAGCTAGGATTAGTTTGCTCATTTTTTAACCATAATTAGAGTGAAAAATAATAAACCGTGTTAGGTTGCTCTTTTTGGCTTTAATTTTCTGTCATTGGAAATTGTTTTTTAACCAAATATAATAACATATCACGTCTACATTACTCTTGTGTTTGTTAAATGCAAAATTCTAAGAAAGTAAAGCAGTTTGATTTTCGTAATATTGTGGATTGAGGGGAAAAAAAAAAGCTATAAAGGATAAAAATGGAGAAAGAAAGGGAAAGAAAGATGCCAAAATCAGGAAAAAAAAACCCATAGCCTTTCGGCAGTGAGCTTTGACCACAGAACCAAGCAAAGACTGTGTTATACATAGAAACTTTATTATATTTACATAAAACATTAAAAAAAAAAAAATTGACTGGGTCCAACCGAGGAGTCACCCAACTCCGAAGGCTTACTGGGCTTACCCCTGGGCCGGCTCTGCTCACCAATAACCAGTCATTACTTCGGTCTCAATTAAAAGGATTCGGGACATGTGCACCATGCACACAGCACACTACCCGCAACTGATGTACAACAAAATGGGATCAACTACGGGTCTATGTTGCCGTCTTTGGTTGGACTTTTAGATTTGATGCTCCATGTAAAAGCTAAGTCGATCGGATATTGAAATTCGCACGAATCGCGTGATCAGTTTTGTAAGTTTACACCTAGACAAGGATCACAAAATGTCTAGTATAAACTTACAAAACTCGCGGTACATCTCTTTTCCAAATTCAATGAAGGGGTTGAGTCCCAAACACAATAATAGCAAGTGAAATTTCTAACCCTTTTTACTTGATGTGGTAGTTAATAAACCAACATCTTTTTCCCACTAATTGACAAGTAGTAGGACCTCAAAGATCAACGAAAAGTCCAAATCTCCAACGCATCAAATTGAATAGCATGATTGATGGTGAAGGGTTCCCCAAAACTTTACCAGGAAAGCATTTGCTTTCAATGAGGAAATGGGTTCGGCCAGTGTAACGCCCCATGTAGACCACTAGCTCAGTACCTTGATTTGATCTACTAGCCACACCACATGGCCCAAAATACTTAAGTCCAAGGTACTAGTAGTAGTCCACATGGTTTGTTATATGTCAAAGATCACTCATGTAAACAACCAATGTGGGACTAAACACCATCTACCCCCAAACATGGGGTATTACAGCCAGTCAATAAGAATTTGTTCTTTATAATACTGACTATTCGACAAAGGAAGCCAAATATTCCAAACAATGGTGACACTGGAAGGTTTACGTGGTCGTTAAGTTCAAGGTCCTGAAATTAATTGAGCTGAGTGCAGACTGGTCTCAGACATCCAGTTATTAAAAAAAAATGGCGGGTGATTGATATATATGCTTTGATGGAAACAGACCTTTTGAAATGAGACCACATGATCCACACCTTAATAGATGGGGCAGGTAAATATTTTCTCTCTCATACGAATTCGCACTAGAAAACACGAATTCCAGGTCAGAGTTCCATATTTGTTTTTATTTTATTTTATTTTATTATAAATATATATCCCAATTAGCTTAGGGCATCTTTATCAGACTAAAAAAAAACACCAAATTTAACTTCAAAAACACTTTTTATAATTTAACAAGTCATTTATAAAAAAACTCACAAAATCAGACTCTCTATAAAAAACACCAAATTTAACCAACAAAATTTTTTCCTATAAAACTATTCGGAGTTGTTCTCTCACCCTTTACGTTATCATTTCTTTATTGGTGCAAACGTACCATATCAGAAGGATCCCACACTTTCCCATACAAAACCGTACTATATCAGATGAACCACATGCTTTAGCCCACGGAAAAATTAATATAAAATGAAAAGGTAAGTGCACAGTAACTACTTATATTTGAGTAGTTACTGTAGAAAAAATAAGTTGGTGAAGGGAGATGAGTAGTCTGATTTTTTGTGGTTTTGCTGCATTTTAGTGAACAAATTTAGCCATCAGGGGTTTTGATGCCCCTGATGATGATGCTCTTACACACAACTTAACTAATGTTTTGAACGAAAGGTTAATAACCAGAACCAGACACATCTCTTGTGGCCCCGAGATTTTTCGCTAATGGTGGATTTGAACCTGCAAGATAAGGGGAATAGATCCCAACTTGTTCCTATGATTTCACTCTACCAAAACCTTAAGTTTAGTGCATAAGCCTTTGAGACTAAATTGTTGTGAAAACTAACTCTAAAAATATATAATTCCATAAGGTGACATTAGATTCAACGCGATATCTATATCGTTTCTTAGAATCTTAGAAAAATATAAAGCAATTTGGTACTTTCAGGAGCAATAGAACGAATACATTGATACGAGTCTCATACTATTGTTGAATAACAAATTTTTTTGAAGTATTGAATGGAAATTATGAGAATGCCTCCTTAGAAAGCTTCTACAACATTTTTGAAAAGTTATTAACAAATTTCCTCCGAAGTTTGCAAAATGTCTCTGAATCGTTCTTGGGGTGCCACTACGTGGTGTTATAACATCATTTTCTTGTACATATTTACGTGGGACATGAGACTAAATATATGAGTTTTACCTAAATATGTGATGATGAAGGCCGAAGGGGGAAAAGAAAAAGTGATGGAGAAGGATTTTGGTCACTACGTGACAATACCCCAGAACCATCGAATAACTAATTACTCGCAGACAAACTTCAATTCACTGAATTTTGGCCTCGAAACTATTACGTGCTTACGGATTCATAATTACTATATTACCAGTATATACATCAGTATGGGTTAGTGAAAAAATTAGCTTGTTAACAACTAAAGAGAGTTCAAAATCTCTCAACTCACTCAAACCGCAGACCTCTCCTTGAAATTCAAAGGGTACACTCAAATAGGCTAGGAGGCACATTTCTCGATAAATTGTAAGTCAAGAGAGGCTCATTTCAAATGATAATCAAGGCATATTAGATTTACACTACAAAATACTGGCATTTATGGATTAATTGTGCCCTCATTGGTGTGATTGTCTGGCTACGCTACTGTGTTTGAACATACAATTCTCGATTGAGGGTGTTAGTGAAATGAAAAATAGAAATTACTGGAGGCTGATTTTTATTTCTCATACGTGAGGGGAGTATCTGTCATTAAGGCAAATCTCAGGGGGTGTCAATGGAATTTACCCAATTCCAAATTATATTTAAGGTTTCTGACTCGGAGAATGCTACAATGTGCACCCTATTTTTGGGCCAAAAAATGAGATTTTGTAACAACAAATATGAGTTTTTGTGGGTCACATATGAGATTTTGTGGCTGAAAATATGAAAGGGCACACCATGTGCACCTTTGACCAAATCGACGGACGAGATTGCGCCACATATGCAAAAAGTGACCCCCTATACCGGTCATTTTTATCTCATATGGAGAACCAAAAAAAATCATAAAACCTTGCGTGATTTCTCATATAACATTTTGGGTTTCAAAAATCTCATATATGAAGCAACAAATACTCATAAAAAGCACCACAAAAATTCGAATGAGCCACAAAATCTCATATTTGCAAAAGTCAACCTCATAAAACGTCCCACAAAATCTCATATGATAGTTTTGGACTGTAGTGAAAATGTGATACATATTGTGTGTATATATATTGATGTGACATGTCTCATATAAGGTGTCACAGAAATACATATTTTCGCCTACATTGAGTCATATGAGATTTTTGTGGAGAACTTGTGGAGGAATTTATGAGATTTTGTGACTTTCAAAATGAGTGTTTGTGAAAGAAAATATGAGATTTTTGTGGATCACTACAGTCCAAAAATATTGTTGTGTATTGATAGTGACATGTCTCATATACTTACCCACACATTCTCATATAAGGACGAAATCTCATATACTCAGCCACAAAATCTCATATAAAATTTTTTGGACGGTAGTGGATCACAAAAATCTCATAATTTCTTTCACAAACACTCATTTTGAAAGTCACAAAATCTCATATGGATTTTTTTTTCAAGCAGTGGGCCCGGTGACCAACCGGTTGCCATTTTTTTTGATTTTTTTATTCCAAAACTTTCTCACATCCATATGAGATTTTGTGGTCTTATTTATTGTGTTTTGGTCTTGTAATATGAGATTTTGTGGCACTAAATATGAGATTTTGTGGCCCCAAATATGAGATTTTGTGGGTATATACGAGACTTTATGAGTCTCCATATGAGATGCACACCATATGCCAAAAGCATAGGTGCACACTCTAGCAACACTCTTCTGACTCACCTACTTTCCATTAATCAAGATCTTTGTTCGTTTCTATCAAACAGGATCTTCATTAATTCCTGGATACTATACTTTAATTAAATTATTTATTGATTTTAATATATGGAGATAAGATGGTATGTGGGTATAGAGTGGACCCCCATGGGAGCAAAACCAGATTCAGGTGGGGTTTTGACTCGACACTATCTTACCTAATAAAACCAAATCCGATGCCCGGAATCATTGTTGGAGAGACTATATAATTTTGTTGTTTAATCCCGTATGATATGTATTTAATCTTACCCACAAGAGAGTGGCAACTACGTAATGTTCTACGAGCATCGCTCCCCACCACCTTGCAACTTAGAGGTGTCAAACGGGTTGGCATGGTAAGGCCACGTCACGACACAACACATTTAAATGTGGCATGACACATCACAGACACGGTTTTAGATAGGCATGACACTGGCACGTCACGAAAATGCTCATAACAACTCGTTAGGTTGTCAATAAAGGAAGGAGAGGATAAAAAACACGGTTTTAAGGGGATGTTTGAGAGACTCATTTTTAGCTTTTCATTTTTAACTTTTTGGCTTTTTGACTTTTTGGATTATGGTCCGAATGTGTTTTGAATCTGGTTGTGTATTTGGGAGAAATGTGTAGAATGAATTTTGCAACAGGAGTAGTGTTTGGGAGATATGTGCAGAATACATTCTGTAAGTCTTTTTGTTAATCAAAATGAGAAAAGTGAAAAATGAGAAGTCAAAAGACTCCTCTCCCCTTCTCACTTCTCTTCTCTAAACCCAAAAATCAAAAACTCATTTTTAGATAACGTGTTATGCATGTTGAAAAATCAGAGTTCCCTAAAAATCCTTAAAAATCCTAACAGTATGAATGTGAATCACTAGTTAATACTACCAGCAGAAATTCACACAAGCAGTCAAATTTCACAACACAGAGATATACGTGGAAAACCCTAAATGGGTAAAATACCACTGGAAGGAATCAAAATCACTATACTCATTGTGCAGTTACAGATATACCTATCCAAACGATGTAAATCCTCACAACGTTCTAAGTATTACCTGCCGAGTCACATGTACACCACACCCAGTGATCTTGATCGCCAATGCCTTGAATTGCACAAGCCTTCCTTGGATACTTTCAGAATTCCACCAAAAGTATTCCCTAGAAACCACTTCTAGATTGTAGAGAACTTCTTGGAGATGAACATGTAGTTGTACGATCGTTCGATTGCATAGAAACTCCAAGATTATCACTCAAAAGATCAAGAGACTTTTTCTCTCTCTCTCTCGCCAAAAAGTGCGGCTGCTGTAAGTTATGAGAGATAATGAAAAAACCCTAGCACATCGGAATTTATAGATAGTTGTCCGCGCCCAAATTTGCTCAACAGGTTGCTCGAGCAAGTCCTGAAGTTATTCTTGGCAGAAGAGTTGCTGGACATGTTGCTCGAGCAAGTCTTGAGCAACTTCTGAACTAGTAAAAATGTAAAATAACCTACTCAACTCACCACTAAAATACATATTACCGCACTCTCAACCAGTATATAAATAGATGATTCCTTTCCACACCTAAACAGACACTCTAAAAAATAAAATTACAACTCGATGTAAATGTGTGTTTTGTCAAACGGAATTACCAAAACAAAGAACTTTGGAACTTGGTCCTTACACATGTTTTATGCCAAACACTCAAAAGTAAAAAATGGAAAAATGAGAATTCAATAAGTAGCTCCCAAACACCCCTAAGTACCTTGAAAAGTGTATCAGAAAATCGTATTTTTTTGTCATTTTGCTGCCCTATTGACAACACAAATTTTCAAACAAAATTTAATACGCCTAGAAGGAATTTCTTGAGTGTTACGGAGTATAAATTGTCAAATGTACATTACTAATTTTTGTGACTAGTTAAAATTCAAGGGGTTTATTAGAGCTTGCACTACAAGGGATCCCTCTGAAGGAGTTAGGTCTTTTGTATAAAGTGATTTTCCATCAAGGAGCGCCGCTTCGTCTTCTTTTGCTTAGGCCAAATTTCCAATAATTTATTTTGGTATTTATTTTTGTCTCCCCACTGTAATTACGTTATTTTCTCGTCAAATATATCACAAAAATACCATTCAGCAAAAAAGGCACTCCCTTTAGACTACGTGGAAGTATTTTGAGTGTAAATAGGTGAAATTTCCATTAATAGTGGTTGTCAAAAACTCAAAGTAGTTTGACGGTGTGATACGTAATTGACTCGCAGGGAATGAGAAGAACTTAGGGGGTGTTCCAAAGAGTTTTGTTTTAAAACTGCCGTGATTTTTGTGTTCATACCTTTTTATGTGATGAATTGTGAGAGGATGACCTGTCTTGAATTTTGGAAAAAAATAATTTTTGAAAAAAACTAGTTAGTGGAACACTTCCAGTTGTCTTCTCTCCATAAGCAAACGAAAAATTTAAAAAAAAAATGAAAAGAAAAAAAGAAAGCAAACAAAAGAAATAAACAATTTGGGGTTGCTACTGTGCACAACAGATGTTGTGCACTACTTGGGCCGTCCGTTGCTAAGATGGACGACCCAGATTTCTTCTTGCACGAACGACAATGAACAGTTTACATGCAAAGGCGTTAAGGTAACATTTAGACCGTCCATCCGAGCAATGGACGGCTCGAATGGTACACAATACTTGCTATGCATGGGCTGCACAACAATAAACCATGTCCATAAATAAGAGGAACAAGATAACAAAACAGCACTCTTTGTAAATTTGTTAGAGGACAGACAATAAATGAGCCGGACTAGTTTAGACTGTTTAGTTGAGGAAAAGTGGTCCATGAATGATAAAGTACAGTATGTAAAAACAACCCTAGTATGACCCATCCGTGATTGAAGGATTTTCAGAGAATGGCCCCCCATCTCAGTGCCTTGTAGGACATCAATCGTTTATGGTCCTTGTCTTTTTGATGGTTTGAAAGAAAATAAAATTTACGGGCCTGTTCTACGTTGGTTATTTAGATTTTTTTAGTTAATAAACGTGAGGAGAATGACTTGTGTCTCGTAAAATGTGAAAAACAAATAAATGTATAATCTATTTAGTGGAACGGGACTAATCCAATCGCTTCATCAAAGTTGAAGAATATGGGACATTCTCCTTAACTGGATTCTACATAGCCGGATGGTGTCACTTAGGAGAAGAGCTTCTGAGAGGTTGCTCAAGAAGTTCCGGCACTTCCTTCGATCAACCCCGCGTGGTGGTTCTCGTGTGTGAAAATATTGTTCCATGTGCAAGAAGCATTCAACTCTGGTTGGGAAACAGGAATGGAGCCAGAGGGGGGCCAGTAGGGGCGGTCGCTCCTGCAACGAAAACAAAAAACCTCTACTATTACATAGAAAAAACTAATTTTCCTGTGAATTATATGGGCTCGCCTCTGCAAAGTATTTTGAATAAAATATTCGCCCCTGCGTAATGAAATTCCTGGCTCCGTCCATGTTGGGAAAGACGAAAAAGGCTAGCAGAAACTTGCAAGGCTCGCGTGAGATTATTCAGTGCCCATGTGGTGTCCTATGCCTATTTTCCACCACACATAAAAGTGCGGCGGCCTACACAATTGTCTAGGGGCTCCATATGAAATGGGTGTAAGGAAAATATAGATTTTGAGTACCTCGTGACTGTGTCCTTGAGGGTCATTGAATAATTTTTCCAAAGGCTCGCACAGTTTCCTAATTTTGGTAGAAATCAGATTGATCATGTGGATTTCCATTCTGCCTTGGAAAAAGAGTGAAAGTCTTTCTTAGCTTAGACAGACGGATGATGACAATAGTGAACTTCGGCCTCCTTTGGGTAATAATCCAATAATCCAATAATCCGGTTTCTTCGTTTGTCCTTATTCAAATTTTTTTTGCATTCGCTAGTTTTGCATCAAGATTTTGTAGTTTTTGGATTCCTCTCGACGAGACGAATCTAACAAGTATAAAATTATGATCAAATGAAAATCCACATGATCAAGGCAACGCACAAGTCAAATGAAAATAAAGAGAGTTTTTGGCTCCGTTTGTTTTGGCGTAAAATACTTTTTTTGTATAAAATAATTTAGCAGAAAAGATTCTTTTTTTTTTTTAAATTTTGATTTCCGGTGTTTGGTTAAAATTTAGAATAAACTTTTATCCCCAACAGTTGGGGGTGGGTTTTGGAGAGAGAGAGAGAGGGAGAGAGAGAGAGAGAGAGAGAGATTTCTGAGCATTTCTTTCTCTTTTCGATTGATGGCATGATGGCGGAACAGTCAACCCCCAAATCAAAGGGAACACTCAGACAACAAGTGGGGGAAAACGACTTACACGGGATATTTGGGAGTAATCATTTTGCACCGGATGGGGTAAAATGTTTTACTTGACAAATATACAACCAAACACCAGAAATTAAGTAAAACATTTTTTAGGAAAACATTTTACGTCAAAACAAATAGAGCCATTTTACCTGTTTTTGTCCTGTAACTTTCAGTCCACTGTACTAAGTGGATTATTAGTTTTTCGGCTTTTCACCCTTTATGAGATTGGCCATTCTCCTCATATACATCAACTCAAAAAGCATAGCTTAGTAAAACGGACTGAAATTTACTTACAATCGATGGTCCCTGCACTTTGTACATAGGTACCGCCCGTCGCTTCTAAGTTTGATTGAATGTTGCCCACGTGAAGATAATCAACAGGCAGGCTAAGTGTTGGAGTTTTGTGCATTGAATTGACGTTTCGAAGAATGCACAGAAATTTGTCGCGAGCAGTTTGCAATTTTGGATGGGGGTTATGTTTATGGAAAAATCGCCCGAGTGGGTTTGGCGGATTGGGTTTCTTCAGGTGGATTTCTAGAAATCCCGCCAGGGCGGTTTTGACCGAGTCCCGTACGGATTACGTGTGGTTACGCGTTTTTTAGGGTTTTAACCAAATTTTATGTGTTTTCTTATAAAAAGGAGCCTTAAGGCCTCCTAGGTTTTGTCTTTTCTTGGGATTTGAGATATCAAGAGTTTGGAGTCGTCTATTATGTTTATGTGAGGCATTGATGCTCTGTAAGTTGCTCCTCAGAGATTTGTTCCTAGATATCTATTGGATACTTCAAGTAGAGTTACAGGTATTGCCGGCTCTTTATATTTCTCCCCATTGATAGTGAATCGTCTTGCTCTTCCACGTGGACGTACCTTTAGAGTTTCGTGCTTGAGGGGGAACCACGTAAATCTTGCTTCTTGTTTTCTTGTTGGTTTGGTTATATTCTCTACTTCGGGTTTTGGCACAACACTAAGCAATCAAGAGGCAAGTTCATGCGATTCTTTGAAAATGTATCTCAATTGGCAAAGTATAGATTCATTGGAGTGCAAGTCTAGTGCAAGCAGTCGAGGAAATTCTAGTTCCAATAGTATATATTTGAGTTCTTGCAGTTAAAAAGCTCGTAGTCTACAATCGTGTTTAGAGCTTTGATACTTTTGATCCTAGGAACTGGACCATCTGCATTTTCGAACCCTTAATAGAAAACAGTAGGTAATGTTCCATGACTTTGCAAAAATAAAATTTTCCAAATGTTTCAGAAAAATTCATATATAGTCGACCGTGTTTGGAACTTGTTTTGAGAATTTAACAAGAGCTCATTTCTAAAATTTAGTTTCTCGAAATTTGTCAATAAAAAAGTGTGGATATCAAAACAGATCTTCATTTTTTTTTTTGGAAATAAATATGATCTAATCACGAGACTACGACGATTTTTCATGTTTTTGTTTAAGAATTTCTTTGCATTTGTCATAAACGACTCAAATTACGAGAGCTGAGTCTCGTAGTGGGCCGTTTGGGCTCTCACAGCACCATCTTGCCCGTTGAATAAGTTTGGGCCATCCACAAAACTACTTTCCATTTGGATATAGATTACAGGGCATGGCCCATCCAAATTGGCCCATTCAGTTTTTTGGGCTGACCAGTATATGTACTTTAGACATTAGCAACGGCCCATCAAACCGATCTGTGTCAAATCCTTTGAAAGCCATTTCTCCCTCCTGCTAAGGCTTTGTTTGGTTGATGGATTCATAGATGAAAATGCAATTCGGATATTCAGTTCATCACGCACGGAAAACATATGAAGTTAGACATGTTATTTTTCTTCTTGTCTCCAAATATAAGATCCAAACAGCCTAAAAGGTCTTCTGACGATAAAAACGAAGTTAATGCTAGAGGAAGCTCCTAATGTGAGCCATCTAGGTAGGGTTCGAACCCTACCTCCTCCGTACCATTTCACATTTTCAGTGTTGAAAAAATAAATATTACTTAGTTAAAGACTTAAAGTTCGTTGTGTATATAGCTAGGAAAATGAGAGACAAGTTCATTGTGTATATTTAGACTTGGTAGATATGATATGTAAGTAGTCAAGGAGAATCTGGTTCAAGGAGTTGATTTATCAGTCAAATTATATTTTGGAAGGACAACCATCTCACAGCTAGTGATGAAGCCTTGAATTCAAGTATGTGTCGATTTTATTGTATGAAAATCTCATTTCCTAAAGTCAATTTTGGTCATGGACGGCTTAGATTTGCTCAACAACGGACGGTTCAAATTTGTTTGGATAAGATGTGATCAGAGCCGTCTATGACCGACCACAGACGGCCGTGACCGGCCAACATCCATGCTGTCCTCGAAGGGACAACACCCACCCCAGGTCGATCGCAATGGGAATATAGATACTCCTACTTTCATACGAAACACAATTTGTAGGAGTATACCATTTCTCTTATGAAAATATTGGAATAAAAGAGATGGCGAATTCTTGATAACCGCTCAAAATATCACTAGCAAGTTAGCACCAAGTATCGATTGTATCGAATTCCACGGACGTGAAACATTTCAAATCTTTGAGTCACTAGAGAGTGTGTCAGATCGTTAACTTTAGTGTCTTAGAATTTGTCGAGGTGGGTGCAAATTGGCCCGGACATCCAATTTTAAAGAAAAATGAACAAGTTAGCACCAAGTTATTTGGGGGGTTTTTCCATATGCTATGATCAAGTTCTGGTGTTAAGGTTTTCATCTTCTGAGAAGAATTCTTAGAGGAGTGGAGTTGGAGGTCATTAGCTGGGTCTGTCTTAAGCTGAAAAATGTGCTATATTGGCTGTTATTGGATAGTTTGAATCTGGCTGCTTCTAAAGAAGAAAATTCAGGGGATTTGCTGGCTATTTTGCTTGTGGAATCCTTTTGTTGGTTTATTTGCATTTGGAATCCAAGGGAGTTTTAGGTGTTGTGCTGCTCTTTTTGCTGCTACTGCTGCAATTGATCATATAATTTGCAGCTCAATATCGCTTATGCTGCATTTGTTTGACTTGGCATATGCAATCATTTAGCTTGGTTATATTGCAGCTGGCATTTTAGGGAGTTTAGGGATGGTTTTCCAGTCAGATTTGTGGTATTGCAATCCATCTATTGGTGCTACTGTTGAGCCTAATTCGGATGAATATTTGTAGCAGTTAGGAGTGGGGCACTTTCCTGTTTTGGTTGGTCTCTTGCTAACCAATTATTATTTCCCCCTTCGGGTCCTAGGTGGATTTTGATGTTGGAGTGCGGATTTTCCATCTTTTTTTGGATGTTCGTTCTTCAATGTGCTTTTGTGCCTGGGGTCCTTTTAATCTTTGTAATTTGTTTTCAAAGATTAATAAAATCTTTTTTGCTGTTAAAAAAAAAAGTTATTTGGGGGTTGTTGTTTACCTTTGGTGGAATCATCACATTGATGTGGGATGCAACATCATTGGTGAATGCTTAAAAAAAGACAACATTGGTGAACAAAATCATCATTATCCCTCTCCACCTTTGATGGAATCTTGAAATTGACATGAGATGGAGCATTACTGCCCAGCCCGGTCCTTTTCCATCTGTAGCCACCGAGAGAAAGCTGGATTTCCTTATCTCTAGTCACCTTTAATTTCTTATCTTGATTACTATAATTTGAATTATGTGGAATTGGGCAAATGAGGTAAACCTATGCCCAAAGAACAGGAACATAGTAGGCCATATTATATTAAATTGAGGTGGGATATGATGCACATATACTTTAGGGTAAATTTCACTAACACCCCCTCTATTCCATTGGAATCACACTGCGTACCCCTGTACTATAAAAAATCACACTGAATACCCCAACTTTATTATTTTGTGTAACACAAACATACATTTGTTCGTTGACCGGGGGAAAAGCTCTGAACGCCATCCAAAATTAATAACTGATATTCCTTTTTTACACTCCATTGTTTGAATAGAAGAATGGATAACTGCTTTTTATACTAAATTGAATATTGTTATCAATTTTAACTGATTATGTGATTAGAATGTGCATATGTGTGCATAGAAAAATCTTCCATTAAGCATAGAAAAAACTCAAAACTCCAAAAGATTGTCAACTGCAATGGTTTCTAATTGCTGTTTTTTATTTTAAAAAATTATTGGGTACGTAATTTACATGGTTCTCTAATTTACCACTCTTCATGCAATGCACCTTTTGGCATAAATTCATAGTTTTTTTTTTTTTTTGGCTTATTGTCGTTTTCTCTTAATCTTTATCTAACTCGCATCAAAATTTGTGGATTAATTGCTCGTATTGAAAATAGAATTTAAAAAGTAAAAAATTATGAGCAAAAGCACCAAAGAGTTTCCTAAAGGAAAAAAATAATAAAAAAATAGAGTTATTTTCTGTCTCCACTATCTCGCCTTATATGGATTTTATTTTTATACTCTTTCGATTATTCTTGTTGAGATTAACAATTAATAATATCCACTATCTTTGACAAATATTAATTTTTCCCAAATGGTTAGGCCACTTAAAGCATCTCCAAGCCAAGTGTCTAAAATCTTCTACTTTTACCATTTAAATATTTACTTTTCTAAAAAATAATTAAGTATTAGATACACGCAATTGATCTTTACATACATTATGGATCTAACATTAAGTTTATAGTTTCAAAGTTAAAAGGATTTTTTTTTTTTTGGAATTGGAAGTTATAAGTATTTTAAAAATACTAGAAAAGTGTAAAAAAAAAAGGAAGAAAAAAGGTTTGGGTCCATGGTATGTTTGTAAATGCATAATCTGACGAGGTCAGATTCTATGACAAGGGTATGCAGTGTGATTTTGGATAGTACAGGGGTATGCAATGTGATTATGATAAAACAGAGGAGGTGTGATTGTGTTGATATAGTTGTGGCTGCTGCAAAGTACATATAGAGAGAATTTGTGGGTGGCTATTTGGAGTTAAGAGTGTGTGTTGTGCAGCAGTTATGTAGATCTTGTTATTTGATCTGAATTGTTTATTATGTTTGTATTGTCATGTACATAATTAAAATTCAGGTTGATCGAATATCGATAACTATTTGATTGGTGACCATGTAACTTACAGTTGTGTAAAAAAATATCACCTACAATTGTTTCTTTAACTATTTCACTTCCAAGAAAAATGCAGTCTTAAAACATAGTTATCAATTTCGATCAATCTGAATTTTCACGTGAAGTATTGTACTGACGAGACAAACAAAATAAACAGTTTGGATCAATAACGAAACCTGAGATGGCTCCATAACCGTTGCACAACACGCACCCTTGACCTGACTACTTGGCTCTGTCTAACCTCTATTTTGAGATTTTGTACTTAAAAAACCCAAGAAAAGTACTCAGAAAAATAATTAAATGACACAATGGATATCTTATAAAACTAGACATGTAAACTTTTCTAAACCTCAAGGGTTTGACCTGGTTGTGTTTTGAGTGGCAGATCACTATTAAGTTTTAACTTCTTGCATGAGTTTCCAAGTGAGATACTACCTAGTACTTTAGAAACCCCAAGAAAAGTACTCAGAAAAATAGAATGGATACACTATAAATGAACATTGGCAGGACACAGCGCCTGTCCAAGTTTTCTTTACTTCAGGCCGGTCCTATTTTGGGTTTTCGGGGGCCTCTCTATAATAATGATCGGAATTATCGGAATCTCTTTTTTTAGAGCTCATCAAGTATAATATTTATGTAAAAAATTAGCTTGATCTAACATCAATTGATACACGAACAGGTCATAGTTGTGCTGGGTTCCAAATATGTTTTGTTTTGTTTGTTTTTTCTTGCAGAAATCTGTTTTGATCATGAAGCGTCATTATCAAAGTTCGATCAAACGAGTTTTTTACATGACTACTTTCTTGACGAGCTTATAAAATAAATGGTTTGGATCATTATTGTGAGTCCAATTTGGGCCCGCAAATCCTAAACCGGATTAAATCCAAATTATTTTTTTTTCCTAACTCATGTGTCCGGACCAGTTTACGTGAACTTCGTCCAAAATCAAAATTACTTTCCCCTTCATCGTAAAATCATATATAACTTTTGCAAGTAAACGAACATATCTAAATCAACATGTCATAACGTGAAACTTCAAATTTCGGATACATTTTATTTCTTGAAAAGACGACCGTCTGCGAATTCCTATAGTACCACAAACATATGGTATCTATTTTTTTTTATCCGAAAAAAAAGCGCGAGGGGACAACCAGCGTAGCAACCCCTAGCCGTGACTACGGGAGCTCCTGACCCGCCAACGGAATTCCTATAGAATGACAAACATATGGCACCTATTTTATCATCAACATTTTCCTTGGTATCCTTTTTCCATCAATAACTAGTCTTAAAAGGCTTATAGGTTTTCAAATCCAGTAGCACGCCGGCGACTGAGCCAACAGCGGCAGCTATAGACACAATTAGGCAAGTCAAGCTCAACATTTGAAGCGCGATCCACCTGGTTGTCCATCGTTTGATCTTGTGCTGAGAAATGTACATTTCGACAGGGAAGTAGACCGTTAGTGGCCAAAATCCGAAGGCCCCAAGTATCCCAACGACGTCGTTGAAGAAAGGCATGAGCATGGCTATGATGGTTGTCAAGGCTACGAATGCGGTCCTCCATGTTAGCCGGAAGAAGTTGAGCTGGTAAACACAGAAGCAAGGGATGGGGATGTCGTATTCTGCTGTCACAAACTCGCTCTTGGACCATCTTTTTGCGCTCCATTTTTCTACGAATGCATATAGGGGCTGGCAATAAACCTGCATATATTGCCAGGACATCCGGTTATCCAAAAAAAAAACCTGACTGATTGTTTCCCATTTATTGGAATAGGAATGAGTAGTCCTTCAATGAGCTTTCTACCTGGTATGCACCAACAAGATGGATGACAATAGCAAGATTGGCAATGTCAAGTAGCCAATATGGATTATAGAAGCCGAAACCAGTGAGAAGATTTCCAGGAGAATAATCTCCAAACGCGGCATAACCCATGCATCCACATAGTAAATAGAACACTGTTGTTACAGTTATGCTCAGTATGGTTGCCTTCTTCATGGTCTTGTACTCTGCTGGTGGAGATTTCACAGTATCCTGTACTTGGCAACGAATTTCGAACTTTTTTAGAACAGCTCGGAGCCAAATAACAATCGTATGAAAGACAAATAAACTAAAATGCAGTTTTTTCGGGACTTATTTCTGTTTTCAGTCAAACTTCTTTAATTTTTGGACAAGAATTTGTACTTTCCATATTCCTCTCGTTGAGACGAAACAGATTACGATAAAATCATGATTTGTTGAGAAAATAGTAATAACAATGTGTTTGTTACCTGTATTTCTAAGAGGATGATGGAATAAGAATATGCAAAGGCAATAGCACCTAGAGCTTGAAGGCTCCTCCAAAGCTTCTGTGTAGATGTTACTGTTCCTGCTTTTGTTAGTGTCCCTACACTGATGCCCATCAGGCTTCCTTTGAAACTCCCATTTTCTACAACAAGATTATTCAATTGAATTTTTGTTAATTGTGTTCGGTATTCGGCCAAACCAATAAACACACAACACACAAAGATAATTAGGACACAAAGACAGAGATTTTACGTGGTTCCAGAAACTCCCATTTTCTACAACAAGATTATTCAATTGAATTTTTGTTAATTGTGTTCGGTATTCGGCCAAACCAATAAACACACAACACGCAAAGATAATTAGGACACAAAGACAGAGATTTTACGTGGTTCCACAACAACCTGTATCAAATCATTTTGCACTATGTATCGAACGAAGAAAGAATTCAAGTTACATCGGCTACTTCGTATTGGTCGAACCCCGAATTCTCAGCGAAGCACGACTAAAGTCAAAGCAGGCTTCACAAGCCCAACAAGTTGTACCAATTTACTAAATGGAAATTACTATGTATGGATATGTTATCATCTACTAATTTTTTGATGGAAAAAAGAGTGTTCCTTTTTGGCTTGGGGAGTGTTCTGTAATTTGCACTTACCAGCAACTTGGGCAATACCAAGTGAGAGACCAACTGTAGAGTATGTGAAAGACATAATAGCTGCAACAATTGAGAGCCACCACACTTGGTCAAAATCTGGGATCTGAGAAAATATAATCTCCGTGATTCCGAACGCTATCATGTACCCGTTGCTCGACATGTGGCACGGATCCTTCCCTCTGCTGTTATGGAAGCAATTCGATCTTTTTATCGCCCTGAATTATACGAAAGGATCAAATGTATCAGTTTATTTCGCAGGTTAGCTTGTCTAATCCATGAGATTCGCGGTATGGTCAAAAAAATGCTGCATATATAAATCACTTACATCATACTGACTGATGCTGCAATTGTGTAACCAATTGCTGTGCCAAACAAGTTCAAGTATTGGATTGCACCACATACTGTAACCTTTGTCCCCCCTGGAATTCCCATAGTCATAAGTTGGTATACCATAAGATTGGTGTTACCAAAGAACACAAAATTTACATGGTTCGACTGAAAATACTTAGGGCAACGAACAATCACCGAGGGAATACAGCACTTATGCCCGTAACTCATCGCGAAAATAGGAAATTTAAAGCCCCCAAAAAACTTAGTAGTACGATTAGCAGAAACAAGTTGTCAAGTAGGTAAAATATGCTTTAAGTAAAGAACCAATTGTACCCCAAATAATACCACCACAACTGGGACACCTTAACCCCAGATAATGGGTCAGAAACAAATCTCGTACCGGCCAGCATACCATTTTATTTATTGGGACGGTACGTACCGGTGTCGGTATTTATCTTGGTATCTATTCAAATTTGCAATTTATATTTGTGTATATATCTTTATATATTTATGTCTAACTGCAGAACTTGTGTTATTGAAATAAAACAAATTCTGACACTTCAAAATGACATGATTTACATATATTATGGACTCCAAATTTTATTCAATTACCTTAAAATTCATGCCTTTTCTTTTGAAAAAAAAAATGCTAGTATTTTTGTACTTACCAAGATTCCGGAAAGCCCGGTACAGATTGGTACAAACCAGTATAAGCCGGTATTTTGGACAGTACAGATTACCAAGGTACACATAGCATTTTATTACTAGTATGATATGTACTAGCCGGTATGGTACGGGATTGACAATACTAGTCAGAACTGACATTTTTTCTTGGGTGTAAGTGCAGGTAGTCCCCATTGTATGTACAATTCATGCAGAATGCGACACAAAAATCACAACAATAAGCATAACAATTCTATCAGTAATCTGAATTTCTCAGTTTTAGTATCACATAAAAACTCTTGTTTTTTTCCCAGTACCTAAGTTAGCCTTGACGGCATCCATGTAGGTGTAGTTCCTGGTTCCAGTGACAGGGTCCCCTGTTCTATAGCACCGTGACAAGAGACTCGAAGTGTAAAGTATAACAATTGCAAACAGGATCATGACTGCAGGTCCTGCGACCCACCCGAGCTGCGCAATCGCCCATGCCAACGAAAGAACGCCCGACCCGATCACAGCAGTGATAATATGCGATGTTGCAGTCCAAAAAGTCCCTGCAGCACAATCACAACATTTAGCGGTCGACTAAATATTGACTTTCATCATGAATATATAGTCTGGCAAACGAACCGAGTTACTTGTTTTCGATATCAATTTTGCTATATAAAGAAGTCCATGATAAGAAATCAAGCTACTCGATCTAGACTTGTGACAACCGGCTTCATCGAAGCTTGACCCAAATCGGCTTGAAAGGTAAATAAGTCAAGTTTGATCACTTTTATAAGTGTCATATTGGCTACCCTTACATATTTTCAATTGAAAGGTCACTTCTAAAAAGTGTCATGTTGACTACCCTTATATACTCTCAATTGAAAGCCTGAAAGGTCATGTTGGCTATCTCTTAGATGGTTATAGACTTGATTTAGCTAGTGCGGACTCTCGCATGATGTGAGTGTAATTCTCTTAGCCCTTGACATCGAACGCGTAACAACAAGCATGACTAATCAAAGCATATAACTAAGACTTTCCATGGCACTGTCGTGCATGCTGGCCCGGAAACCTGGTTATCGCCAACTAAGGCTTTTCACGAAAGTCAATGGATGATGAGCTCAACTACCACATGGTCATACAAAATTCGGAAAAAAGCTTCTTCATAGAATTAACAGATTCAGTTGTTTATATCTGTATATTCGAGTTGATTCGTTCATGCATATATGTACTCTGCTGAATTAATCTGCTATACGTATGCAGACGTAGTTTACAAAATTCAATAAAGAAAATGGAGGTTTATGGATTACAAAGAACTAGAAAATCAAGATTTCAAGATTTACCAGTTCTCTTCAAGCGGCCATCATCATCAAAGCACTTGGAATAGTTGTTCAGAGGGTTCATTGCTTCTGTCTCACTTTGGGATTTTGGTTGGACTTCCACTTGCATGTAGTGCCTGATATCTTGCCTTTCTTCAAACTGAGATATATTAACTTGCTTACATTAGAAAGTAACAAAAAATGAAATCGACCAAATTGGCCCCAATGTTTAAAACAGTTTCAATATTTTCTGGTGTTTGGCGCAACGAAAAAAATACGAGTCAGCAGAAAATGTTTTTCGTGATCTACGAAATGAATTGATTTTGACCCCCAAAAAAAAAAAAATTTATTTCCCAATTTTCATTGCTGAAAAATGTTTCCCCAATTAGTCATGTTATCAACACAAACACAAAACACCACTAATTACCAAAAAAACACAAAACACCACTGACTATCAGTCAACCACAACCAAAACCCCGGCCGCCACCACTGTTGTGACCATCACCCCCTCACCCCGCCATCAGGGACAGAGCCAGGATTTTTGCATAGTACCTTCTCTACCAATAAGGACTAGCATAAACCATCCCACCAACGCCACTATTACTCAACCACAACCACCACCCTGCCACCCAACACCACCACCACTACTATAGGCCCTGGCCACATCCTTCTAGGTAAGCAACTATACACTAATAAACGTTTCAAGAGTCTTACAAAAACATTTACTTTCCAAAACAAATGGAGTTCAAAAATGAAGGTGGTCTTACGGCGGCATGATTGATTCTGGGTGGAAGAGTTCTACTCCTTGGTAACATGGTTACAAATTGGCAGGAAAATTCTCTAACACGTACACACACACACACACAAAGAATCAGAGAGAGGTGATGGATGTGTGCTTCAGCTAAATAAGCAGTGGGTTTTATAGGTGAAGATAATGCTGATTTCTGTAGAGTAAAGAAGGTATAGTGCTCTTTTAGTATAGTAATTTTCTTATGTGTTTGAGGATCAACACTCTCTTAAGTGCTCTTTCCGTTGGGATTCTTTATCGCTTGCCTGTGAATAGGATTCATAATCCACGTCCCTGGTGTCGGGTCTGCTTCGGCAGGTGTGTCTGAGAGTTGGTGGCTTAGTGTCTCTTGCCGTACTCATGTCACTTGCTAGTGGTTTTGGTCTCTTTCCTGTCTTTCATTGTAATCGATGCCGTATGGCGTTTTGAATGATATACTGACATGTTCAAAAAAAAAACACTCTCTTAATTAAAACTTGGAGGCAAACCAACACAACAAAACGTCCACGTCTTTAATTTTGTGGTCCTTAGTAAGACATTTTTAAACCAACAAGACTATTAGAAAATGATTAGTTTTGTCTAATTAATTTTGGACCCCCATTAAGATGCCAGATCAAATCATTCAAGAATTAGCTAGAACTCATCCAATCTAGGGCCGGACCAAAGATTTGAACAATACGTCCCGGGTTATCACGTATCCTACGACATTGTATCGACAAATCACATATATTTTGTATGTCTAATGTAATATTGTGCCACATCAGATGATACTAAGATGAAATGCCAAAATGATCCTACTGTAAATTAGTACTCTTCCACGAAACAATATATAGCATACGAGCAATAGGGTATTTCCGATAGTTTTAGATAGATTTTTTATTGTTGATTATTGATTCTGCTTTATATTCTAGATTTTAGATTCTAGAGAAGAGGCCAAGAGTTCTTGCAATAATATAATTGAACCCATGCAAAGCTAGCTCAAGTGCCTCTTCTACGACAACATCTTCATCTCAAGTACTCATGTACTACAAATTTTTGTTATACTTTTGCAAACTCAATCATGTTTTCTCTAGTATTGGAAACACCAAACCTTTCTCTAAAGGCTAAACTACATTTTCTAATGTTTTCCATCCTTTTTTGGTAGGTTCAAACATCCACCACACTAATTTATGTACTATCTCTTTTCTTTATGTGGAAGTATGTTTAATTTTCACATCATCAAGATGACGAATATTCAATTCCCACCTTGTAGCCGTCCATAATTGTTTTACACAATTTGACTTCAAGTCATATGGGGAAGAATTGAGGACACAGTCTTAGTGAACAATGATGTCTTCCATTACTCTGTCTCTGCCATATACTAAACAAAACATCACGGGTAAAAACTATGATCTTTTTGTCTTTTTGCAAAGGAGCTGATGATTTTTTTTTTTTAAAGGTGCATGTGGTATCTTAAATCATCAATATAATAAGACCTTAAAAACACAGAAGGTCCGCTTGATTAGAGTGAAGTGAGAGAAAATGCAAGAGAAAAAAATTTGACACATTTGTGCTGTTGGATTAGCGTGATAATAGTAGAAAAGAAATGAATCCTCTCCAATCCATGTTTTGGACTGGAGGAGACAGTCTACATTTAGACCATCCATTGGTACAATCAATGATTTGGATTTGCTCATAAACTTTTACGTACCAATCAATGATTTGGATTTGCTCATAAACTTTTACGGATTTGCTCATGAACTTTTAAGTACCAATCAATGATTTGGATTTGCTCATAAACTTTTTACCCCCGTAAAAGATTATGAGCAAATCCAAATCATTGATTGTACCAATGGATGGTCTAAATGTGGACTATCTCCTCTAGTCCAAAATATGGACTGGAGAGGATCCGGATCCTAGTAGAAAGTGCTAGAAAGTACTCTTAATTTTCTTCAACAAACTAACTCAAGCATGGCTACGACATACTCCCTCCGTCCCGAAGTGTTTATCCTACTTTTAAATTTCAACATTTTATGGACAATACACAATGGTACTCAAAACTTATAACTTTTCAAGTTTGCCCTTCATTAGTTGACTCTAATAAAATAGGAGTTAATCAAGTTTTGAATTTGAATTGTTTTCTGGAAAGCAAAAAGTCTTAATCAGAGATCTTTTTCAAAATTTTAGAGCGGCACTTTAAACTTTTCAATTATTCTTCTTTTGGCCTCATTGTTTTGATTGTTAAAAGTATCTAAGGGTAGAAATGAAATTTTACAACTTTTCTTTGTTGAAAAATTTAAATTGGCCCTATATTTTGGCCTTTGGGACATCAAAAAAGGAAACTAAGACAAACTTTTTGGGACAAAGGGAGTAACTTTCATTTTCTTTCTAAACACATGCAAGAAAATTTAATTTTCTTGTGAAAGTTGCCACATTCTACAAAACTTCTTATTATGCCCATAAGCAATGGCAGATTTAAGGCACAAGGGGTTGTAATGACCCGCCCCAGCTGATCTGCTAACTTTTAACCTAACCACATGACTCAAAATGTTAATCTCAAGTTATACAGTAACTGGTTGGAATCACTTATATTCCATTTCAACTTTCCATAGCCCACCAACGTGAGACTTTAATAACCCAAAGTGGGCTATTACAATTATTGTGAGAACCCTCCCTTGAGAATAAGTCCCACATCTGCTACTTGCCAAAAGGTGGACTTCTATATAAAGAAAACACCCACCAACTACTGTTAACTTAAGGTTAACCTTTTGAGCCACGTGGTTAGGCTACGAGTTAACAGGTCTGCTAGGACAGGTCGTTACAGGTGGTATCAGAGCACAATCCTAGTCTACATGATGGGGGCCACCTCTTGAATCCTGGAGTTGGAACAAAGTGCTATGCATGGCCACTAGGGGGAAGGTTGCTGGGCCAATGCAAAGAGGACGTTGCATCATAAGGTGGGGAGATTGTGAGAACCCTCCCTTGAGAGTAAGTCCCACATTGGCTACTTGCCAAAAGATGGACTTTTATATAAAGAAAACACCCACCAGCTACTGTTAGCTTGAGGTTAATCTTTTGAGTCACGTGGTTAAGTTAAGAGTTACTTGTGAGATGGGGCGAATCGTTATAGGGGTCACATGACCCCCCTGACTTTTGCTTAACCCATTTTTGTCCCTTTTTTTTTTTTTTGCCGTGAATAAACAAGGGTGAGGGAAAGTTGTAATTTTAGAGGGGTTCAATTGGTTCTAAAGGGGTTCAAACCTAACCCAATTCAATTTTGTTGTAGTTTTAGGTAATCTCCACACTCCTTTACATATATATATATATATATAAGTGAAAATTTTAACACATAAAATTTCATTAAAAGACAAAAAAAAGAGGGTGTGGATATTAATTTGGGGTATGGAAATTACTCCCCAAAATTTACACTGGAGATGTGACCCCTCAGGGGCGGAGGCACACCACCCCTCGCAAATTCCTATTTTGGAGTATATTTTGCATATTTTTCTATAGATATTTTTAAAATAAGTATAAAATTTCGATAGTAATTAAAATGTAAGAACAATTTTCATTTCGAAAACACTAAATTATGGTGAATTAAACCCAGTGATAATAATATTGCGTTCGTCGAATGATATGATAACAACAATACTCGAAATTAATTTTTCCATTTATCAAAATCATCCCATAAAAACTCGAATGAGTCCATTTAGTCATGAAAAAATCTTCGAACCAAAATTTCTTTCATAATTCAGCCCTCTCCAATTAGATTTCTGACTCTGCCACTGGACCCCTTGCACGAAATTCCTGGATCCGCCTTTCCTATCATGACCCATATTAATTGTTAAGGATAAGTTAGTGACTATAACATTTTCTTGGAAGATCGATTCTTATAAAACTTTTCATTTTAATGAAACGGAGCAGAGTAAAGAAACTCTTACACTATTTTTACTTTAAGACAAATACTTGGTATGGTTGAACCTTATTTTGGTACAAGCAACCTAATTTTCACCGTAAAAAAAAAAAACTCTAATTATGCTCAAATGTGGTCGGTTGATTAAAAAACGTGCATCTTGAATCCAAAAACCGCGTATTGTTTGTTGGGCGGTTCAACACGTAAAATTTGGGTCAATTTGGAGCCAGACGGTCAAAAGTAGGAGAAAATTTTGAGTGCATGCAGGGTACCACGTAGCGGTATTCAGTGCACATTCCGACGTTCCAAAAATGTTTTGGACGGTCCGAGTTTTATATAGACTCTTTCAACTCTTCCTTGGAAGAGTATATTTAAAATTCACACCATTGATTGTTGAAATGTACAACTGTGATAGGGCGTTACGAGTACCAATGCTATGTGGTACCCTACACGCACAAAAGTAGAGATGATTGTATTGATTCGTAGTACTTTGGTAGGAACTAGGATGGGAAGGAGGGGAGCCATTACCTAACTTGAAAGATGTTTCCACCAAGAACTTTACCCCATTTTGTAGGTGTGGTTAATTAAGGTATTATTTCTAGTCATCTCCTTGATCAAGTGCTAGCATGTCAACTTTCCTCCGCTGGATTATGCTGCAGAAATGAATTTCCTGATCTACTTGTGAAACATTTATTCTTAATTTTCAGATTCGTTTTCTTTAATATGAATTAAAATTAAAAAGATTCAAATATGAACATTCATTTTCATTCAAGAATTAACACATAACAACAAAACTTAACTTTCTTTTCTTTTTTTCCGTTAGCGCATTTAAATTTTCTTGAAAATAAATTTACTGCTCCGAATTTTTGTTTCAAATGATGAGGGTATTTGGGTAAACTAATGCATAGATAAACTCTCTTGCACAAGCTCGATATGGAAAGCTGTCTCCTTTTTAATTAAATAATGGACAACTCAAAGAGGAATGTGATGATGTGAAGTAAAGGTAGTCTAGCTTCTTCTCATTGAGGTGTTTGGCCCAAATTAACAAAGAAATGCTTGCTGACTCTCAATTCCACCACAATCAGCAGCACCCAAATGGGACCAAATACTCAAATCATTCCCTCAAGCTATTTAAGAATCCTACCTTCCATGATTGGGTGGTTTACCACTCAAGCTATTCGGGTCAGTTTACGTGCATCTCAACTAACTATAGAGATTAATCCTACTATCCACTAACGAAAAGCCAGATTAAAATCAAGACAAAGCCCCACTAAGCTAACCCCACAAGGGTTGATAGCTAATAGATTTCGAATCAGAGACCTAGGGTACGTAGAGCAAAATCCTGTATTTAGGGGTGATGAACGAGACAAGAAGTTGGTTGTTAACCAAAACTTTAACAAGTTTAAAAAATCAGCTTAAGCTAACTTGTTTATGAGACGAACGATCTCAAACAAACTTTAATCGAGCCGATCTCGAGTAGCTTGAATTTCTTATACCTCACAAAGCAAATAGTAGCTAGCTAATGTTCGAGCTTAATATATGGAAGTTTAACGAGCTTTGAGAAATGTTAAAACTTGGTTTGTTTACAAACAAACTGATTTGGAACAAGCTTTAATGAATGAAAACGAGTTTGAACTCGAATAGCTTAGTCTTTCTTTCTTTCTTGTTTTTTTTTTGGAATGCAAAGGTGTTGTGAGGCCAACTTAAGCGCATCTAAGACTAGTCCGGTCCCTACACCTCTTTCACGTATTTGCGCGTGAGTGTGAATTGGTCCAAGAGTTGCTGGAAAGGAGAATCGAATTGAGCTATTAGGAGAGAGTAAACTCCTAAGTTTCTCCTACCGATTGGAAAATAAAAAATAAAAATAATCCTAAGTTTCAAGCTAGGACCACCATGCAAATCTTAGCTTAGTTTGTTTATTAATTATACCTAAGTTTCAGGCCTTGATTACTAGTTCCAATCCCATGTACTGAAATGTGAAGTATGACAGGTTTTTGAATGAAGAAGAATCTGAGGATTTGCGCTCACTGATGCTGGGGAAATTATTTTTTGCTCTTAGAGCGCTGCCATGCCGTGGTCCAGAGGCCGGCCGTTTTCACCACATATTTGTAGGGGCTCCCCTACCAATTAAAGCTCCTGGAGCACCACGTGGTGATTTAATTACCTGTCCTGATGCTAACCGATTTATGTGTGGTTTAAGAAAATTACATTTACTTTTTTTTGGGTGAAGCTAAGATGATAGGAAGCCCACTAGAAAGGAGCTTCCTTTCTAAGTCTTTCAACTAGTTTCCATAGCTTCATGAGTTCCCCTCTTCTCTTTCTGAAACAAAACTGTTCTGGTCTACGCTCATCGAATAAGAGGGGGGAAAACTTCTGGCCTACTATACCAAATTTGGTCAGTATCTACCATTCTGGGAATTACGTACGACCCCATGGTTTCATTTTTGGAAAGTTTCATTTGAGAGGTAAATGGGGCCAGGGGTGACGCTACATGGAAATGAGGGGGTCAGCCGACCCCACGGTAGAAAAAAAAAATACTACTACTATGTTAATTTTTTTTAGAAAATACATCCTTGTGTGGCTTGTTTGAATCCTAGTCATTCGTTTTTGTTCTTTTGATGATATATATGGAGAGGTTGATCTGTCTTGCTAAGGATGTACTCCCTCCGTCCCAAATTGTTGCTCTTAGTTACTATTTCAGAATTGGGACCTCTAAAAAAAATTGTTCAGATTTTTAATGATTTATATATCTAATATGGATCTTCTTTGATAGATCTCAATTAATTTTATCAAACACATGTTTTAAAATCATAGAAAAAATATAGATTATAAAATATAGATAATTGTTTGAATGGTTCAAAAAGAGAAGCAGAAGCAACAATTTGGGACGGAAGTATTATTTTATAGTATCGACCTAGAGACTATCATGCAACGATTTTAGAACTCGAAACCGCGTCGAATGCAATTTAGAAACTTGTGTAGATTTTTTTTTTTTTTTTTGTGGTGAAAACTGAAAACAGAGAAAACTGTTTTGTGCCTTTTGATGATATCTTTTGTTTAGTATAGGTTGAGCTTTAAATGTGATTTTTGTTAAAACAAAATTTTTAGTTATCATTACTGCGATAACCCCACACTTCCAAACTCCTGGAGTCTGTTGGGATTCTTCCCAAGTTAAATGAGGCCTTTGGAAAAAGAAAAGAAACACATTAGTTTTGCATAGGAATTTTTCGGTGGAATAATGAAAGGTTTAATGGCATTATTGCCCCATGGTTTGGCTAGCCTTGCATGAAGATTTCTAAGGCTATTGGTTAGTGACCACACAAAGTTCCAAGGCATTGGTTGCTGCCCCAGTGGACCTCGGGAATTCTTGAAGGATTTAGTGCTTCTTTTGTTTTGACCATGCTTTGTATAAAAGGGTAGCAAGTGTATGCCGTGCGTGTAGTGTGAGAGAAGAAATTAAAAGGCTACGGCAGTGTGTGTGTACCGTGTATGTGTGTGGAACAAGAGAGAAAAAGCAAAGTAAAAGTGTAGTGTGTGTGGGGAGAGAAATTGTGTGAGAATATTGGCGAGTGTGTGAGAGATATAAATACAAGTGAGTGTGGGATTGAGTTGAGTATTTTTTATCTCATTATAACTCATCCAATATAGTGAAAGATGTTCTCTCCCATGAACGTACCCAATTTTGGGGAATCACGTAAAATCGTTTGTGTTCCTTGTTTCGGTTTATTTGTGCGTGTGGATGTGTTGTTTGATCGATCCATAATTGCCACTGAATGGGGCAACTATTTGCAGAGACAACGAGTGATTGTCAAGTTTTCTGATATTATTGTGATGTCATTGAAGAATTATTAGGCATACATGGAATGCACATTCTATACAGACAAATATACCTATTACACTAAACTGTATCGTTTTGATGCAAAACCTCCAAAATTCGCTCTCATTTGCTTTCAATGTCATTGTCAAAGGGTGTCATGTAATTTCACTTAAGCAAGGGTTATCTTTAAAACAAAAGGTTTGATTGAGAAAGTACACAATCACTCAAGTGTCCTCATTCTGGTGTAATATTATTATCAAAGGGAGTCATATAAGTTCACTCAAGGACTCAAGGAGCAACAAGTTTTCATACAAGGAGTAAACGCTATTTTTGCAAAACAAAAGTGCTATTAAGATACGCACATTGGCTACCCAATGGTCATCATTCTGGTACAATGTTATTGTCAAATGGTGTCATTCATGTAAAAAAAATTGCCCATAACAAAAGGTGGGGTTAAGACAGCACACTGCCACCACAGTCGTACACGTTTTCATACACGGAGTAAAAGTTATATTCTCAAAAAGAAAACAAAAAAATGTGATTAATTAAGACATCATAGATCTACGATTTTTATAATGCAATCCCAAGTGCAAGATGTCGTGAAGTAATAAACTCAAAACGTCCGAGGTCGATCCACAAGGACAAGGAATGATTAGAGCACAAGCAATTATTAAAAACAAAATCAACGAAACCGTTCAAATTTTGATTGTTAATAGAAGAGAATTGATGTTTGAAAACAGTATTTCGAAAATACTAAGATATCAAGGATTCACACACAACAATTAATCCTACGATATTTGCTGATCATGATTCTTTTTATAACTCAATTAATATTAATACAATAGACTATATCTTAATCGGAAAATGAAACATACCCTAAAGATATAGATTCATAGAATTAGTTGGTTCAAAACACAGAGAATTCAAAGCATTATTCGTACTCAGAGTTAATGAAAAATCAATAAATTATACAGAACAAAAACTTTACTAAAACATGTATTGAACCAAATAACATTAAATATCAACTGAAAACCTTGAAAAATTGGTTACCAAATATCATAGTCTTGTTGTGGTTCTCATATTCCTAATACGTACAAGAAAATAACCTAAATAATAAAATTCAGAATTAATCAGTTGATCCTCCTTATATTGGATCCAGCTTTCTTTTTAATGCAAAACACATGTAATAAGCTCTTTTTAAGCACTTTTCTCCTAATCTTTATTCACTGATCTTTGTGCTCGCTCCAAAATAAATCTCAATTTGAGAATCGTCTTAATGGCCATATTTTCCTGCAAATATAAAAATTAATCTATTACTGACAATCAAGCATCAATTATGTGAATTATCATAATCTAAGCGCGCGCAATATTAACCAAGAATAATGGAATAAATATATACTTTTGACCGTTCAATACTTGCTACCCGGCAGTTCTCAATCAGGGTTCAATATTATTGTCAAATGGTGACGTGTAATTTTTCTTAAGCTTCAATGTGATTTCATACAAAGGGCATTATTTATACCAAAACAAGAGTTGAATAAGACCCAACACACACACACACACAAAAAGTCGTCCTTTCCATGCAATTTGTAACTTCCAAAATATTGACGGCGTACCAGTCTGCAAATATTTTCCCCATTTACTTCTAAAATGCAATTTCCCCATCATTTTTCATCAGTTTTTTACTTTATGGTGTTATGCTTAAAAAGAAGTCAATTGGACATAATGAATGTTCCAACTTCCAACATGTGTTACACGTATTTTAAACTTGAGTTTCACGTTGACCATTATACCCATTAGGGAAATTACATTTAAAAATTGAGATTGTGTATCTATAATCTATGGATATGTCATTGATACCTTTAATTCACAACGAATTGCGATGGATAGGTTTTGCGAAGTCAAAAGTTACTTTGAATAGGCAGGTCGGTCAAATGCTGGCACGGGGCAACACTGACTTCATCAGTATTCTTTCACTAACACATAAAATATAAATTATATCGCTACAGGCCCCCTGGATCCATATTAATATATAGGTAAAAAAATTACACGAGTCGCATATCGATAGTCACACAGTGATAAGATGTACATTTTTCTTCAAAAGCATGGATGGTTTATCTCCTAGCTCTCTATTTATCAAGGCTAACGGAGCTCTATCGCACAGTTGCAAAAGTACAATCATATAGGATGATCTTCTCAAAAACAGCTTCAAATTAAATCAGTTAAAGGGTTCGAATCATTAACATGGAACTTGTAGAAACTTTATATCCATCTCAAAGCCAATTGGCAATTAGTGAAGAGGTCTCAGCATATATTAAATGATCACTCATTTCACTCCCAAGTAATTATATATAAAATTTTCACAGAACCAGCTGGCAACTGAGGATAACTCCCAAAACTAAAAGCACCCGAATTTTCCGATTATCAACATTTTCAGTTTTTAAGTCATTTTTTTAGTGGTAAAATGTACTAATAAACTGTAGGCTGTAAGTGTAACTCTTACCAAAAAAAAGTGTAGGTTGTAATTCAAAAATATTTGCATGTTTACACTGTGTAGCGGCCGAGTTCTTAGAGGCCAGCAGAGGCCCCACTTTGCATGATAAAAGAGCGAAATGGACCACTACCTCAGAACCTGCAAAGCTGAATGCAGATTGATGTATTTCGCCCCGCCGAACCAGAGGTTCACCCGGCGTTCGAAGCGGGCATCCAGGATTGGACGAATATGGATTCGTGTGATATCCGCCGACCCCATGGGGTACCGAGGCCACGGCATTCTATGCTCGCCCCTCGGATCTCTCTCGGGGACTCCGTCGATCGGTGTGCCGCGCGCCAGGGTGGCCGGGCAGTTTCCGTGCCGAGTCGGTCGACTTCGGCCACGCGGGGGGCTCGGGGGTACTTGATTGGTTATGGCGTATCAAGCACGCTGCACATTCCACGATGGAGCATTAAATGCGGTAGTCAACTACCCTGCCACCGCCACCTACAGAGTCACGTGAGTGATGGGGAATATCTCAAGGCGAAGTGACCTCTCGAACCTACGTGCCATGACGTCAGCCGAAACGCGGCGTCTGCAACAGAGATGGAAGTCACACCAGCGGTCATTCCAAGCATGAATGACAGGCGCATGAGGGGCACCGAGCGCGTAGGACGCACGCCCCCTCTGTCTATAAATACCCAACTACAACTACCACAAGAGGGATTCCTCTCTCCTCATTTACTACCCTCATAACTCCACTTCTCTCTCTAAGTTTCCGGCTTATCTCTCCCCTCTGCTGACTGACTTAGCCATCGGAGTGCCTTCCCGGACCACCATCGTCCGGGCTAGGCACTGACGTGGTTGTCTACGTGTGCAGGTCACCCTCTCCGGCATATAGCAAGGGTTTAGGCGCGCCCCATCCATTCAACCGCTCCTTAATCCGCATCAGAAGGTCCAAAGAGCTTATTCCGGCGAAGAGACCCCCACACACTGCCCAGTTTTCCAAAAAACTCGTGTACTTTAATTTGGTACGAAAAAAATCGAAAACCGATACACGGAACCACTTCATTTTTTAATTTGAAATATCATGATTTTAGCACTTGAGTGCTAAAATCTTTTGAAAAACTGGACCGGACCCACATCGAAAAAAGAAATGATGGATAAACGTGATGTTCAATACTTCAATCATAGCTTATTATCTCTTCTTTTGATAATTCGGAATGATATAGGTTATTATCACTGCGTTGATATTATAATATTGAGCTTGTGAAGGAAATCATTTGTATGTTGGAAATGAAACACCACCCAAACTGGCAGAGTAATTGCAGGTTTGAAATAGGATTTGTCCACTCTCTTTTTTTTCCGGTCGACGGGACATATATCCTGGCCAGTTTACGTGCACTTCGAATATTTTCTTTCCCGATCCAGTCAAAAGTTGGTCATTCACGTTGTGATTAGAAATTTATGAGAAATTTCTTTCTTGCGATCGGACCTCAAGAATCGATGTTTGATTAATTGTGAGAAGCAAACCCATCAACCAACAACCCGTGAATTTGTCCTTTTATCTCTAAAAATTGTTAGGGTACAAGAAAAGTTTCTCTAAAAGCGTACAAGAAAGAGAAATGAACGATTCAAATTCAAGACGGTTTCGAATATTATCCTTCTTTTATCTCTCACTCGTGAAACACAACTTACAAAAAGGGCTGGTCAATTGGGCATTTGGTGTCCCCGCCACTAAAATGTTTGGGCCCGCCATGCACGCGTCCCCTATTAAGATAGTAACCTATCAAAACATCCTAATGTTGAGGCTGAGTTTACATTAGGGCCTGATTTGGCTAAATTGAAAAAACTAGTTTTTTGATTTTTTTCGTTTTGTTTTTATTAAAAAAAAATTGCATTTGTTTGTTTTCAGTTGATTTTTTGTGGTTTATTGGCTTGTCTCGACGAGAGGAATCTAAAAAGTATAAAATTGTTAGTCAAACTTAAAGTTTTGTGAATAAAGACGAAAAATAATCCAAAAAACTGATTTATTTTGGTTTATTTTCGGCTTTATTAAAAAAACTATTACTTTTGACCATAATTTTATACTCTTTGGATTTGTCTCGACGAGATAAATCCAGAAACCACAGAATCTTGACGCAAAACTAACAAATGCAAAAAAAAATTTGAATAAGGACAAAATAAAAAAAATCCAAAAATCAGCTTTTACTGTGTATTTTTTAATATTTTCCCACAAGTCATTCCTGCTTGGTTTGGGTCAATTGAAGAAACTGTTTTTTTTTTTTTGGCTTTTTTGGTTTTGTGCTTATTCAAATTTTTTTGCATTTGTTAGTTTTCAGTCGATTTTTTATGGTTTATTGGCTTGTCTCTACGAGAGGAATCTAAAAAGTATAAAATTATTAGCCAAACTTAAAGTTTTGTGAATAAAGACGAAGGTGACATCCAAAAAACCGGTTTTTTAGATTATTTTTCGTCTTTATTCACAAAACTTTAAGTTTGGCTAATAATTTTATACTTTTTAGATTCCTCTCGTTGAGACAAGCCAAGAAACCACAAAAAATCGACCGAAAACTAACAAATGCAAAAAAAATCTTTGAATAAGGACAAAACCAAAAAACCAATTTTTTCAATTTACCCATACCAGTATACATCACAAAAATGTTTTTAGTGAAAATAACACATTTTTTTACATTGAAAACAATATTTTTAGTGAAAACTCAGCCTGAGTGTTACTCTTATCTTACCAATTCTCTTTCTTCATCCACGATTTTAAAATTTTTATGACATCACAAAAGCACAACTTTTACATGATATATGTTAAAGTAAACATATTTTGATACTTCAAAAAAATCCATTTATAATGGTTTCACATTTGTTAGGCAACCTACCCCGGCTAAATTATTTGAAACATAAACATACTTTTATATTAAAGATGGGATGACAAAACATAATTTGAAACTTAAATTGTATACATTTTTTCCTTGCACAAATTTATTTTGTTCGTATGCATATGGAGTTCGATCAAGCAAATTTTTTAAGTGGATGACATACTCGACGAGCTCTACAAAGTAAAAGATTTCGATCATTATTGTGGGTGCAAGAGGAGCTTTCAAAGTCCCAAATTGAACTGGACAGAGCCAAGAAAAACTGGACAAGAGCTCCGTCCACCATCGCAAACTGATAGATGCATGGATCTAATTTGAATATCTTGGCCCATGAACATATAACTAAAGAATAAAACGACATACAAAACTTAAGAAATGGTTCTAGCCCATTGGATCCCGAAAGAATTTTCTAGCCCACTGCAATCTTTTAGGAAGAAACCCAAAACCTTTATAATTTGTCTTTATCAAAGATAATAACTTAGAAAAACAAAACGGTCTAAGAGGTAAGGTGTAGCCAAGTTCATTTCCCACTAAATTGTATTGCCGTCATACAGATATGTTCTGGTTAGTTTTTTTCCAAAGGAAAATGCTAATGAAAATCAAAAGGGTGGCCTTTAGTCTCCATTTATTATAAAATGCACTTTGAAAGGTGAAAATTACTACTCCTACATAAGAATATGTAAAAAGTGGTGTAATACTTGTATGTCATGTTCTTCACCATAATAACAACCCATTAGCAAGTCTACCGTTGGAATCAAATTCACTTTGCCAAATTAATTGTGGCACTTGTTACACTATTAAAATGACAAAAAAAAAAAAATGTAATACTATCACATTGGTTTGGTGACACAATCTCAAATCTAGGGCACACTTTTACCATTTCGATTCTTAGTGTGGTTGGGTAGGTTTTCACCTTAGAAAAGCAAGTCACAGAAAGTCATGCCGAGTGGGTTCCGACGAGAGCACCTGCAAGACTCAAAGAGCGTCAGGCTATCCGACCGGGGTTTGGCGGGAATACCCCTCCGTTGCTTTAGTCAAAGACTGAATGTAGGAGAAGAGAGGAAACTAGGGGTTCAGGAGTAAGAAATGTGTGTACCTTTAGTTGAGGGTGAAACCCTTTTTTATACGCTCTCCTCACTTGGCGTTCAAGATAACTAGCCCGTCTGGTAAACACTCGTATCACTAAATTTCCAGAGCTTTGCCCTTATAGGGACACTTGATCACGCTTATCAAAGTAGGTTCCCTGATTATGGTGGACTCCAATGTCAACTAGCTCTCCTTCAGGGATACACTCCTATCTTTCCAGAGCTTCGCCCTTATCAGGACACTTGATGACGCTTATCAAAGTAGCTTTCCCGATTAGGGCAGACTCCAATCTCAACTAGATCTCTGTCTCCAGAGCTTCGCCTTTATCGGGACACTTGATGACGCTTATTAATGTAACTTCCCCGATTAGGGTGGACTCCTATCTCTCGTTAAGCACCTTCTAGAATAATTTTTATGCCGATCGGACTTTTACTCCGCCCATTGAGACGGTCCATCTCAACTGGGCCTAGGCCGTCCGGGTCACACCCTTTCTAGCACAGTTCGCTAGTTTGACCAAATTAATTCGGAGGCCTAAAATCAGCCCACTTCACTTATGAAGCAAACCTAGCCAAAAGTTTGATTTGATATGGAGGACTCTAACGATATCATCAAATATTTTATCAAAATCCCCGCTATCCCAAATGAGTGCCTAGGAAATGAATATGCAAAGGTATTTAATGAATTACAGTTCAATTTAAGGAAATGAGTACACAAAAGCCTTTAGTATTTATGGAATGTTACCGTTAAAAACTTAGTGAAGGAATTGATGTTAGCTAATTCTCCCTTGATTTGACGAAAAATTTAGGTCCCCTTTCATTTGGTATTACATGTAGTGGGCCAAATCAGACTCCTCTTGGGCCTACCAGTATAGACCAACCCAAAGTCCGTAAAAGGCATGTAGGGCCGAACGTTGGTGGGCCGAAACTGATGGACCGACCGGTTCCGTATGGCCCAATGCTTATTGGATACTAGTTCGGGTTTAATGGTTTTGGTTCAGGCTGAAATGACCCGACCCAAGAGTTGATCCAGGAGACGATTAAAGATATTTTGGATGTCACATGGTGGGCACATGGTCTCAGCCAAGTGGCCATTGAGCGTTATCCAGAATGTCACATGCTGAAGCGGTTATTGGTGACGTCAAGAGGCTTAGTACGCATGACTTGGAGAGCAAGTACATTTCTGCCTGTAAATACCCTATGATAAACCCTAGAGAGGTACGCCATTTCATATCTAAATACAATTTTGTACTTCTTTCTCTCCTCCCCGTGTTAACTTGAGCTTCAGAGAGCCCTCGGCGTCTTTTGGCTGGAGTGGCACTAATTGGTTGCCGCATTTTGTAGGCGCAAGGAGTCCGAAGGAAAACGGGTTGAATCATCCGAGCAAATCGTGATCCACTTGGATTTTCATATACGTAGCACATTCTTTTGTATCGACACGTAAAGATATATATGCAGAGAGCTCATCACCGAGTTCTGCTAAGCAAATTGATATGTGTAAGTGCACTAGTCTAACATCTTCGTGGATTCGAATCGTAATTGAGCTCTGATTATCATTTTTACTTTGCTCTTTGTCACTTTGTGGCACTTTTGTTTTGGGAGTATAACAATAATTTGAGGTCTAATTGTCGTTCAACTTGGCGAGGTGATTATTTCAAACTATTTGCTGATATTAGCATGCACATGAAAAGTTTCGAACCTGAGAGATAAGGAGGGAGCAAACCCCTAAATTCCAGCCCTTGACCACATGGCCAATCTCTTGGGGTTATCAATTGTTATCTTTGCTCTTCATTACTTTTGTAGTGCTTGAGTTGTATTAGGTTGTTTAAGCGTTAAAGATAAGCCTCTAGCTACAGGAACTATATTATGGGGTGGTGTTGTTCCAAATGTGGACAGTTATAGATTGTAGCCGAGTCCATTCAAATTGGGACAAAGCTTGTGAAGTTTCATTCGAGCAACATCAAGACCCATGACTCAAAGAATTTAGGTCATTCAGTTGTAATGCCTGTTCGTATTGTTTACCCTATGGGTTCGTTCGTTTGATCTGAGATAAAAGGATGTGATATAGAATCCCTTGGGATATTGCTCAGGATATAAATGGATAAAGAAAATTCATATCCAGTGTTTATGTTCAATGAGATATAGCCATTGGGAAGCACTGGTTTTGGTATAGCACTTAAGCAACAGGGTAAATCCCATCCAAATTCCCACCCCATCCCATGGGATTCTATATTGGTGCGGAGTGTGATAAAAAAAAATGGGTATAGTGTGAGATATGGACAACAAACACCGGATTTTGAGTCCCACTCCATTCCACCTCATATCCCACCCTTAAATCTTACTTAACAAACAAGGCCTATGTCACATGTACTCTTCTAAATACATGGAAGTATCCGCATTGGACGAAGGACCAATCCAAGGGTATAGTGTGAGATATGTGGAATGTAACACTATTGTGCACGAAATGCTTTATTTGACCTTTGTAAAAACCGTTTTACCTTAGAAAGTACTTGTGAAAGAAAGAAATAGGAGTATATTACCGTATCTTTGGGTTCGTGGGCGTGCCATCAGACAAGTCGAACTCTTAGACGATAACTCATACTGGACGCTATGCCCTTGTGCAAAATGTGTCACTTTTGGCAAAATGTTGTAGGGGGCGTTATTTTAGTGATAAAACTTTCTGAGAGCTGCCCACTTTGTCCATGTATTGCCAAATAGATATGTATCCAATCCTCCCCGCTTACACCATCATCAATTCGGGATTATATAGGTACTGCTATTGTATTTGACGGTTTTTGTATGTCTGTCTGAGTATTTTTATTTTTATTTCTTTGGCGAGCCACTAACTTCCTATGGTAACATCTGTTACTGGACCGACCAAGATTTTGGTAACATGAATATCCCTAGTTTTTTGTTCACTAATGCACAGAAAGAGAAAGTTCTCTAAGATTTTGGATCGACGTTTATTCTCTAGAATTGCTTTTAAGCTTATGATAGATTTCTTCAATGAGAATTGTTTTCTAATCATTAGGCGTGCTTTGGGTAGTAATCAATTTGCCAGAACATGCATTTGGCTGGTCTCTGGAGATGACTATGGATCGTCCTAACTTTCTAGTTTTGCTGTAACTAGCAATCTGCCTAACAAACAAAGTGCACAGTTGCGCATTCAGGCTATATCTGCATTTGGATGCTACGAACTCCATAATGTTTTTCTTGATGGCCGTTAGCTAATTTGCCTCAGCCTCTTGATTGAGAAAATCTTGGGTGTTTAGTGTTCCTTATGCTGAATGAGCGTTTTATCCAAATGCTATTTTGTTTCTCCCCCAAAATGTGTGTGTAACTAGAGCCCAGGACGAGACCAAGGTTCAATGATGTGTAGAATCAGAAACAATAACCTATACGTACTGTTGTTGTTCGGGCATTCTAATTACTGGGGAGGTGAACTCTCCTGTCATCCTATTTTCTTTATTTCTGTGCTGAGAATGTCTTGTGGGGCTGCTGCAGTAGGATTAGGGCTGTGAATGAACTGAGCCGTTCGTGAACTATTCGAGACTCGATTTCGTAAAGGCTCGTTCAAGTTCGATTCGGATACTAAACGAACTGAACCTGAACCTCAATTTTAGGCTCGTTTAATAAACGAGCCGAACCTGAACTTGACAATATTCGGCTCGATTAGGCTCGCGAACTTGGAATATATGTATATCTCATAAGAATTTCCTATATAACCTTAGATATGTATAAGCTTTTACATATACACAATGAAAATTTTATAATTTGTACTTGTATAAACCAATAAAAGTATTATAAACTTAAATTTTATTAATATGTTTTTATAATTTTATACATGTATGAACTTATTTATGTACAAAAAAGATTTTTTTTTGAAGTTCTAGACTTATATTAGAGCATAAATATTGAATATTTTTTCCTCGTTAAGGCTCGTGAATAAGTTCGAGTTCGACTCAAACTTAGGCAAGTTCGGCTCGTCAAATTTTTATCGAGTTCGAGTTCGGCTCGAGTTCGTTTAAAAATTTAATGAACGAATTTGAACATTCTAAAGTACGGCTCGATTTGGCTCGTTTACAGCCCTAAGTAGGATATAGATCAACCATGAGAGTAGCCCAGTCTAGTAGTGGTTAAGATTAGAGGTGGGAATTTCCGACCCGACACGAGAACACGCATGAACTCGACACGAAGTTGGCGGGCGGATTGGATACAGTGTTCCAAAAGAAGGTCTAGAAGGCCGAATACTTGCCGTCTAGGTGCTAGAAGGACCCTCACCGACTAGTTCGAGTGGCCCGACTAGACCGACTATCCCGACTAATTGCCTGACTAGGGGCCGAGTACTCGGCCCTGGGAGCTAGAAGGTGTCCGGCCGCCCTGGGAGCGCCTAACGAGTTTTAGAACCTTGATCGGATATTTCTGACTTAGAACACGAATATGATACGACACGATAATACCAAAAACTAAACAAGTAAGGTTAGAGTTGAGAGAATTCTGATACGAACACGAGAAGACACGACACGACGTGGGATGAGAATTTATGAAAGGGAACGATAACACGATATGAACCTGACACGAAGTTTGTGGGTTAGAATAAGATATTTCTGAAGCGGAAAACGAATATTACACGACATGATAACACGAAAACTAAACAGGTTGGGTTAGGGTTCTGACACGAACATGAGATGACACGACACGACGCTGGGTGAGAATTTATGAAAGGGCACGATAACCCAACACGAAATTAGTGGGTTAGGATTGGCTATTTCTGAGACGTAACACGAATATAACAATACACGATAACATGAAAAGCTAAACAGTTGGAGCTAGGATTAAGAGAATTTTGATACGAACACGACACGACACAACACCAAGCCCACCCCTACTTAAGATTGACTGCCCAAATGATACCCACTTTAAGATTTTAATTTTTGAGTACGTATTATTTAAGAGATTAGACATGACAATTTACCAGTTCAGAATATCGAGTTCATGGTCAGTTGGTCATTGATTAATATCGCGGTTACCTGCTGCCATGCTTTTACAGTAACCCGTTGCATTGTCAATAAGTTCATTTTGCATGTCAGGCTTTGCTTGCAATTGATGACAATTAATACATTAGGTTGGTCATTTATCATTAGAAGAAAAAAATTAAGGGTTGATTGGTTTTTGTTATTTTAATGTGGAGATTATCATGTTAGATTTGAGCTAATCAGTGCCGGAACAGGAGCTAGAGCTAGACTGCCATGTTTGATTTATAATAAGTTTGTTTCTTTTTTATCTCAAGAAAGGTATTCAATCAGTATTTTATTGTCCTAAACTTAGGTTGTTAGAAATGGGTGAGAGCAGCAGAGTTGTTTTGCTGCTGCCATAAGATCATGCCCAAGACAAGCTTCAGAAAGCAAAAATCAGTACATTTCTGACAGAGGTTGAAGTGGAGAAAGAAGCTGGCTAGGCCTCTAAGAAGGCCATTTCGCAAGAAGCTGACATCCGCTATAGTTTCGGTACTCAAACTTGTTACTTCATCATGTTATTCTTTTTGTCAAGTTAATTTATTTAGCAAGGGATACACTTTTCGTGTGTATTTACATATAAAATTAACAAATCCAATAATTAATTGACACGTAATTGAAAATGCCAAACGTTGGCAATTACCTGTTGATAAAGATACACTGGATTAAAAGAATATAAATGATTAAACACGATGTCGTATTGTGTTCAAAGACAAGAAGCGGTTATTGGCAGTTACAAGCCATTGCTGATGTAAAGATTGATTTCGAAGCCATGATGTTAACTGCTAAACACATAAATTCCACGTGTGAACTTGGAAAACAAGGCAAATTGGCAGTTATAACACGTGGAATGCCTATCGAAAGGTAGTTATTCACCTTAACATTTAATCATTTGAGTTTGTTTAAACAACTGTACAGATTCAAAATTTAAGCTTCTGAAGGAAGAATTAGAAGGATTCAAATTCAGACGTGGAGAAGGAAACAACTGCCAACTCAAAGAGTGGAAGTCAAAGTTCGAAGCAAGCCAATGTTCAAATTCATTGAGCGGGAAGTTCACATTGCAAGCAGCGTCTATAAATAGAAGAAATTGAAGAGTGAAAAGCCCGAACAAATCTTCAACAAACAGCTATAAAAAAACTGATGCTTGGTTTGTTCATTGGCAAAGTAGTTTAGGATTTCGAACTCAGTTCGAAGTAGTTTAGGATCTCGAACTCAGTTCGAAGTAGTTTAGGAAGTAGATTAGGAAGTAGTTAGGATTAATCTCGGTTGTTCTTGTAACAATCACCCGTTCGAAGTTCTTGTATCTGAAGTTGGAGACAATTTCGAAGTAAGTTTACCTTTGATTTATTAATCGAAGTATCTTGTTTCTTTTCGTTCTTCGATTTCCTAAGTTTGTTGGTTTACATTTCTTCACTTGTTGAAAAAATCCTCTTAATTGAGGTAATTGAACCAATAAAACACAATCGCCTGATTAGATTTGGTTTTTCCAAAGTTAATCTGAGGGAGGAGATTGAAACTCTCTCTGGCACGCTCGCACACAATTATTTCCATTGCAAAGAAGTAAAAAGAACCAAAATATTTTTTGGCACGCCTAATGGGACCCTTGAAAGTGCTGAATGACTCCAAAACTTAGGAAGCAAACAGATGATTCTCAGGTTGGCCAGACGCCAGAAGATGAGAACAATGTAAATTCTAGAGAGAATGAACAAGTCGAAGGCCTTCAAATTGGTCCAGAGACTCGTACTGGTCAAGACTTGAATACAGGGATTGGCCAGACTTCTCGAATGAATACTAGGAATAATAGAACAGTACATGTTGATGACCCAAAGAATCCAGAAGTTGGAGGAAGTGTGTCATCTAGTCAGTTTGCTGAAATGATTGCTACATTTAGAGAACTGGCTCAAACCCAGAAGCTTATGTTACAAAAATTAGAAGAGCAATCAGGGCTTAGGCAGGATCCTTTGCCTTCATCTGAGAAGGATAAAGGAGAAGCTAGTACAAGCAAATTTAAGTCAAAGCCTGGAAAAGAGCCTATAAATGTAGATGATGTACCAGAATCTTGGTACGAACCTGCAAAAACTCATGATTATCAGACTTCTAAACCTAAGAAAGTATTCAAACAAAACACTAATGTCCCATTCGAACCAAACTTTGATGGTTTAAATGAGGATAAGGGTTTTAGAAATATGGATTACGGTTTTGGTGAGTATGCATATACTCCTAGAAATCATTTTAATGAGAAGGATAGGACCAGTGCAAAAAGGCCTAATCCAGAGATTGGAATTCCTAAGTATGCAGGGATACCAGAGATGGGTAGAGTGCATTCGAACTACTTATATGAACCTCTTGCAAGACAAGAAGGAGGTTCCAAGCAACATAGGCCTTTTGATGATCCTTTTCAGAGGTTTCCAGAAGATCACATGCCTAGAAATGCTACTTGGGAACCACCTGTTAATTCAAGGGTACCTCTAGGAGAATGTCCAGCCCTTCGAGAGGAAATATTAGGCCTCATGCAAGAAGTATATGGACCTCTAAACCGAGGAGTACAAACCCAAATTTATAGAAAGCCCTATCCAGAATGGATAGATAGGCAGTTCGAAGTCCCTAGGGGGTTTAAAATCCCAGATTTTACTTTATTCCATGGGGATGGAAAACAATCAACAACTGAGCATATTGCCAAATTTACGGCTCAATGTAAAGAGTTAGGCAATAATGGGTTTGTTAAGTTGAAATTGTTTTCCAATTCTCTGACAGGAACAGCCTTCGAATGGTACTCTAATCTAACACTAGAGTCAGTTCCAAATTGGCAAAGGATGGAAGAATTATTCCATGCACAATTTTATCAAACTGAACCTGAAGTCACTATGGCTGATTTAGCAAGATTAAAACAAAAGCCTGATGAAAAGGCTGCACACTTTATTGCTAGGTTTAAAAAGGCTAGAAACAAGTGCAAACTTCAACTACCAGAGGTTGAGTTTGTGAGAATAGCACAGGATGGTTTAAGTAGGGAACTTAGGAAGAAATTCGATTCTACTGAGTTCAGAGATTTGGTTGATTTAACTTACAAAGCTTCTAGATATGAATCTTTGTTAGAAGAAGATGTCGATAGGAACAACTCTTCTTATTCAACCTATTATAAAGACTCTACTTATGAAATTGATGCTGCTAAAATTGTTGAGCATGATCCTTGTGTGTGTGAATGCTTAGTTCGAAAGGATTCTTCTGTAGCACCAAGGACTAATAAGAAGGCAGTTAGCAAAGTATATTCATTTGATGTGTCTAAAGCAGATGAAAGTTTTGATTACCTTTTGAAGAAAAAGTTTATCAAACTTCCTGAAAATGTTAAACTTCCAACTTTGGAAGAAACAAAAGGAAAGAATTATTGCAAATGGCATGCTTCTTGGACTCATTCAACTAAGAATTGTAATGTTTTCCGTGACAGGATTCAGGAGCAAATTAAAAAGGGAAGGATCATGTTTCCAGAAAAGACTATGGGAATAGATACAGATCCATTTCCAAAGATTGAAGAAGTGACTGCTAATACCAATGTGCCAACTTCTTTGGCTAAAACAGTTCAGGAGGTATGGCAAAACAGGAGAGTTCATGTTGGAATGAACTCTGTACAATTTGGAAGAGGAAAGCCAAAAATTGGCCAAATTCAAAGTGACGATGGGAAGACTTACCGGCAAAATTATGCGTCGGGAGATTCTTCTAAAATGGGTTTCAAGCAATCTCATCTTCCCATGCTTGAAGCATCCTTTTTGGAATGCTTGTGTATGAAGTGCAGGGCTAATTATTTGATTTTCAAAGATTTGGACCGACAGGGGGTTGATTTCTTTCCAAAAAGGATGGGAAGGAAGGCTCTGGATCAGAATAATGAGAGAAAACCCTTGATAAGCCCAAATCATGGCAGAAATGAGAAGCCTTGGCTTGTATCAAAGAAAAATGTACCTTCTAGTCCAGTTCCACCAGCTTCGAAGAGGGATTATCCTCCTTTGAAGAAGGTTAACACTGGAAAGGCCCTAATGGACCAAGAAACTGAAGGAGAAGGGGAACAATTCACCTTGGTAAAAGGAGTTCCTGATTGGTTTTTAAAGAAGGTTAAACCAGAACTCTTCCAGGGATATAAAGCCCCTTCTAAAGCTGGAAACAAGATGGTCAAACCTCCAAACGCTCCTGCTGGTCAATGGGTAGTGGTTAGAGATCCAAAGACCAAGACACCTCAAATGATTCCTATGCTGACAAGAACTCAGAAGAGGAAACTGCAAAGGAGGTATACTAGTTTCCAAATAGAAGAATATGCCACTAAGGAGAATCATAATGGGGGTGATAAGTTCAACCCAAGGTTTAACAGACTTCGAAGAGAAGATTCTGAAGAATCTCTTCGAAGGGGGTTTACCCAATCAGAAAGGGAAACACTGAAAAATCTGGCTGCAAGGATGGACAGTGAGGTACCTCGAAATAGTCCAGCTTCACCAAATTCCTTGGCAAGCTATCAGTCTGGCTTATTAGAGGCTATGATAGTGGAATAGGAAGAAGGTGGAGGAATGAATTCATCCCCTGTTGAAACATTGTCCCCCATGGAAACTTCTGCAGTGGAGTTTCTTGAGAAGATGGACACAATAGAGGATGGATCAGATTTACCAGTACAAGAAAAAAGGACCATTCAGTTTGGGACTCTGCCTGAAGTTCAAATTAACATGGTTTCTCCTTCATTTGATTTTGGACTTTTTGGACCAGACTGCTCACCAATTCGAAGCGGCATAAGGCACATTAACACTTATTCAAATTCCTTGAACAAAGATGTTAATGTGGGGGGTATGTTTACATATAAAATTAACAAATTCAATAATTAATTGACACGTAATTGAAAATGCCAAACGTTGGCAATTACCTGTTGATAAAGATACACTGGATTAAAAGAATATAAATGATTAAACACGATGTCGTATTGTGTTCAAAGACAAGAAGCGGTTATTGGCAGTTACAAGCCATTGCTGATGTAAAGGTTGATTTCGAAGCCATGATGTTAACTGCTAAACACATAAATTCCACGTGTGAACTTGGAAAACTTTTCAAAAAAAAACTTGGAAAACAAGGCAAATTGGCAGTTATAACACGTGGAATGCCTATCGAAAGGTAGTTATTCACCTTAACATTTAATCATTTGAGTTTGTTTAAACAACTGTACAGATTCAAAATTTAAGCTTCTGAAGGAAGAATTAGAAGGATTCAAATTCAGACGTGGAGAAGGAAACAACTGCCAACTCGAAGAGTGGAAGTTAGAGTTCGAAGCAAGCCAATGTTCAAATTCATTGAGCGGGAAGTTCAAATTGCAAGCAGCGTCTATAAATAGAAGAAATTGAAGAGTGAAAAGCCCGGACAAATCTTCAACAAACAGCTATCAAAAAACTGATGCTTGGTTTGTTCATTGGCAAAGTAGTTTAGGATTTCGAACTCAGTTCGAAGTAGTTTAGGATCTCGAACTCAGTTCGAAGTAGTTTAGGAAGTAGATTAGGAAGTAGTTAGGATTAATCTCGGTTGTTCTTGTAACAATCACCCGTTCGAAGTTCTTGTATCTGAAGTTGGAGACAATTTCGAAGTAAGTTTACCTTTGATTTATTAATCGAAGTATCTTGTTTCTTTTCGTTCTTCGATTTCCTAAGTTTGTTGGTTTACATTTCTTCACTTGTTGAAAAAATCCTCTTAATTGAGGTAATTGAACCAATAAAACACAATCGCCTGATTAGATTTGGTTTTTCCAAAGTTAATCTGAGGGAGGAGATTGAAACTCTCTCTGGCACGCTCGCACACAATTATTTCCATTGCAAAGAAGTAAAAAGAACCAAAACAGTGTAGCCTTTGATGGTTGGACTTCACGCGAGTCATGACATAGTGTTGATTTGTTCCTATTGATTGGCATTCGGACAGCCGTAAGCACCAGCTTTACTTTGCTTTTGTTTTTGGGCTTCCATTCACTGTGTTTTAGTTGTGAACCGATCGTCTAGCTAACTAGCTGTTACAAGACTGCTAACTATAGCGAAAACCAGCTGTACAAAGTGGGAGAATGAACAAAAACAGGACGAAAAAAATTGGGTGAAGTTGGAGGTTTATTGTAAAACAGGATTTGCGGCCAGAATAGAGTCCATTTGGGGTTTCTCATTTAGAAAACATGGAAGTTGTTTGAGGATTGTCATTGTCAACATCGTCTCGCCTAATTTCGGGTGCAAGTTCCAGTCTAGATTACTTTACCATGTCTAGTTGCCTTGAAGAAGATGCATGGAATCAAACCGAAAGAAACATTTTTTCGGGGTCCTCTCAAACGCGGATGGAGCTATATTTGGCAACGAGTACCAAACTTTCATTCCATGTCAAATTCTAAGCAAATTCTGCCCTTTTGATCAATCCAAATGAAAAACATGTCAGAATCTAGCAGTTCCAGCTAATGTGGCTGGCTTCAATCCCCATCATCCCTTTCCTATTGCTCTAAGAATAACAGCTGCTCACGTCCTGTTTGTTCTACTGACCACAGACTCTTTGGATTGAAATTCGGCCCAAAAGTTCCAAATCCAAAATATTACACATTGTGGTTATCTTGCACCTCGACCTTGTTTGTCTTTATTTTTGTTTTTCCAATAGAGGTGCCAGAGTTGCAAAGAATGAAGTTATCTAACTCCTACATCGTCCTCTTCATCTACGAAGTGCACACAACTGCTGCAAACACGGGAGCTTGCTCACTATTCCCCTGTAGTGAGCAATCACAGCTGTTCGTTCGGCAATCAATAGTACGGATAAATGAGATTATCCTACATGTAAGATACTTATTTACATGTAGAGTGAGCAATCACAACCGTTTGTTCGGCAATCAATGGTCCGGATAAATGAATATATCCTACATGAGCTCCGGATAAATGAAATTATCCTACATGCTCATGTAGGATAATTTCATTTATCCGAAGCATTGATTGCCGAACGAACGGCTGTGATTGCTCATTACAGGCCCCCCGAATCCGCAAACAAGCATTGGTTGTTTGTGCGCTCATGGATTTGAGTGTATGTATCAAGGTGTAGGATTCATCTAATTCCAGTCCCAAAGACACAGACATGACAATATTTAGGTAGAAATACTGCGCCAAGTAGTTTGCACTTTTGATACTTCCATTCGTTTCAATGCAAGTTATTTTCTTTTCCCAGTGGAATTTGCACTTTCACTCTAATTCCTTAATTCTTTGTGAAATTTGGAGACCTGATTCTGAGGCAAGAAAATAACCAGTAGTAAGCTTTTTCTCCTTGGGCGGCACTCAGCGCTAGAGGAGGTTCAGGTTACGCGCAACACCATCAAACAAACATTAGACAGACAGTTCCTGGCACGCCTGCAATTTCTCCTACGCCTGCTAAGAGACATCCTCTTCCACTCTCGCCGATATGTCTAAGGCCTTTTCTACTTGCTCTTCTCAAGAAAAAAGGGCTAAATTTTTGGCACGGGACGAGCAGTATGTGCACTCGTGGATTTGAGTGTATGTGTCAAGCTGTCGGATTCATATAATCATATAGTTTCAATCATAATCGTATTCATCTTTCTCTCTCGGTAGGTTTGTTTATCTTCTAGGGTAAAATGAATTGCTAACTTGAGTTTGCAAGCTGTCATAGAGTGGTATTTCATGCCGAATGACTTTGAAGCATAGTCCTACGGTAAAGTCAAATTGCACAATGTTTCCAAGTTGAAATCTTTCGCCATAACTCGTGCTCACTTATTTCTTTCAGGAGTATATCTACATTCTACACATTTAGGAGGGTGGCATAGTTGGTGAAACACTGCATTTTTTCTTAAAAGGTCATGCTAGCCACCGTCCGCGAGATGATAGATATTCTACACATAACGTCAAAAAAGTAGCCCTTGATAGAGCTCATTTGAGAAAAAGGATTCATGTAGCCGATCACATGTAATTGGGACATGAGGCTCGTTTCGGTTTGATTTGATTTGGTTTAACATAAAAAAAAAAAGTAAGAATTTCAGTACACATTTTACAGATATAAATATATATTCACAGATATCAAAACATATTTTTTAGGTATCGATGCACCTCTAAGACATTATCAACCGCCGTATGGGGTATGATTAGCATTTTCCTTTCTTGAATTAAAGTCCACCCTCTACCAAGATGAATGCAGTGTGTCGAACTATTATTGATTTAGGAAGTAGAGTGAGTAAGCATGTTTCTAGAACCTTTTGAGCTAAGGGTAGGTAGCAGTTGTGACATCAAGTCAAATTAAGAAAAATGAAAATGCTTAACATACTCTGGCCTGTCTCTTTCCTTGATTGTGGAATTACACTTCATGAACCAGGCCATACTTTTCGTTGGCTAGTCTTTGTCGAAAGCGGGGATGGTACATTACGCTAAAAGAACACCGTGCAACACGTATCTGAATCGTCCAAAAAGTATTTTCAACGATTCGCATTTTAAAAAACCTTCTCTAAGAAAAAACAACTAATCTCAACTACAGGGTCCCCGGGTCCTTGTCTTTATTTGCTTCAGATTTGCGTATTTGGGTTTAATCCTAGATTTGAAAAACAGCTAATCTCAGCTCTGAAAACAGTCTCTCTGTGAGGCCCCTGTGTTTTTGTTAGTAGGTAAAATGTAAGGGAAAGATCTGCCTACTACCATGTCTTTCAGATCCTGTTATAAACAGAAAAATGTATGACTGCATATATGTGTTTGTGTTTTCAATACAACACCACTTGTTCTATATTTTGCCGTGTTTGGCATTGTATAGTTGTAATGTACAATCCAAGGTAATGAAAAAAAATTTACCGATGCTGGTGAGATACCGAGTACCGTTTCAAAGTTATCTCTAGTATTATTTACCTACGTTGAAAATTTAAGCCTAAAATATACATTTATTTAGCATAAAAATCAAAATAAAATAGTTTGGTATATCCAGTACTGACAATTATTGGCCAGAATCAACCAAACGAGTATTTAGCCGGAATTGCAACTGTAGGGTATCAAATTTGACCAAAAACATTACGTGCCGGTATTGGCGAGTACTATATGGGATTCAAAATCTTGATACAATCAGGATGCAAAATTTTACTCTTGTAGCATCATAAAATTGAACCCTTCTACCCGTACAGACCAAACAATACCGACGGGGTTCCGACGGTGCTAGGGACCCCCTTGTGGGTCCCAAACGGTCGATCCAAGCCTTCCATTCATTCCAGAATCACCTCAATCGGACGCTCCTAAGTGCTTGATCCAAAATCACCCCATTTCGTTCCAAAATTTTGGAACGAAATGGGGTGGTTTTGGATCGAGCACTTAGGAGTGTCTGATTGAGATGATTCCCGCGTGGACCCACTTGGAATTCAATTCTGAAATGAATGGACGGATCAAATCGACCCTTGGGGACCCACAAGGTGGTCTCCGGTGCGGTCGGTACGCCGTCGGTATCCCTGGATTTATCGCATAAAATTTGTTTGGCATAAACCAATGTTGTCAAAGAAATTAACCTTTTGGTCCACTTTTTTCTCTCCCAAAGTACCTTTAAGGCAATTCAAAGAATTTGAGAGGGGCCAATCTTTGGGGTGATGGCAGTTGGTGGGTTGTTTACTTCATCCATTTTTGTGATGATTAGGATGGGCAATCACGTGTACGACTCTCAACCACTTTCCATTTCTTTATTTACTATTTGGTAAATTAGACCAACATTATTATCAAAAATATTAGGAGTATTTGTTGCTTTGTCTAACCCCAAAAAGGTGTCAGCGTCACGTGACTTTTCATGCCTTGCCTTTGGTCACTTTTTGATTCATGAACCACCTAATAGGTACCGAACAACTAGTACTAGGCAAAAGCATTGAACTACTCGAGGATCTGTAATCAAACCCATATCATAACCAAGATAATATAAATTAGGACTCTCTTTTTTTCTGCCAATAAAGAGAAAAATCTTGTTAATTCAACTGTGATGCCGTCATTACATGGGTCAAAGGTGAAAAAGGTGCCAGCGATTGGCAACTATTTACTTGACAATATATATGTATGTGTATGTGATCTTATTTGCTTTAAGGATTAGTTTAGTTGGTTGATTTCTTTGCTCCTCCACATAATTTATCAAGGTTTGATATTTAGCATCAATTGCGACTCCTAATCTCGGCATAGATGGCATGATTTTGACCGGACCCGAAAGTAAATTAGTCGATGTGCGCATAAACTGGCTCAAAAATCCCTGACGGTCGAACCAAGTAGTGGTGGGGATAGGTGGGCTTAAATAGGGACATGTCATGAAGTGAAAAGTGGCACGGGGCCGGAGGTTTGATTCAAATTAAATGGGGACAAACTGGATGTAGCTATCTGCCATTTTTCTTACCCTTCAATGGCGCCGAGTTTGATAATTAGCGTAAGCTTTCACTAAAAATATTGTCTTCGTATTGTAGTCAAAACTGATTGTAGTTACCATTGAAAAGAATTTTTACGATTTATCTAAAGAAAACGACTTGTTTTTACGCTTGTAGATAACTAGCAAAAATATCATTTAAACGATGGTAGAAACTCAACCTTAAAGTTATTCATTTCCTAGATCTCATTATGTTTTGTCCAAGTATGTTTTCACGTATCTATCGATTTCTATAATTTTTGTTGTTAATAATTTACGCAATGGGTTCTACGGGGTTGTTGAGATAATATTTGTAGACTTGGGTGGACCCGCAAATAGACCAACTGCTAGGGGTAACCTCAGTAAAGAAATTGGGGGAGGTAAAAAAAAGGACCCCTTTTGAGCTGCTCTTCTGTCCCCAATTTTTTTTTTTTTTTTTTTAGATGTTCGATCAATGAGAGTGGATAAGTAACAAAGAGGTCCACAACCAATTTGAAGATTAATTTTAAAATAACCTTTCAAGTGGCCTAGTGAAAAACTAAACTCAATTGAATTAACAACCGTAACTATTTCATCCAATGTTTTCAATTTTTCAATTAGAATTCAAGATCCAACTTCCATTATAGTGGCTAGGAAAGCTCCGAAATGAGCATCTAAAGATTAGCAAAGCCCTTAAATCAAGTACATCAACGGTTATCTAATTAGCAAAGCCCTTAAATTAGTGTGGGACTGCAGGGACGGAGTTATATCTTGGGGCGGGTGGCACGTCCCACCCCTAGCTCCAAAAAAGTTTTATTTTAGATTAATAAATTAGGCACATGTCGGTATCTAAGCAACTTGATTTTTTCATACAAATGATGGTAAAACAGTGTTTTAAGAGATGAATAGTTCGGATCATTAAAAGAATATCTCAAAGATTTTTATTTAAAAACCATAGGAAAATTGAATCAAGCCTTCGTATTTGTTTTAACAAGAAAAATAAAATAAAGACCAGGACAAAGCTTACCTTTGTAATTAACATTTCTATTCATTTTTTACAAAAATATTTCTACTCTGCTAAAAATGGAATCGAGGTGGGTGTCGTGCATCATGTAGTGCACTACAGGCCGTCCGATGCCCGAATGGACGGCCAGATTTGATCGCGTTGCGCGCGCCCTCTAAAATATACAATAATATCAGTAGATTCCCGGTAAATAGTGTCACCCCCCGAAACTAAATCCCAACTCCATCCTGATGGGACTCATAAATTGGTTCCACTGGCCGATATGTGCACCATCGGTAAATAGTGTCACCCCCAAAACTAAATCCCAATTCTGTCCTAATGGAACTCATAAGAGCATCAATATGTGACTTAACAATTTAACTTTAAAGTTAAAGAAGAGAGCAAACTCCTCAAAAATCTCAAAAATCAACCTTACCAAATGAACTCACCAATTTGAAGATTTCTTAATTTTGCTACAGTAACTTAACAAATTTGGAGACTACTGTTCACTCACCAAAAGAGAAGGAGGGAGAGAAGAGTAAAAGTTTGAATAGAGAGTCTAATTCTCTGAGTTTTTGATAAAATGACTTGCTAAAGTTTGAATAAAGAGTCTGATTTTGTAAATTTTTTTAAAAGTGACTTTTTAAATTATAAAAGGTGACTTTGAGATAAAATTTGGTGAGTTTTTTTGTGTCAAATAAGGATACCCTAAGTTCAGTAAGTTGGTTCCACTGGCCCATCTGTGCATGATCGGTGCACCTCTTGTACCCATAGAATTTATTGGGTAAGAAATTTGGGAGGGGGGCGTATTTTTCTTGCATTAATTAAGGAGGACGAGTGATGTTAAGTTTAGGGAAAAAGACAGGTGGTTGACCCAAGTGCTTGGGGGCCATGGAGTTCTTCCTCTTTCCTTGATCCATCCCTTTCACTAGGAGACCACTACCACCAAACCTTTCTTCTATCATCCTCTATTTTACATGTGTGCATTTGTACATATCAGGCGACATTATTAGGAGATGGACCCGGGCCAAAAATAGGGAAACCCCATCCCAAAGTTTCAAGAATAATAAAATAAAATCTTGTTTAGTATATAAAATTTTGTTGAGTCATCCACTTTCGATCGTCACCCCAAGAATATGCAATTTTCCTCTAAAACCAAAAACAAAAAATACAGTTTTCCTTCTTATATTTTCTTGCAATGTACGCAAGCAACAAACACTTCAACTATGGGAATTTCCCATTGTATGTTGTGGATTGTCTTTAATGAGGAATCTCACATTGTGGTAGCGAGAATTATATCGTCTGTTTCACTATAAACGAACCAAGTTGTTCGCGAGCAGTTTGTAATTCGGCTCATTTATCTTGCCAAGTTTGAGTTCAAATTTTAGGTTCGTTTCATAAATGAGCCGAGCTCAACTTTTAAAAACGCAGCTTAAAAAGGCTTGTTAATTAAATTAACTGGGCATGGCTCGTTTACAACTGAGCCAGGCTCGTTTACAACTGAGCCCTCGAACACTATAGAACTCGGCTCAGCTTGGCTCACTTTGCACCCCTAATCATGGAGATATGAACTAGCTTGATTTAAAATTTTGCTTATATTTGGTACTCCATTATATCGTGTAGGAGTAGACAAAATGTTTAAGTAATTCAGTTGATTCTAAATTTCATAATGATACATGTCTTTAACCTACTTGGTGAAGAGGTCTCCACTTATACACCAACTTTGCAAAAGCTCCCAATTTCATAAAAAATGTGTTTCTAGAAGGATGCATGTATATAGAGAAAGAGATGCTTTCATTTGTTTAATTGGTTTCTGTTCCATCTTATTTTGCTTCAGCCATGAAGTAAAGGCATAATTAAAAGAAACAACTTTTGCTAAAGACTGTAACCTTAGTTTATGGTATATAAAATTTTATGATATATGTGAAGTTAGTGGTGTGTCAAGTATCATGTACCTAGACATGTTGTTTTCTATTCATTCACGAAAATTAAGGTTAATTTATCGATCAATTGAATGGAATATCAAACGAAAGTCATAATTGAATTGAATCTAGCTACTTCCTTTTTGTTTCTAATCAGCGATCCACTTCCATTCATTCATCAAAATCTAAAGCGGAATAGAGTTTTTAGCTACTTTAACCGGGCCGGGAAGAGATTAGTCAAGATGCACGTAAGTTGTCACGAACACTCCTGACGATAAGCTAAAAAGTTTTTAGCTAAATGACGAGCTATCCAGTTTCCTATATGTCTAACATATATTTGGGTATACAGGACACTACTTTTAAGCTTAAAAATTTTCATTCCTTGATGTCTTAAAACATTTTGTATTATCTAGGGAATCAAAGGCATGTCTCTGACATTGAATAGAATTAACCTCAATAGAATCACCTTCCAACACAATTTGCTTCACAGGTGAAGTGGTAGCTCAATGGTAGTACGTTGTAATCCCGTACATTTGGTAAAAGTTCAAATTTCACCCACCCTACTCCCAATCCTTAGAGTAAAGTAGAGTAGATTTTTTGCCTTCTACAGTCTACACAAGCGCGCACGCAGACACAAAAATAAAAATAAAACACACACTCCTTGGCATAAGTCTTGTCGAAAAATATTTCCTTCCATAAGAAGAGTTTATTTTGTACGTAGACATGCTTGGAGTACATAAGATGTAGAAATTACTCCGATGAAAATCTTTGTTGCTTGACTCAATTTCTTTGCTAAATATAGCCATTGTAATTTTTTAATAGCCGAGTATCTCGGTATGCTATGTTGCATTAAGCTTGACTTTTTAGCTTTTTGAACATTTTTAATTGATGTCTATGAAGAAAATGAGATGTCTCATAAAACTTTTGAAGAGCCAAAAAAACTCAATAATCACTTAGTGGAACAGGGATTACGCACACACTGACTATTATGGGACTTTGAAAGTTAATAACCAGACCAGTCTCTCATGATCCCAAAATTTTTTCACTAGTGGTGATAGACGACCTTGCAAGTTAGTGGAGTAAGTATCTTGCTTGGTACCATGCTCCTTCTTGAGGTTAATGATAACCAGAGCTCAGGGACAGAGGGTAAGAGGGGGGAGGTGGCACGTGCCATCTCCTGGTCATTTTTGTATAAATAGTGTTATTCTTTAATGTGCGCGTGTCATTTTTAGTATTAAGCATATTAATGAGTGATTAATTGATGAAAATGTATAATATTTTAGTATTAAGTATTTGATGGATGATTAACATATGAAAATGTTTTCAGGTAGAAATAATTAATCTTAGAACACTTGTACTTTTTTATATTGATTACTCCCTCTGCCCGTAAAATTAGTCCACTACCAAAAAAAAACCTCCAATTTTCAGATAAAAAATAAAGCACTTCCGTGCATAATTTCTTATATTTCTCAACACAAAATTAAAGAACTAACTGAGATTTTTATCCAAAAATTGCACATTGTTTTATAATAAACTACTTTGTGGGACAGAGAGAGAATATTGATTTTGACTGTCATCTCTGATCCGGAATCCCGGCTGCGTCGCTGCTAGAGTTTTGGATGAGTTTGGATTTTGAGGAAGAAAGAGAAAATAAACTCTTCCTCTTTTGTATTGCAAGAAAAAGAAAAATGGTTCAACTCTCTTGCTCTTCCCTTTAAAATTTCTTTTGTATTTGGTTTTATATAGTTGTGTTCTTTATTTTCACCTAATTTCAAAACCAAAAAAAAGGAAAAATCATTTTATTTCTCTAGCTTTGCCAATCTACACATAGAACTCATGGTTTGGCCCAATGATTGGGTAGCTTTCTTATGGAGTGTGAGATTTAGGGGTCGACTCCAATACCAAGAAGTTGGGCCTCATAGTAAATCTAAAAGCCCCTTTGACTGAACTTTTTCCAAACTTTTTTGAAACGGACTTTTGTTGTTTTTTTTTTTTTCCTTAATTTTTACTAGATTCAGATCATATTTGTTCATCATATTTTTTGACTCGATCAGACGAATCAGAAAAGTATAAAAAGTTGAAAGGGCGAAAAAGACTTGAAATGTCTACACTTTCAACTTTTGTCTAAATTTTAATATTTTTTCGATTCTTCTTATCGAGAAAAATATGATGTAAAAATTTAACTCAATACTAGTAAAAGTAGTAAAATAAAACAACTAAAAAGACTGTGCCACAAAATCTACACATATAACCATGACAAATCAGAAACGGGGGAATGGTATTGTCCCTTCCGGGCCAGCATGGTTGCTGGGCCTACCATGCTCGTCTGTGGTTGGCCATGAACGACTCAGATCTGTTCGATAGTGAACGGTTCAGATTTGTTTGGACAAGATGTGATCTAAGCTATCCATCACTTTCCACGGACGAACATGATTGGCCAGCACCCATGCTATCCCCGAAGGAACAGCACCCACCCCGGATCCGAGTACGGGTCAACAACAGACTCTTCCTATAAAAATAGGCTCCCAAACACCAACTCTTCCTTCTCCGTTGTCCCCACCGCTGCCGGAGGTGCAGAGATTTGGGATCGTGGACGAGTACAGGTCAACGACAGACGATTTCGAGGTTGGAGACTTTGATCCAGGTGTTGAAGGAGTAGAGGGGTAGAATGGGAGCGAGAATTTCAAGGGAAAATGAGAATGGGAAGTAGAAGTTGAAAAGGAGCTCTGAGCTCTTTTTGGCTTTTGGCTTAGAATGTTAAAAATGGAGAATGTGTTTTCAAAAAATGAGTTTTCATGTTGGTCAGCCAAACAGCAATAAAGAGAAAAGGAGAAGGTGAAAAGGCAAAAAAGAGTTGCCCAAACACCCTCTTTGTGTTCGGGAGATACCGTCATGTCACCATTCTTAGAATTGAGGCAATTTCCCTTTTCGCCTAAACCTTTGAGACGATGGGCAGAGCGCATGCCCGCAAAAGACACTCTTCGAGCTCACACCAACCTTAAAGCGCTAAAACCAACTACCTAGAGGGGTTTTTTTTTTTTTTTTTTTTTTTTTTTTTTTGCGACAAACCTAATTCCCCGTGAAATGTATTTTCTGTTTTTCGACAAAAATTTGTTTTCTCACCAAAAAATCATTTTTTGCAAGGAAATTTGGTTGGTTGCTACTAAGTGTACTATTTTGCGAGGAAATGCTTTGTCGCTACACATGTATATTTGGCAAGGAAATTTGAGTCATTGCTTTTGAGTGCACCATTTTGCAAGGAAATATTTTGTTACTAAACATGTATATTTAGCAAGGAAATTTGAGTTGTTGCTACCGAGTGCACCATTTTGCAAGGAAAATGCCGTATTGCCAAGCATATGAATTTCCTCGCATAAGAGTTCACTCATTAGCAACAAATTAAATTTCCTTGAAAAAAATAAACTTTTTAGCGAGGAAACAAAATTTTGGACGCAAAACAAAAACAATCGGAGACTACCCATTGTCGAGGAACTGGCGACGAATGAAATTTTTTTGCAAAAAAGCTTTTGCGAGAAACTTTTATGTGTAGCTTCCTCGCAAAAAACTTGATTTCTGGTAGTAGTAATGTTACGGATACAAAGTGACTCGAGGAGTGCATAACATACACATCCAAATAAGAGCGTGTGTTATAGCATTTTCCAAATTAATTCTCCTATGAGCTTTCTATGTAATTACACGTGTGACGAAAAATAGAAATTAGGTTCGACTTCATTTGATGATTTGAATTGCTTATTTTTTAAAATTCTAATTTGTTTGTCATTCATGAAAAAAACAGATTAATCAAAATTAAAAACAATTTGGTCCAATTATATTTATCAGTAGATAAATAAATTTTCAGAATCTGATTGTTATTATTATTATTATTATTATTATTATAGACAAATATGCTTGATTCCGATTGATATACTCTGTGTGTTTGATTATAAATTAAATAAATTAAAAAAGATAGATAAATGTGTTCGAGTAACTTGATTTATGCATGAATGAAGGAAGAACATATTACTACTAACTCCAAGGGATTGACAAAGTGGTTTTGCCTTGGAACTTAAAGGTTTGCTGTCATCTAAGGTCTCAGGTTCGATTCCCCTAGCCAGCAAAGTGTTCTTAGGGCTACTAGGAGTTATGCCCTGTCGTTACCTCTAGGAGTCCAAAATTATTTGATGTGCGCACAAGCTGATCCAGACATCCGTTTATTAAAATAAAAAAGAAGAAAAAGAACACATCGCTAAAGAATTGTCACAAGACTCTTTCTCCATTCCCCAAACACTTTTTCCCCTATTCTACGGCAAACCACTCCACTGTTGTCTTCTACTTAAGTCCAAAACCAATCTACTTTACAACTTCATCCACCACATTTGAGGTTGAAATTTTCAGCTTGCCCACATGCATCCCCTAAAACTATGGGGCCAAAATCACATTTGAAATTCTATGGGAAAATCACCTCCACTCGTCCAGAATTGGTCACATCCACATCAACATCAATCTGTATAGAATCCCAATATATTTTTCTTGTCAAGATTACTCTATTATTAGACATTGCTACCTTATTTGGTTAAGGATTAGATCTAGAAGGGTACCTAGTGGCCCACCACCGAAGTTCATGAGCAACAGAAGTTCACTACAACAGCCAACAACCAAATGTTCAATGCAGCAGTAGTAAAAATTAAACAGCAACAGAAATTCATGATAATCTAAATAGCTACAGAAGTTCTTGAGTATCCAAACAGCAGCAGAAGTTCATGAGCATCTAAAGTTCCAAACAGCAGCAAGCCAGCACCAAACTTTGACAGCACCAGTGCTCCACGTCTAGACATACATGAAGAGGAACAACACACATCAGCAGAGTTCAGCTACTAGAGACAGATTCCAGGAAGCATAAACAATACCAACTTCCTCGAAATGGACACCTCATTGTAGATATTCATGAACTTACAGGGCAAATTTTAAGAACTAGGGCCACATCACATGCAAAACAAATAAAACCAAGATTTCTTTTGTCCTTTTAAATTAATCAAAAAAATCCTTTGCCAAATCAAAACTCTACACACACACACACCTGCCTTAGCTTTTTCTTCCATGACCTTATTCAATTTGCCAACCACAGTAGCAGATAACATGGGAAAAGAAGACATGAGGTGAAGGCTATAATTCTCGAGTAAGTGGTACCTAATCCAAGGTTCTATTTGCTTTGATGTTAAGTTCTTCCTCAAAAATATTGTACCCACTTCTAGTATTTGATTGGACACAGGGCATGTTCAAAAACTTTCTGAAGTAGAATATTTCTCCACCGGGGCCCCAAACAATCTACTTGCCTGGAGATTGACATTGTAGACCAATGGACAGTTTGGACCAGGAGGGAGAAGGACAGCGAGACAGCTGCTTCAGCCTCTCCATTCCAGCGAGTCATCTGGCAACTGTTTCCAGACTAGCACTGCCAAGTTTAACATTGTATTCTGCATTTTCTTACTTCAGTATTCTATATTGTCCTCAATGATTTGCATGCCATTTTCTTACTTCCTGGAATTCTGAACGTATTTGGTATTAAGAAAGTTTTTATCATTGGTTTGTACATGCCTAGAACAGTATACAGCTTTCAACTCTATCTATACGATGAAAAGGCAGGTAATTGAGTAGCTTCAGTTTTGCTTATGCATAACAGTGAGTAGTTTCATTATATACAGCAAAAGACAAAAGTAGTTTCATTATATAAGTTAACATATGGTAAACTAGATAACTCATTGGGGATCTCATCTCCACAATTAGGGTTCACTGAAACAGAGATCGAGAAGAAGAGATCAGACATGTATGAAATAGAGATTATACAAGCAAATGCATCATGCATGGCTGTGGCCTGGACAGGCCCCTTGCTTTCAAGCCATAAACCTATACAAGGAACTAAAGATTTAGCAAACAACAAGAGGAAAAACAGGAAAACAGGAAAGAAGAATACAAGCAACTGAGTACAGAGATTATCGCATAGGGGCAGCCTCAAGCACACAATGAGACATTCCAGAGCATACAAATCTCCTTGTTACCAGAGTTTGATTTAACCCTTCTTCAGGCCAACCCCATACAATTTATTGCTAAAGCACTAATCACTACTCTGAATCCATTCACTTATCAAAACAAACATATATTTGTCTATATAAAATATCTCGTATATGTATGTATTACAGAAATTCCTTAAGGAATGAGGCAGTGAGGCACCGATCCATGCGCAAATACACACCAACAGATATAAGAGTGTGGACTCGGCAAATACACACCAACAGATATGAGGCAGTAGGCTACTGCTCGCCTGTGGACTAGTCTGCTTTCTTGTATTTAAGGGGATTCAAGGCCTATTGGAAGCTGGTTCAAATCGACAAAAGGAGAAAAATGTGTTAGAATTTTTCCTTCCTCAAGTTGAAGCTGCTTCTCTTCTGAGCTAGCATTTCTATGGCAAAAGACGTTGAGAGTGTGGCCCAAGTTTATGGTTCATTTTATTCTTTGGAGCACTTTTTTCATGTCTCCATCAGCTGGAATTCTCCTAATTTGCTTCCAGAAGCCCCCAACTGATGGGGTTGGAGTCCTCTTCATTGCCTTCGCAATTGGTAATGGATTGTATGCTTGTTGGGTCACACAGAGAATTGGGTTTTGTTTTAAGGTCTTGATGAGATCACTTGAACCCTTATCAAAAATTCCTGATCTGAATCAACCCACCTGTTGGATGCTTGGGGTTGGATTCCTTTGGATGTCCATGTGGATTTTAGCTGTCGTTGGGTCCCTGAACTTCTACCTCCCACCATTAATTATCATTGCATTGGTTTTGAGCCTGGCTTGGACTGCTGAAGTGATGAGGAATGTGGCTAACATAACAGTGAGTAGGGTCATTGCTCTGTATTATCTGAGGGGCATGCAATCAAACACACAATTCTGCTTCCAAAGAGCTCTTTCTAAGAATCTAGGAAGTGCTTGTCTTGGGTCCCTTTTTGTGCCTGCAATTGAAGCTCTGAGAATCGTCGCTCGAGGTTTGAATTTGCTCGAGGGAGAAGATGAGTTCATGTTTTCTTGTGCACATTGTTGTCTCAAAGTCATGGAGACCATCTTCAGATATGGCAATGGCTGGGCCTATGTACAGGTGTTGTCTTTAATTCCCGATTATTACCTGTAAAGATATCTCAATTTTTTTCCTGTTCTTTTCAAGACTACAAGCTGATTCTAAGGAAATGTTTGGATTATCGCATTTTGCCTTTGTGGAGGGAAATAAAAGGGACAAAGATGAAGTGAAGAAGCTAAATTTATTTCTGTGGTTATTTTATAATCTCCCTTTGGCTTGATTTGTCCTTTCACAAATTCAGAACCCAAAAAAAGAGCTTAGGGAGGCCCTTCATTGTTTGTTTTCAAACGTCATTTACGAGTTTTATGGTTTTATAGCTACTCCTGAGGCTTCTTAGTGCTTCCTTATTGTTTTTTTATCTAGCCTTTATTTGAGGCCAAGTGTATTTATTCTTTGAAACCTAGTTAAAGAAGGGTCCATCTTGTAATCTTTACAGCTAGGGTATTTTCTGAGCAGGGATTATAATCGAATTTTGATGGATTTGAAGTATCCGCTGACATATGTCAAGTGTTAACAGATAGCAGCATATGGAAGAGGGTTTGTGAAGGCATCACAAGACACTTGGGAACTCTTTAAGAAGCGAGAAGTGGAAGCTATTGTTGACTCCGATATGACCAGTGCAATCTGCTTCCTCACTGGAGTCTGCAGCGGCTCTATGTGTGTTATTGTGGTGGCTGCTTGGACTGCCCGAGTCCACCAGGACTTCACTGCCACCATCTCCCTCCTAGCCTTCTTCATTGGTTACCTCATGGTAGGTGGGCTTAGTCTAACTAGTTCTGTTGCATGCATTATCCAGTTGCATATTAAGAGGCACGGACACGAACACAGGCTACGTTACATAGATACTTCTAAATTTGTAAAATAGGATTCTCGACTCAATAATGGTATGAGGTCCGTGTTACAGATATTTAGTTGGACTCTCACATAGAAAGCACATTTTTTTAAGTATCAACGTTGCACAGAACTCCTATATTACACATGAATTGCCCTCACAAATTATAAAGATCAATTGCCTCTGAAAATAGGGCATGTACACACGAAAAAATACAAATATTTTGGCATGTGCCTGTGTTCTTGAAATTGAATTGAAAGAATCAGACCACTAGAATTATACCCCACCCGACACTCATACCCATGTCCATGCAACCTAGAAGACAGGACACAGCAACAGTCAAAAAATCAGGATACACACAGAAAGTAAATGGCTGAAGTTTATTTTTTTGGAAAATTCGTTTTTTCTGCGTAGATAAATTTAACATACAAAATCTCTTGAAATTAACATACAAAATCTCGTGGATCAAAAAAAAAAAAAAAAAATACAAAATCTCTTGAAATTAATACAAAATAGCACTACGAAACATCATTCAATGCTTGGAAACTTTCTATGCACAAGTTTAAACATGGCAAGACATACTAGATCAACTCAGTTATTCACTAAGGCATTAATGAAGAGCAACTCACTAACCTCATCAACAAACTATTGCAACTTAGTTTAGAACTCTATCACAAACATGAAATATAAAACAAGCAATGTCTCCAACGTATCCAGAGATGTGTCTAGACATAGGATCCGAGCTGTGTCACTAACGTGACGAAGAATATATCAACTTGGATATACATGGCATTTCCAACTGCCTAATATATCCCCCAACAACTTGTGTTCCTGTTGAACGCTACTCCTGCCATGCCAAAGGTGTTTGTCGAGTATGTGTTGAGTGATCCATTGGACACTTCTACAACAACCATAAATGTGTCCGTATTTTCAAGGACAAAAAATTTTCATGGTATGACACAGCATCTTGTTTTCAACATCTTACGAATTGATTGTGTTGATTTTACTTACGATAATTTTAATGTGCCAGACTAGGATTGCCATGGCATAGCCTCATGCTTGTGTGAGCTGCTACCTATGTAGCATGGACACCGACACGGAGACGGACACGGGACACGTGAATTCTAAAAAATGGACACGGATACGGCGGGGGACACGGCAAAAATAAATAAATAATTAAATAATTATATGTATAATTAAATCATATATGCATGCAATAACAATATATATACATAGATATATACACTTTTCTTTTGATATGTAAGATATCTACACACATAATGTAAGATATACACCCTCAATGGAAATATATATACCAATACAAACATCCATATATATACATATACACAACGATAGAGTGTGTATATGGGGGACACGCGTGTCCATGCCGTGTCCCCCAAGTGTCCCCTTCCAAAAAATAATTTAATTTAAGGGACACACCACGTGGCGTGTCCAATAAGTGTCCCCGCGTGGGACACGCATGTCGCCGTGTCCAATACGTGGACACGACGACCTCTAGAAGTGTCGGTGCTTCAAAGGTTGCTACTATGTATGCTACGTTGAGAATCCCGACAACAGACTGTTTGATAAAACAATACCAGATCGTCTCAACTTGATAAAATCGGAGCGCGATGCAGTTGTACCCACCCCTCGAGTCCCTCGTCGATTCACAAATTAGCTCTAGTGGAAGTTCTTACTCATGTTCTGTATCCCCACATCGAAGTCTAAAATCTCACTCGACAGAGACTAAGGCTGTGTTTGGATCATGGATTTGTGGAGGGATTTGCCAAGTGAGGAGAAGGGTAGGGGAAAATCAAACGAAACTAGTTTGTTTCTTCAATTCTTTGATTACCTTTCCTGTACTTTCCTTTAATCTAGACAATTCCATGATAATTCGAGCACAAGGGCTTGGCATCCATCAAGTGAACTCAAAGGTAACGTTTCCAGAATGGTGGTGGAGATGGTGATGGTGAAAGTTGTGAATATGTGAAAGTTCCATCAATATTGCTTGCTTTTGGAGATGGGAGGGTATAAAGAGGGCCAACTGTGATTTCCTATCCACAAGGCTACATAACCTAAGTGTCTTTTGGACTTGCGTTTTCTGTAAGATAGACTTTTGGGACATACGAATTCTGGCAAATTCCTACCACTGTTTTCTTATTGTTTGAGTTCGGTAAATGCTGGCATTGTTATATGTAAAATGCTAACCATAGCTCTTGGGCGGTAGATAATACATAAACGTGTCTCGATATTCAAGAAAAATTGTATTGATATCTATGAAATATGGATTGAAATTTTCACTTATTGACTGACATTATGTGCATATAATCCATTGCCTAGTTGGCGATAGTTAACAAGACCATTAGTTTATCACATCAATTATTTTTTAATTAAGTGATGTTGTAAGGATCATCATTCTGTGAATATATTTTGTTCATCATTTCCCATTTGAGTGTTTAACTATTGAGTTAAATAGTGTTCACATATCATTAGAATCTGCAACTATCGATGTAGTTTTTGAAAACTTTTAAAGTTCAAACTTCAAGGGGTGTCAGTAAACAAATACAAAGGTGTTTGTCAAAGGAAATATCACGTAGCTTTTTGTTGGCGGTGACTCACAATCCACCCAAATACTTCATATGAAAAAAAATGATTGTAGGGGTAGTTTAGTCATTTTATATGAATAAAAGACAAATCAGGCAGTGCCAATGAAGAAAATGAGAGTGTTAAAATCATTTTCCTTACTCATATTAAACTAATAAACGCCAAAAAAAAAAAAATCCCAAAGCCTAGAAGGCTGCAGCACACTCACTTAGACTTAATTTGATTGATCGCGGAGTCTACCTAACCTCTTGCAAGAGTCTACATAACCCAGTGCTGCATATTTCCGAAGTACGAAAAAAAATAAAAAAATAACCCAGTGATGCTAAAGCACCGGAATGTGATAGTGTTTGTGCAAGCGCCACTATTTTGATAGTTTAATTCTCCGTTGTCTCATAGGGACGGCAGGCATTGCCAACTCTCCATCCGAATCGTTCATCTCCGCAATCAACGGTTTAGATTTCCAAATGAGCTCTTACCAGTAAGAATACATTCTCCATCTAAATCGTTGATAGTTAAGATGGAAGGCTCAAATGAGTTGGCAAAACCCCCATTCTTGAGGGACAGCAGAGCCCCGAGTTCCCACTATCCACTCCTAATATGTGATGGGAAAGGATTTTAAGGTGTTCTAGGAGCTCTAAATATTTTTTCCCTGTGGCTTCTCAAGTTGAATGTGATGGTCCTGATGGATTACAAAACACCTTATTTACAAGTGGGTTTTGTTTAGGCGCACAAGCACGTGACACTGGGGTAAAATATTATTCCAAGTTTAATACAGTATATATCATTTTATGGGGAAAGCTAATCTGCATTCCGGATTCGGGGGGCCTGTGGTGACCAAGTCACCACAGGCTGTGTGGTGAGCCCAAAACGGCGTAGTTTTGGCCATTTTTCACTCTTACAATTTTCTCCACAAAACGACGTCGTTTTGATAAATGAAACTCCTATAAAACTACGTTGTTTTGCTAAATGAGCTGCATCCCTATTTGCCTATTAAACTACGTCGTTTTGTTATGTCTTCCAAAAAAATACATCAAACACCATTCCATCAACAGATTGCCTCGTGGCGATACCTGGGCATCAAAAATTTGGAAAAATTCTATGCTAATGCCAAAAATTTTCTCAATACCTGGGCGTCAAAAAATATCTTTCTCAATGACTATTACCTGGGCAAACAAAAAACTATCGAAATAAGTTGATCAAAGAAATCAACTATGGAATTTTTTCATTCAAAAGCAGTTCAATGGATTGTTACCACACCACGAAGTCTGGTGCTCATTCTAAAGACTCTGTAACAGAATGAATTGCTATCACAAATCAGAGTTCACAAGTAACACCAACTATAAACAAAGAGGACATGGAAATATGTCATACTCCATTACTCCAGAACCATAAATCAAACATCCCTCCCTATCATTCTCATTCTCATGGGAATCCCAAATCTAAAATTAAACGAACTAAATCCACAATGGTGTTGTTCAACAAACACATTCACTATTCTACTTGGACTGTAAAACCACTGAAATTAAATCGTTCACAAATTCATAAGAATTGGCAAAACATAATCATCCACAAATCGTGCACAATTCAAAGTATCCCAACATTTTAATAACTCCTCTTCATCCATATTTCCGTAAACGCAATATTTGAACTCCTTGGGAAATTTGGAATTACCCTTCAAAGCATTTTTTTTTTTTTTTTTTTGTAATTATCAAAACGACGTCGTTTTGTGGGGAAATTTTGTAAGAATGAAAAGTGGCCAAAACTACGCCGTTTTGGGCTCACTACACAGCCTGTGGTGACCAAGTCTAACACCACCATTGCAACACACAATACCTTAACAACATATTTTGTCGTTACAACACAAAAATGGGACCCACCTTTTACACTTTTGTGTCACATATCACCACATTCGTGTCATAACGATTGGAGATGCCCTTGGGCAGTAGGCTAGATGGCAGAAATCAAACATAATGAATGGCGATCTTATAACCACGATTCCTATTACTCAACAAAGTTCATGTGTCAATACTATTCAATTTTTTTGATTTGGTTAGGAATCCCATATGAATAAATCTCAAATAGTGTGGCCCCATCTGCTACAATCCCTCGGTGGAACGCTTCCTCAGTGGAACGCTTGCCTATGTGCTTGTCTCTTTGGGCAAAACTTTGCAGAACTAACTGTGTAACTTGCTGGGTTATGAGACTTGCTACCTCTAGGCGGAACTCTTTATGAAATTCAGCTTGTTGTCTACGGATTTAAGCATCAACATCGACATGGACTTGGCTTAATGATCTTTTAAAGGCAGCAATGTTGGTTTCAAAGGTTTGCATGTCATGTATGGTTTGTTGAATTGAGGACACATCATTTTGAGTAGTAGTAAAATTGGTTTCCAAAGTACTAACCCTTTGAGTTAAAGCGGCTGCTTGGTCGGTTAGTTCACGCAAAGTCATGGTGAAAGAAAAGAGGACAATATGCTGATATCAGACTCGAATTGCATACCGGGAACTAAATATGCAATCCTAACGAGAAGCCAAACTAATAATGAGCTAATCACGCTTTCAATGCCACCAACGAAGGAATTTCGAGACCCACAGCGAAAACAAGGATCGGGGTTGATGGAGTAGTCCGACTGCTGCAACAGTGAAGCGTCACTGATTGGTGTCGGCTCTGAAGTTCCTCTCTGCTTATTGTTTGTCTGACACTGATAGGTTGGGCAAGTGCTGGACTGGGCTGTGTTTTTTTTCTTTTTTTTGGGGTTTGGGGGGCTTTAAGATGTTGGACTGACTGGTGAATCTGATTTGGATAGGATGTGGGCCGGGTCAAAAAGGTCTGTGGTAGTTATTTGGGCCAATGAATAGAATCTGGGATCAGTAAGGGTTTTGCTTGGTTGAGGGATTCCCAATAACGTGATTTCTATCTTCTCCCACGAATGACCAAGACGATGAACAGAACGCCTTCCTCAGCGAACTACCCAAAACAAGATTGGACAAACTCCTGGCGTGAAGGTGATGGAGATGATGATTTCTGCAAATAAGGAACTGATTCGGTGCAGCAGCAATTACGAATTGAGGTCTGCTCTGATACCACTTGATGCCGGACAGCCGGCGTGGTTAAACTCACAAAAGAAAAGAGAAGCCGAAAAGAAAAGAAAATCCTAAACTAAATTTTATCTTTATTCTCAATATCAAAAGGTACCTAATGAAGGTAACAAGCCTAGTATATAGGCTAGCCACAATGTTTCCAAAATAGAAATAAACATATTACCAAAATAAATTGAACAATAGCTTCCTAAATTAACAGAAATAACATAATTAAAAAGCAATAGATATTAATTCTTTCTTCCACGCCCCATGTATTTGTGTGGAATTTTGGGCCTTTCGCGATGTATCATACCTAATTTTGAGGTCTTGATTAGCCAATGAAGGACAAGTTCTAAGAGTAGACAATGTAGATATAAAATGTATAGTTGCAGCTAATGCTGCAACTACCTTGCTTCAAAACTACATTTCCCCAAACTAGATATGGAAATGGTTGCACTCATTTACAGAGAAACTACAATGTCAACAACTGCATAGTCTGGTAAACGTGATGAATGTACTTTCGAAAAAGTACTAACAACTAGCAACCAAACAACATGAACACCCTAGAAAACTGAAATTCTTGCATACGTATCAACTCTAGTGCAAAAACACACAATTGTAGGAATGCAAAAAGTTCCCAAACCAGTTTACCATGCACTATGCAAAAATTTAAAAAGGCCCACCTTTACTACATGATAATGCTAACCACATTACCCGTAGATATTCTGAACTTTGAGCCCACAAAAAGTACACTATGACACAAATAGTTTAAAATACAAATACCTCTTACCCATCACTCAGCCGCCACTGCTTTCACATCTCCGCTCTTCACTGCCTCACCAGAGCAACACCCACCGCCGTGATGGTGGTGGTGGTGGTGGTGATGCTGATGGGTATGATACTGCTTCCCCTTCAACTGCTTCCGCATATCATAGGCATCCTCCCCGTCCGCATAGTATTTGGCCTCCACGTCATGAATCTTGTACCCGAGTGTCTCAGTATACAAATGGAACGCTGCCCTATTGCTCTTCCTCACATGCAGAGACACGTAATCAGCGCCAAACACCTGTTGAAATTCGGTCCCGTTCATTAGGCCGTAAGGAAATCACATCTAAGAAAGACTATCAAAATTTTATAGCCAGACTATCAAAATTTTATAGCCCATAGTAATACGAAATGGTTTTCATTTGACAAAACCTCTTATAAGTCACGATTGACAAAGTGCAAAATCTTTTTATTACGGATGGATACAATTTTAGGCCTGGTAAACTTGAAAAAAAAAAGCCACAGAAAATATTAGTTCGTGTTTCATGAAAAGGCAGACTTTTAAAATTGAAGTTAATGGAATTCTACCTAGCTACTGATGAATGATATTTCACATAGAACTTCAAGATAATTAAAAAAAAAAAAAAAAAGGTAATCCCTTCTTTTCAAATTGATCATCCCTTGTGTGCAATCATACCACTTGAAAAGTTGCATATTTGACCATCTATAATATTTTTAATATTGAAACATGATCAGTAAAATTAATTGAGATCAAACAAGATACATATTACACATAAAAAAAATAATACTCCCTCTGTCCCAAAATTGTCTGGAGAACTTCCAAAAACACATTTTATCAAAATACTTCAAACTTTTTTTGATATTTAGCAGCTCCCTCGAGGAATCTATCCCTGGTTTTGAGACACGTCGCTCTAAGCTCAGGCTCCTATCAAGCTTCACTAATTTTTTCAACAAGAATGCATTAAATTTCAAGTCTTCGTTTCGCGAATCGGACAATCTTTCTAGAAAGGAGGTAGTATAAACCAGAAAATATAAAAATTATTTGAGACTTCTAAAATAGTGGAAATTGACCAGCAATTTGAGACCGACGGAGTGATTATACACTCCACTAAAATATAATCACAGCATCCAGGACTTGAATAAGATCATCAAAACTGAATTTCAACTATCGAACAGCTATACATTAAACCGAAAGTGGTTGGGCAGGCAGGCTCTAACCTGTTCCATGGCGTTTTGGGCGGCGGTCATGAGCTTGGTTGCGAGCCCCAATTTACGGTGGGTCCTTAAAACAGCAAGGGAAGTGATGTGGCCGTGGCACTCGGAGCTCTCCTCCTCCATCTTGGCCAGCACGTATCCGACGATCTTGCCACCGTAGTCCTCCGCCACGTAGAGGAGCTGCGGCCACGACAGGATGTGGTAGAAGTAATACTTCATCTGGTAGTTTTCAGGAAGGCAGAAGAGGTTGCAGGCTTGCATGGCCAGGAGGTCGTCGATGGTCGCCTTGCGTATGCACACCATGGTTGTTGGTTGGATGGTCGGTCGTCGGATCTAGGGTTTGGGTCTGTTAGATGGAGCGAGAGAGAGAGAGCGCGGTTGTTGATGGGGGAAGGAGGGAGGGCTCCGGATCCTCTGCCCCGGAAGGACAGCAGAAGACAGCAGGCGCTGCTGAGCTTGATGCGTCGACGTTTTGAGTTTGAAAAGCTCTACTCCACCTCCCGGCCTTAAAAGTCCTTGTTTGATAGCCCTCTGTAGTTTGTACACCACTAATGCCTTCATCCATTATTAATCATGACAAACAAGACCTCGGGTTCATTGCAAACACTTGCTCGGGACCAAATTGATATATACTCACATCCCCTTTTTTGCTTTTCTTCAAACTTTTACACATAAAAATTTCACTAAATTACAAAAAAAGAGGTTTTGAAATTACTTTTCATTTTTAAAGGGTGTTTTTGCCTTGCATTTTTTACTAGATATGTATTTCGATTGTATTTGAAACTTTTTCGCATTTACTAGTTTTGTGTCAATTTTTTTTTAATTGTTAATTCGTCTCAACGAGAGAAAACTATGAACAGAACATTTTTTTTTATTAAAAAGAGAGAATGAATTGCACAAATGTATGGCCAAGTTAGAAAAATTATATATATATATATATATATATATATATATATATATATATATATATATATATATATATATATATATATTTATAGTTACAAGTGCAATAATTCCTCATTTATTTTCATGGATGATGGTGTAATGTGGTTTAAAATTCCTCTCATAAGCTTCGAACAAAAAAGAATATCATTCTACACATCGACTTGGTTTAGTCAAGTTAATTTTTTCTCCGGATATAAATATATTTTTGTTGCGGAGCTTACAAGATGCATGGCTTAACCTACGTCACATAAAATGTATATGTGCGTGCATGAGCACGAACATGAAAGAGTCTTTCAAAAGCATCCCAAATTATGAGAATTTACGAGAGCGAAGATCAAGAGCACAACACAGAGTAATATTTGAATCCAATAGTGAAGGAATTATAAGATTTTATGTGATTAAGATGGTAACAAGTGTGGTTTAAACTTAACCATATAAGCGGTTGGCCTAGTGGTCAAAGCTTGGGATTTAAGGGTTTGCTTTCTCCAAAGGTCTCAGGTTCAAAATTCCGTAGGTGCTATCAACTCTTTTGAGGTTAATCCACAGAGTTTTGCTCTGGCTTTAAATGGGCCCCTACTTGTGGACGGTGAAATTGGTCTCTCAAGATTAGTTGAGGTGTACCTGGTTATAAAAAAAAAATGTAACGCCCCACATTTTTGGGATACGTTATGGATTATTATTACAACTTAAAGTCAGTTTTAAACAGTAATAATAATAACCAAAAATATATATAGATGACCTATCCTTCACAGATTACAAAAAGGTAGTCTGGGTGGACTCTATGGCTCGGTACGTTCCTTGATCTGGTCGTGCTCCAGGTTGGCAGCTCCTCCGGCGCTATGTTATTCCTCCTGTTCGTCGACATAGTCTGACATAATACGTCGGAGTCGCGAAGCAACATCGTTATATTATGTCAGGGTTACACAAGTGCAACACCGTGAGCGAGGACGCTCAATAGATACCCTACCCCAATCTTAAACTAGCAATTCTAGAACAATATTGTAGGTGGCAGGTAAATAGTTGAAAATCTTTTATCAAAACAGTAAGTTCATGCGTGTCAATGCATCAATATCAAATCAGATCAAATCAGAGTGCAGCTTTAATAAAATCAGTATCCCGTTTCTTTTAAAAAATCAGAGTACAGTATCAGTATCTCGTATCACTTTCTCTTAACAGCATTCTTCTTCAAATTTCAACCATGTCAACATCTCACATCTCTCGAAAGTTATTGGCCCGTTCTACAACCCCGTTCTAACGGTCACCAACCTTTTTGTTCGAAGGTTCGGCCACCCATATACTGACTCCTGCAGTATGAGTTCCGCTAACTCCGCGTCACACACGACATAGTCCCGGTTTTCTTATAGCACCGAACTTAACAGCCTGTTTATAAGATCCGTTGACTACGTGTTGTACTGAGTAAGTTCTGACCGTCAAATTCACCCGCGGAATTTGAGGAGAACTATAAACAGCACTACCGTATAGTTCCATTGAGCTTTGGCCACCAGTGCACCCCGGGGAACTGAGGCGGGACTCTAATGGCAGTATTGTCTAAATTTTAATTACAGCATCATTTTCATTCTCATCTCTATTTCTTCTTGTAAAAACAATCGATCATTTTCTTGAAAAACGTGTCGTGTCGTACCGTCTCGGAAAACGTGCACATGCCATGTTACATAAAAATCTTCCGTTTAGAAATCGTTTCACGATAAACTTTTCGTTTAAAAACATTTCACGATAACCGTGTTACTTAAAGACAAAAATTCTTTCTTCCGAGAATTTAAAACAAAACAGGAATTATGCTCGCTTTTGGATTTTTGTTGGCGTATTTTAAGACCCGTTTCGTCGAGTCGCCACTTGGTTTGGCTAAACTAAGAAAGAAAACCCTACTAGAAAACTCTAGTAGTTGAATCCGTTTGGCGTGTTTTAAGATCCGTTCTTTGGATCGCCACTTGGTTTGGGCTAAACCAAGAAAAAGCCTGACTAGACATGCTAGTCATAGATTTTATTTGTCAGTCTAAATAGATTAAAAGTATTTATTCAGTAATTCTAGAAATCTCGTTTCACTTGAAAAGCTCTTTTGTTCAGAAAATCAATCGGGCATTATAACTGCGTAATTTTGAAAAGTCGATTTTTATTCGGGCATTATAACTGGATAATTTAGGTTTTCAAAAGTCAATCGGGCATTATAACAGTGCATTTTGATAAGTCAATTTCAAATCGTGCATAGTAACGACTAAGTGTGTTTTTCAAAGTCTAATTATTCATAAAATCATTAATCACCAACATAATCATGTTTAATCATAATTAAGAACGTTTAAGCAAAATAATAACATAATTAATATGAACTAGTAAATACTAATCTAAGGTTAAGATAAAGTATCTACCTTAATTTCCGATGATTAGTCGGAAGCCGATAAGCTAATTGGATTCCGGCGGCGTAACGACTAGTCGACCTCCGCTCAAACGCTTTCTAGCTAACTTATTCTACCTTTCTAAGATCTAGGGGTGGTCGAGAGTGGTGGAGTGTGGTGGTGGAAGGTTGAATGTGGAAGAACACTCAAGAACTCACTCAAGAACACTAGAAAGCACAAAGTGGAGAAGTTGGGAGGTTTTGGTGTGAGAAATGAAGCAAGGTGAGTGAGCTATTTATAGTGAAAGCAATGAGGCTCTCCTCCCCCAAAAGAACCAGCCATCTCCTCTCCCCATAAGTGTCCAAAAAAACCTTTTGTAAAAGTGAAAATGTAGACTTTTAATGGCTAGTTTTAGGATAAGGATAATTTCCCCACTAGATTCAAGCTTGGGGTTCAAGTATGGGTACCTAGATACATAGGACAAGACATAATGTGTCTAGGTTCGTTATATTGGGGCGTAGTTGGGTAGTTTTGGGTACTAGTTATTCACACGAAACTAGCCACAGGGGTACAATACATATATATCTATACATATATACATAATTACTTTATAGTAAAAGTAACCCTACAAATAGTAGCCTTATAAGGCTAGTAATAATAGGATAAGATAAGTTTCCCCATTAATTGGGAGATAAGTTCTCCACCGTTGGGACAAAAAATGCTCCGTAAGATTGGTTTTGTGCGTGAAAAATACAAACTAGTGTACCGCGAATAATAATTAAAGAACTACTAGTTTTAAGAAAATAAATAAGTATGATAGGAAATTCCTAGATAGTCTTAAGAGAATCCAAAAATATAATGCTACGGAATTTAGAAGAAAAACAGTGCCGAAATGTGCGCGAACGCGCGTACAGATATACGCCCGTAAAATTATACGGCGAGGGAAGCAATTACTCCCCCCTTTCCTTTCCTTAGTGAACAAGTTTACCAAGAAACTTCCTCCCTCCTTCCTTTCCTCTCATTAACTCACAAAAAGACAAATTAGGTTTAGTAAAAGTAAAGTCAAAATTGAGCACATGCCTAATTAGGGTTTTTCCAAAAATAGAAATAGGCCTAATTTAGGTTTTAAATAGGATAAGGCTAGTCATAATAGGACGAAATAGGAGTTGGGGGAATTAGTAAGGCTTCCGGACGCGATGTGGTGAAATAACCGGTGTGCACGCGTTGATTTACGGCGCGGAAAGTATAAATAAAAGAAATAAACAAATTAAATCTAATTTATTCAAATTAATTAAACTAAATAATTAATTATATTTATTTAGCGAAATTAAAAATAAATAATTAAATTAATAAATCGAAATTTTTATTTACAAAATTTCGGGTTATTACAAAAAATGTGGTTTAAACTTTTGTTTATTGTTTGGATGGCATATGATATGATATAAGATGAGCTTAAACCATTAATTAAGAATAAGAAAAGGAAAAGGAACAAATGCTTGCAAAGAAGACTGGTGGATTGGTTCTTTTGGTTAACGTCGATTGAAATCTGAATGCCAAACAAGGACTCAATCGGTGGAGTTGACGAATGCTCAAAACGGCGACGCGTAACGCTCAGTAGCGCCTGCTGTCCTCCCGAGACAGCAGGCCCCCCAAATCCCTCTGAGACCCCTTATGCTGTCCCCATCCTCTGCCCCTATTATCTAAGGCTCCCACATGTATAGAATTGATCTCAGCTCTTCAAAACTATAACCCAAACACTCTCTCTCTCTCTCTCTCTCTCTCTCTCTCTCTCTCTCTCTCTCTCTCTCCCCCCGTTTTCATACACCTCCAACCAAAAATGGAGGAATTTCATTCAAGAGAAAAAGTCTGGGTTTTTAATTTAATTTTGAGGGCTGAGTACACATGGCAGTTTTAGATGATGGGAGCAAAGGATGGGGACAGCATAAGGGGGCAGAGGATCCGAAATCCAGGAGGGAGGGTGTTTGGAGTGTTTGGTTTTGGGCTGCAACACGCTTTTTCGGCCAAAGTTTTGAACTTGGGCCTAAGATTATGGCAACTTTGGTCCAACTAGACTTTTAAATATCGGACAATTGGCTGAAAGGTCAAGTTTGGGGCTTCAAAGCCCAATCTAAATTCTTTTACAGATTTTTACCTTTAGGTCTAGGAAAAAGGTATTTAATTACCAGTCTACTAGTGGCTTAAGATTAGAGGTGGGAATCGACACGGCAGGAGAATACGACATGAACTCGACACAAAGTTAGCGGTTTAGGATCAAATATTTCTGACACGGCAACATGATAACGCAAAAACCTAAACAGGTCGGGTTAGGGTTGAGAGAATTCTGACACAAATATGAGAGACACGACGCGACACAATGCAGGGTGGGAATTTATGAAAGGACACTGATAATATGACACGAACCCGACACGAAGTTAGCGGGTTAGGGTTGAGAGAATTCCGACACAAACACAAATATAACACGACATGATAACATGAAAAAGCTAAACAGGTCGGGTTAGCGTTGAGAGAATTCTGACACAAACATGAGATAGCACGACACAACACGAAGCCACCCCTAGTCAAGATTGAGTGCCCAAATGATGCCCACTCTAAGATTTTAATTTTTCAGAGCCCATTATTTAAGAGATTTGGCTTATGACAATTTACCAGTTCAGAATATCGAGTTTATGGTCAGTTGGTCATTGATTAATATCACGGTTACCTGCTGCCATGCTTTTACAGTAACCCGTTGCACTGTTAATAAGTTCATTTCGCATGTCAGGCTTTGCTTGCAATTCATGACAATTAAGTGTAGTACATTTATCATTAGAATGAAAAAAAAATTAAGGGTTGATTGGTTTTTGTTATTTTAATGTGGAGATTATCATGTTAGATTCGAGCTAATCGGTGCCGGGATAGAGCTAGACTGCCAAGTTTGCTTTATAGTAAGTAAGGTATTCAATCACTATTTTATTGTCCTAAACTTAGGTAGTTAGAAATGGGTGAGAGCGGCAGAGTTGTTTTGCTGCTGCCATAAGATCATGCCCAAGACAAGCTTCAAAAGGCAAAAATTGGTACAACTCTGACAGAAGTTGAAGTGGAGAAAGAAGCTGGATAGGCCTCTAAGAAGGCCATTTCGCAAGAAGCTGACATCCGCTATAGTTCTGGTACTCAAACTTGTTACTTCATCATGTCATTCTTTTTGTGAAGTTAATTTATTTGGCAAGGGATACACTTTTCGTGTGGCCTTTGATGGTTGGACTTTGCGCGAGTCATGACATAGTGCTAATTTGCTCCTACTGATTGGCATTCGGACAGCCAGTAAGCACCAGTTTTACTTTGCTTTTGTTTTTGGGCTTCCCGTCACTGTGTTTTAGTTGTTGAACCAATTGTCTTGCTAACAAGTTGTTACAAGACTGCTAACTATAGCAAAAACCAGCTGTATAAAGTGGGAGAATGAACAAAAACAGGACGAAAAAAATTGGGTGAAGTTGGAGGTTTCTTGTAAAACAGAACTTTGTGCCCAGAATAGAGTCCATTTTGGGTTTCTCATTTAGAAAACATGGAAGTTGTTGTAAGGATTGTCACTGTCAATATCGTCTCGCCTAATTTCGGGTGCAAGTTCCAGTCTAGATTACTTTACCATGTCTAGTTGCCCTGTGGAAGATGCATGGAATCAAACCGAAGAAACATTTTTTCGGGGTCCTCTCAAATGCGGATGGAGCTATATTTGGTACCAAGTACCAACCTTTCGTAAATTCTTAGCAAATTCTGCCCTTTTGATCAATTCAAATGAAAAACATGTCTGAATCTAGCAGTTAGCTAATGTGGCTGGCTTCAATCCCCATCATCCCTTTCCCATTGCTCTAAGAATAACAGCTGCTCATGTCCTGTTTGTTCTACTTACCACAGACTCTTTGGATTGAAATTCGGCCCAAAAGTTCCAAACGCAAACTATGTAGGATAATTTGGGGAATCACAGTCGTTTGTTCGGCAACAACAGTTTGGTTTATCTTATATAAAAGATAAGTATCTTATATATTGATTGCCGAACTAACGGCTGTGATTTCTCACTACAGGCCCCCCGAATCCGCAAACACGCATTGGTTGTTTGTGCGCTCATGGATTTGAGTGTACGAATCAAGGTGTCCAATCGCAGTCCCAAAGACACAGACATGACAAACAACTCATTGCAATTCATATTTCCTTGTTCACTTTCCTTTCCAAGCTCTTAAGCTTGTCTTTTAGTTAGTAACTTATCATTCCTATCCTATTTAGGTAGAAAAGCTACGCCAAGTACTTTGCAATTTTGTTACTTCCATCCGTTTCAATGCAAGTTATTTAATTTCTTTTCCCAGTGGAATTTGCACTTTGTTACTCTAATTCCTTCATTCTTTGTGAAATTTGGAGACCTGATTCTGAGGGAAGAAAAGAACAAGATTTAGGTTTTTCACGGAACCAATGTCAGCATCCATGGGAGGCACTCAGCGCTAAAGGAGGTTCAGGTTACGCGCAACACCATCAAACAAACTTTGACAGTCAGTTCGTGGCACGCCTGCAATTTCTCATACGCCTGCTAAGAGACATCCTCTTCCACTCTCGCCGATATGTCTAAGACCTTTTCCACTTGCTCTTCTCAAGAAAAAAGGGCTAAATTTTTGGCACGGGACGAGCAGTATGTGCACTCGTGGATTTGAGTGTATGTGTCAAGCTGTCGGATTCATATAATCATATAGTTTCAATCACAATCGTATTCATCTTTCTCGGTAGGTTTGTTTATCTTCTAGGGTAAAATGAATTGCTAACTTGTGTTTACAAGCTGTCATAGAGTATTTCATGCCGAATGACTTTTAAGCGTAGTCCTACGGTAAAGTCAAATTGCACAATGTTTTCAAGTTGAAATCTTTCGCTATAACACGTGCTCAGTTATTTCTTTCAGGAGTATACCTACACTCCACACATTTAGGAGGGTGACATGGTGAAACACTGCATTTTTTTCTTAAAAAGTCATGCTAGCCACCGTCCACGAGATTATAGATATTCCACACATAACGTCAAAAAAGTAGCCCTTGATAGAGCTCATTTGAGAAAAATGATTCATGTAGCCGACCCCAAGTAATTGGGACATGAGGCTCGGTTCGGTTTGATTTGATTTAGTTTAACATCAAAAAAGTAAGAATTTCATTACACATTTTACAGATATAAATATATATTCACAAATATCAAAACATATTTTTCGGATATCGATGCACCTCTAAGACGTTATCAACCGCCATATGGGCTATGGTTAGCATTTTCCTTTCTTGAATTAAAGTCCACCCTCTACCAAGATGAATGCAGTGTGTCGAACTATTATTGATTTAGGAAGTAGAGTGAGTAAGCATGTTTCTGGAACCTTTTGAGCTAAGGGTAGGTAGCAGTTGTGACATCAAGTCAAATTAAGAAAAATGAAAATGCTTAACATACTCTGGCCTGTCTTTTTCCTTGATTGTGGAATTACACTTCATGAACCAGGCCATACTTTTCGTTGGCTAGTCTTTGTCGAAAGCGGGGATGGTACATTACGCTAAAAGAGCACCGTGCAGCGCGTATCTGAATTGTCCAAAAGTATTTTCAACGATTCGCATTTTAAAAAACCTCCTCTAAGAAAAAACAACTAATCTCAACTACAGGGTCCCCGGGTCCTTGTCTTTATTTGCTTCAGATTTGCATATTTGGGTTTAATCCTAGATTTGAAAAACAGCTAATCTCAGCTCTGAAAACAGTCTCTGTGAGGCCCCTGTGTTTTTGTTAGTAGGTAAAATGTAAGGGAAAGATCTGCCTACTACCATGTCTTTCAGATCCTGTTATAAACAGAAAAATGTATGACTGCATATATGTGTTTGTATTTTCAATACAACACCACTTGTTCTATATTTTGCTGTGTTTGGAGTTGTATAGTTGTAATGTACAATCCAAGGTAATGAAAAAAAAACTTACCAATGCTGGTGAAATACCAAGTACTGTTTCAGAGTTATCTCTAGTATTATTTACCTGCGCTGAAAATTTAAGCCTAAAATATACATTTATTTAGCATAAAAATCAAAATAAAATAGTTTGGTACATCTGGTACTGACAATTATTGGCCAGAATCAACCAAACGAGTATTTAAGCCGGAATTGCAACTTTAGGGTATCAAATTTGACCAAAAACATTACGTGAGGGTATTGGCGAGTACCATATGGGATTCAAAACCTTGATATAATCAGAATGCAAAATTTTACTCTTGTAGCATCATAAAATTGAACCCTTCTACCCGTACAGACCAAACAATATCGACGGGGTACCAACAGCGCCGGGGACCCACTTGTGGGTCCCAAACGGTCGATCCGAGCCGTCCATTCATTCCAGAATCGAATTCCGAGGGGCCCGCCTGAGTTGCACCTCAATCAGAAGCTCCTAAGTGCAAGATCCAAAATCATCCCATTTCGTTCCAAAATTTTGGAACAAAATGGGGTGATTTTGGATCGAACACTTAGGAGTGTCCGATTGAGGTGATTCCCTCCTAGACCCACCCGGAATTCAATTCTGGAATGAATGGACGAGTCAGATCGACCGTTGGGGACCCACAAGGTGGTCTCCGGTGACGCCGGTACCAGGGGCGTCGGTTCCCCTGGATTTATCGCATAAAATTTGTTTGGCATCGACCAATGTTGTCAAAGAAATTAAACTTTTGGTCCACTTTTTTCTCTCCCAAAGTACCTTTAAGGCAATTCAAGAATTTGAGAGGGGCCAAATCTTTGGGGTGACGGCAGTTGGTGGGTTGATTACTTCATCCATTTTTGTGATGATTTGGATGGGCAATCACGTGTACTATTTGGTAAATTAGAGAGTACTTACTTTTTTCTCTCAACTACTTTCCATTTCTTTATTTACTATTTGGTAAATTAGACCAACATTATTATCAAAAATATTATTTGTTGCTTTGTCTAACCCCAAAAAGGTGTCAGCGTCACGTGACTTTTCATGCCTTGCCTTTGGTCACTTTTTGATTCATGAACCGCTTAGTACGCAAAAGCATTGAACTACTCGAGGATCTGTAATCAAACCCATATCATAACCAAGATAATATAAATTAGGACACTTTTTTTTTTTTTCCTGCGACTAAAGAGAAAAATCTTGTTAATTCAACTATGATGCAGTCATTACATGGGTGAAAGGTGCCGGTGATTGACAACTATTTACTTGACAAATATATATATATATATATATATATATATATATATGTATGTGATCTTATTTGTTTCAAGGATTAGTCCAGTTGGTTAATTTCTTATATATATATATATATATATATATATATATATAGGAAGCCGGTCTTCTAAGGGATCCCTTATTAAAAATTTGGTGCGGACCTAGCCTTTTTTCAACTTTTCGGATCAAATTTTGACGATCCGAACCGCTCAATGTTTTTAAAATGTGTTTTCCAAAGTCCACGCGGAAAATCTTCAAAAAAAAAAACCCGGAAGGGCTTGATCTAAACAGTTTTCGGTAAAACTGTATGTACAGTTTTACCGAAAACTGTTTAGATCAAGCCCTTCCGGGTATTTTTTTTTTTGCTGAATCTTCGCGTAGGACCTTAAAAACGCATTTTAAAAACATTGAACGGTTCGGATCATCAAAATTTGATCCGGAAAGGTGAGGTCCGCACCAAATTTAAATAAGGGATCCCTTAGGAGAACATTCTCCTATATATATATATATATATATATATATGTGTGTGTGTGTGTGTGTGTGTGTGTGTGTATGTATGTGATCTTATTTGTTTCAAGGATTAGTCCAGTTGGTTAATTTCTTTGTTCCTCTACATAATTTATCAAGGTTTGATATTTAGCATCAGTTACGACTCCTAATCTCGGCATAGATGGCATGATTTTGACCGGACCCGAAAGTGAATTAGTTGATGTGCGCGTAAACTGGCTCAGACATCCCTGACAGTCGAACCGAGTAGTGACAAATGGGGATAGGTGGGCTTAAATAGGGACATGGCATGAAGTGAAGAGTGGCACTGGGCCGGAGGTTTGATTCAAATTAAATGGGGACAAACTGGATGTAGCTATCCGCCATTTTTCTTACCCTTCAATGGCGTCGAGTTTGATAATTAGCATAAGCTTTCACTAAAAATATTGTCTTCATATTGTAGTCAAAATTGATTGTAGTTACCATTGAATAGAATTTTTACGATTTATCTAAAGAAAATGACTTGGTTTTACGCTTGTAGATAACTAGCAAAAATATCATTTAAACAATGGTGGAAACTCAACCTTAAAGTTATTCATTTCCTATATCTCATTAGGAAGACTATTCACACCACGAAATCATATTGCTCAAACATCATAGGTACATGGCGAGATAGATTTGCTGGTGAAAAATTAGTGGACGATTAAAATTTTGAACTTATGCCAGTTTTTTTCCTCCAATAAATTTATCTTGTCCAAGTATGTTTTGTTCACGTATCTATCGATTTCTATAATTTTTGTTGTTAATAATTTACGCAACGGGTTCTACGGGGTTGTTGAGATAATATTTGTAGACTTGGGTGGACCCGCAACTAGACCAACTGCCAGGAGTAAACTCAGTAAAGAAATTGGAGGAGGTAAAAAAAAAGGACCCCTTTTGAGCTACTCTTCTGTCCCAATTTTTTTTTTTTTTTTTTTTTTAGATGTTCGATCAATGAGAGTGGATAAGTAACAAAAAGGTCCACAACCGTAAATGATTCAAGCCATTCATCAATTTTAAAATAACCTTTCAAGTGGCCTAGTGAAAAACTAAACTCAATTGAATTAACAACTGTAACTATTTCATCCAATGTTTTCAATTTCTCATTTAGAATTCAAGATCCAACTTCCATTATGGTGGCTAGGAAAGCTCCGAAATGAGCATCTAAAGATTAGCGAAGCCCTTAAATCAAGTACATCAACGGTTATCTAATTGGCAAAGCCCTTAAATTAGTGTGGGACTGCAGGGACGGAGTTATATCGTGGGGCGGGTGGCACGTCCCACCCCTAGTTCTAAAATAGTTTTATTTTAGATTAACAAATTAGGCACCTGCCAGTATCTAAACAACTTGATTTTTTCATACAAACGATGGTAAAACATTGTTTTAAGAGATGAATGGTTCGGATCATTAAAAGAATATCTCAAAGACTTTTATTTAAAGACCATAGGAAAATTGAATCAAGCCTTTGTATTTGTTTTAACAAGAAAAATAAAATAAAGACCAGGACAAAACCTGCCTTTGTAATTAACGTTTCTATTCATTTTTTACCCAAAAAATTTTCTACTCTGCTAAAATGGAACCGAGGTGGGTGTCGTGCATCGTGCAGTGCACTACGGGCTGTCCCATGCCAGGATGGACGGCTAGATTTGATCGCGTTGCGTGCGCCCTCTAAAATATACAATAATATCAGTAGATTCCCAATAAATAGTGTTACCCCCGAAACTAAATCTCAACTCCGTCCTGATGTGACTCATAAGTTAGTTCCACTGGCCGATCTGTGCACCATCGGTAAATAGTGTCACCCCCAATACTAAATCCCAATTCTGTCCTGATGGAATTAGAGCATCATCATCAGCTTCTCTATTTTAACTTTAAAGTTAAAGTGGAGAGCAAACTCTTCCAAAACCTCAAAAATCAGCCTCACCAAACAAACTCACCAATTTGAAGATTTTTTAACTTTGCTACAGTAACTTAACAAATTTGGTGACCTACTGTTCACTCACCAAAAGAGGAGGAGGGAGGGAATAGTAAAAGTTTGAATAGAGATTCTGATTTTGTAAGCTTTTGATAAAGTGACTTGTTAAAGTTTGAATAGAGAGTTTGATTTTGTGAATTTTTTGAAAAGTGACTTTCAAAATTATATAAAAGGTGTTTTTGAGGTTAAATTTGGTGGTTTTTTTTTTTTTGTGTGTCAAATAAGGATGTCCTAAGAGCAATAATATGTGGCTTAACAATTTAACTTTAAAGTTAAAGTAGAGAGCAAACTCCTCCAAAACCTCAAAAATCAGCCTTACCAAATGAGCTCACCAATTTGAAGATTTCTTAACTTTGCTACAGTAGCTTAACAAATTTGGTGACTTACTGTTCACTCACCAAAGGAGGAGGAGAGAGGAGAGAGGAAAGAGTAAAAGTTTGAATAGAGAGTCTAATTCTGTGAGTTTTTGATAAAGTGACTTGCTAAAGTTTGAATAGAGAGTCTGATTTTGTGAATTTTTTAAAAAGTAACTTGCTAAATTATAAAAAGGTGTTTTTGAGATTAAATTTGGTGATTTTTTTTGTGTCAGATAAGAATACCCTATAGCCCATCTGTGCATGATCAGTGCACCTCCTGTACCCATAGAATTTAGTGGGTAAGAAATTTGGGAGGGGGCGTATTTTTCTTGCATTAATTAGGGAGGACGAGTGATGTTAAGTTTAGGGAAAAAGACCGGTGGTTGACCCAAGTGCTTGGGGGCCATGGAGTTCTTCCTCTTTCCATGATCCATCTCTTTCACTAGCAAGACCACCACCACCACCAAACCTTTCTTCTATCATCCTCTATTTTACATGTGTGCATTTGTACATATCAGGCGGCATTATTCGGAGATGGACCCGGGGCATAATTTTTTTAGTTTATTTAATTTTTGTCATTTTGAACACCCTACCCACAATGTTTGAACACCTTGCTCAAAATTTTTTTGAACAAATAAGCCCACAAAATATTTGAATACCCACCCAATTAGAGCCCATTCCAAAATAAATAAGGAAAAGTGAAAATCCAAAAATAAAACGAAAGAATAGAAACGGGGAAACATATGAGTTTTGATCATTCCGGACCCCTTGTTCTGCCTGTTCGATCTTGGTGTTCCACATCTTGCAAGATCTCGATTAATTCTTTAATTTGGTATGAGAAAAGTAAAAAAGAAAACATGTACGAGAGTACTTTATTTTTTATCGGAAAATTACACATTTTTTCATAGGGAAGTAATTATTTTTACTGGGAAAAGGCTTATTTTTTTTAACGGGAGAAGTGGGGTTAACCCCGTTAAAGTACTTCCCTGCGGAAAAAAAAAAGCGTGTATTTTTTGAATTAAAAAATAAATTACTTCCGTATATTATTTTTTGAGTTTAATTTCTTCGCACGAAATTAAAGATCTAGAATAGTTCCTTAATTTGGTACGGAAAAAAAATTTAAAAAAAATCATGTAGGAGAGTACTTTATTTCTTATCCAAAAATTACAACGTTTTTTTTTAATCGGGAAGTACTTTATTTGGTGGCATTTGTTAATATTAGCAGATTTTTTTTTTTGTGTATATATAGTTATAGTTTCTCGAGAACTGTAGTAGAATTTTATGAACACCCTCGCGAGAATTCCTGGAGCCGCCACTGGTTATCTAGTTTCCAATATGTCTAACATATACATGGGTAAACTTAAGACACCACTTTTAAGCTTCAAATTTTTTGTATTAACTACTAGGGAATGGCATGTCTCTGACCTTAAATAGAATTAAAAACCTCAATAGAATCACCTTCCAAGACAACTTTCTTGGCAAGTGGAGTGGTAGCTCAATGTCAATGGTAGCACGTTTTTTTGTTTTTTTTTTTGTTTTTTTGTCTTTATTAGCAAGAAGAATTTTATTAATCATTGAAACAAATTACAATGATTGAAGGGAACCAAGCTTAGGCGACAATACAAAACGGACATCCAAACTAGCTAGGTTGGCACCCCCGAAAATGTATCATGCACCAAGCAGGGACCAAAGGGAAAGAAAAGTTGGCAAAGGTACTCCAACACATTTTGATTAAAGTTCAAATCTCACCTGCTCCGCCCCCAATCGCCTAGAGTAGAGTAGAGTAGATTTCTTGCCTTCTGCACGAGCATAGAAATAAAAAAAACACACTCCTTGGCATAAGTCTTATCAAAAAAATTTCCTTCCATAAGAAGAGTTTACTTTGTATGTAGACATGCTAAGATGTAGAAATAAGATTACTCCGGATGAAAATCTTTATTGCTTGACTCAATTTCTTTGCTAAATATAACCACACTAATTTTTTCATAGGGGAGTATCTCGATACACTATGTTCCATTACGCTTGACTTTTTAGTTGTTTGAACTTTTTTAGTTGATTTATGTGAGAAAAATGATACGTCTCATAAAACTTTTGAAGAGCCAAAAAACTCAATAACCACTTAGTGGAACAGGGATTATGCACACATTGACTATTATGGGACTTTGAAGTTAATTACCAGACCAGTCTCTCGTGATCTCAAGAATTTTGCATGGTACCATGCTCCTTCTTAACGTTAATGATAACCAGAGCTCAGGGACAGAGGGTAAGAGGGGGAGGTGGCATGTGCCATCTCCTGGTCCAAAAATCATTTATTTTTGTATAAACAGTGTTATTCTTTAATACGCGTGTATTAGTTTCAGTATTAAGCATATTAATCAGTGATTAATTGATGAAAATGTGTAATTTTGGGGTATTAAGTATTTGATAGATGATTAACATATGAAAATGTGTATTTTTTCGGGTAGAAATAATTAAGCTTATAACATTTGTACTTTTTTATAATGATTACTCCCTCCGCTCGTAATATTAGTCCACTACCAAAAAAACCACCAATTTTCAAATAAAAAAATAAAACACTTCCGTGCATAATTTCTTATATTTCTCAATAGAAAATTAAAGAACTAATTGAGATTTTTATCCAAAAATTACACATCGTTCTATAATAAACTACTTTGTGGGACAGAGAGAGAGAAAACACTGATTTTGGTTATCACCTCTGAATCGGAATCTCTGCTCCGGCGCTGCTAGAGTTTTTGGATGAGTTTGGATTTTGAGGAAGAAAGAGAAAATAAACTCTTCCTCATTTGTATTGGAAGAAAAAGAAAAATGATTCAACTCTCTTGCTCTTCCCTTTAAAAGTTCTTTTGTTTTTGGTTTTATATGGTTGTGTTGTTTATTTTCACCTAATTCCAAAAAAAAAAAAAAAAAGGGAAAAATTATTTTATTTCTCTAGCTTTGCCAATCTACACATAGAACCAATGGTTTGGCCCAACGATTGTGTAGCTTTTTTTTGGAGTGCGAGATTTAGGATTCAACTCCAGTACCAAGAATTTGGCTCTCATAGTAAATCTAAAAGCCCCTTTGGCCGAACTTTTTCCAGACTCTTTGAAACGGTCTTTTGTGTTTTTTTTTCCCTTGATTTTACTAGATTCAGATCATATTTTTTCATCATATTTTTCATATTAGAAAAGTACAAAAAGTTAAGAGGGCCAAAGAGACTTAAAATGTCTACATTTTCAACTTTGGTCTAAATTTTAATATTTTTCCGATTCTTCTTATCAAGATGAATATGATGTAAAAGTTTAACCCAATACTAGTAAAAATATTAAAATAAAAAGACCGTGCAACAAAATCTACACATATAACCATGACAAATTATCCAGTTCAAAAAAAAAAAAAAAAAAACCATGACAAATTATCTCTAGTTCGTATATAGAAAATTACATCTCCTTTCTACAAATTTCAAACGCACCCCAAATAATTGCTCTATAAAATACCCTCAATTCCTCTTTGTTGATGTCAGCCAAAAGGGTGGAAGTTGGGAGCCCAAATCCTCTGTGCCAAAAAACCCCTGTGCCTCTGTGCCGCGGGATTTTTCGGCTGTTGGATCATCCAGAAATACAAAAACATAAAAATAAAAATCACAATCCAACGGCCCAAAACCCCTTGGCAGAAAGGCACAGGGGTTTTGGGCACAGAGGATCTGGGACGGGAATTTGGTAGGGTGTGGGATACCAACGTCGCAGAACCCCCACTCCATAGTTGCCCCTTCATTTCTTTCCTATTTACAAAATATACCACATTAATTAACCACCCTTCTTATAGCAAGTTGTTAATCGATCAAAATTTTCCAAAGGGATAAAGGTATATATATAGGTGTAAAGATACGTGCAGAATATATTTTGTAAAAGCAGTAGTGTTTGGCGTGGGCGGAGGGATTAAGAGACAAAAGGGGTCACTTGACCACTCTTACTTTAATTTCTCATAAAGATTTTTGATAGTTTGAAGCTAAATTTTACAATTTTGACCCCGCAAAAATCTTATAAATTGCTCCAACTTGCTTAAATGCATAGAATTCTCAAGTTTCGTCTTCTTTTCGAGAGTTTATATTATCACAAATGAGGCTATCATACATTATTTTCGAAATATAATATGTCATTAGGTCCAATGATAAAGGAAAAATACATGTATCAATGTATGTTTACGTTATAGTTAACCTCATAAGTTAGTTATTTCTTTGTATCAATGTAATGATGGGTGTACTTGATTGAGTAGATATGGAGTCCACTAAATTTTGTTATTGGCAAAGGTGGTTATCCACTAGCCAAAATTAGCCAAAATTTTGTTAGTTGCTAATAGGTTGAAAAGTTTAGTTATTCCAATATGGGCACTTTTTAAAACAAGCATTACGAAGGCTCCCTTTGTTTGACCGTAAACTATTTTTCGGTAAAATATTTTACTCATTTTCTAGTGTTTGGTTGTACAAATTATGGGTAAAACATTTTACCCTGTAAAATCTTTTCCGCCAATTGAGGGAAAATAACTTACCGCTGATTCTTCGGTAAGTCATTTTCCAAAACTCTCTTCCGTCCCACTAACCTACCCACGGTACCACCTGTATCCATCTTATGCATGCTTGTGACCTCCTTTCAGTTTCTACAGCCCAATTGCTCACATTCTCAAATTGGAATCTCTCTCTCTCCAATTTATCCATGTAATTCAATCTTCCATTTCAGAGCCATCTCTCTCTCTCTCTCTCTCTAGACCCAGGGAATTCTGATAATGGAGTACATATGTTGGTTAATTATGGGAGCAAATTATTGTGGTTATAGAGCAACTATCAACTAAACATCAGAAAATATAAACGAAAAAAATTTGTTTTTTGCAAAATTATTTTACATGAAAAATATTTTACATCGAAAAATATTTTACGTTGAAACAAATGGAGCCTAATTTTTTCAACATTTTACATTTGTTAGGCCATTGAATATGTCTTATAAACGGAGTAATAATCTATGGGATGTTTGAGTAATGGGATATAGATGGATAATGGTATTTTCATAATTATAGTGACATTTTCATCTCCCATATTCGGCCTCGGCTCTCTGACTTTTTTTTTAACAGTAAAGGATTTTACTAATTAACGTAAGTTAAGGGTCGAGAGAGGGCCAATAACTCTCGGCCCTCTGACCCTAACAAAACATGCCGTTGGGGCAATGCTACACTAGACACTCATACTGAACCCCTTGAATCACCTTGAATTGATAACATTTTGAATCAAAATTCATGACAACTTATAACATTAATTTGAAATTCATAACATTTAAATGTTATGAGTGTCCGTACATAGTGTTACGTGGTGCATACCATACGCATCCAAGTAAGAGCATGTATTATAGCATTTTCCTAATTCTCCTGTGAGCTTTCTATGTAATTACGCGTGTGACGAAAAATACAAATTAGGGTCGACTCTATCTGATGATTTGAGTTGTTTGTTTCTTTAATTCTAATTTGTTTGTCATTCATGGAAAAACAAATTAATCAAAATTTAAAACAATTTGGTCGAAATATATTTGTCAGTAGATAAATAAATTATCAGAATTTGATTGTTATTATTATTATTATTTTGGACAAATATCCTTGATTCAAATAGATATATGCATTTGATTAGTATAAATTAAATTTTTTTAAAAAAAAGATAGATACTCCCTCCGTCGCTTTTTAAGTGATCCATATGGGAATACATGCAATTGCAAACTCCTAAAAAACATATTTCTCTATATAACTTTTTAATTTGTTTTATACCAAATTAAAGTGCTCATTGGGTACTTTAATTTGATGCAAAAAAAATTAAAAACGATATAGGAAAGTACATTTTTAAACGTCCGCAAAATACACGTTTCTCAAGTGGATCACTTAAAAAGGGAAGGAGGAAGTATATGTGTTCGATTAACTCCATTTATGCATGAATGAATGAAGAACATATCACTACTAACCCCAAGGGATTGACATAGTGGTTTTGCCTTGGAACTTAAAGGGGTTTGCTCTCCCACCTAAGGTCTCAGGTTCAATTTTTCTTGCCAGCAAAGTGTTTTTAAGGCCATTGGGAGTTATGACCAGCCGTTACGTCTACGGCCCCAAAATTAGTAACGGCTCCAAAATTAGTCGAGGTACGAGTAAGCTGATTCAGACATCCGATTATTAAAAAAAAAAAAAAAAAACACATCACTACTTCTAAACTAAACGGTTAAAATTGTTAGAAAAGATTAAGGTATGTCTTATTTCACATGAAAGACCACATAAAGAATTGTCACAAGACTCTTTCTCCCTTCCCAAGACACTTTTTCCCTCTTCTACGGCAAACCACTCCACTGTTGTCTTCTACTTAAGTCCAAAACCAATCTACTTTACAACTTCATCCACCACATTTGAGGTTGAAATTTTCAGCTTGCCCACATGCAAAAACTCCCCTAAAACTATGGGGCCAAAATCACATTTGAAATTCCATGGGAAAATCACCTCCACTCGTCCCGAATTGGTCACATTTCATGGTCCCCATCAACATCAATCTGTGTAGATTCCCAATATAATTTTCTTGTCAAGATTACTCTATTATTAGACATTGCTATCTTATTTGGTTAAGGATTAGATCTAGAAGGGTACCTAGTGGCCCACCACCGGAGGTCATGCATGTGATGTTGGTAGGAGTTGGTGCATAGAGTACACCAACAATTACCCTAGTGATAGAGAGAGAAACAATAATACTAGTAAGTGATTGTGATGTACGAAACTTTACTAGGCAGTTTCCCTCCTTTTTTTTCAGTGGTCAGGGGTGTTTGGGTTAGTTTACGTGTATCTTGACTAATTTTTTTTCCGATCTGTCTAAGACAGGACATTTGTGCCAGGAATCACAAGAATTTCCTTTCTTGCTGTCTGATCTCAAGAATCAAACTCTGATAAATTGTGAGCAAATTAATGCTCGGGGCTTAGGAAATTTCCTCTTGAGAGAGAAAGTGAGGGAATGGGGGTGTATAAATGGAAGCTTCTAATGTCTCTACCTAACTCCATTGAAAAGGAAAAAAGAAAGAAACAAGAAAGAGTGAAATGTTGAAAAGTGACCCCCTTTTTTTCCATATATATGAGGGGCCTTTGTTTATGGGGTTCTACCAAATCAGCCTTTCTTGTGTTCTTTTTGCTTAAAAATCATCCTTAGATTTCGTTATCAAGGTTTGATTTTCTTATATTTTGGACGAATTATTCATCGGATACAACGTCGTGGAGACACTATTAATTGTACGTAGTAGCTATTAACTTGGTTTTATAATCAATTGCAACGAGATACATATCAATAGTAACAAAATTTAATAATGCATACTTTTTATAAAAGTATCTAAACATAAGGATACTAACTTCAGATTTTCGTGGATAAATTTTTTGAAAACGAAACATAGAAGGATTTCTAGAATGAGATAATTCTATTAATATTAGTTTAAAGTATTTCTACACTATTTATAAAAACTAAAAAATCAATAATAAATTCGCCATCAGACAAATAAGAGGAAATTATGAGAAATTATAGATTAATGTGATAGGTTGTCAGTCTAGGTGACTGTTTTTTTTTTTTTTTGAATAGGAGGTGACTGTTATTTTATTGAAAAAGTGGATGAAGAACCACTCATAACTGCCGCAAAAAAGCAAATTAATCGAGTACGCATAGAAACTTTAATAAATTGAATTATTTTTGTCTCGTTTGTAACTGACTACTCTCTCCGATTAAATGTAATTATCTTAAATGTAAGACATTTATCTTTTATGTAAAATAATTCAAACAGTTAATTGTCGAACGGATAACTGTGATTGTTTACTATATGGGTGTAATGACTCACTACTGGTCCCTGAGTCCTCTTTTCCTTCCATTTTTTTTATGGTATGCTATTCTATATTTTGATTTCTCTCTTAATAATAAGTATCCATTTGAAAAAGTTAGTAGGTAAAAGTTGATAAATCGTAATTTTGCCCTTTTGACTACATTCATTTTTGAAAAGTTGGTGGGAAGAAGTATAATGATATAAAAAATGCTACCCACACAGCAATTGAATGCAGCACTTGCACAACAAGCAGCCAAACGACCTTGTTTGGCTTAACAAAAAAAAAAAAACAAATTCCAAAATCTGTAGTAACCCGCCTCTTCTTCCTCTTTTCCTTTTCCCCCCAAATTCTCAGTCTATACATGGTGCCAATCAAAAAGCACCACTGCAAATTCAGGGAGTTACCCACAATATTCGATTAGGTTTTTTTTTTAACCCCAACAACTCAATCTAGGGTTTCTAAAATTGAACCTTAATTTTTGTGCAAAACTAACTGAAACGAGAGAGAGAGAGAGAGAGAGAGAGAGAGAGAGATCACCTTCGTTGTGTATTGAACCTCGTTCGCGTGATTCGAAGCTCGTTGGATGCCTCATCCTCGCCGGATACCTCGCATCTTCTTTGACAGTGTGGTACGTGATTGTCATCGCCGGTGGTGGTGGTCTTCGTCGGGGTGCTGGTGATGGCAGTCTTCTTCCCCTTCTTCTCATGCCCTCTTTGTTCTCTATGTCTGTATCTAACAAGAAAGGAATGAGGTATTCAGATTTTGAAGTTTTGAGGGTTTTTTTTTTTTTAATAAAACGACGTCTTTTTTGTTGTTGTGTGGGCTTGTTGTGTTTGTAGCAGCGCTGTAATGATATCTTTATAAAGGGTGATTGCGGAAATCAAGAATGTTAAAAGTGTAATGATAATATTTTTATAAAAAGTTAAATTTACGAAGTCACACACTTAGTGATCAAGAGATTTTTTTTTTCCAACGACGAGGGAAAATGATTCGTGGCACATCCCCAGTAATGATTTTTCATGGAATATATGTGAGCTACAGAGATGGAACCAGAACCGGTGAATGGTGTAGCAAACCTTATGAAATTGGTGGCTAACTGGTTATGGTCGGACCCTTAACATAAGTGCTAAGAATTAATATTGGTGGGTCGGTATTTTGATGGTTGGCTTGACCCCCTTGTTCTAGCTATATCAAAGTCAATGCAAGTCAGTGCAGCTACTAGTTGCACTTTCTATGGGGATTTGCAACTATAATATGCAGAGAGAAGTTCCAAGCATATTTGACTATTTTTTAATTTTTTATTTTAGAGAGCCTCCTGTTTGACTTTTTGCATTTTGCAATTACATTTTGATTTTTTAGATTATTGTCACAATGTATTATTCAATCCGAAAAGTATTTAGGAAATATATATAGAATGGATTTTATAACAGAAGTGGTGTTTGCCTGTTTGGAAGATACGTGTAAAGTACTTCTTATTGGACTTTATATTAACCAAATGAAAAAAGTAAAAAATGAGAAGTCAAAAAACTCATTTCTTCCTACTTTTATCTTTTGCTCTCCTTCAGCAAAAATCGAGAATGCATTTTGTTGTAATTCATTTTGGGATGAGAGAGACAGAGAAACAAAATATTAAAATGAAAATAGAATAAGTAAACTCCAAAACATGAAATAGGCTATTTGTAGAGTAATTATTCAGTGCTCCTCGAACACCGCTACATGGTATTCTTTTGGCCTTACAACCACATATTCACGTGGGGTCTATACACTTAATTTTCGGTCCCAAGTGGGTACGTGGTGGTAAAGATCTTTGAAGCACCAAGTACTGCGGCAAATGCGCTACAGGATTGTTATGCGTCACACCATGGCTTTTTGAGATATAATTGTCGCGACCTGTACCAATCATTTCTTAGAGTTTGCAGAGAACTATAATTGTACAAAAAAAAAAAAAAAGTTAATTGGACATTTATAAAAATATGATCAAGTGAGATTTTGTCTCACAGCTCATTCTCTGAATCACTACTAACTGTTCATTTTTAAAAACACATTTTATTTGACCATGTGGTAATCAATCTCCGATCAACTTGAGTTTTCTATTTTAATAAACTTGTCAACAAACTCTACAAATGATTATTTCGGATCGTGATGATCATTTCTTGAAAGTTGTTTTCAGAGCGCCTAACAAGACTGTACTGCATTCCCATGCTACTGGAACTCCAAGTCCTTTCTCAAATTCCGATAAGAGATTGAATCATCGAGTTTTCCCATTGTGCATTTACTTCCGATTTCACTTAGATGATCTGAGCATCTTATCTGGCAGGATCAGTGAAGAAAGATTATATGTGTAAAACTACACTTGGCAAAATAAAAAATTTAAGTTAAACTACAAGGTCATCGAATATCGATAGTCACATGATTGGATCGCACTTGTCTTCATCTTTATAAGACAAATTTGATCTAATCACACAACCATCAATGTCTAATTAACATCGGAATCGGCCTTGAGGGAGCAGAGTTTGACCGGCCAATTTTTTCAAAATCATGCCATTTTTTCATTCTATGAAATATCTCAAAAAACCCAGACCTAATCCAATCTCATCTTTTCTTTTCTTTTTTGTAATTCAGGGTGTCTAGCTTAGTTTATGCGTACGTCAACTATGTATTTTTTAAGGAACCAATCCCACTGTGAAAGACCTTGTAAAGCAAGCCATTGGGGGACCAAGGGTACCACCACAACCGCAACAATTTAAGAAACTATTATTACTATATTAAAAATTTTGTTTGCATCTCCAAATTATATACACTCGCCACCAGTAGATTTTTTCATAACTAATTGTAGGAGATGGTTCTTGTTTAGTCAATATTCAAAGAGAATAATGAGCTAGAGAGATAAGAATAGTCAACAATAAACAATAGAATGGGAATGAAGTGATCTAGGAGAAGGGCTAAGAGCAGAGCAGGTGTGTACAGAAAAGACTAAGGCAGTGGATTACTCTCAGACTAATCCATATAGTACCCTGGTGACTTAGAGGATAAGGATGATCTCACAAGGAAGAGTGTTCTTCTTCCACTCTATGATTGCCCTTTTCTCTCTTTAAGCTGGCATATGATTTGCCAAGAATTGCCAATCTCTGGGCATTATGAAAGGGAATGTCTCATATTTATAGGCACCTTGGACCAATGAATTAGGTGTCAAGTTGTCGCCTATAATACAAGGACACATGTCCTTTCCGGACAACCTGGTTGCGCGGGTGACGTCACCGACCGCGCAATTGACCCGTGCAGTGGCGCGCTATTCCACCCCTCGCACATCAAACCTCTTGTTCTTTTATAGCCACCAAACCACTGGATCTCCCTTCATTCCCATTAGGGCAAGGTCATAACATGTTCGGTCGCGCTTATACTGCAGCCAAGCCTCAGGGGGGGCCCCAGGGTCTTGCCTTCAAACCACAGCAAATATAATTACCTGGGCTTAATTAGACTGGCTTCTCGCGTTCTCGTCCATATCTCTGGGCCACGCTAGTCATTCGGGTCATGGGCTTTTCTCCTTGTTCGAATGGCCCATGATCGTCCAAACATTGCCCTTGTCGGGCCTAACATGCACGCCACTGAGGCGCTTAGCAATGGGTAGTACCGCGCTAGTGGTCCCTGCACGGAGATTTGCGCGGGGTACAACCATGTGTCATGAGGTGCTGGTGCCGGTGCCACCTGGATGACACCTGTCATCATCCTATTGGATGGTCAACTTTGACTTTGGTCAACGGGGGTCTGCGCGCTAACCTCACCTACACTAATTTTGTTATATCCATTTATAGCCTTTCATTATTTTGTTTAACAAAAATTCAAAAATAAGTGACAAGCCTGCACCAATGGGTTCTAAGACATCTTGCTCAACGCCAGCCCCAACCTAATAAGAGACAAGTCTGCTAAACTGATGGGTTCTACGACGTCCTAGCCTACACCGAACCAGTGGGTTCCAAGGTATCTCAGTCTCTGCTGAATTGGTGGGTTTTGAGGCTGTTCGGTTGGATAGAGCCTTGCGCATTCCTGACATGTCAGTTGTGGCGTCAAGCGACGTGTTCAAAAGATCGTGATGGACCGAGAAGTTCCCCAAGAATCGTTGACTTGTCGGGTGTGTCAAGTCTGATGTCACCCGAAGCGACTGGTCTGTTCGAGGCACTCTAACACAATCACGTGGGATGTCTAGGTATGTGCAACGCGCATGACGAGCACAAAGAGCTTGGGGAGCAAGCAAGTCCTTGCCTACAAAAGACGAACTCACCAACCTTAGAGAGGGGATGGGGACACGCCTCTCTCGATATTGAAAATCTCTCTCCATAGAAAGTTCTTGTTCCTTCTTCGTTTTCAATCACTTACTAGACCGTCGGGGAAGCAGGGGCCTTGTAGTGAGTCAAACTCACTACAGAGTGTAGTGAGTGAATCTAGACCATCCAAAACAAGAATGGACGGCTCTCAAACTCACTGCACGCCTATAGTGAGTTGCTCACTACAGGCCCCTCGGTTCCGACCGTCGGAGTGCTTTCCTAGACTCCTCACGGTTCAGCGTAGGTACTAACGAGGTGTGCTCAGTGTACAAGTTACCTTCGCTGGCTAGTGTGCAAGTTTTCTTCTTCGTTTAGCCAGCCAAGGTTCAGGCGAAGTTCATCCGTTCCACTCTCGTCCATACAGAAACCAGAGGTCAAAAAGGTTAATCCGGCGAAGCTAACCCATAATGTTTATGTGCAAATGTTGATTCTATCATTGATGCTTTTAACGACATGAAAAATTATTGAGCACGATTAAAGATGCTTCATTCAATAAATAAATTAAGTCAAACTACGTGTTTTTGGTAATCTACATGTTATGAGAAATATCATTTCACGTTTTTAGTAAGCAATTTCAATTTATTTAACTCGTACATATTCATATTGTAATCCAACCTTCCAAATTACGTTTGTTACCACTATATACGTTTGTTACCACTAGGTTAAAATTTTGGCTCCGTCCCTATCCCAAAAGAGTCATGAATCAACTCTGTGGAGAACTGACATTCGCATTCCAATCGAAACCTGACCAATTGTGCCCCACCAGGCGAACCATCTTCCTCGTAGCTCCGACCTGCACACTAGCAATCCTTTAGTGCCCCACAAACCTCTTGCTGGCGGGCACTCCGAGGCTCAAGTCAGCCACAAGAGAGAGAAAGTACAATGGAGAGTCATTTTGGATCTAGAAGAGTGTGTCCATATCTTTAGGGTCTATCCCTTGGTATTCTTCGACTAGTTGGATTAATGGATCGTCCGATTTAAAATGATAACAGAATGCATAGGTCGTTAGAAGGAGTTCTAGTAGACATGTAGATAAAGTTATAGCCTCCCATGTGCTTGCTCTCCAAGCTACGCGTGATCACACGCACGGTGACGTCACCCCTCACCAAACCGGGCCCTTGGCCCTCCGTGAATCCCCTAACTACTTGATCACGTGTGAGTGACGCCACCCTTACTGCCTCAGCCCGTGCCACACACCCCGTGTCTCTTACAATTAAACCAATCCAGAGCCTTGTCGGATTCGTCCCACTACGAACTCGATTATAAATGTTTTGTGACACAACTCCCTTTACCTTCTATCTCCTTTTCTTGTCAACTTCTTATGAAAGGGTCAAGAAATATCTAAACTCCAATTTCCTAAAATATGTCTCCCAATCCCATAGCCACAAATACAATCAATACATAAGACATCGAGTGAGCTTGTGACAAATAGGTTACATTATTATTGGCCAGCTCTTCGCACGGTCAACTTAATTTCCTCTTTTTCTTTCCCAAATTGCACAATTTGTTAATGTCAAGTCGTATCCAATTATTCCACTGGTATAGTGTCAAATTATGTTCGAGATTTAGAAAATATTAGATAACTAAATTGACCCTAGGATGTTCTAAGTTCTAACGAGTCATGGTTGACGTTGACTTAACTAGGTTTGCAACTAACGTTGGTACTGAAACCTCAACCAGTGAGGATCACGTGGGTGCCAGGGAGGCAGGGATCATATGGCACGTGGATTTGTGACTCTTACTTCTCTTTAATAAATGAGATTATAGACTTAAATTAATTCACCATGTGCATCTAATACAATAAGAACAAATTAAGAAATTAAGAAAAACACGGACAACAACCAATATAATGAGAGAACCCTAGGGCTAATTGATAATGCTAAAACCTGTTAAAGATGCACATGCAAATGGTAGAATATGGTAGATTGCAAACGGTGATTCCACTAGCCATGATCAAGATCCATAGACTCTTACATTTAGATCCCTATAACTTCATCATTTTTTTATCTTCTTGCAAAAGTACACTAATTCCCCTGATAGTTTGGAATTATCAAACCATCTACTCTCTTTTTTAAAAAAATCTGAAAAGAAGGAAATTTTATTGCTTACTAATGGAAGGACCAACGGCCGAGAATCCTCAAGTGTTACGACAGAAAGCCATGAGGGAACAACCTCTCACCAACTTTCTAGCCTAATTACTGGTAGGGAATGTTTTGCCATCAAATGGGCAATCCTATTGCAGTCACGTTTCGCATGAGTAAAAGCGCAAGAAGAAAAACTAAATGCAACATTGCTACAATCCATAGTAATTGAAGAAAAATTAGATGCATGTTTGCTACGATCCATAATATATAATTGAATCAGAGTCAGTATAAGCTGCTTCGCCGTTGATAGCTTGAACCATCTGCCTGGCATAGCCTTCTACTACAATGTGAGTGATATTCCATTCCTACGCAAGCCGAAAGTCCATGGCCTCAATCAGTGGCGGAGCCACATATAGGCTAGTGTGGGCACAGGCCCACACTAGATTTTTGGAAGGATTTTTTTTTTTTTCGTGCATTTCTTAGAAAAATATACATCACTTATTTTTATGCAAAAAAAAAAAAAAAACTAATTAGTGCTTTTGGGGCGCCTTTACTTGGTGTAATAATGTCATTCGCTTGCGCATATTTATGTGGGACTCAAGACTAAATATAGGATTTTACCTAAATATGTGATAAAGGCCGATAAAAAAAAAAAGTAACGGCAAAGGGTGTAAGGGCATCACGTGGCGATGCCCCAAAACCCATGTATAACTAATTACTCACAAACAAGCCGTAATTAAGTGAATTTTTGCCTCCAAACTATAACGTATTTACGGAACCCCAGAGCTCCACCAACTCGAACCCCAGACCTCCCCCTTGGAAGCCAAGGGGTACAACAAAATAGGCTAAGAGGAACATCTATCCATAAAATGTAAGTCGAGCGAGATTCATTTTAAATGAAAATCAAGATGTGTTAGATTCTTTAAAAAAAAGATTTTTTTTTTTTCAAAACAAAAGTATTGACATTTATAAATTGTGCCCTCACTGAAGCCTATCGCCACTGGCTTCAATTGTTCGTGGCGAAGAAAAAAAAAACCCATGGACAGATTGTAGAGCAACCCCATCAGCCGGCCCTTCAGAATTTCATAGGTCTGAAAAATGAAAAAAATAGATCCTTCAAATTAAATTGGTTCACGATATTTCTCTCTCACTGGAATAACCTCGATCTCTTCTCTCATTTTTATAGTAATAAAATATGAGCTTTTTGTGTTCTCACATGATTTTGTAGTTAGGCTTTCATTTGCTCATTTTTCATGTGTAATCTATTGATTTTGTTGGGGTTTTTGATTCCTAAATTAATCATTACGGACATTCCTTATATGCTTCTTGTACCTTAAATTCATGTATAAATTTGATGTTAAAATTAGGACCTTTTTATTTTTTAATAACAAACTATCTGCAAAGTTTTACATTACCGTACCACTTCAGAGTCATTGCCTTGGACTTATTAGAAAAATTTCGAGGTCATCACTCGACGAAAGCCCATTCTAAGTCAAATTTCTGCATCCGTCACTAATCACAGCCATGGAAGAAATACCAACGCCTTGTCTCACCTATTGCATGGTTGGATATCATGAGTCCCGCATTTATCGGGTGGGTCCGAATAGCCATGTGTCTGAAACGGGTGGAGCTTCATTTCTGATGGCTTTTAGTTGGTTAGGTAAATATCGGCTAGACAATAATTGCTAGGTTGGTAGAGACAGTGTACTAAGGATAGTCTCAAGATTATTGACTCTTTATAAATTGAAGTTCTTGGTACTTACATTTATTTGTATATCTATGATGAGAAGAGATAGGTTGCCCACCTCTTCTTCCTCCTCCACCTTTCTCATCCTCTCACCTCTTATCCATTTTTAAAAAAAAAATTCTAAAAAAGGCAAACCAATCAAGAATCACAGATATAAGATAAGAAAAAGTTATGGGGGAAAATATTGTGGAAGTGAGGCATTTTGAAGTCACATATGAATGAAGACACATGCATCCAAAATTAACCACAAGGCACCTTAACAAATAAAGATATAGGAGGAACTTTGAATTTTTATTTATTTTTATTTTTATTTTTATTTTTTTTTATTTTTCTTTGGAGATTTGGTTGGGTTCTAGCATGTTCTCCATATACCTTAAGGAAAACACCCTAAAAGGGGTAAGAAAGAAAAAAAAATAGTAAATGGGTAAAACAATGGTTATGAGAAATGCTATGAATGGAAAGTCTCTCACACGTACACTTTGAGTTGGACCTATATTCGATTAAGAAGGTAGTTGAGACAGCAACGAGTTCCTTGCTCCAATGGGGATGGAGCGACAGAATTTGTGAAAATTCAGAGGAGGAGGTCATAGCGAGACAAGTTGTTTATCGTAACAATTATAAAGTGTCAATTAGAAGAGTAATGATATATAAGACATCTTAACAGACCAGTAGACCTCATACTTGTTCTCATATGACCCGATCAGTTCAATCAGGCACTCGCCATTTATTTCCACTTGATTGTTCATTCTAAATTGGAACCACCACAACTACTAGAACAAATGCAACGTTAATGCTCAAAAAATGATTTGTAGCGGAGCTATTTAGTAGTACAAAAGTGATACATGTTACAACATGTACAGTAACTCCAACACATTCACATGGTATGTGGAGCCCACACACACTTTAGTATGAATTGTATGTGGACTCCACACACCATGTGAGTATGTTAGATCAATGTTGGAGCTGGATTATTGTACGTAACTCTATCATTTTTGTTGGGAGTACTATGCAATATTACTAATTATCATACAAAGCAAGAGAAAATTAGAGAGATTTTTAACATAATACAAATTAATCTCTGTACTCATTTCCTTCATTGCCACAAATAACTCAAAAACCAATCCAAACCCTTCATTTCATCTCCAAGCTTCTATAATCCAACACACCACTTTTCAACCCTAGAAAGTCATAACCAATGTTGCCCCTACTATTTTTGCTACTGCCACTATTCCCACAACTGCACTCTTTACTTTTCTCAATTCCCAAACTGCATGAAAAACAAAGACCAGCAGCACTACTTGTCTTACCATTCAACGGTTCAGATTGGTTTTGATAAGGAAGACTAATTCTCAGTTCAAGATTAACAAAGTTCTTCTCATGAACATCTCCAACAGCAGCAGTATTACTGATGATGACTTTCTTCTCTTCTTTTTCTTCTTCTTCTTCTTTGACTGCTGAGGTTGCAAATGATAGGGTTCTGACCTCGGTTGCGGCGGCCGGCTCGTTCATCGGCCGGTGAGTCGCGGGGTCGATACCCCGGTTCATAAGTTTCCTTCTTATGTGGGTGTTCCAGTAGTTCTTTATCTCGTTGTCTGTTCTTCCCGGTAGTCGTCCGGCTATAAGAGACCATCTGCATCACCAAAAATGACAATCCATTAGGATTTCGAAACTTCTTGTTTTAGATACAGTTTGACGGACTTGTTCCAAAAACCGACTTATTCTCAAACTGACTTAAAACTAACTTACTATGTTTTACGAGATAGATCATTCTCTCATAATACCTCAACTTAAAAGGCCAACAAGTTATTCTGAAAGAACAAAGATAGCCTGGTTTCAACATTAAAATTTCCAAGGCGAAATAGTTGTGTGACTTAAATTCTTGTTAGGTTGTCGTTTTCAACATTAAGATTTCCAAGATAATTTATGGAAACTTTTTGTTTGGTTAACGGTTTTGTAAAATTGTTTCCTTCCTCCTAACTTTCTAAAAAGCAACTCGTTTTTTGGAAAGCATTATAAGTAAAATAACGAATTCTCAAAATCATTTCTTCTGAAAATATCAGTAAGATGTAAACAATGATAGATCTTTGTCTCGTTATCAAAATAATAAGAATGTCCACAAAAAATAATCTTATTTCTCAAAAATTATTTTATTAAAAAAAAATGTTTTTGGCAAATATTAAAGCGATATTCCAAATGGGTTTTCTTTTCCACACAAAGTTACTGAAAACTTTTTTTTTAGAAAAACAAGAAAACCCAAAACAAAAAACAAAAAAAGCAGATTTTAAAAATTAAAATCTTACTTGTTACCAAGAAGGCTATGAAGCTTGATGATGAGCTCATCTTCCTCATCAGTAAAATTTCCTCTTTTAAGGTCAGGCCTCAAGTAATTAATCCACCGGAGGCGGCAGCTCTTCCCGCAGCGGAGGAGTCCGGCGGCCTTCGGTAGCGACCGCCAGCACCCCTCGCCGTGTGCCCGGATATAAGCTATGAGCCGATCATCTTCTTCTTTGGTCCATGCTCCTTTGTTTGTATGAGCTTTTTCACAACAAGGAGATCTTCCCATAATTAACAAAAGTGTTAATTAGTAGACTAGAAGAGCTTGCTTTTTTCTTCTTTCTTAGAAGTATAATTTTTTTTTTTCCTTTTGGGTTTTTTGATGTGGTGCTTGAGATTGAAGGCCGGCCCTTTTGAGAAATTGGGGTTGGGGTTTTATAGGCTTTTGACTCTAGAGAGAGAGAGAGAGAGAGAATTACCTAATTGCTTCTAGATGTGAGTTGGTGAGACAGGTTTGAGGCCTTGAGGGGAGTGGATGGTGGCCTCATAATTCAAATATACTATAAAAGAAGATATAATAAGGGTGAAATTATTTTTTTTATAAACGGGTGTCCGAACCAGATACGACACATACGTATGATATAAGTCCTCGTTGCTGCTAAAATGCAGCATTTTACGACTTTCTTGCCCTTAGGTGATTTAAGCGTATAATCCTTAACCAACTTTAAAAAATTAAATTGTGGATAAAAAAATTTCAAAATTTTTAAAAAAATGTGATAAATTCAACTCTACAAATAAACACCGGAAAATGCGAAAAGGACATTATTATTAATATAGACAATTGGGTAAGCTTTAGGTAGGTGTAAAGTAATTAAGGTGAATATTAAAGTACACATGGGAGAACAAATTAAGGAGGGAGGGTGTGTGATCTCTGCCTTTCTTGTGCCTAAACATCTGACCAAACTTTTAGATTAATAATTGAGTCACTCCTTAAAATCCTCCTCAACTCAATGAAGAAACAAAGTACCAGAAATACATTAAGCACTCATCTTATAGTACTATTATATTATGTGGTTGGAACTAACATTCATTCAGTGGTATTTTATGCTGAGATTAATACCAAAATAGTATTAATGTTGAATGCTTTTTTTTTTTTTTGTGCGTTTGTTGTGCTATTAATGTTGAGAATATCGAAATCTTAACAATTTCTTGTGACTTGGATTTTTTTGTTGTTTGTTTGGTAATAAATAGTGTTCAGATGAACCGGACTAATCTTTTTACCCTTTCCCGCAGCCCTTTCCATGAGTTTAGCGTGAGGTGAAGTGGCTCTTAGGATAAATTGGTGCAGAAGGGAAAAGACCCTTTCGAATTAGAAATGGTAAGCCAAGTCAATTAACGACTGCGACAATTCTTTCAGATTTTCTTGTGACCTCGATTAACTCACCTAGTCTTTTAATTATGCAAGTGGACAGAGGAGGGTCATTACAACTCAGTTTTCATGCGGTTGGGACTAGCATTCATAGTGTGTTAATTAATGGCAAGATTGTACGAATAATCATATTTTACTAATTTTTTTTTCTCCAATTAACACTTGCTAAATGCCTTCTTCTTTTTTTTTTTTTTTTGGAAATGCGTTTGTTGTGCTATTAGTGATTGAGAATATCGAAATCTTAACAATTTCTTGTGACCTGGATTTTTTTTTTTTGGGTAATAAATAGTGTTCCGATGAACCAGACTAATCTCTTTAGCACCTTCCCACAGCCACTATTCCGCGAGTTTAGCGTGAGGTGAAGTGGCCCTAAGGACAAATCGTTGCAAAGGGAAAGACCCTTCGAATTTGGAATGGTAAGCCCAGTCAAGACAAGTCGATTAACTACTGCGACAATCTATCCCTACGTATTTTCTTGTGACCTGGATTAACTCACCGAGTATTTTAATATGTCCGTGGACAGAAGAGGGGCATTACAACTCAGTTTTCATGCGGTTGGGACTAACATTCTTAGTGTGTTAATTTATGCCAAGATTGTACCATAATCATACTATTTTGGTAATTAGCACCTGCTTACTAGGTTTATTTTTTTTAAAATGATTGACATTATCGAGATTTTAAACACCCACTTGTGACCAGGATTAACCACCGACCCTCGAAATTATTTAACATGCACACACAAGGTCAATAGTACAACTCAATTTGCTTAGCATAAAATATATATATAAATATATATATATATATATATATATATATATGGGGCCGGTTCCCCTTACACTTAAAAAAACACATAAAAAAACACACGGTTTTGTTCCGGGCCCCACTGTGACATTCTGAACCGTTGATCTTGTTTAAATGAGTAAAATAGGGAGTACTGCAAAAATTTAGCTTAATTGGATATTGGTAAGTGCTTGATCCAAATAATTTTGCAAAAACTGTGACAGGAACTAGTGTTTTTAAAATCGTTTGGATCAAGCACTTACCGATATCCGATTGAGCTGAAATTTTGCAGGACCTTTTATTTTACTCTTTTAAACAAGATCAAGAGTTCAGAACATCACAAGGGGGCCTGGAAGAGTGTTGTGTTTTTTTATGTGTTTTTTTAAGTGTGAGGGGAACCGGCCCCTATATATATATATATATATATATATATATATATTAGTGTAACTCAATTTTCTCCCTTTTTTTTTTTTGGCTATTCTTTGTTTCACAATGTCTTAAGCTTCGCTGTGTAGTCATCATATAAGCTCTGAAATACTAGTCAAATAGCACGAAGGAGCTTCAGTTAGGAGGTGTTCCACTAATCCAGTTTTTTGAAAAAAAACTAGTTTTTCACGGTTTTTTATGTGATGTGTTGTGAGAGAATGACCTGTCTCGATGTTTGAAAAAAACTATTTTTTGTTAGTGGAACACCCCCTAAACCATTAACTTTTGAACATTAGAAGGTGCAAATCAAGAGAAACACTTTTGAACATTAGAAGGTGCAAAAGAAGTGAAATAATCCCTCCGTCTAGAATTTATTGTTCATTAACAGGCATGCGGGTCATTTTCAATTGCTTATATCTTTCAATCTATAACATTTTTTACAATTTCGAAAACTTTATTTAATAGAACTCATTGAGAACTATCAAATAAGAACGATATTGAACATATGTAACAGTTATACATTTGAAATTATAAACAATTTTTTGAGGTGTCGTGAACTGTGCAAGTGAACAAAAAAATTGGGACGAAGGGAGCATCAAATATTGAAAACTTCTGGGATTAATTCATGGTCTAATTAGGGAATCAAAAGAGAAAAAAAAAAAACATGTTTATTTTTGGTAGTTTGTTTGTTGGAGTGGGCATTTGACAAGGAAATTTGAAAGTGGGCTTGTCTATTCTTGTGCATCAGCATAGGGATGGTAGGTAGTTGTGGTTCTTTATTCTATAGGGGGTGGCTCCATCATGCATGAGAGAGAGAAGAAAGAGAGAGAGAGAGAGAGTGAGGGAACTAGCTAGCTAGGGTTTCTAGAAGACTTGGAGGTTGGATTCATTGGCAGGATTGATGAGAGAGAGAGACAAAGAATTGAGGGTGGGGAAATTTAATAATTGTGGTTGTGGTTGTGGTTGTACGTGGGGGGTTTATTTGGTTCACCTTCCACTATTTTCTTCCCTCAGATCTTGTGGTACAAAGTTCAGAAGGACACACACAGGTAGGAAAAAAGCAGGTTTAAGATTCCCCGGATACAAATATCGGAAACGCGGGTATTGTAGGGCGCTCTTGTAGTGCTGCATATGATCTGTCGGATGTGTTTTTAATGGTTTCTGGTTTGATTTTGGCACTTTGTAGATTTGAGTCGTCCAGTACCGAGCGGTTGATTGCTGAGGTCAACGACTCGAATGTTACACTACTGGGCCACGCTATAGCACCCCCAGATCCAAATCACAAAATCAGTCAGCATCAAATGTGATGAAAATGCAACGGATAGGACGTCCGGACACAACATTCACAAAGGAGTGGGATTCATGCACATGGGTCTCACCCTCTTCTGAGTCTTGCTATCGGATACTTTGTGTCCGTAACATTGCCAAGAAAATTGTAAATTTTAAAACGATAGATTCACTTTTTTTTTTAACAAAGAAAATAGGAGTATTTATTAATCTTTGAATACGGGATTACAAAGACTACAAAAATCACGAGAACAACGGCATCACAACAAATAGATAACATCTCAATAAAATTGTAGGTGCCTTTTTCTGGGTCTCATTTCTGGGATCCTAAATATTGTCTCTGAATTTTTTTTGGAAGTGGATCTTACCGAAACACCTTAGTTAATTATATGCAGTCATGCTCTTTTACATTTGGTGATTTGTTTTTGCATTCATCCAATTACTCGACAAGGAGATTGTGTGCACAAATCGGAATACATGTTCAGAACCGTATAATGATTTTGAAAACATCGAAATACAAATCAGAATACATGTTTAGAACCGTCTGAGCCACATGAATCTATCATTATTTTACAGAGGTCAAGTACATATAAAGATTTTGAACACATCTATGTATGTATGAATGTGTAGGCATACAATTATTTACACAATAATTCGTTTACTCAAAAGGGTAATTCATCTTTTTGTTCTATATCCTCCCAATATGCACATATTTTTTGTTACAACCCACCACCTAGGCCGCGCAATTATTCAGTAGGATTCTCCTCTCTCACTCTCAATTCTCGCTTTACGTTTTCCTTTTCAGTCGTCGCTCCCACGAACTTTAACAGAACCAATAATTTTTAAAAGACGGTTTCATGTTCTTGCGATCTCACTTTCATTCAAGCTCCCGCTCTCGCTCCCGCACTCGGATAATGTGTGACTGATCAGGCCACCACCAGTACCACACGGGCATCGTCTCTCTCCCTCTGAAAGCAACTGAATACAAACTTGTGTTGTGCCCATAAACTCACCACTCATTAAACTCTTACCATCAACTTGCTTTTAGAGAGAGAGAGAGAGAGGGCATCGCCACTTCTGGAATTTCATGAGTGCATTTTTACCTACCTCTTCACCTTTTCCCCCTGTCCAGGTCCAAATCTGGCCCCCACCTTGATATTGAACCCTGGCATGGTTTATGATCCCACCCATACATTTTACTATCAGAGCTTTATCCAATAGCAGCTTTCTTTTTTATGGTTCGAAGGTCAGGATTGATTGTCGGGTTCAGTTTATGAGTATCTCGATTATTCTCTTTCTCGATCCAATCAAAAGCACTCCATCCATGCTGCAACTAGTTAGGGAATTCATAAGAAATTATTCTCTTGCGGCCTGACTTCAAAAATTAAATTGTGGTCAATTATGTGAGCAGCAGACTCACCAACTAACCGGATTTAAAATTCTGGCAATCCATTAGCAGAAGCTTGGGTGTCGGACGGGTACCACATTGCGGTACCCGTCGCACATCTTGGCCGTGGGAGTGTTGAGAGAAATCTAGGCATTTCAAAACATTTTTTGAAGGGCCGAAATGCACACTCAGTACGACGTGTACCCCTACCCGCTCGGTACCCAACGAATCCCCACACGCACAAAAAGCCCCACAAGCATTTAATGTAAAATTACTTGGAAATTTTTGATTGATTTTTGGCTGCAGAAGTACTCCACCTACCTATGGGATTTGCATTTATTACAAAATCAGTTAGGTTGAGTTGGTGGTTGGTGATTTGTTCTCTATCCCATCCCAACCCAACTCAACAAATGCAATACACACGCACATGGGAAACATATGACAAGCCCAAAATTTTATTGCCTGAATAATTTGGCGGAATAAGGTGTCCTAAATTATTAGGGCACCCTTTAACCATCAACCATTTCATCTTATCCGAGACAAAACAGATATGGAGATAGATTACATTACATACCCGTCAAGAATTATTGTCTAGCTACGTCACCACACAGCCAATAGTGGAAACGAAGTTAAAATCTCACCACGTGCTACAAGCGCTAAAAAGTATGTTTAGCTTAACCAAATGACCATGGAGACTTGAATTCAATCATTAAACAAAACATTTCAAATATTTTCCCATTGAGCTAGGCAACTACTTGATGGTGAGGTTGTTAGATCTTGGTTTAACAATCCATGACCTAAATTGGTCATGACTATGGTTGGGAGAGAGAAGCATGCACTAAGGCTCATTACATTTGGATAGACTCACGTACGAATTTACATTGGGAATTGGTATATAAATCACGTGTTTAGGAAATTTCCAATAACCAATTTATGATATGATTTACATTGGGAATTGGTATATAAATCATGTTTATGAAATTTCCAAGAACTAATTTATGATATGGTTCGTATGAATCTGTACCGACTCTGAGTTTGGTAGTGGCTATACGAGAAATGAGACACGTTCTATTTGTTTTAGGATGAGAAAATTCCCTCCGAGTTAGGTTAGTATCAAATATAAATCATAATGGGAAGTGTATCTCAATATTATTGAGTCAATAGTACTCTACCTTTCGTAATTGTTTACCAAAAATGGAAAATAATGAACAATTTAAGTAGACTTCAAATTCAATTTATAAAAGCCCCCAATCAAAAGCAGCCAAAGGTGTTACCAAGATTAAGTACTTTATTGAGAAAGTATGAGAGTTTGGCTCGTTGGGTAGGCAATAAACAGTTTAGCCAACCCAGCAACCTGGATATCATGTGCTTAGGTAGTGAACAACACTCGTGGGTTGTCCTAAAAAAAACCAATGTACCTACCTCTAATATTGCCTGTCCTCCCACCTCTTTTTTTATTTTATAACTCAGGTATCCGAACCAGCTTACGCACAACATTGAGAACAATCACACCGCCTACTTGCAAATAGCCTAATTAAAACCGGAACAAAACTCTGTATATACTAACTCTAAAAAAATTGATAACACCAGAAGAGATTTCAAAATTGAAACCTTAGAAAAAAGCAAACCTCTAAGTCTCATGTCTTTACGACCAGGCCATGTCTTTACGACCAGGCCACCTGGATATAGCTTCTATAGTTTTAGCAAACTTTCAAAATGGTGGGTTACTTATTAGTTGTATTTTTTGTCGTGGAGAATTCCGTCCAATGCAGAGCAAAATGCTGGCTTCAACCGCGGTTTACCTCCCCGAGAGCAAGCGATGTCACCATAGCCCACAAAAGCATAGGTGACATCAGCATACGGGGGAGTGACTGAGCGACGCTCAGTGATTGAATAGAGCATCCCGCCATTGCCTTCCTGAGGCGATGGAGTAAAAGGATGACCGACCCCAAAAATGTTGGGCTGATGAGCCGAGACGAGGAAGCACAAGGACCCTAAATCTCTTCCTTGTTCTTCTATTAAAAGAGGAAGAGCAGAACTCGTTAGCGTGAGAAAGCTAAAACGGTAACTGCAAAATGTTCAGAACTTCGTCGACTGTTAGCAACACAGAATGAAGCACGATAACAAGCCGACAACACAAGGCGTTTGCAATTTCTCACACGAGGGAACTTTGGACCCACCCTGCAAGCATTACGAAGCGAAATTCTCATCACTACCAAGAAGCTCCCCAGAGAAATTGGACGGCAAGCTAACAAACAGTAGTTGAGGTCTATTATTGCAACTGTTGCCAAATCGACATCAGTTATTCACTTTTTTCACTAGTAGATGTTGCCCGAAACAACAATCCATACGAGATATGTAAAAACTCAGTATGTGGATTCCAGAAACATTCTCTACTTCATCTTTTTTCGAACTTCGTATAAGTATGTCAGGACCACCACAGCAGCAGCAACGGCGACACCAACAGCACTTTGGGCCAATACAGCACTATCCTTCACCAACGGCTTGGAACTAGGCGTGAACCCTAACTCGGAGAGTTTCTTGTGGGATACTGCATAATCATTAAAGAATGCATCCTCATCCTGCCACATGTCAATTATCAAACATGAACCAAGGGAAAATTACCATGTAATAAAGGGTAAAACTATAACGGGAAAGAAGGCAAGGGACGTAAAAAGGTGAAAGTGGATGGGCAATTTAAAAATGTTACCCGGCACCCTCTTATCCCCTTATACAGATGGTATCGTTCAATTATTACGAATTACGAATAGCGCAGCCATTTAAATGTGACATAGATTTTGTTTGAATAACTTGCCATCATCACTGGCATCAGGAGGCAAACACCACGGGAAAAAAAAAAAAAGGATTGGTGTAACCAACCTCAATTTGGGAGTCCTGGACACCAGCCTTAGTTTGGTTTAATTTTTTGGTATCTAAACAACTCAGCCAGAACTAGAACCATGTATGAGGTTGTTAAATACCAAGGACAAGACTCCAGACTTGTCATGGAAGGCAGCGTAGTTGCTAGTAGCTGGTCGGATTTAGGTAGCTTTAGATTGGTGTCCTGACATAGTAAATCCGGGTTTCGAGCTAGAAAAGAAAGAAATAATGCATACAAAGCGATCCTAGGATACATTTGGGCCAGCCCCAGCGACCGAAAGTCAGTCCAGCTGCAACAATCCCAACTCCCAATCAATAACTTACATCAAAGAGAGGCCAAACTTCCAAACCAATAGCTTATCTTTCCATATACAACTTTAAATTCTTGACAAGTATATTTCCTCAACATTTAAGTTCCAATTAGGTAAAGCAATAAAGAATATGCTACTATAGCTTAGTTTTGTTCACCAATGGTCAAATCAGGGATATATCCTAACCTGCTTAAGTGAAGGTCAAATGAAATTTGGCTGCCAAAACCGGTCCATCCAAAAAAGAGAAAAGGAAAATAACGTCACTGCAAACCAGCACATTGCAGGTATTTTGGTGGGGGCCTAGACTCTAGAGGCTGGATATTGGCATCTCTTAATTGTATATGAACCCTGTTCACATTCAAATGACCTGAAAAATCCCAATGAGCTAAGCCTATGTATCAAAGTAGACTAGAACTAAACCAGTATGTGTCACTCCATACAACATCCCAAGGGCTTGGCCATTTCAATTTTAATATCATTTTGTTTGGAATATCTTGGCACTATCACTAGCATTAGGCCCTTCATAGAGCACAATAGAGAAAAAAAGATTTATGTAGCTGATCCTAATTGATTGGGAAATAAGCTAGGTTCAATTAGAACATAAGCTAGGTTTGGTTTGGTATCCAAATGACGCAGCCTGAAAAAGTACCATATATTAGGTTTTCAATGACCAAGATGCTCCAAGTAGAGGAACCAGACACCAGAATTGGTATGGTAGGCAATGTGGTTGCTTGTACCTGGTTAGATTTGTGTAGCTTTACATTGAGTCATATCATGATAGAAAGCAGTCCGAGGATTGATTCGGGCCAGCTCTTGCCATCTTATTCAATTGTCCCTTTCAGGCATTGGGAAAGTTAGTCCAGATGTTAGTCCTAAAACCCATTTTGTTTTGAATATTGACATCATTTTGTTTTGAATATCTTGGCACTATCACTAGCAAAAGGAGGCCTTTGATAGAGCACAATGGAGAAAAAAGATTGATGTAGCTGATCCTAATTGATTGGGGAATAAGCTAGGTTCAATTAGGACATAAGCTAGGTTTGGTTTGGTATCCAATGACGAGGCTGAAAAAGTACCATAGGTTAGGTTTTCACTGACCAAGATGCTCAAAGTAGGAACCAGACACCAGAATTGGCATGATAGGCAATGTGGTTGGTAAGCAATAAAGAAGATGCTAAGATAGCTTAGTTTTGTTAGTCAATAGTCAAATCAAGAATGTATTCACACCAGCATAATTGAAAGTCGCATAAAATTGGGCTGCCAAAACTGGTCCATCCAAAAACAGAGAAAAAATCAAATAAGGACACTGCAAACGAGCAGAGAGCAGGTGTTTTGGTGGGGATTATGTAGTGAATATTGACATCTCTTGACTCTTGATCATAGATGAACCATGTTCAGATTCAAGTGAACTGTAAAATCCATGAGCTAAGTCTAGGTATCAATGTACACTCTGACCTAAATCAGTATGTGCCACTCTATGCGTCTCTAGTTTCATCAGTGAAATACTGAAATCAACATCATGAAAAGACTTAAACGTGAATTAATAGATCAATTGCATCAAATAATCTACCATTACCTTCGCGTACAGCTCGACATAACAGCGGAACTCTGGATCATCCAGTAATGCATTGTCTGTTGGGAGTTTCAATAGCCCCTCTGATTCTCCTTTCAGCAACTCCCTGTTATAAATAATCTATTGTGAAGTGGACTACAGGAACACAGAAGACTTTCTTTCCCGAAATTAAGACAAAGTAAGAAACAACATTCACAAGTCTTACACGAAGTACGAATTATCGAACTTCAAAGGCTCCTTAGTCCAGGGGCCATCAAAACCTGATCTCTCGGGATGTGCCCTTCCCTTAAAACATCAACCAGAAGAAATGAAAACACGCTATATGGATAAGCAATTATGTTGCTCAAGAAAATGACTAATGTACTTCCAGAATACCATCAAACAATACCATGTATATCTTTCATTTTTTGATAGGTAAAAAGGATTTCAAATGTAAAGAGATGGTTTTGTTATATATCCACAAGCACAGAAAAGATTACCAAAGTGTGTCCCCCTGACAGTGCCACAATATCTTTGTCAGATAACCCCATCCGATAGAATATCTCCCTTAGATGTGTCACCCCTACATCAACATCCACAAGAGATTATGCAAGATTCAACTTCTTTAGAGAGCAATCTAACATTCATAAAAAGGAAGGTACAATCTTTCAGGTAATCAATGACGATGCACAAACACATTTTTTTCCAAGGCTTTACATGGTTTCAAATAAATAAAATAATAAAATGGGGTCAGTGGGCATATGGAGTCAATGTCTGGAAGTGATTGCCTAAAAAAGGTGACACAAATAATTAAGAGTTCTCCGTAGATGAAAAGGCCCAGCCAGAGCCATAATTGTAAATAAGATCAAGTTTATTTTACTACTTACACCAATGTCAAGGAAACACAACTTTTTCTCTTATTCCTTTTTCTTTAATTGGTTTTTTCATGGACCGCGTCGCCATTACTTACCAGAAAAGGGGGAGAGAGAGAGAGAGAGAGGGGAACCATCCTTGAAATGGATCACTAGTCTACATTTTATCTGTCTGCTGACTCATAGACAAATACTACGCTGTTGCACCTTACTTCTATTAGCATTTCAGCTGGATCTTCATACAGTCCATGTTTGTTCAATCTTTGGACAAAAAATGGCTTTACATTGAAATGACTTTGTACAGTCCATGCATAGGATCCTGGAAATTTGAACCCTTTTCTATATTGAAAATGACTTTACAAGAAATCTAAATCGACCTATCTTTACACTGAAATGCGCAAGCATATGCATATTATGAGCGTAAAAATGAAAGAATAATGGGCAAAACAAAGAAAAACCAAGCTTGCCGATTCAATAGTCCACAGGGTGTTCCTCAAACATAAGACTAAACAATCTGACACTAGCAGAGCAGGCATTTGAAGACCTTTAGTAGCATTTGGAAGTCGCCCTTCCTTGGGAGAAATCTTTGAATCCTACAACAAAGCAAAACCAATTCACCCAATGAATCATCTAACCTCACGCTAGTTCCAACACAAATTACATGTTAACATACCTTTCTACCAGGAACAAAGTCAATGGTTGGACCCCCAGTGACCTCAACTGCAACAACACCAGCAAGCTGAAGGGAAAAAAAAAGAGTTTGTTATATCAGTCACTTTTCAGACAAGTGCAACGCACAACGGACAGACTAAAGGGTCAGTAAGGACCGTAATACTACCATTGCCCTCAAACCTTTCCCTTTTCTTGGCTGATAAGTAATTATGAAACTATATGCTAAAGCTTCATACTGTTAGTTTCTAATAGGTTTTTAACCAACTGGCCCCTCAACAGAGCTGCCTCCTTCACTTGGAGGAGCATCACCAAGACCATCCCTGTTCTTACTAAAGGTATCAAGTGGGTCATAGGAAATGGGATGTCTGTGGACTTGAGGAGAGATTGGTGGGTTGGGGACAGACCTTTAAATATCCTCTATCCGGGGAACCACACCAATCTGAATACCAAAGTGGCTGAGCTTATTGTTAATGGTACCTGGGATCTCCATATTTTAACTCCTATTGTTGATGCTGATAATAGAAAATTGATTCTCGATATCAACCTTCCCCAGTTTTCCCAAGTGACAGATCACCCTACGTGGGTGAACTCTGGAAATGGCATGTTTACTTCCTCTGCTGCCTATGATCTCATTAACAGAGACACCACTGACGCCTCTGGATGGAAGTGGATTTGGAAAATTAAAACTCCGGCTAAGTTCAAAACTTTCCTCTGGCTTATCTGCCATAACAGACTGCCTACTAATGAGTTATCAAGAATCTTCAGTAGAGTTATGCCCAGGGCACAATAACTCTACTGAAGATTTAAATCACCTCTTCAGAGGTTGCTATAAATCTATTGAGCTCTGGAATACTTTAAATGTTAGGCATTTGATAAGAGTTGGTTTTGAAAGCCCTGTCAAGGTTTGGATAACTCTCCAACTGAAAAAGAAAAGGTCTATTTCAAGCTGCATATCAGATCTGCATTGGAACACACTATTTCTCACTTCCCTTTGGCAAATCTGGAAAGATCGCAACAAAAAAAGTTTTGATAACATTGATACTTCACCAACAGTGAGTTCCAAAGCAATCTGTTTATATGTGCTTGAAATTGATGAAGCTTTCAAATCTCTTCTTTCAAATGACCTTAAAATGCAGGTGAAATCAAACTAAACATAGATGGATGCTGGTAAGCCTGGTATGAATCCAACAAAAAAGCTGGCTTTGGAGGGATATTCCGTGATGATCAAGGAAACTGGCACCTGGGCTACCATGGAAAAGCAACATGTGATACTAGTCTTGAAGCAGAACTATGGGGAATCTACAAGGGACTTACCATTATTCTGGAGAAGGGAATGGCTAATGTGAAGGCTGAATCAGATGCTCTAGTTACTGTCAACCTCATAAATGAAGGACCTCATGCAAATCACCCATTGAGCACCATCATCAGCGACTCCAAAACCATGCTGACCGGAACAAACTCTACTATCACCCATGTGTCAAGAGGAGCTAACTGAGTGCACTGATCGTGTTGGTGCCGAACAAGAAGAGGATTTTAAAATTCTAACAAGCTGCCAAATTTCCTTAAGAGAGTTTATGTTGAGAGAGAGCCTTAACCTTAGGCAGTTTCTGGATTAATTGTATTTATGTTTCTGCGGCCTAACTTCTAAGGCATAACTCTGTTTTTCACTTACTGTGCTCATTAGTGAGATCCTCTAGACCATGAATGAAGGAAGCATAGTAATGAGTACAGAAATTGATTTGGGTCTCTAGGCCTGCCCTCCCTGATGCTTTTCGGCTTTGGTTTGGGGGCATAGTTCTGCAACAAAAACGTCCTTGTAGCTCCTCAATTCTTAGAGGTTTATGGGGGCCACTATTACAGTAGTATTCTATTCTGAGCACAGCCACTTTGTGCATATTGCCAAGAGTTAGGTCTTTCTTCAATCATCCCCCACCCATACCCCCAATGATTGGGGACTCGATAGATTCTGTTATTCTTGTTGTTGTATATCTGACGTACAAAAAAAAAAAAAAAAAGAACAGGACTTTCACCCAAGCAATAAAGGTGGTAGAGAAATTTTCAAGACATAAATCGGCATGGATTGACTTTTCGGACAAGGATTGAACTTAAAAGTCATTTTTATAGCAGATATAATATATCAGTATTTGCTACATTGCCAAGTAACATCAGGTTTGTTGTGCAATCCGGGTCACGCACGCACTCAAACACACACAATCATTTTTATAGCAGATATAATATATCAGTATTTGCTACATTGCCAAGTAACATCAGGTTTGTTGTGCAATCCGGGTCACGCACGCACTCAAACACACACAAGAATTCTGAGGGAAACTCCCTTGAATATATTCACACAATATACAAGTTGAAAAACCTCTCCGGGGAGCAATAACCGGCTCCCACTCCGGTCGGGGGACGCCACAACCGGCTCCCCTTCTCACACTCTCAGCCTGTCCCGCTCACATCTACACAAAATAAAGGAGACAACAAGAGTATATATAACCCTAGGGTAATCCTAAACCCAATAGCAAATCCTACACTCAATAGGAAATCCTAGACGCAATAGGAAATCACTCTCATCAGGGCCTAAGCCCATCCGGCCCACACGGGGTGGATCCCAACAGGGCTCTCTTGTGGAGGGGGGGTTTTGGAGCTATGATGTTCTTCTCTAATAAGAGAACTCCTAGCTAGCAATTCCTTCGACCAAGAACTCATCCGTGTTTCCAATCTATTTCTTGTCGATTTTTGCCAAAGTATAATGATTTTCGCAACTTCTATATCTCATGATTAGTAGTGTAAGAGTAGTCAACACGGAATACATATTAACAACATAGTTTCATAGCTGTCCTACAGATTGTTACTCTACACTAAGCTTCTTAATATAAAAAAACAAGTGGAGAGAGAGAGACACAGAGAGAGAAAGTTAACAAATGAAAACTTGATGAGTAGAAGGGACATGTTTCATCCATCAAAAGCTATATTCACCATGATGTATGAAGAAGGTATCCTCCGATTTTGTTTATCTCATAATTCCACCAACATATCTTGGACGAAAGGTGAAAGCACACAAAGTGACAAAATCATTCAGTCTACAATCATCACCTGGTAAAGGTCCGCATACGTGATCTTTGGATGTTTAGACTTTATTTCTTCTGCCATCATAAAGGGGGAAAATCATTAACGTTATTTATAACGAGCAATTAAAATGGACAGAAAGGAAAATTAATTATTTCAAAACTTTCGAATTCTGGATATGCAGTACTCAGTGCCGGCTCAAGACTTTGTTGGGCTAGAAGCAAACTCTGAAGATGGGCCCTTACGCATCTTTCCATTAGAAAATAATACATAATATGTAAATGTAATGAGATGCACGTTATTATTTCAAAGTTCAATTTAAAGATATGTATCTCTCCTAAAAAACTGCATTTTTGCAAGTCTTAATGATAATTTGATAAAGTATTGTCTAATACAATCCCCACGCAAAGAAATCCAAACTGAGTTTATTCCACAGAGGGTTTCTTTTTCTTTTGCTTTTTCTTTTTCTTTTTCTTTTTTCTTTTTCTTTTCCTTTTCCTTTTGCCAAGCCAGTGGAGGTGATATGTTTGTTTTTTATTAGCTTCTATCCCACATCAGCTGTGTAAGAAAGAAGAGAGTTTTTTTTTTGGGGGGGGATCGGGAAGAAGAGACACTTTTAGCTGTGCTACAAATATGCATTTGGTTTGACTTATGCATCTTGTTCATTGAAGTTGGGCCATACACTTCGATAGGCCTACAATCAAGTTTTGGATATTAATTAATTATGAACCTAACATATGAGATCTACCAAAGTTCGGGGGCCCTTAATTGGTTTCCAAATGGGGGGCCCAGAAGCCACAGCCCTCAGCTTACCCCATGAGCCGGTACTGGCCTACTGCATTGCTCTTTGTGAGTAGTTCATGACAAACTTCATGAAAGAACTCACAATCAGCAAATATGATTGTCTTGGCTCCCTTAATGGATATACCACTCCGAAAGACTCATTTAACCATGTCCATGCAATATAACCTGGGTCAATGTCATCATCCACAGTAGGTTTCAAGTCTTTTTTTGGTAAGGAAATATCAATGCATGGTTTTCATTTTTGACAGTTTAATAACCAAACAGCTAAACACGAATAAAGTTGCCATCAAACAATCATTAGAGAACACACACATTGCATCCATGCACCACTATTACAAATTGATCAGAAGCCACACTTGCACTTTTTTCTTTTAATGATAAAACACCAAATAGATGATCTCTTTGTTCTTTAACGTTTCAGCAATGTCTTCAGCATGACCAGGGAGAGCGTTGACTCCATTGACGAGACATCTACGAGAATCAACCACAGCAAGCTGCCTCTCAAGTCTCAACCTCTTTTGCTCTCCTCTTTTCCTCTTCCTTCCTTTTGTCCGCTTCTTGAAGAGGCAGAGAGGAAAGCAAAAGAAGTTGAGAGGCAGATTGCTATGGTCGATTCTCTTACAGGTCTCACCAATGGAGTCAACACTCTCCCTGGTCATGTGGAAGACATTGAAGACCAAAGAGATCATCTATTTGGTGGTTTATCATGAGAAGAAAAAAGAGTAAGCGTGGCTCCTGATCTATTTGTAATGGTGGTGCATGGATTCACCGTGTGTGTTTTGTGATGACTGCTTAATGGCAACTTGCTTTGTGTTTACTTGTTTGCTAATTACTTGCTCGAACTTGAAAAGCACGCATTGACCTTTCCTTATAAAAAGAAAGACTAGAAACCTACCGTGGATAATGACATTGACCCAGTCTATATTGCATGGACTCGGGTACAGTAACTAGATGCATAGTCGTCTCCAAGTGGAGACCTTCTACTTCATTTGTCTAACGATCTGAATTCCGCAGATACAAAATAGTATTTTAATAACTTGCCAATATGCGAGTTTTATCCATGTCTATTTACAGTTGTGTGGTAAGTTTTTACAAATAGCATAAGTCTGACTAAGTATAGGGTCAATTTTTTCTCAATACCATTTTCATAGATTTCATGTTGTTGTATGATTTAGAGAGGGTACAATAAGTTGGTTCCAGTTTAACTTCAAACGCGGGATCTATCTAAAGGTCGTATTATGGACAAGTCATGTACATAGGTCCCATATGTTATCAATACCAGGACCTAGGATTTTCTTAATTTAAATTGAGGAGACTTATTGTAGTTTTAAAAGTAATGTATATCATTTTCTCAATTACTTTTCTTTAAGTCACTTACGTGGCCCACTCTCCTCTCATTTTAAATCATACAACAGCCATGTAAGTAGATAAGAACTGAAGCTATACATTTTCCTCCTAAATTATATCAGCATTCTGTAGCTTCAAATTTCTCATATTTACGGCACCAAAACTCTCAAGGGCAACCTAAACAAACATAGCCTCAAGTCCCGATCAATTCGGCTTGGCTACATGAATTGTTTTCTCCAACTGAGCCCTATCGAGGCAATTGTGTTCCATGATATCAATGGCTGCTCTACCTTGACCTTGTTGAACAACCTCAATTCAAAAGCACCAATAGGAAAACAATATGTAGTTATCTTACAAGTGGTTTGCAACATAGCTTGACGAAACCCTAAAAATGTTGTATATTGAACACTCTTATGTCTCGATATTCAAATTGGAAAAGACTAATGGATCTTTGGACCAGTTTTCATATTAGAAACACTATTTCAACTTCAACTAAACCTACTGCATAACTACACTATCCTTCCCAACAGTATTTTGACATGTTTTCCTGTTCATTTTTCTTATGCAACTCACTTTGTCAATTCATCTTACTGGAATGCGTGTTTACCCTAGCTAATGAAACAGAAGGCAAAAATGTTCATATTTTAATGAGGCATACTGGCATACAAAGGCACCAAAGTAAGTATCAAGAAAATGATTATTTGTTTACATATCGAAAGTAAAGTATTTAAACGTGAGAATTATGAATCTTAGGGAACTATGAAAACCGCTGATCCCAATTATGGTATTTTTTAGTATCTGCTACTAAATTTGTTTTCCAAACATACGTAAAGTAAAGAGAGAGAGAGAGAGAGAGAGAGAGAGATTTAAGTTCAATTATCGTTATTATTACGATAAAACTAATGACATTTTAGTCATGTAATGATCACCCTAATAGAAACTTCAGGAGCCATCACTCCGAAATATCCAAGAAACCCAAATTTTTCAAACTACCCGCGGTACTACCATCTACCATAACTCCGTAACCCTTAAAGAAGGGTGATCCAAAATATTGACAAAGAAAAAGTACCTGGTTAAATAACTGTTAGTAACCTTTGTAACAAAGCTACTGATCAAAGTTATGCAGTTCAGCTACCAAATATCAATTACAACAAAATGTATCCTCCACCATTGCAAAGAATGCACTCAACTAGCAAGAATTTAGGTGTTATATGCTCAAATTACTTCAAAAATCAATCAACTCCCTTTATAATAGTGCAACTGTATCATGTCAATTTGTGTTCTTCCCAAATAACAAACGTAAAATCGATACAATCAAATATAACGGAATTACCACAGAAGTCAATTGCGATCTTCAAGCCATTGTTTGAGCCATGAGAATACTCTTCCTCCGTCCTAATAGATCCATTAGGCCCACCGGTCTTCGTGTTTACATCGTAAGTCCCAGCATCGTGCCACCTACAACATAGAACAACAAGCAAAACATCATCTCATAGTTTCTCCACAACCAAACAGACTCTGTACATAGATATGTTACGCTTAGTCACATAATCCTCCCTCTCGCGAATTTCAGTACTTATGAGATATTTTCAAAGGGCGCTTGCATAGCTTGCGCTGCCGCTTCACTCGGCTCGCGCACCATGGGACTTAGGTCGCACGCTCCTCAATCCTCGCTCTCACTAATATTAGTACATATATTTAGTAGGGACCTCCGCGCTCGGTCTCAATTCTCGCTCGCACTCTCAATCCTGACGCTCGCCAGTTCAGTGATATTTTCAAATACAGAGAGAGAGAGAGAGAGAGAGAGAGAGAGAGAGAGAGAGTACGCCAAGCGAAGCATGATGGGGGCACAGTGCTTGTTGGAGATGAAAGCGCGGAGATCGCGACGAGCCTTGTCGATTTGCTTCAGGTACTCGGTGTCGACGACTGGCATCGCCATCGGAATTCCTCAAAAATCGGACGAAAAACTTTTTTGTAATCGGAAATGGACCAGCGATTTTGACTGGATTGGTGATTCTCACTGTGAAGCTATGAGAGAGAGAGAGAGAGAGAGAGAGAGAGAAAATGGAAGAAGTGATTGGCTGTGAGAGAACGAAACGATAAAACCAAGAGTTCAGTAATCGAATGCGGCCGTTGGTTTATGATAGGCTGACGACCAATTCACAGTCCAATCACCACCCTGTACTCCGGTTTGCTCCTATATTGGGCCGTGTGAGCCCATTCGAAGTACAGTATTAAAAATGCGGCAAATGCACAATGCAGATGAGAAATTCCTTGATCCATTTCCCACAAATGTCACTCTTTTCGGGCAAAAAACTTGGGTGCAAATAAGGTATCATGTGATGCCTTATATGGTAGCTCAAAATCTTCTTAAAAAAGTGTTTTGAACGGTTTACATGTGCACTGAATAACACCACCCAACTTTTTCTTGTATTTTAGGATCTATTTTAAACTTGTGGATCTGTTGTTCCTGGACTCTGGAGAAAGAATTTCATTCCTTGCTTTGTATGGTTATTATAAAAGGTAAGGGAAAGTTTCAAATTGCAAACTCAATTTTACTATCAATTTCCCTTCAATTTGACCTGACGTAAAAAAAAATACTGTCTCGGTCGTGTTTATTTGTCCACTTTTGTTATTTTACAATCCTTGAAAAATTGTACATATCTTTCGATACGAATGAATCTTATTTGATACTCTCTCCGTTTCAAATTGCTTGTCACTTATACTATTTTGGAATATTTCAAATTGTTTGTCCTATTTGAAAAGTCAAAACAAAATTGATTCAATTTTCCACAATAACCCCTTTACCAACAACAATCATTTCTCTCAAAAGTTGAAATATAAGAGCATTGTTGGAAATTAATGAATCTGTCTAATGTGAATGCATTAAATTAATGTAGTTATTGCATATCTTCTTAAAAAGTTGGAATTCCCAAAAGTGACCAGCAATTTAAAACAGAGGGAGTACGTTTCAATTAGTTCTATTATACAGAATTTTCAAAATCATAAAACTCATTATAAATTGAAAGATAACAGACAATTTAAAACATTAAATGAATGTCTAAATTGGGCCAACAAACAGAAAGAAAACATCAAAATTTCAAATTTATGGACAGAAAATGAACCTTAGATGTTTGGAAATTATGTTTACATTCCATTTTGTCTAGTTCAAATAGAAATTAGTCCTATATCCGATCGAGCTAATGTTGTGTAGATCCTTAATTTTCTATAAAATCCACAATATGTCAATATGTACCCATCACCGTTGGCCTGGGCTTGGTCTTGTCAATTTAAATTGTTTTTTGGAAAAGAAATAAATAGGGAAAACGGGCCGATAAAATCATAAAAATAATCATTTCAATCCACTATTCTTCCTTTTATCATTCTTATACTACAGACTCGTTTGGATGAAGTATTACAAAGAGAGATGAGGCAATCAAGAGGGATAATGGTATGATGTGATGTTTAGCGCGCCCATAGTTTGAGAACAAAAAACACACCTGCACTAAATAAAAGCAGGGGGCGGGGTGCTTATATTTAGTCGGGGGATATACCATCCCATTTTACCTCCCTACCCCCCACGCAATTCCTTCAGATAAAAAAATAATAAAGTGCTTCCGCGCATAAGTATTTCCTCCCTCCGTCCCTTTTTAAGTGCGTACCTTGGGAATACGTGCAATTTCAAACCCCTAAAAAACATATTTGCCTATATAAGTTTTTCATTTCCTTTATACCAAATTAAAGTGCTCATTGAGTACTTTAATTTGGTGCAAAAAAAATTTAAAAATATTATACGAAAATACATTTTTTAATGTCCACAAAAATACACGTTTCCCAAAGTACTCACTTAAAAAGAGACGGATGGAGTATTTTTTTAGCATCAAATTAAACTACTAATAGAGATCCTTACTTCTATAAAAAGAAAAGGTTTAAAAAAATTTACATTAGTCACTTATTGGCTTATTGAGTTACTTTGCAATTTCCTTTGGATAAAAAAATAAAGTACATTCGCTTATAATTAGCGGATAATTTTTTATTTAATCCATCTGACTATTTTATCTCCCCTTACTGTTTAATCCCTACCACATCCAAACGGGTCGTACATGGATCTTGACCTTTGTTGCCTTTGAAGGCCTGAAATAACTTGTAAAGACGAAGTGAACCAAAACGCACAACCCAAATCAAGAAACGACAACTTCTACATCATGGCCGATTGATCATGAGCAACTGCAAATGTGCTCCGGAAATCTATGTGCCGATCCAGCAAGAATCCAAAGTTACACACAGTGTACAAAGTTACAGGGAGTTCTGCTATTGAAGCTCTTAATGTACACAAACAACAAACATAACAACATGAAACAATCATCATATAGCTTTCTCTTCATATGTCTATCCCTATCTCCGAGCGATTTTCTGAAAAACGAAAACCAAAGCATGGGCTTAAGAAGAAGTCCTCCATTGCAGTTCAATTTGTATCCGCCCATTCTTTGAGTCTATGAGATGGTACTTCTCGTTGATCCTTTTGTTGCTAACAACATCTGCGAGATTGATATCAACATAGCCCAAACTTTCCTGGTCCCGGAAAGATAATGCAGGAGTTAATCAGTCGAACAAATGTAGGAAAGTACATAATAAGTTGATACGGACTTGAAAATGTTCACATGCGGATGTAAGGAGGACACTACCATAGTATCAGTTAGTCCACTGAGTATGTCACTGGGAAACCAGATCAGATTTCCTATCGTCGCAACGTCCACAAAATTCTAGATCATGGACCTTTCAATTTGTGGACATGCATATTATATTTAAAAAATATGTCAAACCCAAGTGTGGATCATCCCAATACATACCATGGACAAGTATATCTGGGAAAATAGTTCCACGAGATGTGTGACATAACCAAAAGGCCAAAGGCGGAAAAGAGTAAGTAAGAATTTGCTCAGCAAGCAAAGGCAATTCCTGAAATACATAAAATCAACTTCTTCTGGGAAGAGTTCCAATAAATAAACACCAGTAATGTGCAGAAGTCATTCAATTTGTTCCCTTATCTCTACACAACAGTGCAAAGCATGCCAATTTGTTATCCCAGAAATTTGGCCTGTCTAATAAAATTGCGCTCTCTATACTTCACCCGAATTTCATGATAACTTCAACCAATGAAGCGGGATGAGGGGTCGAAATGTTCTCCACCAACTATAATATAAGTATCACTGAGAGCACTTGCATGCTCATAACTTTCATTTCAATAAGAAACTATGTACTGATCAAGATTTGTCCTCTGTATAATTGTATTGGAAACTTGGAAGTACACTAGATGGAGGGGGGAAAATGCAATCTGTACCTTGGGATGTAGTAAGCCAATCTTTGACGAAACACTCAGTACTTCCACATGAAGCCTATCGTTAGTGGGAGGCTCATCAAGCATGAAATGAAATTCATCCTCCCATCTTGGATCTCTATTCTTCTTTACATGCTGTACAAATGAAAGATGAGAACATTAAGAGGGCTACGTACTTGGCTATTCGACATTACCAAATCCCTTGGCAAAATGACCAGTCCATTGTTTTGATGGGACTCAAAATCTTTTAACTTGTATATTTCATACATAAGAAAGCATATCACCTAAGGTATGCACTTTACAGATTGTTCAATCTGCAACTATTGTATACTAAACTCGAAGTAAATTAAAAAGGAGGCGAAGTAAATAAAAAAAGAGGCAACAAAAGTTTCACAAGTTGTCCAGAAAGAAAATTTGCATAAACTATTCCACCATTGTATAATAGAACAGTGTTCCTTTTTCGTGGATCTCTTTTTTTTCTTTTTCTTTTTTTGGTTTTTTCTAATATAGTAGTACTTTCCAGTTATTTTATATCTTAATAGGAAGATTAATAGCCTTGCCTTGTAATTTTCAAAAATATAAGGGGTATTATGTTGTGATTTTAAAACATGAAATAAAACAAAAAAAAATGGGCATCTGGGTATCAATATACCTTAGTTTTCTTCTCTTCTCCTCTAAAAAGGATGCGTACATATGGATTGGTGTGATGCTTTCCTTCGACATCTTGTGCTTCATGAACTATAACAACAAGCATGCCTCCGCTAGCAGGTGTCCCTTCTGGAGCCTTTGCCACAGTACCCGAATCATCGAGATCTTTTGGCATATCCTCTTCCTTGAAAGGTTTGTATGTCAATTCCACGACAAGCTGTCCACGTGACTTTTCATTTTGGACATCATTGGGATCCATATTCTTCAACAGATCAAGAGTCAAAACTTTTGGCTCATCTGGGGATAGTTCTTTCAAAGGAACAACATTCATACCCATTTTGTCATGCTTGCCAACCTAGAATGAAGGATAAACAGCTTGAGAGAACATCGGGGGGGGGGGGGGGGGGGGGGGGGGGGTGTGGTGGACGGACTTTACTTATCACTCTTTACTAACACGCACACACACACACACAAAAAAAGCCCTCAAAAAGTTGGTGCAATTTCTAACTCACATTCGAAAGTACATACCTGCTCCCAATCAAAAACTTGAAGTTCTAAAGATTGGGTTTCTGGATCTTTAACAACCAGATTAAATTCCTCATTCCATTCAGGGTTCAGATTCCTATGCTTCACTGTAGTTTTCTTTGATGGAAGCTTATCCTCAGTGAGCTTTACTTTTACATAAGGGTCTGATGCACCCAGCAGATCTTTCTTTTTAAGCTTCATTGCCTTCAGAACCTTCACATGGAGAATTCCTACAGGCCTCCTCATGGCTCTGCAAATTCAAATTGATCGTCATATTGACAAACATTAGTCTGACAACCGCAGCGATGAGTGAAATAAGAATATTTGAAAGGAACTCACTGTGTTGGATCCATGATTGGTACTTCTAGGGTTTTCGGCCACAGATACATGCTGGCAACCTGGTCTTTTATAAGCTCCTGCAGAGAGAAAGCCTTTAAGGACTCTTTTGAACTCTGACAAATTGAATGCAGATAAAACTCAGAGCACCAAAGGAAAGCATTTCCTTGTAGATGGAGGTAAAAGAAAACCAAGGTTTATCCCTAAAATGGCAAACATAACCACCCCCCCGCCCGGCCCTGTAAGTAAATAAGAGATCAAGTCATCAGACTCTCTCAAGGCAATAGAAGAAGTATGTGTTTGGAATCCCCAAATCCTTACTCTGTACGGAGCAGTAGGCTGGAGTTATAGTCCGTAATCCGTATCCGTACCATAATACTTGCCTGGAGTAGGAAAGAGTGTTCTATCTATTTTTTAGCCAGTCACTGGTAGTGCTAGTCTTCCTTATGGTTCACAATACTCCCTTTAATTCTCAGAGCAGGTAAAAAAAAAAAAAAGGCCACCCTCGGCAGGCTGCTGGGCATGTGGAATAAACTAAGGATCAGGCCATTCTAAGCATCAAAACAACAAGTTTTTACACCGTGCATTTTTAACAATGAATCCACTGATTAACTGCTTTCAAGGAATCCTTAAAACCATCTTTTAGTTGACCATCCCAACTCTGACTATCAAATGTTTTTGCGTTTCAGAAAGTGACATGTGCAATCAAATAGTATTAAATATCAGGTGGTATTGCATTGTTCACGTAGAAAGAAAAATATCATATTCACTTCATGTCACAGGAAACTAGAAAGGAAAGTGTAGAATATCAAATTGAGCGGTGAAAATAATTTCACAGGGAATTGTGTGGGTTTGGAGTTATGGTAAACAAGGAAAGGTGTGATTGGAAGAGAGATGAAATTGGGCAAAATAGTCATTCTTTACACAAGAAGGCAGAAACTAAAGGGAGTACACAAGAATGCAAGCACTTTCAGGCAGCCGGAAAAACTTTACTGAAGACTATACATAATTTTTGTCTAGAATTTCGGGATAAATGAAACCAACCTGCAATCCATTCATATTTCCTGAATCAATTACATGTTCTATATGGAATTTAGTGACTAATCAACAATTTCCTGAACACCACACCGCTGCCTAGAAGACATATTAAGGGCTCAGCTGAACTCAAGAAAGTGCTATATACCTCTTCTTCAAGCCAGCAGAAGAATACAATTTGTGCTGTATATGACAGAAAGAACGGGGGACGATACAAGTAAACTAAAAAATATTGCAAGTAAATTATACCTGAACGAACCTGTACAGACCAGGAATTGACATAACATCAGCCCCAAGGAGTTTGAGTCCAAAGTCCACGTATGGCTAAAAGGCATAGACATGTAATGTAAAACGAGTTAAGGAGTGACTCAATACAAAGATATGACAATGTCTAAGAAGTCAAAAGTGTGTGGAACCCATTTAAGACTCCTGTAATCAAGAGACTGAATTATTTTTTGTTTCGATGTTCTAGATCAGAGACTAACTAGAAATCTTCTCCTCATTCACAGAAGAAAAAGATGAATGATCAGTCGGCATCCAGCTACTTGAGTTTTGGAAATTGACTGTTATGTCCCATTTCTTGGGTATGATGAGAATGTCAGCTACTTGAGTTTTGGAAATAATCATTAGTGTCGTTATTAACAGTGACTTTATTGCTTGAGAAGTGTATACGTGTTGAGCAGTTGCTTTTTCACAGTGATGAAATAATCATTAGTCACCGTTACAGCAGCACAAACCTTTTCCATGAGAGAGACTTGAATGTTGGCAAAACAAGGAAAGCTTGGAACCAATGGCTTTAGGGTTATACGAGGTGCAGCAAATATATGCAAATCCACCACCTGAAATTCTCCAGGAAAAAAAGTGCATTCACTACCCAGTAATGCCAATGAAGAGCTGGATGTGCAGAAGTGCATTTCAGTGTGGAATGGAGGCTGAACTATTTTCCTTAAAACATTAGAAAAACACCTGAATGCTTGCTTTCAAGCCAAATGCTTTGAGAACAAGCATGACATTCTGATTTCCTGCCCATTTCAAAGATGGTTCCATAATCAACTCCTTCTCATCAGTGACATAGACTTTCATACCTGACGAGAATTAGATTCAGAGGAATATTAGCGCCACAGTTATCCAAGGATATAATCTACGGATCACATTCTAAAGAATCTAAATTCTAAACATCCACCAAAGTAATTAACTTAACAGATGTCATGATATAGGACCTTGTCTTTTTTCAGAACAACTGAAGGAAATGGATTAGCAGCCAAAGAAATGAGGATGGATTAGAAGATGAGAAAAAACACCGCTAATGGTGGTGTCTGTGATTCAAATTTAACTATTTAAGTGTTAAGGATCGCAGTCAATGAAGAATGGAAACCTCCCAGAGCTTAGATCCAAATATCTCCGGAGGTAAACATCAGTTAATTTTATCAAGGAAAAAACAACGCTGACAGCACAGGTGCAACTTTAGATGGACTCATTTAACGGTGTCGGGTGCTGTTATGTCTATGTGATATTCATCTAATTCTCTTGAGTCTTGCCCAAGGACACCAGGACACTGACACGTTTACTCTTTCTCAATCCCATGTTGCTTGTGTTATTTACCTAAGGACATATGGGGTATTTACAAGCTGATATGGAGTTTTTTATGCATAGAATTACAGTCACTGGATAGTTGAGCAGTAAACTCTAGTCTACTTCATCGTACTTGTTGGATGCAGGACCAACTAGACATGTTGGCACATATCCCATTAACTCTTATCCTAACACAAGAACCACAGGTACTCAACAAAATTTAGAAGAGACCATGTAACATAAAGCATGTGAGTAAAAAGACCAACTTTCAACAAGACCTCGTCGCTCAACCCCACCAAAAACAAGAAACTATAAGTTCCTTTTGTTGTGTGTGAAGCATAGGCTAAAGAGTACCCTTATTGTTGAAGAAGTATACCACATCCCTATCATGTGCCATTCAAAAACCATAATTGCTTGTGTCAAGAAATAGTAATGAGCTACAACAATAAAAGTCAAACGAATGAGAAACACTCACTCCAATTTCTAGACAAACACAAATTTCGATGGTATTGCAAAACCAAAACTACCAACTCATATTTTGAAAGAAAGGCACAGAGAAAACCTTCTCGTTGATCCTCAGAGCGACTTGGGTAATCCCAGCAAAGGGACCATTAGAGATAGATTTACTATTTTCCCATGAAGAGTAAAATATTTCCAGGATAATCTGCCTCCCCGTTTCACTCATTTTGTTTGAGGTTCCCGTCATCTAAGATAGATAGTAGCCCCTTTGGGGCACTCTTTCTTATCTATTAGCATCTTGGCTTTGCCGAGAGGGATTTCTTCCCCTGTAGTTATTTTCTATCTGTCACGTTGTTATCCTTCATACTTAACATAGAGATGGTTTCATACGACTGCAGTTTCTAGGTGCAGGATTTAGAAGAAAAATCATTTCCTCGTAAAATCTTTTGCACTGACGAAAACCCAAATGTGAATGCTAGCCATGCTTTTTTGTTGTACTCCTTTAAATGATATCGAATTGGTAACGGCACATGTAAGCGAGGCCAAGGAGGAACATGCAAACAGAAAAATCTAATACCAGATTCTAGATGTAGAATTTATCAATCCTAGAACATTCATTGGAAAGTAGGGGGAATAAAATGAACAACAAACAAGGTGCATCTATCTCATCAACCTTGGAAAGTAGGGGGAAGACTTCCCAGAGTTAATTTCTGAAACTCAACGGATTCAATCTTATACTTTTGAATTTGCTCAGCAATGAGGGGTTTTGCAATATTCTCAGCAGTCTTGCAAATGGCCTGTGTGAAAAAGAGCAACATAAAGTATAATCAGAAAGCTTAAGCAAAGCAACTATCCATAACTAAAATTTAAACGTCATTAGACCCAGAAAAGTACCTTGTCCAGAAAAGGCCACATATATTCAATAAACTTGTTTAGCCAATCAATCTACAAGAGCAAAAACAAATAAAAAGCTGTCAAAACACAATGCAGTCAACGACTTCAAATAGCAACGCTCTAGTAGGTATTGTTAACAACGTACACGATCATAATCTGGATTTTTTACCCAAAGGGGTATCTCAGGAAGCAGCCTCTGCAATGTATGCGAGTCTTGCTCAATCAATGGGCGAATCACAGGGTCCTGACCAAACAAATAGTCAAACCCAAAAAATATTCAGCCAACTGAGAGTAACATTAAAACAAAGTCAAAGTTTAACATGCTTTAATATAAGCTGGCAACCGACTCCAAGTCCAACAACCAGACATACAGCATAAAATGTTTATTTTGTTGTTTTATTATTACATGGAATTTGCCACAAACTTAGCGGTCTGCTGCATCCTGATGTCTCAGGTTCAAAGCCAAGTGCTATTAACTCTTATGGGGCCCCGAATTTAATTGGACTCCCTACTAATGGACGGTGGGATTGGGTCCATGGGATTAGCTGCACGCAGCTGGTCCGGACAACCTCAATAATAAACAACGTGGAATTGGACACAATAGCATACAAAAGATGATATCACCGTATCTAAACAATTCGATTGGCATTCTGTTTACTTTATTGTTCTCTATTAGTCAAAAAATGGTTAATACAATATTACAAAAATAAATAAGAATAAATCAGAGGCCAGTTATTTGTATTTTAACAAAACTTAACTTGCACACGCGATTGTGTGCCCGGCCTATAGTTAATCTTACAATGCTATTTCGATTTTATGATGCTTAACGTAGTAAACACTCCTGAAGCGCACGCATCTGATTTGCACTTCATCTAATCAAATAAAGCAAAGGAAATACATGGAAAAATGCAAAGCAAAGCACTCTACTGATATTGGAAAAAAAACGTATTGTAGATACAGAAGAGAGAGAGAGAGACCTTAACATCGGTAGGCTGGAAGTAGATGAAGAAGAAATACCCAATGGTAAGACCAGCAGAAACCCCAACTCCAAAACCCGAAAACCCCAGTAAAGTACTGAAGAAACCCATCTGTAAATCTCGAACTCCTTCCCTTCACTTCACAATTACCAGAAAACAAAACCAACCCGATAACACGATGTTCCCACCAAACTCGAAATCTTATCGAATCCTCCTCCAATCGCCGCCAAAACTCGTAAAGGAAACGCTAAATGAATGAGAATGGAAAACGAACCAATCGTCCTCGATAGATCTGTACGAGAGTTCTGGTTTGCTTGATCGGACTGCCCTTGGTAGTCTTTCTTGGTTGAAGGGTAAAGACGGGGATGGAGGTGGTCATATCGGAAGAAGCGTAGAGAAGGCAGAGAGATACTCCTATCTGATATTTCAAATTAATGGTTAATTACGTTTTACCCCTTGAACTGTCACTTTTTCCAGTTCGACCCCTAAGTAAATGATATCTCCGCACTTCCCATCGTACGGAATTTTCTCTATCTAAGGCTGAGTTTTTCAAAAGGGTTGCTAAAATTAATCATGATTTTAGCAAATGAGTTCATCATGTGCTAAAATTATGGTTGATTTAGCCTCAATCAACCATAATTTTAGCACCTGATGAACTCATTTGCTAAAATCAAACAAAAAAACTCAAACTAAGTCCAATTTGAATTGCCGCATATGTTTTTTTATTTGAATGCCCGAAATATCTTAAGCACACCTTGACTAATTTTTAAGTCAGTTAACAACTGAATAAACTTCTAATAGCCCCTAAAGATGTTATTGAAGTTTCTTACATATCGCCTTGCGGTACCATTGAATGTCGTAAGTTAATCAACCATGATTTTAACAAATGAGTTTATCAGGTACTAAAATCATAGTTGATTTAGCCTAAATCAATCATAATTTTAGCACCTGATGAACTCATTTGCTAAAATCAAACAAAAAAACTCAAACTAGGTCCAATTTGAATTGCCGCATATGTTTTTTTATTTGAATGCCTGAAATATCTTAAGCACACCTTAACTAATTTTTAAGTCAGTTAACAACTGAATAAACTTCTAATAGCCCCTAAAGATGTTATTGAAGTTTCTTACATATCGCCTTGCGGTACCATTGAATGCCGTAAGTTGCCATGTTACATATTGCACATTGCTGAACAATGACCAACGACATAAATGATAACTTATTCTTTATCAAATTGTATAGAAAATTTGGACTTTCTTCCATATCTTTCTACATACCCAAAAGAATTCTAATTTACAACTCTTGCTAAACTCTACCACCATGATACCTCCCTCGCCTCATCTCTTGTTCCTAACAGACCATAATTGTATAATATAATGTAGCCCTTCTTATGATATACTAAAAGAACTTATAATAGCAAAGCAGTAGAAACCAAATCAACATAACTTAAATTTCTATTCCTTGTTGATTTGCACACCACCACATACACACACATGGAAAAAGCGACAGCTGTGCCTCCATCACCGTCCTCTATAAATTGCAATTAGTGACTACCTTAATTAAAATTCAAGTATTTAAGAAACAAAAGCCTTTATAATATGAAAAACTTACAAGAGCTATTGGCCCTGTTCGTTTCCCAGTTTAGTTCTAGTTTTAATTTTGATGACATCATTATTTTCCTCATTTCTCTCTCCATCTCTCTCCACTCATTACACCTTATGACATCATCAAAACTAAACTAAACTATCTAACCAAACACAGCCATTGAAATTCCGTTGTCTCGCAACAAATGCCCATCACATGATCAAATACATTATCTCTATTCTCTACATGAGGTTAAAATACTACATTATAGTTCTCTCTCTTTTTTCCCCTCATCCATGAAAAAAAAAACGTATGAAATATCTCTTGTTTGATAAAATATTACAGCCTCCCGTCCCTTTTCGTTTTTTATGTGAAATTGTAAAGATTTTCTTAGTTGGGAGTTATGAGTTGAAAGGAGACAAATGAGGGGTCAAAATAGCAACCAAAATAAGAAAAATAACGGTGGAGATGGTAATTGGAGAATAGGAGTTAACGGGTGGTAAATGTGTGACTTATCTCTTAATTTGTCATGTCTCACCGCGAAGCAATTGTTACACAAGGCAGTGGTCTAAAAAAGGGAAATTGTACGGAAGTCACGCACTTGTGTTGACTGCAAGGATTATGATTATTAGGGGATAACATGAGAAGACTAGCATATCTCAAAGGGGGTAAGCATAATTAGCCAAGTGGCTGAGAAAGGTATAAGCATAATTAAGACCTGGATTCCGTTTTGCTTGAGAACACGTTATATACTTTGGTGCTCTACTTTTGGGTTACGGCATGTGGGCCCTATTGGGTGGTGATCCGGAGGGGTCACCCTGATCAAAGACGTGGCGCCACAGATTGCGGATTGGTGGACGTTTCAACAGGGTTTTCAATGGCCCACGGTCCCACCTTGTGATTTTTCATGCAAGACCTAATTTGAAAATTCGAGTTCAATCGGTGGGTCAAATCTAGTGGCGTTAGGAAACTACGGCCTTGTTTGGTTGGGTTCCTGAGAACCGGACTTGAGAACCACTTGAGAACCTCATTCCAAAATGGTTCTCAAAAATGGTACTGTGGGTCCCCCCAACCTCCCAACATTTACTTAAGTCCAGAAAAGAAAAAAAAAAAAAAGAAATTCAAACTCCCCAAATTTTATACAGAACAAAGAGGGAGAGGGACGACAGTCGACACCCACCACCACCACCTCCCCTGCTCCCCCACTTCCGGCGACCACCACTTCCGGCGGGAGACTCCTGGCCTCCAGCGAACACCACTGACGGCGAGCTTGGAACCACTAAGGGAGGAGTTGGAACCAGATCGTCAATCGAATCCTCTGCGACCTAACTCTCTCTCTCTCTCTCTCTCTCTCTCTCTCTCTCTCTCAATTTGAAGCCGGTTTCCCCAGGACCCATAAAACAGCTTCAAAACAGATTTCAGATGTTAGAAGAGCAAAAGGCCCAGGGTTCTGCGGTTTTGAAGCTCTTCTTTGTCTTAATCGATTGATTTTTGTGCTCTAAAAGAAAACTGAGCATCTTCTCAACGAACCTGGTAAAGACTCTCACACCTATCCCTGTTTTGAAATTGTGAATCAGTTGGTATGGGAATTTTGACTGGTTGGGCGGTGCCTGTACATTGTTTGACGAAATGCCCAAGAAAGGGTACGTTCTTTATATAACTATGATTATACAAGATTGTAATTTAGATTACTTAGAACTACTGAGGTTCTGCTAAGATTTAGCTTAGAATCAATTTTGAAATCTTCTTTTTAGCACATTATGAACAATATATACAGATTTGGATTGTTTTGATGTTTTCTTGATTTGAACTTGCAGATTATGAGTTCATGTAGAAACTGTTAGTAATTCTCAGTTATGTGCTATAATAATGATTGCTTGTTTGTGTGGTAGTAGTGATTAATTGGAATGCGAATTGAGGTGGGTGATAGCTACGACTGTATTTTGATAATACGTTATAAAAAGTGTTTTGGTCGTTTTGATAGGCATGAATATTCTTTGACATTTGTGTAGGATGTAAGCTTTTTTTTGTTTTGTTTTTTTTTTTGAAAAATGGGCATTTTGTAATCGTTGCTGATTGACAACCTTGGATTGCCTACGTGTGACCATTTAAGCTATAAACATCTGCCATCACATTCTCTTTTCTACAAGTAGGCTGCAACTTCTTAATCAATCATGATATTAGCCTTCATCGTGTATGAAGTATGTACAGAGAATGTTCAGAACACGTTATGTTGAAGCCTTTGGTAGGTCACACACTTGCACACAATGTATTATTGTGCTTTTGCAGAGGAAAGAGAGAAGAAGTATTTCGCTTAAGCTTTGAAATTGGTTTTTTTCTTAGAGAGAAAGTTTCATAACCTGTTATTCTTTATGATAGATTTAATCAACTAGAATGATTTTATCCATTCTGCTGGCAGGCTGGCTATAGAAATATGACCTGTTAGTCTTTATGATATCTCCTCTGCTGAGTTGTTTAACGAAATCAAATTAAACTAAGCCTCGTATGAGGTCCCAATCAGTTGGGGCTGGCTCTATTGGAGCTTAACCATTAGGTCCATTATATAGAAATAGAACCTCATAAATAAACTTCCGTCAAGATTCACTCTCTTTAAAAGCATTGATATCCACTAACGCCAACTTGTCAGAAGCCCGAGCCGCGTGCTTTCTCTGCCTCTTCCTTCGCCTTACAAAAATATATCCTTACCTTGTCAAAATTGAGTTTCAACTTTCTGTTAAGTTGGTTTCGTAATTCAGTTCATAGAGGTATATGATCCTATTATATTTGCCTTAGCTCAACTTGTACAACTTATGTAATCTCTCTCTCTCTCTCTCTCTCTCTCTCTCTCTCTCTCTCTCTCTCTCTGCGCGCGCGAATGTGTAACTTTGTCTCATACGTTTTTTTTTCTGGACTTCAACAGTTGCTCACTGGTGGTAAAATGGCAACTCCATCAACCAGGAATACAAGACATGGTACAGGTAGTAGTGACGATGAGGACATAGTTCTAATAGCCACTGCATTGTTGTTGGATTCTAGTTCTTCCGAAGAAGATGTTCAGCCAATACCGAGAGGTCCGAGGCGTCCACAACGTAATTTTGAGGTAGATGGCGAAGCTTACACAAATTTCTTGTTGAATGGAAATCCCCATACGATGACTGATTTACTGCGTGTAGATAGTTTTACATTTGTATCGTTGGTGGATCTCATAGTCGAAAGAGGTCGCATAGATTGGAATCGTAAGCGTCTGTCAGTGCAAGTGTCACTAGCAATGTTCTTATATATTTGCGGTCTCAACCACCGAATGAGAACAACCGCCGACCGTTTCCAATGTTCGACAGAAACTGTTCATCGTCACTTCAAGTATATGGTACGTGCACTTTGCAATGTTGCCCCCCTGGTAATTCACCCACCTGAAATGAACGAAGTCCCCGCCAAAATTGTCAATGACAGAAGATTCAACCCGTGGTTTGAGGTGAGAATTATCCAATTGATGTCAATATTTTGATAATCTAACCGGGTTTTTGTAACGACCAAAAAGTTTATCTTCTAACCAAATTCATACGTCTACTTTTCCTTCTTCTTTAAATTTGGTTAACTGAAATGTGCTCTTGATGTGGTTTAACTGCTGTATTTTGATGTGGTATCCAAGTTTTTGACGCACAGTTCAATCTCGTCAATTTCCGCTTTTAATTGGGAGAAATTGCTTCTCAATTTAACCTTTTCCTAAATATTTGCCTGTTATTAACCTAATTTTTTTTGTAGAACTGTGTTGGGGCAATCGATGGGACACACGTAGAGGCTTGGGTGCCGGCTTCTCGTGAGGGGCGGTACCGGGGTAGGAAAATAGTGAAAACCTGGAATGTGATGGCAATTTGTTCGTTCGATGGTAAGTTTACTTTTGTGTACCCAGGATGGGAGGGCAGCGCCCACGACTCACGTGTTCTCGCAGCTGCAGTTGCGGATGAGGTCAACAACTTCCCACACCCCCCCGCACGTAAGTGAAAATTCAAACGTACCTTCACTGTTGACAAATGTTTTGCATAAATTACCTTCTCGTTGACGTAGAATTGTCATTTGTTCAAATAAATTTTATCTCGTTGATGCTGGATACCCTAACACCATTGGATTCCTTGCCCCGTATCGTGGACAACGCTATCACAGGGATGATTTCGATGGGCCCAACACCGTTTACGAGTCTGCCATGGATTTGTTCAACCATAGACATGCTATGTTGAGAAATGATATTGAGAAATGCTTCGGTGTTCTAAAGGGTCGGTTTAAAATTCTTAAAGGCATGCCAAATTTTGACGAGATACGACAGCCGTTAATTGTGACTGCTTGTTGTGTCGTACACAACTGGGTTATAATGCAGCGTGGTTGGGATGACCAGTTTGAAGAAATGGTGGAGAATGGGGGAAACCCTCCTCAATTTCCTGCAATCCCTCTAGACATGTCCCGTGCCGCTACAGATGTGATGGGTAATATCCGGGATGGAATTGCTGCTTCTATGTGGGAAGCCTATGTCAATAGCCATTAGGAAATCGCAAGTGCATTTACTGGCTACCACTCGGATTGTTTTTTTTTTTTTTTCCCCCTTTTTGGAAGCTGATTTATCAGATATCAAGTAATGTCATCATCTCTTGTTGTTGAAGCTTAGACTTGTTTTATGGGTCTTTGTCAATTTAGATCTTGATCTACCATTAGGTTACTACCTACCAAATGACTGATTATAAAGCTACTTTTTTTGGAGTGAATTTTTGTACTTTTTATTTTTGTAGTTTTATTTTGAGATTAATGTCTTTGTTAGACCGGAAATGAATAAATGATGCTGATGGGTAAGCTTCTTATTGGAGGCAGGGAAGTAGGTGGACCCATCAGATGCAAAAAGAAGAACAATGAAAGAAAAATAATTGCTCACCGAACTTAGCGCGGAAGAATAGTTTATTTGAAGATGTGAGCTGAGGCCTGATAAGATATCAAAACAATCAAAATTATAATGGCATTGGCTAATCTAACCAATTTTAGAATTTCCAACACTAAATAATTTTTGCTGCTACTATTGTATTGGGATTTGGTGAAACTGATCTCTCTTTTCTTGGCACAAGAAAATTGGCATGCTTCCTTGTTCAGGGCTGTCAAACAGGTAAAGTTACTAATGTATCATGGATGGCGTTAAATAGGAGCCAATATTAGTTCTTTTTCAAAACAACAATCTGAAGTGTGGTAATTCACAAGTGTTGTGGGAAACAGCTGTACTTAATTGAGTGCTAGATAACACTTGAACAAAGAATTGATTAGTAGGAGAATAGGCTTTAAAAAATGAGCACAGAATTTCAAAACCCAATATTTGTATCACTAGGCAATTCTTTTCCATCAAATTCTGCCCCCACTCACATCAAAATCTTGGCTCCGTGCCTGCTAACCCCGTGCAATACTCATTGCCTTTGTTTCTGTGCTAAATCATATTTAAATCCAAAAACCAGATTTATGCTTGGTGCGTAACTTCGGTCAGTCGAGCAACATTCAAATTGGTAATATGCTATCAAGCGCTCATTAATTTCAAAAAACATTGGCAGTGCAAGACCCAACTTGCATGCACGTCAGACTAAGCCCTCTCAAAGGCATTCCACACGCTTATGCAGGGGGTGAGGTTGCTAGCAAGGACGTTAAACCTGAGACCTTAGGAGGATCAAACCTCAAGTCCCAGGACCCAGGTCTTCACCACCAACCAATTCCCACAGGATTCCTCTGGCGAGTTCATCATTGCAACCGCACAATCGGATAGGAAAGCATTTATAAATCCCAAAATCATACCATCAGTATATTCACAAGTGCAAGAAGTAGGATTCTTTTTTGTCATAGCAATGCGTGGTCATGACATTACACTTGCATACAAACACAATATAAAGTCGTGCTTCGTATGGCTGAAAACCTGTAGAAATTTATTTCTTGTGGAGGTAAACAGAAGCAATTTAGTGCATTCCAAATTAAGTGGAGCTCAACAGCCAGGCAAAACTGCAAAACAAAAACCGAAAAAACCCAAGACATTGCAGACGTAACCTAGGCAATTCGAAATCTAACGCATAGGGAGATGAATACAACCACCACCAGGAGACAATGCAGTAAAGCTAAACGGAAAACAAACGAAAAATGTTCAACAAACAAGAATAACTCCCAAAGCATAGCCAAACTAATTGCCAAAGCAAATGACAGATTGAAAGCATAGCCAAACAAGTGACAGATTCAAAGCATAGCCAAACTAATTGCTGCACTTAACGTACAGTTTCCAGCTGTTAAACACAGTTACAACAGTTCAAGAAGCCGATCCAAAAAATTACAGCAGCCGCATAAGTTGTTTCTTACTTAAAACCTGCGATTTCAGCTCCTAATAGTGCAGTTTGAGCACTTAAAAACACATTTCCAGCAACTAACAATTACAACTCCTACAAGTTACACATAAACTAGTTGAGTACCAAATATTACATGCCAATATCAAGTTTTGCAAAAAGGAAAACATAGCATCGGATTGGAGCAAAGTCACCCCAAATTCATTAGCCAACCCATCCTGGCATTCGGGTGCATACACAACCATATCTGCCTCACATCAGCACTCATCCTAAACATCTCCGATGCTTTAAAGTATGTGGTCGGCGGGATAGAGTCAATGAACGAATTTAGGAGGTCCATGGCGGCTGGTATGCTGTAACGGTCCTCATTGGACTGTTGATCTTGGGCTCCCTCACCTTGAAGCTGTTTGGTACGCAACTCGAGGTAATTGCCCAATATTTCAAACAGCTCATTCTTCTTCGTTTTTTCAGCAGCCTTATTGTCACACTCCTGTGACTTTCTCTTGCAAGACCCCGAGGACGCACCAACTTGGCCTTGTGATAAGGACATGCGCATATCATCTTCGTCATCCGACTCGGGCGGCCCTCAACTGGACGCCCTGTTAAGTTCTCTGGTAGCCACAGAGTTATTGTAAAGTTCACGTAGGAGCTCAAAATGGGGAAGGCCTTTGTCTCTGAACTTGGCAGCGTCGGGGTTTCTCTACAGTTAGAAAAGGAGTGAAAAATTAATATTTATTCGATCAAGTGATTGGACTCAGCTACTCAATGTCCAACTACAATCAAGCTGTATGGAACACAAGTAGAAAGAACTACATGATGCCACAAATACAGTAGTGGTGGAAACAAATGAAAAGATTAAGCATCCATACAGAAACCAATCAATCGTTGAGAATCGTTCACTATTTTGGAAGTATGAGAGTTTAATTAGCTGTTTCAGAAGCATCCGCAATTTAGACACCTATCGACGTGTGAAGGGGCCCCCAGGTTGATGCTGGACAAGTTCCATGAAACATGAAGCGGGTAAAAGAATGATCATTTTACATTAGGTTCTGTAGTCATGGCTGATTGGTCAATGTAAACGAGCATCATTAATTGAAATTTTTGAAATTCAGAGCTTTGTTTCGATATGTAGTGGAAACTATAATAGCACGATTGTGTAAGCTATTCCGTGACGATACTTCACCTAATAATGTTCTTGGCACCCCCTAAAATTTTGCATTTATGCAGCAATGTTGTGGACCCTAGCAATGAATCAACATTTCATTCGCTAGATCATGCTTCATATATAGGCCTCCAATGTGATCACCTTGTTAACTATCAGATAATTTCTGGGTTTTAGAGACTAATATACTAAAATTTTACTCTTTATCTTGAAAGAAGTATGAAATTTTCAGCTCAAGTGTACGCAACTCTAAACAAATATTATTGAAATTTAGCTCCTAAGTGTAAGTAACTCTAAAGACATATGATTCAAATTTCAAGAAAAAGAACTATAGCAGGCTCTCATTACCATGGTTTTGCACTTTTTTGGGGGTCCAACGGTCCATCGTTGGTTTAGGATGCATTAGAAAAGAGAGTAGATAAAGACTGAGTCGTATAAATGTCAAGTTCTTGTAATATAAGCTTGACATACAGATTTTCGAGACGTATATGTCAAACTGATACGTACCGCAATAATATCTTCCCAAACTTCATCTGGCACGGTGACGGTGCCCAATTCCTCGTCCCACCCGAGTCCTGTTTTTCTCATCAAATCAATGAATTTGTTGAACAAGTGCTTCATCCGTTTATTTTTCCCCTTCAACCTTCTTTTGGTGTACCTCCTAGTGCCCGTCCGTCTAGCAACATCATCTACAATTCTATTCCAATTTGATTCTTGGAATGGGACCTTTTTCACGGAATTTGGACCCAACTTTCTCTTTTGCTCCTCCAACATCGCAAGTATGAATTCCTTGGTGTGGTTTTCAGGCCACTTCTTTAAATCATCATAGTCCTCCTCCATTGGACTCGGAATCGATGGGGTGCAAGAATTTTGAGACGAGGTTGGAGATGATGCGAGCTTCCTCTTCTGTTTTGGTGCAACGCGCGCAGGTGTCGAAGGGATGAAGTGCTGACCTGTAGCCACAAGAATAAGTAACAACTTTTTAGTTAGTTCCAACCAAGAGTCCAGTTCAAGTTAATGTTATCCTATCCACTAAGAAACTAACAAACTATGCCTTTTCATAGTAGAAGATAACCAGAAAGAACCTTAATCAAGTAAAGTAGCCTAATACAGCTGAAATATCTTCACTTCAATAGGACTCCCACGATGAGAAAAACACCACCACCAGACTCACAGTGAAAGTAATCTAGCCAAAGTATTACATCCAGTTGATTCACAGAGGTAGAAATCACTCACTCATCAGGATCAACAACAGGAGATCACATAATAACTTTTCATAAATAGTAGCAGTAGCAGAAAAAACATAGAAACACAGTGGCAGCAATCAATTCCCAGCAAATTAGGTGTGCATAAGAAACATAGAGACAATAGCAGAAGTCTAGCGGTTTTACATCCAAATGCAACACAAAGGCAGAGCATTTACTTATCCAGAAAAGGCAACAAATCATAAAAAGCATGAAATTAGAGGAGCACAAAGGCAACAAACGACAGACTTATGCTTGAAAAAATCCAATCAAAGGAAACTACCTACTATCCTTATAATTTCTCTCTCTTTTGTTTTCCCTTCCTTTCAATTCTTTCTGAAGTTCCAAACACAAGTGTGCTAGTTATGCTCCTAAATTATCTACTTGAATATAGAGGCAGTGTTATTCTGTTTATAAGTTCAGAGACACGACAATGGGTTAACCCTGTCGAACAACTTTGTTTTTTCACCTCGTGTCTGTTTACCAAATTTGTACAAACTTTTTCGCCCCTTTTGTTGTTCGGTCGTGGATCGAGGGCTGTTAATATACTGTCATGTATATTTTTTGATAACTTTAAATGTAACAAGTATTGAAAAATACTATTTGCTGTATTCTTTGGTGAATGATTGGGATACTTTTGTAGCCCCTTTGGACTGGCTTTTCTCTTTTGAGCACGTCTTCTCGTTATAAATAGGCATATACATGAGCGATGGGATGCAAAGGATGGTAGTGGATACGAATCTTCAAATGGACAGCCCCATCGATGTTTCATCATATGGTATAAACAGGCCAGAAGTGTTACCCAAGACGGGTACTGCAATACTATCAAGTATGGAACACACACCTATGCAACCAGAAGTAGCTGCTATATATGAAACATGGCAAAATTAAAATTGATGCTCAATAAATTGTAAATATCCTCCTCTGAAAACCTTAGCCCTAAAAAACAAATTCAAAGCCAAGCAAACAAACTAGTGTACAATAAAATGGCATTTTCAGAACACACACCTTGTACGTTTTTCAACAAAAAAAACCAACCCGTTGTAGAACCAATTTGAATAGACATCCACACTTATGCAGAAAGCGAGATTGCAATTTCATAGTCAAAGTTCCATGACAAGTAGCAACGATTTTAATTTAGGATGTTTCTGAAGAAGTGCATAAGGCTACGAATTATTCATACCAACACTTCGAGAAATCTTACCTCTACATATGCGGCTCTTCGTGGATCGGAGAACCCATTTCCCACACCTAACACCAGTGTTCTCAGTCGCCGTCGCCGCCGCCGTGTGTTTTCGCGCCTTGATTTTCCGTCCGGGCCATGTGTGCATCTTCTTCCGGGGCTGTATGGACGTAGATTTATGAAGACTCCATCCACCATAGAGTAATGGTGGTAGATGAGATTTGACGGAATCTGCAGCCTTCCAGCTAGCGTGGCATGACAATCGATTTTGAGAGAGTGAAGGACAATGAGCCGGTGGGTAGGGGAGATGGAGTTATGGAGGAGAGAGAGAGAGAGAGAGAGAGAGAGAGAGAGAGAGAGCACAGAGAGAGAGATGGAGATGGAGTTATGGAGGAGAGAGAGACGGGAGAGATGGAGATCGACGAAGAGAGAGATATGGTCGGTAGGAAGAAAGTAAAGTAGGTTTAACGTAAATATGTACGGCGGGTTAAAAAAAAAAAAAAAGGGGCAGAAAACCGTTTCTGTAAACCAAACAGGGGTTGGGTCTCAAAACCTGGTTTTGAAAACCCAACCAAACAAGGTGTACAAATTTTGACGGATACTTTGGAAATCCGTATGGCTACGGGTGGAGGAACCCAATGGGCCCTCTGTATCCTTGGCTGTTGGGTTGGTTTATTCTTGGGCCCACTTGGACAGCTTATACCGAGGATTTGTATTTCGGCACACTAAATTGACCAAATTAGCAAAAGTTTAGAAAAGACAAAAATTATTATAAAAATCAGTTTGTTTTGAATTATTTTTGTCTTTAACGAACTTTTTTTAAGGTATTGTTTATATTTTTACATTTTTTATTTCTCTTGTGGAAACGAATAAATACTTCACAACAAATTGGTGCAAAACTAACAAGGGCGAAAAATATTTGAATAAAGACAAAAATAATTAAAAGATTTTTGCATTTTTTTAGCTTTGCTTCCACATTTTTTTTTTTGTGGTGTATTGGTTCGTCTTGGCGAAAGTAATCTAAAAAGTATAAAATTATGATAAAAATTATTAAAAAGTTCACAAAGACAAAAAAAAAAAAAAATATATATATATATATATATATATATATATATATATATATATATATTTGTAGTTTATTGGATTATTTTTGTCTTTATTCACAAAATTTAAGTTTGGTTAATGATTTTATACTTTTTAGATTCCTCTTGCCAAGACGAACCTATAAACCACAAAAAATCGCCGTTAAATTAACAAATGAAAAAAAAAATGATTAAGGGAAAAAAAATAAACCACTTGGTTTATTTAGCCAAAGCAAACCCTAGTTACTATTAAGCTAAAACACCCAACAATCACCGAGAGCCCCCACACTTGAGCAAGTACGCACGTTCACTTAAGGGGCCGAGGGGCAAGTGCGTGGGCGTGTGAAACTAGGGAAAAAAGAGAGTACAAAATAGCTGTAATACACAAACTATTAAAGACGAGTTCATGATCAAGTTCGAGCAGTGACAGAACTGTATAAAGACTCGGCCTCACCCAAAATTTGAATTTTTCACGTTGATATTATACTTAACATGGTTATTACTTGTATAATTAGTTGATATTATACTTAACATGGTTATTACTTATATAATTAGTACAGTGATCTGAAAAAAAAAATTAAGTAATTATCATTTGATTGAGATAAAAAGTAAAGTTATTCTACATTGTCATCTGAAATTTTCGCACTCTCTTTTTTAGACGAAAGTAAAAACACATGGACTGTGTGTTTGGTTAGATAGTTTAGTTTAGTTTAGTTTTTATGATGTCAACGGGTGTAATAAGTGGAGAGAGAAATGAGGGAAATGATGATGTCATCAAAACTAAAACTAAAACTAAATAGAGAAACGAACATGGCCATTGCAACGGTCCAAAAAAAAAGCAAAATAATATTATATACAATATACTATTGCACAACAATAGCTACACGATGTTCATTTATAAACAAAATAACTATCTTAAGTTGGCTCTTTCGGTTCGAAAATGTTGGCTCTGCCAATGGGTTCGAGTCACACCAAAGACAAAGCACCTCACGAAACAAAAGTAAAACTAGTTTATTAAGGCTCAGTTTTCCAAAAAATTTTAGTACTCAGGTGCTAAAATCATGATATTTCAAATAAAAAATAAAGTGGTTTCGTGTATCGTTTTTCGATTTTTTTCGCACCAAATTAAAGTACTCCTCGTGTACTTTAGTTTGGTGCAAAAAAAATCAAAAAACAATATACGGAACCACTTCATTTTTTGATTTGAAAAATCTTGATTTTAGCACCTGTGTGTTAAAATCTTTTGGAAAACTGGGCCTAAAGGGGAAAAAAAAAAAAACCATGTAGCCCCTAATCCTATTTCCGCACTTTTATTCTTTATGCCTCAAACATGCGTGAATATCTTATGCAAACTTTTTAGTCCTAGCATGAATGGCATTTAAAATGTGTATAGGTTGGCCCGAATCTAGGGGTGGGAAATTTACACGACACGATAATATGATCCGAAAATGATACAAAGTTGGCGGGCTAGTGTTGAGTATTTCTGACACGAAACACGTATATGACACAACCCAAGAACATGATTAGTAAACATGTCGAGTTCGGGTTTAACCTGCGTAACCCGAGAATGACACCGATTTAACTTGTTCGTCTATTCCTGTTGGCACGGTAACCCAAGAATGACACGAATTAACCCGCATAACCCGAGAACCCGATTTAACGCGCATAACCCGAAAATGACACCAATTAATTGTGTCAATTTGTGTCGTGTTGTGTTCGGATCAAACTTGGCTAAACAGATCGTTTCCAAGTTAATTGTGTCCCGTGTCGTGTTCAGGTTGACATGATTAACAACTGGTCGGGTTAGTATTTTTTTTTAAACACAATCAGTTAAGCATGTCATTTTGGCATGAACCCGATTTGACACGAACACAATACAAATCTGCAATGAGTGCAGATTTAAAAGAGCAGTCCGTCAACCACTATCTTCGTCACAAAAGTATTTATCCTTCCTGACCAGATTTTTAGAAAGATAAGCTCTTGATACGATAAATTTTTATTGAAACAATTCTTGCCTAAATATGAAGCAATAATTAGCAAGATGTATTTGCCTCAATAAGACTACATTTTTCGAGCCAAACCAAAGTTGTAATGAAGTCGAGTCCAAAAAATTTCACCATGAATATTTGTTCCGTAAAGACTAAAAATATGGACAATGGGGCGCCCTGATATGCCCCAAGGCATGTGCCTTTCATACGGGTATCGCCCAAGCTCTACAATGTGATTCAAATCGTTCATTTTATAGGCTTTGATGCGTACAATAGCCTAGCAAAAAGTCAAACCAATTGAACATACGATGAACCATATTTTTCTTTAGTATACATTAACAACAAATACAGTTTTTAAATACTCCCACACAACAAGATTACTTGGTTCCACTAGTAAGCTACTGATACCTGATTAACTTGATTTTTCCGGAGATTATTGTTAGCATTTAGCTCCAAACAGTGAACGTTCCAGATTATCTTTTCGAGCTCAGAATAAGGCTCCAATTAAAGGCACAACGTGTTATGACACAAAACAGGTTACTGTGTTCTAGAATTTACATGGCGTCCTCACAAAGACAAAAGCATTAAGATGGATTGAACCCAATGGGCTTCTTTGATGGGGGGATAAGAAAGAGGGCTAAGTTAACCCTCTGTTTGGAACGCAGAGAAAATGGAAGGAAAAGTAAGCGAAGGAAGTTATCAAAGAACACTCTAGAAAAGGGGAACTGGCGAGGAAACAAGTAAAGAAAATGAGAGGAAAAATGGATCCGAAACCCATTGGAACCCATTATTGCCAAGATTTATGTGTTCCGATGAGACACTTAATGATCTCCGATTGAGCTAATTTTTAAAACAATTGTTCTACTCGGTGAGCTCTACAAGATGAACGTTTCTGATCGTCGGAGCGAGTCCGGAGCACTATGCACCGGTGTGCACAGCACGGTGCATGGCGGGGTGGTGCACAACACCTCCCCCGTTCTAGTGAACTATTGTTAAAGTTTAAAAAGTTAATTTAAAATATGTGAAATATTTTAAAAAAAATGGAGTAAAAAGTACACTGAAGATTGTGTGCGTGTGTGTGTATGTTTTTTTTTTTTGTCTTCTTATTTGCTTAAGCTGGGTTTTCCAATTAATTTTATGAGATAAAATCTAGTTTTGCTTGAAGGTGTAATTTTATCACATTATCTTCCTAAACGATGAAATCTAATTTTGATAAACTCCACCATTCTGATCGTCGGAGCGAGGCCGGAGCACCATGCACCGGTGTGCACAACACGGTGCATGGCAGGGTGGTGCACAACACCTCCCCCATTCCAATGAACTATTGTTAAAGTTTAAAAAGTTTATTGAAAATATGTGAAATATTTTTTAAAAAAAATGGAGTAAAAAGTACACTGAAGATTGTGTGCGTGTGTGTGTGTGTGTATATATATATATATATTTTTTTTTTCTTGTTGTTTGCTTAAGCTGAGTTTTCCAATTAATTTTATGAGATAAAATCTAGTTTTGCTTGAAGGTGTAATTTTATCACATTATCTTCCCAAACGATGAAATCTAATTTTGATAAACTCCACCAAGAGATGTTTTCCAAATAATATTATGATACAAAAAGGTGTTTTGGCAAAAAAACACAGAACTAATTTTTTGGTTTGTTTTTTTGTTTTGGCTTTATTCATTTTTTTTGTTTTGCATTTGTTAATTTTGCGTCAAGGTTTTGTGGTTTATGGACTCGTCACGACGAGACGAATCCTAAAAGTATAAAATTATGGTCAAAACCAATATTCTTTTGAATAAAGCCGAAAATAAAACAAAATAAACCAGTTTGTTAGTTTAATTTTGGTTTTATTCAAAAAAAATTTAGTTTCAACCATAATTTTATACTTTTTGGATCGTCTCGTCGAGACGAATCTATATACCACAAAAATTTGATGCAAAACTAACATAAAAATTTGTTTTGAATAAAACTAAAACAAAAAAAAAAACAAAAAACCATTTTTTGCTTTTTTACCAAATCACCCGAAAATCTAATTTTGCTAAAATCATTTGAGGATCTTAGATTTTATTAAGACTTTGTTTTTGAATGGATTTTTGTGAGATAAAATCTAGTTTTGTTTGGAGATGTGATAAAATCGCAGTATTTTTCTAATAGATAAAATCTAAGTTTGATAAAGTTATTTTCTTTTGCTTAGTTAAAATTTATTTTTGATAAAATTTAATTTTACTAAAATCCTTTAAAAATCTTAAATTTTATCAAAACTTAAATTTTATGCGATAAAATTCATTGAAAAACTCTCTAGATGTATTTTATCTTTTAAAGTTAATTAGAAAACTCAAAGGACCCCAGGCCATCAAAATCAAACGCGTACAATTTGTATTCGGTACCGCCATGAAAGCTCACCTCCATACGATTAGATACGCATAGACGCACCTATATAAAGTCCAAGAGAAAAAAGGCCAAAAAGAGAATAGGACCCCAACCATTTCTTCTCCCCGTCTCACACAATCCCAGTTCTAGGGTTTTCTCCTTCTCCTTTCTCTCTCTTCGTCCATACTCTCTCTGTCGACTGAGAGTGGTCACGATTGTCCAGTCCTTGATTAGAGTACTATTTCGTTTTGTTTAATCACATCAAGAGATTCCAGGTTTTGTTTTCTATCGGTGAAAAGATTCTAGGGTTTGTTATTGTTTTGGGGGGGGTTTTGCGATTTTCGAGCTGGTACAGGGGGAAAAGTTTCGATTTTTCCGATCGAATTTGCGAATTAGGGTTTGGAACCGATGACAGGGCATTGCGGATCGGGGATCGTTTGATCCGCCGCCGTGCGCCGCCGTCTTGACAGGGGGGGTTTAGTCTTTGTATGGAAACTCGCAGCCGTAAGCGGGCGGAGGCCACCTCATCAGCCCCTTCTTCTTCCTCTTCTCCTTCATCCGGTCCCACCACCCGCAGTAACAAGCGTGCTCGTCTCTCCTCCACCTCAAACGCCGTCGTTCCACCACCGATCCCAACTCGTTCGCGCCTCAGTAGGTCCCAAGACTCGTCCACTCCTCCAATGGACTCAACCAACGAGTCGTCCGGCTCCGGTTCACGCCGACGTGGCAAAAACAATCAGGGCTCAGATAATAACAACAAGGATGATAAAGGAAAAGAGAAAGAGCATGAAATTAGGGTTAGGGATAGAGAAAGAGAAAGAGAAAGGGAAAGAGAAAGAGAAAGAGAAGCAGCAGTAGCAGCTGAGAGAAACCTAGGGTTGAACATCGACGGAGCCGAAAACGACGACGACGATGATAACGATGACAGCGAAGAAGGCGGTAACGGTGGAGGAGGCGTCGGGATGCTCCACCAGAATCTGACGTCAGCCAGCAGTGCACTCCAGGGGCTTTTACGTAAATTAGGAGCTGGGTTAGACGACTTGCTGCCTTCATCGGGGATAGCTTCGGGTTCGTCGTCGCACCAGAATGGGCGGTTAAAGAAGATTTTATCGGGGTTGAGGGCGGATGGGGAGGAGGGGAAGCAAGTCGAGGCGTTGACGCAGTTGTGTGAGATGCTGTCGATTGGGACTGAGGAATCGTTGAGTACTTTTTCGGTGGATTCGTTCGTGCCGGTGCTCGTTGGGTTGCTTAATCATGAGAGTAATCCTGATATCATGCTTCTTGCGGCGAGGGCGCTGACTCATCTGTGTGATGTGCTGCCGTCTTCTTGTGCTGCGGTGGTGCATTATGGTGCGGTTTCGTGTTTTGTTGCAAGGTTGCTGACGATTGAGTACATGGACTTGGCTGAACAGGTGAGTTGATATTTAGAAATGAAGGGATTACGAGCAGGAGATAATCTTACTCAAATTTGAGTAAAGTTTCATTTGGTATGATGCACTCCAATAGCATACCAATATCCAAGTAATGGCGGTGTTGTGAATTTGGGAGGGGGAAATTATACTTGCAAAATTTGATTAAAAATTTGAGTCTCCCGTGATTTGAGTAGAAGTCAACTTGGTATAGGTTTGAGTCAAGTGTGGAGTGGATTTTGGGAGGTTTTTACCCAGATTTTGAGTTTGATTTAAAAATGGCAAGGGCTGGAGCTCCATGTAATGGAAGAGAAAATTGAAAATTGAAGGAAGCTTACATGGGGAAGTTTCAAAGATTCAGCTTAGTATGGGGTATGGGGAGGTGTCCGGGAGTATCTCCAGGCCTTTCTTTTACTAAAATTGAGTAAAAGCTTCATTTGGTGTGCGACACTCTAATGGGCAAATGCAAACTGCACATATTTGAATAAAAGCTTCATTAATGACATTATTGTAATGTTGTGAGGGCAGAAATGGCATTACAAAAAATTACAAGGTAAATAATGTGCAGAAGGTGCCCTAGATCATTCCATGCATAGTTTGTGAACTTGAATACTAAGGATGCTTCACGAGTGAATGACCAAGTATAAATGTCAGACATATATCCCATGTCATTGCTCAAGTGCTTGCACTTGTCACCCGAGTTCCACATTTTGGAGGGCCCATGTGACATAATTTTATTTTGTAAAAAAAATGGTGAATACTATTTTCTCAAATATCTGTATCCTTATGCTGCTGCCCTTTGTTCATTTTCATTTTTTTCTCGTGTCTACAGTCCCTTCAAGCTCTAAAGAAGATATCTCTGGAACACCCAACTGCTTGTTTGAGAGCTGGTGCACTAATGGCTGTCCTTTCGTATCTGGACTTTTTCTCCACAGGAGTACAGGTAGCTAGCTCATGAATCTTAGTTGTTAAACTTCACTTTCAAATGTGTAATGAGAGTCATATTCTGCATTTGGAAGCAGTGGTGAACGAAATCTCACGAATCTTAGTTGTTAAAACTTTACTTTAAAATCTGTTATGAGAGTCATATTCTGCATTTAGAAGCAGTGGTTAATGATATCTCTTCTTCTAATACCATCTTCCAGCGAGTAGCATTGTCCACTGCGGCAAATATGTGTAAGAAGCTTCCTTCGGATGCTGCTGACTTTGTAATGGAAGCTGTTCCTTTGTTGACAAACCTCCTTCAGTATCATGATGCCAAGGTGAAGTTCTTTTTTTGGAGGTTAACTGTCAAAGGCAAGTACTTGCATGGGTTGGGTTATATCTCCTTATTGATGTTGTTTCTTCTTTTCCATGTGTGCTTTCTTGTTTTCATAGGTGCTAGAGCATGCTTCTGTTTGCTTGACTCGAATTGCTGAAGCATTTGCATCTTCGCCGGGTAAGCTGGACGAACTGTGTAATCATGGACTTGTTACGCAAGCAGCCTCACTCATTTCCACAAGCAGTTCTGGAGGTGGTCAGGCTTCTCTTAGCACACCCACGTACACGGTAGATTCAGCAGTTGCTTTCATCTTTAAAGTTAATAGAGCTTTCTGTATTTGGTTTCTCCAGTTTTGATTGAACCTCATGCAGGGCTTAATCCGACTGCTTTCCACATGTGCAAGTGGATCTCCTCTAGGAGCCAAAACTTTGCTGCTCCTCGGCATCAGCGGTATTCTTAAAGATATACTATCAGGGTCTGGCCTAGTTGCTAGCATCTCTGTTTCGGCTGCCTTAAGCAGACCCCCAGAGCAGGTGTTGCATTCTTCTTACTTTTTCTTAAAGGAAGGTTCACTGAGTCACATTGTTTTTACCCTAAGATGCACTCTCTAAAATGGAATCTGTGGCCCAAACATTTTTGGTTTAGGTCGTATTGCATTTATCAACAATAAAGGGGATGTCGTCTCTTTTCTGATGAAAGAATTGCTAGCTGGATCAGTCTAGGCTTCTTCTACTTCTAAAGCAGTAGCATTTTTTTTCCACCAGAGTTAATTTATGTTGTACTATGAAACACAACTTCCCCACTTCTACTGACTAGGGTATTTGTTTTCAATTCTGAGTACATTTCTGGAGTTACACTTGACTTCTATACTGGTTAGTTGCATGTGATCTTTGTTGCCAAGTGGGGGTTGTGGATGTGAAGGTGTAGTTAAATGTCATATGTCCATATAGGTGCCTTCATTCCTCTTATAATATGTTTCTAGATGTTTCCCGTTCTATTTTTCTTTTCTAATGTCTCTGAAACTGATCGTAGTTTCTTTTATAAATATTAATTTCATTTTTAAAACTCGCCCTGCATTTCCTTTTCCCAGACAGATTAATCACTCAACTATGACGTTTTAAACATAGTCTATTGGTAATTTGAATTCTTCTTGTTTTGATTCTGCTGGTTAGATTTTTGAGATTGTGAACCTTTCAAATGAGCTTCTTCCCCCATTGCCTCAAGGGACCATATCCCTCCCAGCCAGCACTAATCTATTTGTTAAAGGATCTCTTGTGAAGAAGTCACCTGCCAGCAGTTCTGGCAAACCAGAAGATTCAAATGAAAGCGTAACTGAGGTTTCAGCTCGTGAGAAGTTATTAAATGATCAGCCTGAACTTCTTCAGCAATTTGGAGCGGATCTTCTTCCAGTACTAATTCAGGTTAGTTCTCCAGAGATTTCGGTTCATCTATAATCCTAATGGCTTCATTTAACAAAATCGTTGTGGCATTGGTGGGCAGATATATGGATCCAGCGTGAATGGTCCTGTGCGGCACAAATGTCTATCGGTTATTGGGAAATTGATGTACTTCAGCAATGCAGATATGATCCAGGCTCTAATAAGTGCGACAAATATATCAAGGTATTTCTCACGAACTTTTGGCTTTAGAGATTGGGTATTTATAGTGCGTAGTCCTTACAGACAGTTTGAATGCTTTTTTTTTGGGGGGTAGTTTTTTGGCTGGGGTTTTAGCATGGAAAGATCCACAAGTCTTGGTTCCTGCCCTTCAAATAGCAGAGATTCTAATGGAAAAACTCCCGGGTACATTTTCCAAGATGTTTGTGAGGGAAGGTGTGGTTCATGCTGTAGATGCACTTATTGTATCCGGGTCTTCTAGTACTGCTCAGCCATCTTCCAATGAGAAGGATAACGATTCTATAACCGGGACATCATCGTCACGTAGACGGTATCGGCGACGAGCTGGCAACTCGAACACAGATTTACACACTACTGAAGATTCAAAAAGTCCAATTCCTGTTGTGGGTTCCCCTCCAAGCTCAGTGGAAGTTACGCCCGCCAACTCAAGTCTTCGTATGGCAGTCAGTGGTTGTGCCAAGGCTTTCAAAGACAAATATTTCCCTTCAGATCCTGGGGCCACCGAAGTTGGAGTTACAGATGATCTTATACATTTGAAGAATCTCTGCATGAAGTTGAATGGTAGCGTTGACGACCAGAAGACTAAGTCGAAGGGGAAGTCTAAAGCTTCAGGGTCGCGCTTTGCTGATTTTTCTGCGAGTAAAGAGGAGAACTTAGTTGGGGCGATTTCTGAGATGCTTGCGGAACTTTGCAAAGGGGATGGTGTCTCAACTTTTGAGTTCATTGGGAGTGGAGTGGTGGCCACTTTACTGAACTACTTTTCCTGTGGATACTTTTCCAAGGAAAAAGTTTCAGAAGCTAACCTTCCCAAGCTTCGCCAGCAAGCAATCAAAAGGTACAAGTCTTTCATTGCAGTTGCTCTCCCTTCCACTGTTGATGAAGGCAATGAGGCTCCTATGGGTGTTTTGGTTCAGAAGCTTCAAAATGCTTTGTCCTCCTTAGAGCGCTTTCCTGTTGTATTGAGCCATACTTCTCGACCATCAAGTGGAAGTGCACGTCTCTCTTCTGGTCTTAGTGCATTGTCCCAGCCATTTAAGTTGCGGCTATGTAGAGGTCAAGGAGAAAAATCCCTTCGTGATTATTCTTCCAATGTTGTTTTAATTGATCCGTTAGCAAGTTTAGCAGCTGTAGAAGACTTCCTCTGGCCTCGAGTCCAAAGAAGTGAGTCAGGACAGAAGCCCTCAGGATCTGCTGCCAATTCTGAATCTGGGACCACACCTACTGGAGCTGGTGTTTCATCACCATCCACTTCTACTCCTGCTTCCACCACTCGCCGCCATTCTACTAGATCCAGAACATCTGTTAGTATTGGAGATACAGCCAAAAAGGAATTGTCACAAGAGAAAAGTGCTAGCTCATCAAAGGGTAAGGGTAAGGCTGTTTTAAAGCCTGCTCAGGAGGAGGCAAGGGGACCTCAAACAAGAAATGCCCGTAGAAGAGCGGCATTGGAGAAAGATGCTCAAATGAAGCCTGTAAATGGGGACTCAAGTTCTGAGGTACACTGTAAATGCTATTATAATATGTTATTTTTATGGATAAATGAACAAATGCTCTTCAATATGAAGTATGCTAGGCATGGTGTTCCATTTTGTCTAACTGCATATCCGCATGATGTGTGTGCCATGTGCCATGAATGTCTCTCTCTGCTAGCTTTGGTGCGTTGTAAAAGCAGCTTAATCATTTCTTCCCAGTCGGTAGCCATGTGCACGTAATTTCCCATGCACCATCACATACTCCTTCCAAATTAACTTAACATTTAACCAAGGTGCCTGCATTTTGAGTGAACCATTTTTCAAGACAAGAGTACCCTTGCTCTCTTTCCTTGATCTCGTTCACCCCTACACCAGAAATACTCCTTGACATTCTTGCTCAGCTTGAATTGCAGTATTCATACTAAAGACTCACAAAGGAGGAAGAAGATGGGAATAATGAAGTGAATGGTGCTATTCAGCACTGTATTAATAGGTCTAGGCAGCGGCTGACACTTAAGTGGGTTGGATGACGGAGATTTCACAGGATTTCCTTATGTTCTGTTTTTTTTATATATACAAAAGATCGTTGGAAAATTTTGCCCCGTAACAGGTATTTCTGCAGTAGAGATATGTGATACCTAGTAGATGTCTGTTGCCGGTAAAAAAAGGAGCTAGGATATGGTATCTCCATGCTGGTGTGGCGGTGCCTAATTGATAAGAGGTTGGAGAAGTTTCTTGAGCGGCTTATTGGAAGCAACGGAGACAGATTCCTATGTGCCCTTGTTATTGAAGGAGATCTAGGGATCAAGAAGCTGAAAATTTAGTCAAGCTATGTTGGAATACGACTGAGTGGATGTTTCTGCTGAAGAGACAAGGGAGGTTGCCTTGATATGGAAGTTGACTAGATGAGGACGTTTCTAGGTGATGCAATATCATGAGGCAGTGATGAGTGTGCCCAACTTCTCTATCCCATGGAAAGCATTTTGGGAGTCCTATGGTAGCTATTTTGGATGCTGTGCAGCCAAATACAAAATCGTTACTATTGATATTTGATTTGGAAAGTTAAAACCATGTCATTACTTAGGGGGATGATGATGTATGTGCAGTCGGTGTATTTTTCTCGCTTCTTCTCCATTAATGAGTGTGAAGAGAGCTTTTGACTTGGTTATCAACTTGGTTGAAGTGTGTGATTTCCCTCTTGGAGTACTTTGAGTGTGTTAGAGATGGAAGAATATGTGGTGGTTGAAGGAACCGTAAATCTCTTGATGTTGGGAAAATATTTCTTTCCTGTATTTTTGTTACTTTAGGTGGTTCGGTTCCTTGATCCTTTCCTTGATCAATTATTTGTTTTCGTGGAACTTCCTTTTTTGTATATGCGAGGCATTCTCTTAATGCCCTTTATTGGTGAAGGTTAGCATCCTGTAATGCCACTTATTAGCGAAGGTTAGTACCCTGTAATGCCATTTCTTCTCTTTTTTGTATATGCTATTCTGTTGGAGTGACTTTAAACCAAACCAAACCGAGCCTTATGTCCCAATCAATTGGTGTAGGTGTACGAGTGACTTTACACTTGTAAAAAAGGATTAAAAAAAGGGAGAAAACTTTAGGGGTGACTAGCAAGTGAGGCCGCTTCTGAAAACTGTCTCCATGACTTGTTAATTGATTTACCATCTGTAAGGGTTTAAGTTATTACCTGAAGCTAATTAGGTGGATTTATCAATATCTATCTTTTTTTGTTGCATGAATAGTGTCAGCCTTGCTATATGTACTTACAATGTCATGATTTGCAGGATGAAGAACTGGATATTTCACCTGTTGAGATTGATGATGCATTGGTAATTGAAGATGACGATATATCGGATGATGATGATGATGAGCATGATGATGTATGTCCCTGAAATGTTTTTCCTTCTATCTGGCATCTCTTATTTTCCCCGGATTTGATCGATTTTGGACAAAATCAATGTCCTATTTTTTCTTCAGTATTTCTTTTATATATAAGTTCGTTACTAAATGGGCAAGCAATTTTTGGATAGTGGACACTAAAAATAACTGGAAGATATCTCTAAATTTAAGACACAGAAGCTTTTATTATTGTCAAGGCTGGGGATGGTTTGTTGGTATCCAGTTGTGCCAACTATCAAATGACAAGCAAAGAGGATTTGAGGGTGGCTAATTCTTAGTTTCTATTTGCAAGGGTGACCGGAGATTGCCTGGTTCTTGTTTGGCAATGCCGTCTCATGCCAAATTGAGAATTAATTGGCAGAGGATTAGGTTCTGGAAGACGAATGCTTTGTGAGAGTAAAAAACATAGATCTGCTAGTTCTGCTGTTCCACCGTCACAATTTCTTACTTGTCATTTTCAGGTACTTGGAGATGATTCTCTTCCCGTATGCATGCCAGAGAGAGTACATGACGTTAAATTGGGTGATTCAGCTGAAGATAGTCCTGTTGCCCCAGCAGCAAGTGATAGCCACACCAATCCAGCTTCTGGTTCTAGTAGCAGAGCTGCTACAGCTAGGGGTTCAGACTCTACTGACTTCAGGAGTGGTAACTCCATTGGTTCAAGGGGTGCCATGTCATTTGCCGCCGCTGCCATGGCTGGGCTTGCATCTGCAAATGGTAGAGGTTTCAGGGGAGGCAGAGATCGGCATGGGCGCCCTCTATTTGGTTCCAACGACCCTCCTAGACTAATTTTTTCTGCAGGTGGGAAGCAACTTAATAGGCATCTGACTATCTATCAGGCCATACAAAGGCAGCTTGTGCTAGACGAAGATGACGAGGAGAAATTTACTGGCAATGATCTTGTATCTAGCGAAGGAAGTAGGTTATGGGGTGATGTTTATACCATAACGTATCAAAGGGCAGACACCCAGACAGGGTCTGCGTCAAATGCAGCTGGAGCATTGAATGCCACAACGACCTCCAAATCTACCAAGGTGGGGTCTGCATCAAATTCGAACAGTACGGAATCGTCGATGCAAAGGACGTCGCTTCTTGATAGTATTTTACAGGGGGAGCTTCCTTGTGATTTGGAAAAAAGTAATTCTACTTACAATATATTATCACTGTTACGTGTATTAGAGGGTTTGAATCAGCTTGCTCCCCGATTGAGAGTCCAGGCTGTGACTGACAGTTTTGCTGAAGGAACAATAATGAGTCTTGATGACATTAGTGCTACCGGCATTAGGGTGTCTCCTGAGGATTTCATAAACAGCAAGCTGACTCCGAAGCTGGCAAGACAAATACAGGATGCCCTAGCGCTTTGCAGTGGGAGTCTTCCGTCATGGTGTTACCAGTTGACAAAAGCATGTCCTTTTTTGTTTCCTTTTGAGACAAGGAGACAGTACTTCTATTCGACTGCTTTTGGGCTACCAAGGGCTTTATATAGGCTTCAGCAGCAACAGGGTGTGGATGGTCACGGATCAACCAATGAAAGAGAGGTTAGGGTTGGGAGATTACAACGCCAGAAAGTGCGCGTTTCTCGTAACCGAATTTTGGATTCCGCTGCAAAAGTGATGGAGATGTATTCAAGCCAAAAGGCTGTTCTTGAGGTGGAATATTTTGGTGAAGTTGGAACTGGGTTGGGTCCTACTTTGGAGTTCTACACTCTTCTTAGTCATGATTTGCAAAAAGTTGGACTTGCAATGTGGAGGTCAAATTCATCGTCAGATAAGACTTCAATGGAAGTTGATGGAGTTGAACAGAAAAATGTAAAGTCCGTTAGTGATCTTGTCCAAGCTCCTCTTGGATTGTTTCCTCGTCCTTGGGCACCTAATGCTGATACTTCTGAGGGTAGTCAATTTTCCAAAGTTGTTGAATATTTCCGGCTTGTTGGGCGGGTTATGGCCAAAGCTCTTCAAGATGGGCGACTTTTGGACCTCCCAATGTCCACTGCATTTTATAAGCTTGTGCTTGGTCAGGTGGGGAATATATGTATTTTTATTCAGTTCTGATTTGTTGCACCTCAACCTGATTTTTATTCGATCTGCACATTCAACTCTCTTTATTCATTGCAGGAGCTTGATTTGCATGACATTCTTTCCTTCGATGCTGAACTTGGAAGGACTCTGCAAGAACTTCAAGCAATCATTTCCCGGAAAAAGTATATTGAATCAATGGGTGGTCAGAGTTATGAACAAATTGCTGATTTACATTTTCGTGGGGCTTCAATAGAAGACCTCTGTTTAGATTTCACGCTCCCTGGGTATCCAGATTACGCTCTCAAACCTGGCGAAGAGAATGTACTCAGTCCCTCAAGAATATTTAGTCATATTTCGTAACCCTTCGGTTTTCCTTTTCGTTCATGATGATCTTTAGTTTTATTTTTCCCTTCGTGAACTTTTCAGGTGGATATCAATAACTTGGAGGAGTACATATCCTTGGTGGCTGATGCTACTGTCAAGACAGGAATTCTGAGGCAAATGGAAGCATTTAGAACCGGGTTTAATCAAGTTAGCAACTTCCTCTTGACTTGATGGAATTTCATATATTACAAAAGATGTCTTCCTTCATTCAGTCTTTCTCCTTTTGGCGTATTTGATATTAGGCGTAGTATAAATAATGATAATAGAGATAACACCAACAACTATAATAATGACGCCATATTACCGTGATGTCTTCATATTGTCAGGTCTTTGACATCACGACTCTACAAATATTTTCTCCTCATGAATTGGACTATCTGCTTTGCGGCCGTAGAGAGCTGTGGGAGGTAATTTTATAGCATATGGTTTCCTTGTAACAGGTCACATCTAGTACTTTATTGTTTCACTTGCATGGTTAATGTTAAATCTCTCTTTCTGCAGGCTGAGACACTCGTAGATCACATCAAATTTGATCATGGATACACAGCCAAGAGCCCTGCAATTGTTAATGTACTTGTCTTCTTTATTTATCCCAACCTGAATCAGTTGGTCTGATTTAGGACAGCTTTTGATTATTTACTTTGGCTTTCCACAATAGTCATGTGGTTTATCATGGTTATGTTCTCAGTTGCTTGAGATCATGGGAGAGTTCACCCCAGAGCAGCAGCGAGCGTTTTGTCAGTTTGTTACTGGTGCACCTCGGCTTCCACCTGGTGGTCTGGCTGTGCTGAACCCAAAATTGACAATTGTGAGAAAGGTAAAGAGTTCTACACGATTCTCTTTGAAGGCCTTAATGTTCTCTATTGGGAGTCATTCTATTATTGCACTGTTCATAGAATCATAGCATTCACACTTAGCACGTCATGTTACAGCATTCTTCAACAACTAGTAATACAATGGCCAATGGGACCGGATTATCGGAATCAGCCGATGATGACTTGCCGAGTGTAATGACATGCGCTAATTACCTCAAGCTTCCTCCCTACTCTACCAAGGTATAGCGTATTTGGAAAAATGAATTTCTCGCATTTGAGTTTCTTTGTTATGCTTATTATGCGGTTTTTTATTCCTACTTGCTATTTGATGAAAACAAAGAAGAGAACAAACAGAGAAATAAAAAGAAGTTGCTGGAAAATGGACTTAAATTTTTGTTCCATGTTATTCTATATCTTTATGTGCTGACAATTTTCCTTTTATGAACAGGAAATTATGTTCAAGAAACTGCTCTATGCAATAAGTGAAGGGCAGGGATCTTTTGATTTGTCATGAGTTCACAAAATAACCAATTTATTTGTGCATATCACATCGGAAGATTGTCGGGTTCGGTTCTCACTTGGGCAATTTCAGTGTTGGAAGTAGCTTCTTTTCATGCTCTAATAACCCCCTTTTTTGGTGCTTTTCCTCACAATGGCGGCACTTCTGAGGTTAGTCCTATTTACGTGAGATCATGGGCAGGGTTTGGTGCCAGGATGTTCATTCGTAAATTTCGTTGGATGGTAGTGTCTCCCAATTGTTGATTGAAAAATTTCCGCTCTACAATGTCAATTACTTAATTTTGGTAATACGTAGAGCTGAATTTGGCATTCTTTATTCAGGGCTATTGAGGCGAATGATCTGGAAGCTTCTCCGAGGAATGGAATTTTGAGGATATTTTCTCCCGCTGCAAGTGCTTGTAAATAAATAGGAATTTCTGATGATTCTGCTCTATGTTTCTACTTGTAACTCTTTTTGAGTATTCATGTGCGGGCATGCAATCGGCCCTTATTTTCTGCTTATAAATTTAATTGTTGCATCCTGTTGCTGGATATTTTTTCCCAGAATGAATAAGCTAGTGGTAGAAAGAAAAGGAAGAAGGTAGCCAATTTAGTTGTTTATTGGTATGGTACCTATTGATACCAATGTATTTCAGGCTCACCGTCTTGTGTATCTTCTCTGTTTAGTTGTGTAGCATTCCTATTTAGTGATGCTTGCAGTTCAAAACTTTTTTACGTTGTGCAAGAACTTCGTTCATAAAAGGAAGTTCCGCGACCAACCTAACAGGGTGTTCCGGAGCTTAAATCAGTCCTTTAATTCACTTTCTAGCATGCTTGAATCGCTGTCCTCACTTTTGCTTTCTTGCATCCTTGATTTAGGTCCAATTCCATAAATTTTTGTTTAAGGCAATTCTGTTTTTCGATCGGCAACTTGACAGGGGTACATCAGGTCGGGGGATGGGGAAGGAGATCCAATCAAAAGTTGGACAAAATCAAAGGTCAAAGCCCAAAACACTTGTGGGCCTCGATAACCCAAATAGAACAATGAAGATCAACCACCCAAATAGGCCTAAAAATGTCCAAAATTTACAATAAAAGTCCGGCCCAAAGAAAACCCAAACCGAACCCTAAAAAACTGTAGCAGCTACCAACCACCAGATCCGACAGGAAAACAACCACAACCACCGGGCAGCCACCAATGGACACCACCATGCTACCACTGGCCACCCGAACGAAGGTGCATCCTGAAGCCCAAGCATAACCACCTGCCATGGATGCTCACCGAGCCGTGAGGTGAGAATTGGACCATCCACCAATGGCCACCGTGGGAGCCATGCCAACCATGCCACTCATCCCCAACCAGAACCCCACATCGGCCACGGGCGGAAAACCCAAGAGAGATCCAACCGGAGAGCATGACAAGGGAAGAGAAAGCACGGTCGAGATCGGCGCTGGCGGCAAGGGATAGGGGTAGAAAAAAGGAGACTGGAGAGAGAGAGAGAGAGAGAGAGAGAGGAAAGAAACCATACCGAGAGCTGACCCTGTTGCCGTCCAAGAGTCCCACGTAGGGACGCTTATCAATTGGTAAAGCAATCCAAAAACACTCAGACGTCGAGATCCATTTCTTCGACGCAGTCACCGCACCGCTATCACCGTTCATCTGCCATCTTGATGCCAATAAGATTTGTGAATAAATGGAGGAGAAAAGATTAGATTGAAGGGGAAGGAGGTAGATAACAGACACAGAGAATTAGATAGGGAGAGGAGGGGAGAGGGAGAAGAGGAAAGCCTGGGAGGAGGAGGGAGGCGGCGGCGCCTCCCCCCAAGCTGCAGCAACCCTAGAAGTAGAAAAGATATACGGCTGTTTTTTCTAGAGAGAGAAGGAAGTCTCGTTCAATTTGGCCGGATTAAGATTTTGTTTTTTGTTAAGGCAATTCTTACTTGTTTATTGTCAACTAATCTACCTCCTGAAATATATGACATTTTTTTATCCTTCCTTTTACTTACGGCTGCATTTAGGAGGGGCTTTCCCTCTTCCCGGTGGTGATCTCACTTTTGTAATCGAGTCTCGACGCGGCGGTGTACACGTAGCTGCATACCGGGTTATCCGACGTATCTATTGTCTACGCTATACTGTCTTGGCTGTTTTTCAATTTCATGACATAGACGGTTATATTTTGTTTCTATGCAGATGAGGCAGAGGCATTTGTTTTCCTTTGTGTGCTTATACTCTTTGGTTGTTTACATTTTTATTTTGTATCTTGTAATGTACTTTAATCTTTTGTAACCGTTTATTTTTAGAGGGAATAATTAAAGAAATCATCATTTTTTTAGACATCATGTAAGTTCTCATCCCGGTTACTATTTGAGATTATGTTTCCATCCTCGTGTGTTTTACCATGAAGTTCTCATTTCTCAAAAGAGGAAAAAAATGGTGGTGTTACAGGCAGTAAAATGGTTACAATTCATGCTACTTAATTTTTTGTTGCGAAGTCTGTTAGAGCTCAAGTTGTTAGGTAAAACTTCTCGATTTTTTGAGCTTGGCTCGAAAAACTTCCGTGTCTTTTTTTTTATTGTAAAATGCGAAAAAATAGTTCGCTTTGTGCTCGCTACATGGTTACGTAAAAACTTTTGTGTTGGATCGAACAAGGGAAGGACTAGCCAAATTTCAACGCGGTAATTTTTTTAAAACAATAACTCATTGACAAGTTTGAACTTTGAAGTTTGTTTTTGAGTTGGGTTATTTGGTTTCTTGCCTTGCAAGGGAGTCGTATATGTTTTTTTTCGATATTGTTCAATTAATTCATACAATAACTCATTTTGGGTTCACTACTATAATCAAAATCTTTCGGTTGTTTGGAGTCCTTGTATAGAAAACACACAATGGGCACTCCAAAAGCAACCTTCAACAGATATCGATTAACTTGGTCTTTTGTACAATCATAGTGTTCCACAATTCTTTTAAAATGATCGTTCGGATCGTGATGATTATATCTCAAAAAACACACTACAGGAATCTCTGTTTGTTGTGCCGTTGAGAACTTTGATTATATAAAAATCATGTTGATTAGATCTTCACATAATTAAATTTCTCGACGAGCTCCGAACAAGAAGGTGAAACAATGAACCATTAAAAAAAAAAAAACCTTTTATTATTCATTCTTGTTTGCCAAAAAAGAGTTCACACTTTATAAACAAAACAAAAAGATTGAAGAAGAAGCTACAAGGAAAAATTAGCTTTCATAATTACACAAAACATCATAATGCCAGTGGCATTATTACCATTTGAACAAGGTACCAAAACCAAAAACCAACCGAAAAAACTGACCCCCTGTCGTGTCATTCTTGAGTGCTAATATATACTTTAGAACAAAATTATCTCAAAAAATTTGAAGCTCACTCAAGTATGTATTCAACCCATCTTTCAATCCCATCCGTCGATCGCAACCGGCAGCTAATCCATCTGATCTTCCTCTAGGCAGAAGCAGATTTACCGCGGCCGCACCTCACTTGTACAGCTAATGTCTTTAAGGGTTCAGAGCATTTGAAATTGCTGTCGAAATTTTTCAGTGGAATTGTGCACATGTTCTTTCCCAGGCAAAGCTATTCAAACGTGCAATGAAAACAAAACATGTCAAATGTTACAGTGGCATGTTGAACTTATAGTAAGAGCTGATTCTTAAAAGCAGAAGTTACAAACACAGAAAAGAGCAGCAAAAAATTCTACGAATCGACGTTTCATTTTTTCAAGTGGTTTTTTCTTTGGGGGCTTGGTTCTGTAGCAAAACGTCCCCCTATAACTCCTCGGTTCTTGGAGGTTTAGGGGTGCCACTATTTTAGTGGTATTATGAGAGCGGTCATTTCGTGCATATTGCCAAAGGTTAGGGCTGTCTCCATTCTGGCTTGAAATGGGACCCCCGGTAGTGGACGGTGGGATTGGTCTCCCAAGATTAGTCGAGGTGTGTGAAAGCTGGTCTGGACACCTGATTATCAAAAAAAAAAAAGAAAAAAAAAGTCCGTCTCCAATCATCCCCGTCCATACTTCGAATGATTGGAGACTAGATGGGTTCTGTTATTGTTATCGTTGTTGGTTTTTGGCCCATAAACAGAAAGCGAAGTTGCTGCTATGGTTATGGTAAAAGCTGCATTATTCAAATCTAGAGGTAAAATATAAAGCAATTTTTACTTTGATAAAAAACTAAGGAGGGAGAGATTTACCTGCTCAACAACTTTCTTGCTGTTTAGGGAATTGCATTGCCCTACGGCAAAGCTCCCACACGCGCCAGATGGATCGCCAAAGCTTGCGAACGCCACAGACTTGATCACTTTCCCGTCGGGACAAATCAGCTCAGCTTCTGTTTTCAGGTCATCGACTAAGGCCTTCAACTTATCTCCTGATAGTTTCCATGAATCGATGTTTGGCGGGTAGTTTTCTTTTACCACACTGCATATGGTGTCTCTGTTGACAGTTAAGACTTTGATTCCTGATGGGTTCCCTCCTGTTTCCTCAAATACTACCAGGAGATTCTTTTCCTTTTTCAAGAAGGCTCTTGGAACATGGTACCTGAATATAACAGAACACAAACACAGACATCAACTGAATAATTTTCGCGGAGAACTCGTTTGGTACATGGATATGAAAACTTGTTTTTAAGAATTTGTTTCGCGAAAGGAACTTGAAAATCTTTGTTATTGAGTATTTGTGTTTTCAAAGACAGATTTATAATAAGTGTTTTGAAAAACTGATTCGAGAATCAACTAGACTTGTCACGATTCAAGCTACGTATAGCTCATTCTGGTACATTACTTACTCAGATTGGGAAGGCTGGCCTAGAGGGGAGAGATAATTCACCCAGTAACGACCGATGCTTTGGCCATTCACCCAAATCATTCCTTTCCCCATAGTGGTCATACGGAGTGCCACCGGACTTTCGCCTTCAGGGGCATCGAAATATGTCTGCAGCAAAGAAATTCTTGAAAATTTTTCCTTTTCCCACTCGGGTTTTTTCTTAAAAATGATACTCAGAATTTCCACTATCGATTTGTAGTACGAAAAGGTTACAATAGCATTACCTTGTACCATGTGAGAGGTGGTCCTGCTCCTCCTTTTGCCTGACTCCATTGTACTTTCCCCGATCCTTCCTCTGTGTATAACTGGAGTTTTTCTCCCTGTACTCCAACCTGCAAAAGAATCACAAGATTTTGGAATCATAAGTGTGTCGAAGCTTGAATGGAAAGACTATTCTCTCGGAATGCTCATACCGATGTTTGTTTCACTAAAAAGATTGAAGTTTGCTGACAAAAACTTTATTAGTACCTCTTGTCCCCATTGATTTGAAGTCAGATCAAGAGTTCCGGCATTCAACCCTTGGATCGTAACAGCTCGAATACCAGCATACCTCTTCTCCATGTAGGCTCCACTATCCTTCATTGTTCAAGAATTTTCTTATCAGTTTGTGTTCTTGACAATTGCTGTAAAGAGAAAAACTACACACAATTCGCTTTCTGTACCGGTAATCCAACAGTCATGCCCAAGAACGATAGGTGATTCATTCCTTGCTTCAAATTTACAGCCTTTTTGAAGACAAAGCTCTTTTCAACGTTGCTTCCGTGTTCAAATCCTGCCAGAAAAGAAGCCATTAGACATTACTTTTGCGGAAATGCATTGGGCACGGTTGAAAGTTGCTACAACTTGTGATTACCTATATATTCGCCATTTACAAAACCAACCATTGCATGACCAAGACTAGCGACCACAAGGACCGGGAGAATATCACGACGCATTGGCAAGTCACCCCTTTTGAAATCTATGCTGCAAGCAGAATTGCAAAACCAGGTCAGTTTCAAGTAGTAATATCTACATTTTCAGTTTGTTTTCATACCGGTGTAGATAGGAAAACGGGATAGAGCGAAAATTTCGAGATATGTGAACATTACCTGGTGCTGTACCAAGCATAGTCTGAGGTATCTTTAGTCAAGTTATAATGCTCCAATGGTTGCCTGCTTCTCATTTGTAATTGCTGCATTTCTGGGATACTTTCTTGTGACATTTCCCACTGAAGATTGCTTGCTTTCTTCGATGGATGGAAGCTTCTTGCATTGTGTTGTGAAACAATCTGTCGTAATAACATCGAAAACAAAAGCAATAAATGTGATTCAATCTGTATTAGCAGATTCCAAATTGGCAAAAGACCTTTTTTTCTCAATGTAAAATTTTCAAAGTGGTCAAAGTTGGTGAGCTTCGACGTTACCGATTGGGTGTTGTAAACAACAGTCTTGCAATCAGGGAGGATACTGATGGATTTAGGAGGAAGGTAATAATTCTGGCCCCTGAAATTTATAGTTGCAGCATTCTGGGTATTGTTGTTGTTCAAGAAAGCAGCACAAGTTTGGGTTCCGGGCTTCTCATACGTTCGAATCTGATGCAAAAAAACTTCACTTGGTATGTTCATTTCTATTTCGGTTGCTGTTTTTTCCGAATTAGTTTTTCAGACCACTTCTCAGAAAATCTGTTTGGGAGAATTTTTTTTGGAGGGATGATAGGGTACAGGAAGAGTTTTCCCGAAAATGTCCAGGAAAGAGAAATGAACGGTTTAGACAGAGGAGTGTCCTGGACGTTTTCGGAGAAAGTTTTCCTGTATCCTAACATTTTTGAAAATTTTGACACGATTTTTTAAGTTTGTTACCATATGCTTTCATGTTTGTCAACACAGTTCTCAAACGTGCGTTGAAATGCTGCAGACATAGACACATGGACACAAATGTGTCTGATTTTTTATGGTCTCACGTGCATCATGAGGAACCCATGTGCATCCGACAGTTTGGGATCTGTGCCTCCGTCTGTGTCCGTAGTATTACTCATAAGGAATGGTTACCTCTATATCGTTACTTATCCTTTGCACAGTAGGAACCCCCCAAAGCAAAGCCTTCTTGCATAATCTTAAAGCCCTGTGCAAGTCCGTAAGGTGACCATATTTTGGTTCCCTCGGCAAAGCTAGAAAGAAAAAAAAGAACAACCAAAACAAGACTGATAAGATGTTTTCCATGACCTTATTTTTGCCGTTGGATTTCAAATTTGGAAATTTTCTAACCATATTCGTCGAGAGGAGCTTCATCGTAGTATCGAGTTGTCACGAAAGATGAACTTGTTCTGCCAAAATTTGTGCCGCCATGGAACTGAAAAAGACACCAACACAAAATAATGATCTTGAAAATGATGCGGCTCAACTACAGATCTCGGTGGCTTTCTCATAATCCGGAAATCGCTAATTAACCTAACAGATCTATATATCAAAATGGAAATACAAGTATTTTGAGTCCATATTTTTAGAAAACAGTCAAGTACCATGTAATAATTGTTGAGAGTTCCGTTTTTAGAGAAGAATCGAGTAACCGCGTATGCAATATCTTCTGCTGCTCTTTGAGCCGGTGGATCTCCAAAGACTCGGTACCTGTTGCGACGAATTTCATGAGTACCTCAACATACAATGACAAGAATCAGCAGAAAAACACATTGTAGCTAATGGAAGAAACAAACCCATATCATCATATGCTAAAAGTGAAAAAGTTCAAGCCATTGAGTTGTGTACTTACTGTGCAGTCCAGTTCTCAGTCCACAGAGAAGGCTTATTGGGGCCATTTGGTCCAGTGAAAGTTTCTCCACACTGCCTCCCATTGCATGTATTGATCTGTTTCAAAGCCAAGAGCATTAACATGAGTGAAACAAAAGGGTTAGAGAAAAATGTATGGATATGGTTACGATGGAATACGAGAAAGAGAAAACAAAGACGTCTCACAAGAACACAAAAGATTCACGTGGTTCCCCAGAGGAAATTCACTATGAAACAGGATAATGCAATGAGCAAGTAACTCTCACAAGAACCCTAGAGCTCCAAAATACCCCTAATACATAGTTATGCCCTGCGTGGCGAATCAACTTAAAGTACCTGGAAACAACAAACGGGTTGGACAGAGCACAAGCGGGGTAGCAAACATGTTATATTTAGAATCCGGTTGAATTTGAGACACGACTCTCAACCCATTTATATGTAAAGGGACATATATGATAATTGTGTTCAATCACTATATTTAGAGAAAATGCGTGTACATTGTTTTGACGGAATACGAAAAGCGAAAACAAATCGGTCACACAAGAACACAAAAGATTTTATGTATCAACTTACAACTGGACCAGGGGCATCCATTTGCTTGCACATGACCCATGGGACTCCTGCGTCAAGACCCACTGCCATATTTGCTGCCCACTGGATGTATCGAGTTCCTGATTCCTTATATACCATTTGAACACTGTTGTATTCATTTTCAATCTGCAATATCAAACCAAAGAGAGCCTTAAGTCCCAATCAATTAAGGGTCGAATATAAACATGAGATAACCTGTTATAAGTATCACAAGAGTGGACTAAACCTGTGCCATAATGATGGGTCCTCCTTGAGGGGCAAACAACTTTTCCTTTTTCACCATACTAATGATCATCTTTGTGTATTTTTCCATGTGATACTGCAAGTGGGAAATCATTCTGCTTAGCAATTTGTTTTCACACTTTCTTTTAGGCTCGTTTGATTGACCAGATTAGAACTTGCACGCAACGGAAAAATCCAATGATTATTACCTTGAACGGTTCGTTATCAGTGCGGAATGTAATATTTGGGACCTCTCTTAGCCAGAAGGGAAATCCTCTGCTCAATTTTTCAACATCTTAATTAAAAATGCCAAAATAAAATGAGAAAAAAATAATAGTAATAAAGAAATAGAAACTGAATTGTACCCATGATTCCATTCTGCCTCAATGAAGGGTCCCACCCTAAGAGTTACATACAAACCGTGATCACCAATCATTTTGATGAATTTTATGAAGTCATAATTGCCCTCAAAGTTGAACTGCATACATACACACCCACATGGAGTTAACAAATGAAAATCTTTTCATTGGAAAAAATAAAGAGGCAAAAAAGGGAAAAAAAAAAACCTGGCCTTCAATAGGCTCATGAAGGTTCCAAAATACATAGGTCTGGATCACATTCAAACCTCCATCTTTAGCCTTTTTTATAAGATCTGGCCACATCTACATAGAAAGCAAAACAAAACCTTAAATCCTCTCCTTTAGGTAAATAGACCTAAAAGTCCATTTGGTAATTTAAGTGACAAAAGAATGTAAAAAAATTGAGATAAACAAAAGAAATAATTACGTTTTCCCGTTGTTACAACCTAAAAGTAAGTAAATAAAACATGTCAGAAAGAGATATGAGTGACATTATTCAGTCTCTGTTTCATTTACCACCAAGACACGCTAGTTTTGGTGACTAGAGGAAGAAAATCTAAAAGGGATGTTATTGAGTTTTCCCTCTCTTCGTTTCACGTCTCACCAAATCACACTATTTTTTTGATGAAAAACGAAACGATCACAGAATGTGAAATGAGTGAGATTTGTCTTTCTTCTTTCTATCTCTCACCCAATCACAACATTGAGAAGGGAAGAAAACATGAAAGTGATATCATCGAGATTTCCGTATCTTTTTTTTCATTTCCCACCAAACCAAACATTTTTTTTTAAAATTACCCCCCCAAAAAAACCACAACATTTTTAATGAAAAGAGAACAAAACCCGAAAAAGGTATCAACGAAATGTCCCTATTTTCTTTTCATTTCTCACCAAATCAAATTATCCTTCGTGGGAAACAGATAAAAAAACCGAGACAAAATCTGTTTCTCTTTATTTCTCACCAAATCACTCGAACCAAAACAAGATTAATCCAGAAAAATCACCTCGGGAGGACTGCGGGGATAATGAATAGAACCAGAGAAGAGGAGTTCTCTTGCACCATTGATGATCAAAGACCTTGCATCATAAGTAACACTCTTGCCACTCTCCCCATTGCAAAAAACAGAACATCCCAAAAACAACAAAACAACCCCCAGAATTCTTGCTGCCATTTTTTTCCTACTTCTTCTTTTATCAAAAACCAATCTCTTTTACAGAGCTAAATGGGACCTCTTTGTCCTTAAGCTGCTAAAAGCAGGAGGAGGAGGAACCAAGAAGCTGTTTTGATGTATGCATACAAATACCAGTGTTATAGGCGGGATGAGAGAGAGAGGAGAGAGAGAAGGGAATGGTAAATATAAGGCCTCCACGGAATTTTTGGGAAACTGGTAGTTTCTTTGTTTCTGTTTTTGCAGTTGGTTATTTCCATTCTTGGCTGTGGTTTCTTGTTTCAGATCTCTCTCTCTCTCTCTCTCTCTCGTAAATATTCCATAGTCTTGGGACACTGTCTCGTGATACCCGACATCCTTATCCACCACACATTGTGGTGAATCCTACAGAAACGTGTGGTGGATAAGAGTGCTTGGAGTATCACGTTGGTGCCACGAGACCATGGAATAATTGGTCCAGTCTCTATCTCCACATATATCATTGCCTTATATACATTTCTATTATTGGAATTGGGAGAGGGGTGTGGGGTGTAACGGGTTTTTTGACCTAGTAAAACTCTACCGAGAATTCGCAAGTGGCGGGAAGTAAGCTAGTGGTTTAGGATCCTCTTTTCCAATTTTATGCTTTTACTTTTCTAAGGACACACATGTCCGGGCCGGGCACGTATTCAGGCATAGATGTTTGAAAGTGTTCGAGAAGTACAGACCCACATGCATCGTTTGGGTTGAAAATCGTATTAATCGGAATAGTTTGATAGCGTGTTTCTATTTTATTTTATTTATAGAATGCACTTATATTGAACATGCAAAGATTTTAAATACTGATTCATGCATATATAACCTTATTTCTTAACAAAACAAATGTGCTTAAAAAATATACCATCAATTGATTACTCGGTGAACATTGGGCGAGTTTCCACTATATTTTTGACCTAGTGTAATTTTTGGCTATTTTTTACTTTTCACAGTTTTTGTTTAGCTTTTTGTCGTAATTTTTGGAATTAATTGTTCATCTCGAGGAGAGAAATCAGAAAAGTTTGAAAACGTAGACCGAAGTTGAAAAAGGCTCATGTAAATGACACTAAGGACAACAAATTAAAATACCAGTTGTTTGGTATTTTTTTGTCTTTATTAATGAATTTTTTTTCTTTTGGTCATAATTTTTTACTTTATAGACTCTTCTCGTCGAGAAAGATGATTAATCCAAAAAAAGAAAAAAAGAAAAGAGGAACAAAATATCAAAAATATAGTAGAAACTCACCCGATATTTTGCATGGTTGCATGTTATCAACGAAAAAAGTGAATGATTTCGATCATTGAACTTGGCCCATAAAAATTAAAAGGCCCACGAAGAGTACTTGATCAGTTAAATGAAATTAACCGTTGACCAGATGCGAATAGAAAAACTTATTGAAGAAATGTTTCACTCTTTTTAAATATATGAATCTTGAGTCATACGGGCTCATTTATTTAATAAGATACGAGTGTCAGACCAAACTATATAATCAAGTGAACCACTTATTCGGGGTCTGGTTAAAATTGTCATCGGACATATAGCTTTACAAAGTAGTATGAGATATGATATCAATGTGTGCGGTAGAATTAGTCTCTCTTCACTACTAGTTCAGTGAGATTACACTAACATATACTATGCGATTATATATTCCTTCACGATTATTCTCCTCAAACGAACCTGAATAATTGGATTTTTTAGGAGAAAATCTCGTTTAAGAAAGAAAAAAAAAGGGGTCATTACCTTGCTAGAACTTGCCCAAAAGGATTTGGGAATTTCTTTATATATTATTTTCCTTCATATGGTTCCCTAAATCCTAATTGAAGGCATTGAAGAGGAAATGAAAAGCGATGGAAATTTTGTAACATCAGAATGGTTGAGATTTGAGCGACAATTGCATTACCATTTTGAAAGCCTGGACTTCAAATTTTGTAATATTCTCTGATTTACTATCTATATTTCCAGTGATTTTCTTACTATTATCGAGTGCAACAATAATTTGTTTTCTAATAAGACGTTATCATCATTATTAGGATAGATTTCATTGCCCATCAGCTGTTGGTTTTTGATTCAGAGAAGCCATTAATTTATGGGGGGAAAGTATCCAGTACACACTCCCTTATCCATTTTTTGGTGGCTCATTTTGTATTTTGTGGCTTATTTTATTTTTGTGATGATTTACGAAATATTTGTGGCTCAAAATACCAAAAAAGGCATAGCATACACCTACACAATGGGGTGTTTACGGCTTTACGCCTTGTCCTCTGTTCTGTTGGAGGGTTTAGCTAAAAAATCGAAGCTTTTGTTCTTGGAGGACAAGATACATACTGCTAGATGTGAGTCGTGCAGACTAATCACGAAAGCAATTCATTAATATAAGACTAAAAGTGAACAAAAGGGTGCAACATTACATGGTCCCGTTACACTAATTTTTATTTTATTTTATTATTTATTTATTTATTTATTTATTTTTGCGTGGCTGTTTTAGTTTTTCACACAGATAAGTCATTTTCTCACATACCTCAACCAAAAAAGTTCAAAAAACCATTAAGGCAAAGTTAGTGAAACAAGCGAACCCACTTTGCATGATGGCATCTAAAGGCGGATCCATGTTTGGGCTAACCTAGGCTGTAGCCCAGGTGGGGTTGTTTTAGCCTACCATTTTTTTTTTTCGGGAAATGACTGGCCGGTCCCATTTTTGATGTTTTGTCCTATCCAAGCACTTTTAATGTGTTTCAATTCCAAGAAAACCCCACACGCGCGCACTACCCACTTTCTCTCTTTCTCTCCTTCTCCCGTCCTTTTTTGGAGTACAACTGTGCAACTCTCTCTCTCTCTCTCTCTCCCCTCCCCATTATTTTCCATCCTTTTCTCTCTCTCCCCTCCCCTGTCCTTTTCTCTCCCTACTGCCATACTCTCCCTCTCTATTCTCTGTCCTTTTTTAATTTTTTAAACATAAAATGTTTATAACTTTTAATTTATATATCCGATTTTGAAAAAAAAAATTTATTAGAACCTACTCGGCGAGATCTATCAAACAAGACCCATATTAGATATGAAATTATGCGCAAAAAGAAAAATTATTTTTTGGAGGATGTGAATTCTTTTATTTTTGGAGGGTGTGAATTGTTCAAAAATGCAATGAATTCTTTCCAGGTGTGAATTCTTTCATTTCGGGGTGTGAATTGTGTTTTTTTTAGGGTGTAAATTGTGTAGAGGATGTGTAATCTTGCATTTGATGTGGGTGATTTTTTTTTAAATTTTTGGAGGGTGTGAATTCTATAATTTGGGGGGGGGTGTGAATTCTTTCATTTTTGGATTGTGAATTGTGTATTTGTCTAAATTAGGTCTGCGAATTATTTGTTATGGAGGGTGTGAATTGTGTGATAAGGAGTGTAAATTTTTTTTTTTTATTGTGTACATATTTTTATATTCAATGTGGATCTTATTTTAAAGATCTCGTTGAGTAGGTTTCAAATATATAATTTTTATAAAAAATAATGTGTATAAAAAAAGTTATTTAATTTTGAAATCTAAAATAAGAGAGAGAGAGAGAGAGAGAGAGAGAGAGAGAGAGAGAGAGAGAGAGAGATGGTAGAAATGCAAGGACTACGCGGTTGAATTTTTTGATTTGTTCAATGTTTTTTAGAGTCACCGAAGGAAACTAGCTAGGAGGGGACAGGTGGCAGGGGGTAGAGGTTTACGTGGCAAGTGGTTACTTGCCCAGGTGTACACGAGAGAAGTTGGGACACAGTACTTTGCATCGCTAGGGAAGTGGTCCAAGAAAGAGTAAGGCAGTAAACTAGGTAAACGGAGGAGAGAGAGAGAACAGAGAAAGCATGTGACGCGCGTGGAAAAAGATAAAGGTATCAACTGACGCCCGTGAAAAGGGGTTTAAATGAAAGAGTATGACGCGGGGCCTAGATGGAAACACCCTCCCAAAAGAGGGCCGGCCTTGAAGAACCCCTTTTTTTTTGGGTAAATAGCAAAAACACCTCCTCATCTATCACCGTTTTACAGAAACACCCCCTCATCTATAAAAATAAGCACTCACACCCCTTCATCTATGAACCATTAGCAAGGACACCCCCTCCGCGTCATTTCCGTCCATTTCCTTAATAGAATTGGATACAATTACGTGATTGTCCCTCTCTCTTATTAGGGCAAACACCCAAACACTTTTTATCTCTCCTCCAACTCGATCAAACACAAGACAAAACGTCTGCACTTCTCCCTTTCTTGATTTCTCGATGAAATCGAAGGCCATCAAACCCAAACCCTAATCGATCTCTGACCTCCCTCCATTCTCCATTTCTGAGCACGATACTCCATTATGTCAAAACAGGTAATATTCATCCAAACTCCAATCTCGATTACTGGCATCTCTTCCCCCTTATAGCATTTTTTTGTATTGGGTTTTGTTCCAAATGATTATTTTAGGGTTCCACTGTAATTGTTTACAATATTCATCAATTGTTTACCATATTCACACACTGTGGTCCCTCCTCGTTTTTTTTTTTCGAAGCATGCATGTACTATGGTCTCCACTAACTTTACCCTAATTTTTTTATTTCTTCTTGATCATTCCTTTAGCATTTGTTTAATGAAAAGTGAAAACTTTACCCTAATTTTAAAGCATTTTACACTTTGTCAACTTGTTTTTATACCCCTTATACTCTTTCAGGGTCAATGGAGGAACCCAATATCACCATTCTTATACATTTTGAGGGAAAACTGGTGGAAAAACCCCAAGTGTCTTACACTAGTGGAAGGGTTGTAACATCAAGGGTAAACAATAATAGGTTCACATATGTTGATTTACTTGACACAATTGAAGGAGAGAGAGAGAGAGAGAGAGAGAGAGAGAGAGAGAGAGAGAGAGAGAGAGAGAATAGAAGATAGACCCAAAATCTGGGTTGGACGTCTGTTATATAAAAGAAAGAGTGGAGGGGAATTTTTACTCCAAAATGAGAGAGTATATGTGTCTCAAAATATGTTGTAATCCATTTTCCATCCAAAAAATGGACGGAAATGACGTGGAGGGGGTCTCTACTAACGGTTCATAGATGAAGGGGTGTGAGTGCTTATTTTTATAGATAATGGGGTGTTTTTGCAAAACGGTGATAGATGAGGGGGTGTTTAATTTTGCTATTTACCTTCTTTTTTTTAGCTTAACCCATTCTAAATGAACACCCACCCAAAAACAAAATGAACACCTATTCAAAAAATTACCCACAAATCGATCTCCTTTGAACAACTCAACATGTCGAAGTCGGCAAAGTTCTTTTTGCTTATGGCCATAGGAAAAGATTATATTGTTAAATGCAGAGCACTAGTTGGTGTGTTGAGATTTGTACTTATATTGTTAAATGCAGAGCACTGGGTTAGCCCATGGTAGATTAGTGTCCTGGATTCCCCTTGATGGCATGTTCCCCTATTCCTTTTTTTTTTTTTTTGTTATATGGTAATCTCAAGATAAGATACATTATAGGAGTTTCAAAAACTCCACCTATGCAGTGACTCGCATCCAACAACAACTAGGAGTCTTCATCTCCTTCTTTGGAATGTCATTCTTCTGCATTTCCACCTTAGCCGTCGTTTCTTGACAAGATGGCTCGAGTTAACAATTTAAGGGAGGGTTAGCAACTATGAAGGAGATTTTGATGATGAATTTTTGTCATATTTGGTGTAGCCTCTCAACCATCACCTTTTTTTTTTTTTTTGGCAATTGGCTGCTTTGGCTGAAGCAGTATCGCAATCAAAGCGTTGCCCAAAGATATAAGATGTGTGTAATGTGTATAACCACCACGTTAATTGTATGCAAGGAGTTGGAGTGGTTCAAAGATGTCTATCTCACTCTCACTGTGAGTCCTCATAGGTACTTCCGAGGGACACCAATGCTAACAAGTCCATGAAAAAAAACAAATTATATAACTTTACATTTGACGTTCTCTCATATTTTTCCGCACAATATGCAACAACACAAGTAATTCTGTCACGTCCCGTCATCTCTAGACTCCTTGATAGGGATCACAACACGTGACCAGCCAAGAAGGACTTCATATTTAACCAAATGGGCTCAAGAATAAAGTGCTTTAAATAAAATAAATAAATAAATAAACATTAGCGTAAGCGGTTAAAGAAAACTTCGATTAAACTTATGGAGTCTCATAATAAAAGTAAGTACAATAGGATCAAGTGAAATTGGCACTACCCATTTGGTCTAGAGCATACATACATTAAACATCTCATTATCCATTACAAGTCCATAACATATAACTTACATACACCACTTGTAGAAATATATACATCATTGTCTATAATGGAGACTATTACAAAACATGTCCAAAATGCAAGTCTTCATTTCTATATGCAAAACAATTCATGAAGTCAAATTGCACAAAATATCGTACTTTCTAGCTTTCATAACCTATCATACTCTATCGCCTGAAATTGATAAATAAACCTTCAGCTGAAAGCTCAGTGAGTAAAGCTCATACTCTAATTTGGGTTTTGAAATAAATAACACATATAAACCAAGGTTTTGCACATTTGAACTAGGTCTTGAGAATTTTACTACATAAAGAGAACTCATATACGCGTGGTGTCAAAATCATCCAAAAATTTATGAGGTCAAGAACTATCTTTACAAAATTGAAAAACACAAACTATGAATGCATAATTATTCGTAATTCGTTACAGAACGCAGTTTAGTATGCGAATTACTGAAAATTCAGCTATTTGAATTTTGCTCCAACTTTTGGACATAATCAAGGAGACACATGTGGGTACCTCTCATAAAAATTATAGAAAATAATAAGATAGGGAACTCGGTTGAATTCATTAAAACCCGAAGACAAAAACACAAATTCAACATCTACAGCAAAACAAAGTATAGTTTGGTGCGTGATGAAAATTTTACACAGTGTATAGGACTCATAGAGGAACATACCATAAAAAAATCGTAATTTTTGGAGTTGATTAGCTATCTAAAAATTTGTGACTTAGGCCACAAAATCTAGCAAATCTCCACATAAATTTTCATCGAACTACTCTAGAACATAACTAGGGTTTTCATCCTTATTCTTCACTTGATCACCATAGATGCAAATGCAATCTACATGAATATATGCACATATTTTAAGATTCATATCAACACAAGAAAACTCATCAATTCTAGGTTTAGATCATAGCTTGAGAGCCTTCTAAATTTCTTGAGAGGAAGTGTGAGAGAGGGAGAGAAATAACGTCAAAATGAAAGAGTGATAGGACAGGGCTGATTTTCTCTCCTTAACTGAAGGATAATTCTAGAAAAGGAGTTCTCTAATTATAAATTAAACCCTCACTTAACATTCTCATCACATAAGGATCCAAACATATTTACACATTTACCCATTTACCCATAGCCTAATTTATGGACATGTATCTATTATCTTAACATAAAACACATAAGGGCTAATCCCGAGGGAACTATATTAGACTTTTCGGCCCATGTTAAGATGCTCGGACAATGTTAAGATGCTCAGTCCTTACAATATATATTTCTTACCCAATAACACTTTATTTTTGCTAGGGATATTTATTTAAGGCAACCGTGATAAAATTATTTTTTTTAACGGCAATATAATAATAAAGTTATTAAATCACCCAAAAGTCTAAGTGATATTTATTACATGAAGTGGACGACAATGTAGGATATTGCAAATAAAAATAATGCAATATTTTTTTATTCCCAACAGCTCTTTTTCTATATTGATAGTTCTTTTATCTGAATTACGACGTGAAAAAATTAAAACAATAAATTTAATTTGTTGGAAGCCTACTTTTGAATGGCTAGAAAGATAGCCAAATTTAGCTATCACCGTAGCATTTGTTAAAATTAACTCATGCACTAACCTATCCATCTATCCATTACACGATAAAAATAGTTAAATACTAGCTAAAAAATTTATTTCCCACACTATAGAGTACTTAATTCATCCATAATGGATGTCTTAGTCTTAGTACTTAACATAACACTAATTTAATTCATGATTTCAGTTGGCTTTATTCCCATAAAATCTTTTGTAAACCCAGCCTAAGTAGTACTAATTATTAAAGGTTCTTGTAAGAGTAGACCAAACCAACACAGAGCACAGCAACTGCAGAGGAGCGGCAGTGGAGGTGGTCGTGAACCCGAAGTCGTTGACCGGAGATTTTACCGGCGAAGATAATGAGCGCGTCGAGGTTCATAAAGTGCGTCACAGTCGGCGACGGAGCTGTGGGAAAGACTTGTATGCTTATCTCCTACACCAGCAACACCTTCCCAACTGTGAGTAACTTTTTACCCCCAATTTTTTTTCTCATTTCATCAATGCTGCTACTCTTTTTTAGCAAGAAAATCAAGGGTTTTCTATGTAGGTTTTTTTTTTTTTGGGTGCAGAATAGTGTTGGGGTTTTGTGGGTTTTTTTAGTTCTTGAGCAAATGTGGGAAAGGAATGGGTAATTACGTGCCCTAAATATTGGGAATATATGGTTTCTTGGTTGATCAAGCAAGAAAAATGAGGGGTTTTGCATTGTTTTTTCGATTTGATTTTTTTCTTGGAAGAACATAATTTGCAGTTTGTGGCTACTTTTAGTTCCTGAGCGAATGAGGGAAAGGAATGGCAATTTGGGTGCCTTATGATTCGTGGTTTTGTTTTTTCTTTTAATTCTCAAGGAAACATGGAAAGGAAAGTGAATTTGTAAGCTAAAATTTTCGATTTATTGTTTATTTAGTCTATCAATGCAAGAAAATTGACGTCTCTCAAGAACAGTCTTAGGTTTTTGTGGATTTATTCTAAGCACATGAGGGAAAGAGAAGGAATTTGTGTGCCTGAAATTGAACAAGTTACTGGTTGTTTGGTCAATCAAGCAAGAAAATTGGGCCTTTGTAGTCTTTCAATTTTAGTTTATCAAATTGAGTCTTTTCTTTTTGTGGCTTCTTTGTAAAATGAGCTGGGAAGACATAGTTTTGGGACCTAAATTGAGCAAATCAGAGTTTTTGTTGGTTGATCTATGCAACAACTTGAAGGAAAACGCTTGTTTAAATTTCCGAGTTTTCCGCGAATATACCGGGGCAAAAAGACCACTCCATGAAGCACGGGTACTTCTAAAACCCCAATGTACTCGTACCCGTACCATACCAGGTACTAGTATGTCATGGGTACTTATAAATACGTACCGAATACTCTGAAAACATACCGAGTACTTTTGAGTTTCTAGGTACAACAATGGGTACTTTTCTGGGTACTTTTGGGCCTATTTGTAAAGATTTAAAAACTTTAGGGGTTCTGCGTGAAAAAAACAAACTCAAATAGCTGGCCTCCATATTCAATACTCAATGCAATAAAGCCATAAACTGAAGACCACGACTCAAGTAGGACACCACATTATATCCAAGGAGAGACTAGGTTGTGGGACATTGCCGGAGATGCATTTGATTCAATGGGGGGTGCTGGTATTCTTGAAATCGTTGATCTTTCACTTGATGAGCAAGAGATGGAAGCTGTGTTGTTTACAGATGAAGTTGATGAAGTTCAAGATCCTTAGTTCTTAGGACTATTTTCTCTTTCTTTTTTTGTTTTGGAGTAGATTTAAGGGTTGTTGGTATGTACTAAATCTGTAAAACGACATTGCATTGCCCTGATCTAGGATTCTAGGCACGTTGAACTTGATGTATGAACTCTTATTCTCTTAACTTTTATTTATGCTGCTTTTTGTTGGCAAATTAGGTTTATTTAGTTTATGCAATGGAACATAGTAAAATAGGGAAAAATAAAATAAATTACACTGACGTACACAACCGTACCCGTACCCGTACCCTACTTTTTTTTAGGTTTTTGCCGTATCGCGTTCCCGTAACCATGCTTCATAAGGACCGCTTCTGTTTTGCTATTGGTGAAATCAGGCATTAGTTTGATCTCAATTGCTGTTTGTTTGGCAGAAAGAGGAAAAGAAGAGATTTTGAACAATTAGGGTGATTTTCCTCTTGTAAACTAGGGGTGAAGCACACGAATGCCTTTTTAAGTGCTGCTCTCAGTATTCTGGCTTCACTATGGAAAGGATTTTAAAAGAAAACTTGTATTGAAAGGCATTGCATTGCAATTTGCAACTTCGAAAGAACACTTGTGCTCATTAGTGAGATGCTCCGGTTCATGAATGAAGGAAGCATGGTAATGAGCACAAAAATTTATTTGAGTCTCTAGGCCTGCCCTCTATGATGCCTTTCGGCTTTGATTTGTGGGCATGGTTCTGTAGCAAAACGTCTCTGTAGCGCCTTGGTTCTTGGAGGTTTAGGTGGTATCTTGAGAGCAGCCACTTTGTGCATATTACCAAAGGTTGGGTCTGTTTTCAATCATCCCCCGCCCAACCCCCAATGATTGGGTAGAAGGGTTCTGTTGTTGTTGATGTTGTGGTTGTGTGTATAAATGTATATTTTGTGGTCGTCTCCCTTTTTCTGATGGATAGATCATGCTATATTCTTTACTTGGTATAGGAAGCTAGAAATGTATTCATATGAATTTTCTTTCTAATGGTGGAAATTCTTCTTCTTTTTTCTCTATAACAATATAACTATTTTAGCTTCTAAGAAATGGTAATTAACTCAATTTTTTTTTTTTTAAAAACCTTTTGTGCAATGGCAACAGGATTATGTGCCAACTGTTTTTGATAATTTTAGTGCAAATGTGGTGGTGGATGGGAGCACGGTTAATTTAGGGCTGTGGGATACCGCAGGTAAGCTTGTTTGGCTCCGTGATTATGCTCTTTTCTTCTTCGTTGTCAATTTTAATTGTGCTGGATTTGACCCTTTTTATTTTTGGGAAAAAGGTCAAGAGGATTATAATAGGTTAAGACCTCTAAGCTATCGTGGGGCTGATGTTTTTATACTTGCATTCTCTCTCATTAGCAAGGCCAGTTATGAAAATATATCGAAAAAGGTAAAGCTAACTTTCCATTTAAATTTGTACTATCTTTTTTGAACATTAGCTAGGTTACCCTATGATGAGTCGTATGCTGACAAATGCTTTTCGTTTCTGTTTCCAATGTTCAGTGGATTCCTGAATTGAGGCATTATGCTCCTGGGGTCCCAGTGGTTCTTGTTGGAACAAAACTTGGTTAGACTCTCTTAACCATCCTTTTTATCATTCTAGTGTGGTGCTATATCCGTGCTTTTCCACATTTACCTTTAGAATTTCAGTGCAATTATTTTCACGACAGTGTAGCTCTTCTTGCCAATGGCAGCAAAGTTAGTCATATGTGTTACTTCTGAACTCCAAATTTAAGTAAAGAACATTGTAGCTCTTCTTGCCGATGACAGCAAAGTTAGTTATATTTGTTGCTTCTGATTCTCCGCCTGAGACGTTCTTAAAGCCTTATCTTTGGATCTCAGCCGGTCCCAAGCCCGGATAAAGGAGGAGGGTTGTGCGTTAGGTAGCTGACAGCCAGCACATAAAAAAAAACCCGTTAGAACTTTATGTCATGAACCTTAATCATACAACGAGACATGCTAGGGCGTTCCCTTTAAGCGACGCGTTGTGCCTGCCTTCGGGTGCTTCGAAAAATGGGCAAGGGGCGCCACATCGGCGCCCGGGTGTGGTGAGAAGTGAGCAAGGGTTCTCGCGTGTGCCTGGACGAGCGCGGGTAAAGAAGCTAGCCCAGGATTATAGGATCCGTTTAGCAACCTGGAATATAGGGACTTTAACGGGTAAGTCTAGGGAGCTAGTTGATACCATGATTAAGAGGAGAATTAGTATAGCTTGCCTTCAGGAGACTAAGTGGGTAGGGGAGAAGGCTAGCGAGATAGAAGACACAGGGTATAAGCTTTATTATACGGGTAAGGATAGGCATAGAAATGGGGTAGGCATCATAGTAGATAAGCACCTTAAGAACTCGGTAGTCACAGTCATGAGGAAAGGAGATCGGATTATTTTAGTTAAGCTTGTGATTGGAGAGAGCATAGTGAATATTATTAGTGCTTACGCGCCCCAAGTTGGCTTGGATGATCTCACTAAAGAGCAATTTTGGGAACAGATGGATGATGTGGTTCAAGAGATACCTTGTGGAGAGAAGCTTTTTATAGGAGGAGATTTCAATGGTCATGTGGGAGTGCAGAGGCAAGGGTATGAGAAGGTACATGGAGGATTTGGATTTGGTTACCTAAATGAAGGGGGTAGGAGGATTTTGGATTTTGCGGTAGCTGGTGACCTTATAGTTGCGAATACTCTTTATAAGAAGCGTGAGGAACATTTAATTACCTTTAAGAGCGGAGCCAATAGAAGCCAGATCGACTACTTCCTTGCTAGAGGCGCAGATCGCTTGTTATGTAAGGACTGTAAGGTCATTCCCGGAGAGTGCGTAGTGGCACAACATAGACTTTTGGTGTTAGATATTGGTCTCAAGGGGAATAATAGACCGAGAAAAGAAACTAGAAGACCACGGACTAGATGGTGGTTCTTAAGAGGAGAGAAACTAGAGGTGTTCAAGGAGCGTATGGGCAAGGAGGTGGAGTGGGGAGGAGAAAGCGATAGTGATAGTATGTGGAATACAATGGCTGACGGGATTAGAAGAATATCAAAAGAAGTTCTTGGGGAGTCAAAGGGGAAAGGTCCAAGCTCTAAAGAGACTTGGTGGTGGAACGACGAGGTTCAAACCATGGTAAAAGCCAAGAAGGATTGCTTTAAAAAGTGGCAGAAGGACCGGAGTGTGAAAAATTTTCAGAGGTACAAGCAAGCTAATAGGGAGGCTAAGAAGGCCGTTAGTGAGGCTAAGTTGAGAGCCTACGATGATTTTTATGCTAGACTTGATAGTAAGGATGGAGAAAAGAATATATATAAACTCGCCAAGCTAAGGGAAAGGAAAGCTAGAGACTTCTCTCAAGTTAAGTGTATAAAAGGTAGTGATTCAAAAGTGTTAGTGAAAGATGAGGAGATCAAGGATAGATGGAAGATGTATTTCGAGAAGCTGTTAAATGAGAAACATGAAGGAAGCTTTGGTGAGGAGGAAGTTGATGTCCCTAGCGAGAAAATAGAATACGAGTTCTATCGGAGGATACAAAAGTTCGAAGTGGCCAAGGCCTTGAAGAGGATGAAACCGGGTAAGGCCTTAGGACCAGATGATATCCCCATTGAAGTGTGGAGAAGCCTAGGTGACTTGGGGGTGACTTGGTTGACAAAATTGTTCAACAAGATTATTTTATCTAGGAGGATGCCCGACGAGTGGAGGAGGAGTACCTTAGTACCTATCTACAAGAATAAAGGGGATATTCAAAGCTGCAACAACTATAGAGGTATTAAGTTGATGAGTCACACGATGAAGTTGTGGGAAAGAGTTATTGAGCATCGATTGAGGATGGTGACTACGGTGTCGGAGAAACAGTTTGGGTTCATGCCTGGACGATCAACTATGGAAGCTATTTACTTACTAAGGAGATTGGTAGAAAGACATAGGTCAACGAAGAAGGATCTCCATATGATTTTCATAGACCTGGAAAAGGCCTATGATAGGGTGCCTAGAGACATTATATGGTGGGTTCTGGAGAGAAAGGGAGTGACCAGAGGCTATATTGACGTGGTTAGAGACATGTATGAAGGGGCAGTCACTGCCATTAGATCACCAGCAGGAGAAACGAGTGAATTTCCCATTACAGTAGGATTGCACCAAGGGTCTGCCTTGAGCCCGTACCTTTTCGCGTTAGTTATGGATGAATTGACTAGGCACATTCAGGAGGATATCCCATGGTGTATGTTATTTGCAGATGACATTGTCCTTGTAGATGAAACGGCTAGTGGTGTCAACACTAAATTAGAAATTTGGCGGGAAGCATTGGAGTCTAAGGGCTTTCGGATAAGTAGGAGTAAAACTGAGTATATGGTCTGCAAGTTTAGTGATACCAGAAGTACGTATGAGGAAAGAGTGAGGATCCAAGATCAGGAGATACCAAAGAGGGACCATTTTAGGTATTTAGGATCTATTATTAGTCAAGATGGAGAGATTGCGAATGATGTGACTCATAGGATCCAAGTGGGGTGGCTCAAGTGGAGGAGTGCTACTGGTGTACTGTGTGACAAGAGGGTACCAACAAAATTGAAAGGAAAATTTTATAGAACTGCCATAAGACCAGCGATGCTTTACGGGACAGAATGCTGGCCTATTAAGAAGCAGCAAGTGAACAAGATAAGTGTAGCGGAAATGAGGATGTTGAGGTGGATGTGTGGTAAGACTAGACGAGATAGGATTAGAAATGAAACAATTCGCGAGATGGTAGGCGTAGCACCTATAGAGGAGAAGTTAAGGGAAAATAGGCTAAGGTGGTTTGGGCATGTCTATCGTAGACCAGCGGATGCAGTAGTTAAGAGAGTGGATAGGATAGCTTTGGGTAGAAACGCACAAGGGAGGGGAAGACCCAAATTGACATTAGATGCGGTAGTACGCAAAGATCTGAGTATACTAGGTTTAAATGATGAAGCAGCACTGGACAGAGCCCAATGGAGAAAAAGGATTCATGTAGCCGACCCCAATTGATTGGGACATAAGGCTTGGTTTGGTTTGGTTCTGATTCTCTGACCTCAAAATTTAAGTATCTTAAAGGACATTTTCATATAAGGCGAGTTTCTCGTGACGGTTTGTTTTTGTTTACATATCATTAGAATTGCATCTTTGGTAGAGAGAGAGAGCGACGATTTTGCACTTTGACCTGGAATAAAAATAATTTTTTTCAAGGGAATAAATCAAAATAACTTGTTTTATCCAAAATTAAGAGCTTCGTGAAAGTTAATATCCAGATGATTTTCAAAAATGAGTTTACGTAAACATAAATGACAAATGATTAATGGTCAAGTATATCTTCTTATAGCTTAATGGAACTGCTCTTACTTCTTATATGTGTGGGTGTTGTATTCCTGGGGTAATGCTCTCGGCACAATATGCTTCCCATATGTTCTTGACTGACAATTGCATGTTTTTTTTCAAGGCTTTCCCCGTGTTTTCTTTGGTTGGTTAATAAAATCTTGTTCCAAAATAAAAAATAAAAATGTTAGTCTGTTTCGCATACCAATTCTCTCTTTTTGTATGCGTGCGTGCGTGTGTTGCATTTTTGGTACCTGGAGCATCATCACCGTCACATATCATTGAAATTTGATGGATGTAAATCTTACTACTGTCAGACCACTTTAACATCAATGGATGCGATAGCTTCATCCATTGATGAGCAAATTTCCATCGTGATGAACTTAAAAAAACAACTAAAATGACATTTTTGAAGTAAACACATACTGGTTCTAGACCTAATGGCCTCTGATTTTGCTTCCGGTAGATCTTCGGGAAGACAAGCAATTCTATGCGGACCACCCTGGTGCGGTGCCCATTACAACAGCTCAGGTATATCTACTGCTTCAGCTTTCTATCTTCATGAAATAAATCCTGGCCATTCCACCATATATCTACTGTTTCCATCTGCTGTGCCTCCACTGTTATTCTTGCGTTGTAGCCCTCCCAAGTGAAGGCTTGACTTTCTACTTTCTTTTGAAGGGAGAGGAACTGAGAAAGCTGATTGGAGCTGCTGCTTATATCGAGTGTAGCTCAAAAACCCAGCTGGTGATAAATCTTAGTTTAAACCTTTTTTATTCATATAAAATCCTGCGGCAAACCTCACTATTGATTTTATAGTACTTTTGAGAATTTTGGTTTAAAATTACAGAATGTGAAGGCTGTATTTGACGCGGCTATAAAGGTGGTGCTCCAACCACCAAAGCAGAAGAAGAAAAAGAAGAAGGGACGTAACGCCTGTAATTTCTTGTAAGATTTCCTGCTGATCAAAGAAAAGGTGACCAACTGGCTAATTACCCATTAGTTTCTTGATCTCTCGGTTTTATTTTCCCGTTGGAGAAGCAAAAGGCTGTGGTTTATAGGAAGTTCTGTTACAGTATCAAGTGTTCGGTTGTTGCTTTTCCAGTAATGTGCTGATTTGTATATTGATGACTCGAGATCATGTGTTTTGGTTATGTGCACTACTAGTTTATTTCATGGTGTCCTGTTCTGCTTAATGTATTTGACCAGGTTGTGTGGAAGATCTTTCTATAAGAGACCAAATTGTTTCCTCTCTTGGACACTGCTCGGTTCATTCTTTTTTTGCTGATATATCATTCTTTGTAGTTGCATCATGCATGTGTCTATTTTCTTCTCAAGTATTCTTTGATTTATCTAGATTGGGTAGTCTTGGATACCACACGTGGCACCGAAATGCCCTGCAACGCCGTACATTCTTGTCTACTTCTACAAGGATGTGCGGCGTTGGAGAACATTCAAGTACCGAATGAGGTGCCGTAGAACCAACCCACCCAATAACTGTACAGAAGAGTTATCAGTATTTGGAACATTGGGACAACAACGAAAAATCATTCGGTGCTTTTGGATCGTCATAATGTGGGGCGTAACACCTTTATTAGTGGAGGATTCAAGACCAAGTATATCAGTCTCATGTAAGTATGTGGTTATCGACGGTTTTGAGGTATCAAGTGACGGGTTTTCAATACCACTAAATAATTACTCGACGACAAGACTTGCACCACGTCAGGTCAAGAGTTATCTCTTTAAGGTTGGTATTTTGTGATCTTCATTAAATTCAACCGTGCTTATCTAGAACAGTAATAGCTCGTACAATTCGACTTCTACAGAGATTTGTGAAAGGAATAAAGCTGGAAAATTTAAAAGGGGAAAGTAAGGAAAACCGATGGGGTATACTATGGGCTGATCCTAACTTTTGTGTTGCACCGAATGTTGCATCATTTTTTCCTTTTGATTTTGGATTCCATGAAGTTGATGCCTTGAGATATCCATTGACTGGAAAAAGTTGGGCCTGATTCTCTTCCGACGGGTGGTTTGTGCTAACGACGAATATCTTTTCAAGAAAAGTGATTTGTTTCTGTTGGCTTGTCAATAGACTCAATAATAGTGATAGTTCCTCCTCATTTGAGTTTTCTTTTTTTTACCAACGGTTAGGGGTGTTCAGACGAGTTTACGCGCACCTCGACTAAATTCCGGTCTGGTCAAATACAAGCCATTCATGCCCGAATAGGGGTTTCACAAGAAATTACTTTATTGCAGACAAACCTCAAGAATCAAACCTTGGTCAACTGTGTGGGGAACAAACCCACTAACCAACCAGACTAACCCTTGTGTTGCAGACAAACCTCAAGAATCGAACCTTGGTTAGATGTGTGGGGAACAAACCCACTAACCAACCAGACTAACCCTTGGGTCTCCTCCTCGGATTATTCGCAAGTATCTTTTCACTAAATTTCAGCCACCCCATTTACAACTGGTGGCCATAAATCATTGATATTCTTTTTCTTGTTATTAAAGTAGTTTATGATACCTCTTGTCGTATTTGGATCTTGAGTTTTATGGAGTTTGGATGTGATTTTTGGAGGGTCAGTAGAGCAAAAAACAATTGGTACTTGCTTTTAGAATTTAGGACCACCTTTCGAAATCTTTAGTGGAAGATTGGATTTGTTATCTCTGCAAGTGTCTAAAATCTATGCTCGTTTTAGATACAGAACTAACTCACTAACACAACACATCCTTGTAACTTTGGACCTACTCAGACGACTATCTGTCATTAGATCGTTATTTCTGATTGGCTGATGTATTTAGATATCGGAATTGAGGATCCTTTAGTGCGGAGCCGCATGCCATTGATCTTGGTAATCAATGGCTCGGATTTCATCTCGATAATACTGCATGTTTCAAACCTATAAAGTCTTTTTTAAGCTGTCCATTTCCAATGAAATTCTTGTTTGCTTTCATATTTGAGAACCCTTTGATTCTTTACTTCCACCTTTTTGCTGGAATCTATGCTTGCCTTTACCAGTTTTGGTGTTCTCAAATCAGTGGACCTTCCCCATTACTTCCTGTCAAAATTGATCAGTACCCCTCCACCACCATTTCCTTTATATAAACACTGTCTGTTCACTTGAGTTCATAGATTGTTTCTTCTCCTTTGCTTTCCAATACTCCCTGTGTTGGTTTTCTGATCAGTTTTCACAAATTGCTCCATTAATGGCTTCAAAAAGAATCTCCAAGGAGCTTAAGGATTTGCAGAGAGACCCACCAACATCGTGCAGCGCAGGTACGAACACATTGGACCGGAGTCCACCAAAACTCTTGTTTGCTTGACTTATTTGTAGCTCGTTCGACTGTGTATTTGAGTCAAGCTCGAATTCAGGTTCGAGCTCTAGGTTACTAATTTAACCGAGTCGACCTAGTATAAGGTCAGCTCGGTTATTATACACGCTTATGTTATGATAAGAAGGGTGTTTGTTTGGCTCAACACTACAACTTATGACTTTCTTCTATTCTTCTTTCTTCTTCCTCTAACAGTACAACATCTTCGATTGACAATTGTTTTTCAGGTCCTGTAGCTGAGGATATGTTCCATTGGCAAGCAACAATTATCGGTCCAAGCGACAGCCCTTATGCCAACGGAGTATTCCTTGTGACCATCCATTTCCCACCTGATTACCCATTCAAACCTCCAAAGGTTTGTATGCAACTTGGTTCTGCTCTACGCTTTCACTCACAGCGCCTTCGTTTTGATTATGCTCGATCTATCGATTTTTTTTCACCTCTTTGTTCTGTCAATTTTTTTTTGCAGGTTGCGTTTAGGACCAAAGTTTTCCACCCAAATATAAACAGCAATGGAAATATTTGCTTGGACATACTCAAGGAACAGTGGAGCCCTGCCCTTACCATATCCAAGGTGAGACCTAAATTTTGCATCTTTAGTTTTCCAATCATTTTCTTTGATCTTTGCAAAATCCAAACACGGCCGTGAAGTCTAAGAAGTTTTTCAAGCCCGAGGGGCTGGTCAAGTACGAGTATTCCAACAAATAAGGGGCTTATCCCTGAAGCTTGCAGGTTCGACTCTCACTGCCAGCAAAAAAACCCTTAAGAGAGTTAGAGGACTTTAGTGCTCCGGAATTCAGAGCACGCATAAGCTGACCTGGATACCTGATTAAAGAAAAACTAAGAAGTTGTTTCACCGGTACATTTTTTTTCCGTTGATTATTGCAGGTTTTGCTCTCCATATGTTCTCTTCTAACTGATCCAAACCCAGATGATCCACTTGTTCCAGAGATTGCTCACATGTGCAAAACTGATAAAGTCAAGTATGAATCCACTGCTAGAAGCTGGACCCAGAAGTATGCCATGGGCTAAAACCAAAACAAAAAAGTCCATCCCCCATGTTTGCTAGCTGTTAAATATTCAACATTTACTTTTCAAATTAAGTTCAGGGTTTTTAAAAAATCTTTCTTCTTGTCCTGTTTCCATTTTGAGGTATTGAAAAGGCCTGTTTGGCTTAGAATAACAACTCCCTTAAAGGCAGTAATTGTAGTTGTAGCACCTCTTTGCTTGAAATAAAAGCTCGTTCACTATACTTGAGTTTCTCTGTCAGTTAATTGTTCAATAATACTGGGGTGATACGGGGTTGCGTTAATCTGGTTCTCGATTGCGATCTTGAGTTCGGATCTGGAACTGGGCTCTCTGCCACTCAACCTTGCCCTGCAAGGCAGAGAATCACCATTAGTGTCTGAACGGCTGGTAATGACTAGGGAAGACTGGCCGGTGATGACCAGGGAGGCACTCTCATGGTTATGTTCTCGAAGGATGAGAGAAAGTACAAAGCTCTTAAGGTGGATAGTAATGCCGTACCTCTTTAGTGTGTAACTGTACTTTATATAGAGCGACTTAGCTTAGGTCATAAATAAGCTCATGCAAAGTACATGCCGTAACCACTCCTTTGAGTGACGCCATGCATGACGTTCCGGGTGCCATTTAATGGCCATGTGACCGAATGGAATCTCTAGTTTGCATGAGGATTCTGTTTAGGGTGAGTTTCCCAAACGATTTTATCAAGATTTGATAAAATCAAATGAGGAAGTGATTTTTTGCATTAAAAAAGTTGAGATTTTATCAAATCTCTTCCTCATTTGATAAAATCTTTTGGGAAACTCGAGTTGGGTCTGCTATATGCCCACATAAAAGTCCCTAATAGGCCAAACAAACGGGTCAAATCTAGAGCCGGGTCTGGTATTTGACGCTCAAACTCGGGCAAACAAACGGGCCCTTAGGGCTTATGATCACTTATATGGCCATGCATGACGGTTTGGTAGAAGTATTTAAGTGTATAGGCTGTATCAAATTTTTTGCCTCATAGCTGTTTACCTCAAAGCCCAACGGGCCACTACATAAAGTTTTGGGGCTTCGAAGCCTCTTTGCTGCTATTTGCCCACCAGAAGAGTCCCATAAGAGAGGAATTTAGGTGCGTGCAACGTCCTATCACAATCGTCCATCTCAGTAATCAAAAGTGCGTAGATCCGGACCATCCAAAATATTTTTAGACGATTGGGATGAGCATTGGGTACCACCACGTGGTACCCTACACACACCCAAATTCTTCTCCATCATTCACCACGCCCACTGTTAAATTCTCACTCTTATACGGTAAAATAATTGATATCTTTCACCTTAACCCAAGCATCTCGCCGCCTGACGGACATTCTACCGAAAATTCCTATCTATAATTAATAGTCATAGATAAAAGTGCTTGTTAAAGACAAAAGATAACAAATAGCCAAACGATCAGATATACAACAACCAAGTGTGAGGGCACGAATGAACTTGCAAAGTTATATATATGACAAGTCACCGCGAGTTGCTCTGCCAAAAACATCATGTAAGGTTAGAACAACGTCGGCATGGATATCATTGTGAAGCAACACCATCTGAAAGAATCTGATCTGTAGAAAAAACTTTCGTCCAAAGTCGAAACTAAATACTCTTACAGAAATGAGAGACATAACTCATAAGTCATACAGATAAGATGACAAGTTGTTGATTTGAACAGAAAAAAGAAATACTAAAGAATAGAAGAAATAGATTAGAACTAGTACCATGGCCTTCCCTTCCTGCTGCCGGGCATAAAGAATTCTGTATGAAAAATGTGTATATTGGATCAAGCATTTATAATTATCTGATTGAGTTGATTTTTTCTATAGTCACTAGGAAAAATATTTTAAAAATTAATAAACAGCTAGAATCTTTTATGGGAAAACAAAAAATAGGCCCCGCAAACCGATCAATGCACCGTCAATACGCTTTGATTGGTACTAATAGCAATTTCAAACTTCTCTATCTTGTTATAATTGAGAACTGAGCCCATTACAAGTAAACCGTATACATATATTGCGTGACGGCACTCTACATCAGAGCTCCCTTGCTCAGCTATTTCCCATAAGCTTTCGCTGGCAAGGAGAATGGCCCAGGGGCAACTGGGTGGCACGTGTCACACTTGCTTTTGAATTTTTTTTTATTTTACACAAATAATTAGGCATTAACCGGCATTTAAACAACTTGATTTTTCATACAAACGTTGAAAAAATAGTGCTTTAAAAGACGAACTATTCAGATCATGAAAAAAAAATATCTCAAAAACTTTAATTTAAAGACCACAAGATAATTGAATCAAACTTTTATGTTGTTTTAATAAAAAAGAAAACTCCGAACAAAGCCTGACTTTGCACTTAATGTTTTTCTTCATATTTTTGCTAAAAATATACAACAATACGATAGACCCACGTAAACACCGTCACCTCAAAGCTAAATCCTAGTTTTATCATTGGAGTGGCCCAAAGAATTTCGCTCTTAATTAATGAGAGTTGAACTAGAAACTTGCACTCGTATGATGCAGGATCCCTATAGTGAGAAGAAAATGCTGCGTCGTGCAACCCCCCTCCTTTAAAAAAAAAAGAAACAAAAAAAACGACGTCGTTTTAGGGGCAAGTCAAGGAGTAGGCTCCGCACCGTTTAATAATTTTAAAATAATTATTCTAGTGAAGTAAGAAAAAATCAAACCAATAAAATATTTGTTTTGTTTTAATTAAACAGCCGGATTCCCCCTGTCCATACCAGTTCCCAATCAAATATTTGTAAGTAGTTAATCTAATTCGTTCAATTTTTCAATTAGAATTTAGGTGTAAAAAAGTAAAGATTATCCTAAAAATATGAAAAACTGAACAAATTATCTGATGTTCGAATTATTTGTATTAAACCCTGAAATAAGCCCCACACGACAATGCCGAGCCTACTCCTTGCCCCCGAAACGACGTCATTTGGGGGCTACACGCTGCAACGTTTTCTCCTCTCTACAGGGACCCGCGTCCATGACACATAACTCCGCTCTCATTACCACTTTAGCTAACCCCTGGGATTTGGGTAGGTAAACATCGGTAGTAACATTTGGGGGAAAAATAAACGAGCTATATATTTTAAATATTTAACACGCAATCAGCCTTCTTATCTCCTCAATGGTACTTTCAATTAGGTGTGCATAAGTTATGTCTTAGTTCATCGAACCCTTAATTAAATAATGTCAATTTCTTGAAGCATTGGAACAAGTATAACAAACTTTGATACTCCCTCCCTCCCAAATTAATTCACCACAAAACTGCGTGTAATTTTCAAACTAAAAAATAATGGCCTTACAAAAATAATTTTTGTCAATATGGATCTTATTTGTTGATAGATCTCATTGAGAACTTTAATACGGTGAAAAAAATTTCAAAAATTATTTTGGTAAGTACGTTATTTTTTTCGCTTGAAAATTGCATGTAGTTTCGTATTGGACTATCGAATTGGGACGGAAGGAGTAGTATATTTTGTATGTGAATAAATTCATGTCAAACCTCATGATCAATAGAGAACTCATTTTGGCAAAATTATAATTGCAATTAGTTAGCATATATGCATCAAGAAATTGTATAGATAAAATTAAGTGGTTGAGAATGAACAGACATTTCATAAAATTAAAAAAAAAAAAAATAATGAATTGACATGCATGACAAAGGGTGGCCTATCTACCAAAAGTGGGAGAAATTAAAGTAGTATTTTGGGGGACCATGAATAAACCCCAACTACCCAAGTGATATCATGCCATATCTCATTCAAAAAAATATCCCATAAAGTTGATTGAGACTATAAAGTTATCTTCCACTGTTTAATGAAATAAGTGAATAACTAGCATCATGCCGTGTCATGCACGGCTATTGAACCACAAAAAAAATTATATTTCAGAAACATATTTGATTTTTTATTTTTGATCGGCGAAAAATATGTTTGATTTACCGCAATATATGTTAATAGGGATACATATGTAAATAGATTTGATCCCCCTAACTAATAGGGTTCTTTCAAAAATTATAAGTTACCTTATTGTTTGAACCAATTGGATTTTATAATAGTTAAAATATAAATGTATTGATAAATTTTAGATGAAGACACTTGTCGCAATGTTTCTCACGAAAACACCCCATGCAACACTATATATATATATATATATATATATATATATATATATATATATATATATATATATATATATATATGAAGACACTTGTCGCAATGTTTCTCACGAAAACACCCCATGCAACACTATATAGTATATATATATATAGCTATAAATATGGATATGATTAAAGTTCGACAAAATATAAATATAAATATACATATGACTAAATTTTCTCTTAATTGATATCTCGTTTTAAATCCAATCAACACATGCAATGTATTTTTCAATTACGACAAGTTTGATTGTTGGACAAGATAAAGATTAACTACTATTAGAATAAACAAGAGAAATATTGTGTGATCATCGGATTGGACTATATCTCACATTTCCAAATTAAACCTATTTTCATCGAATATAATGTCCTAACTCACTATACCATCGCATTCTCAAATTGCAAAGAGAAATATAGAACGTGCTCTTAAAATGACTCAATCTTCGGTTATCGGAGGTGCTCTTAGCGCTACTCGATTTCTTTGCAGTTCGTCAGGCTTGAATCGAAAATTTGTGGACCGTGTGAAAACAAGAAAGATAAAGAAAAATGGTAATCGTCCCGAATTTCTTATCTACTTTTACTATTTACGATACTTCAAAAATTTGTTTATAATTTCAAATCTATAATGTTATATATATGCAATATAAATTCCGTTTGATAGTTCTCGATGAGTCATATTAAACAAAGTTTTTAAAATTATAAAGAATATTATAGATTGAAAGATATAAGTAATTAATTAAAAAAATGGCATGCATGCACGTAAATTGACAAGAAATTCGGGATAGAGGGAGTAACAATTTCGAAAAACGAACTTGGGTGTTTACTACTATATTGACTCCTCAATCCTTTCTATATCTTACTTTACAAATTTTCGTCTAATTATAAGTAATTATGATCTTAAAGAAAAAAAATTGAAGTATCCACAATTGCTTACACTTTATTACCACTAATTAAATTCAACTTTAACTCAATTACCACTAATGGACACATTTTTATTTTAGTCCTTTTGTTGTCAGTCTAATAGGTGGACGATAAAAGTATTTTTTTACTAGTAAGGATGCACTATCACCGATCAAATATCACTTTTATCGTCCGCTCATTAGACTGACGATAGATTTTTTCTTTTTACTATTTTGACTAGATGGATGGACACATTTATTGTACCAAAATTCTGAATGACAAAAGGAAGGGACAATCTATCCTGGGATTGATTACACTTTATTACCACTTATTGCATTCAACTTTAACTCGATTACCACTAAGGGACACTTTTTTTTTCCTTTTTTCAGTCCTTTCATTATCAGTCTAATGGACAAACGATAGAAGTGCTCTTTTACCGATAAGAATGCTTTTTGACCAATAAGAGTGAAATACGTAATTATGATCTTAAAGAAAAAATTGAAATATCCGCAATTGCTTACACTTTATTACCACTAATTAAATTCAACTTTAACTCGATTACCACTAATGGAAACATTTTTGTTTCAGTCCTTTTATTGTTAGCCAAATGGGCGGACGATAGAAGTACTCTTTTACCAGTAAGAATGCTCTTTGACCAGTAACGATGCAAATACTTTTACCTGTAAGAATAATCAAATAACACTTTTATCGTTCGTCCATTAAGCTGACAATATATATATATATATATATATATATATATATATATATATATATATATATATATATATATATATATATATATATATATACTATGTGGACTAGATGAATGGACACATTTATTGTACCAAATTCTCAAGGACAAAAGGAATGGACAATCTGTCCTGGGATTGAAAAGACATAAGGAAAACCCATATTGTTCTTTTCCAAACTTTTGGAGTAACTTTGTTTGGATGTGGCCATGTGGGTCCTTCTCTTCTTTTTTTATTTTTTGGAACCATCCATATTCCATTCCCTAATTGCCTTTAAACAGAAGAATCATCAATTTTGAACCACCGAAAGTCGTTCACTTTACAGAGTTTTCATTCAATTCATCTTCCATTTGATTATCTCTTCCTTAAAGCACAATTCAGATTTGATTCTTTGGAAATGTTGATCAAATCAATTCACAACATGATCAGTAATGCTCCCTTCACAAGCGAAACAGAAGGGTGTGAGATTCTTTCCCCTTTGCGATCGTTTTTATCATGTGACGCTTTGCGGTTTCATTCAAAGATTTGAGTCATTCATTTTATAAATATCGACGTGCAAGTCCATAGTCATTCATTCAAAAAATTAGGGCTGTACCAAAAAACCGGTGAACCGTGAATCCGGTCCGGACTGAACCGATCCGTACGTTTTGGATTTTAACTGTGGATTAATGGTCTGGACACGGATTCAAAAAATAATAAACCGTGACTTGTGGTTCAGAACGGATTTTGATTTTGAAACCGTGGATTAACCGATCCGGACCGTGAGATTTTTATTATATATAATTTTTTTTTAAATATATATGTATGTATATATAAATAATTTTATCATTTTTATAAATAGTCAATTTGATATAGAGTAATAGTAATAGTGTTATCTCCTATAAATATTGTCAATTTGTATTAGACTTTCATGTATTCCACTGCCTTGCATTTGTATTGGACTTTTATGAATTTAGTAGTTCACTATTTTTTTGGTATTAAACTTACATTTGTTTATATTGTGTTTGGTCAAGTCCTATTTTTATATGCAATAGGTATAATTCGGGCTCTTGTTAATATAGTAAATGGTTTTGGTTATGGCTTTCTTATGCTAATTTTATTTATTAATGAATTTGTTTTCGTTCTCTCGAAAAATATCTTTGACATTAAAAATTGAAAAAACAAGACCAACCAATTACGTTAACTGTTGACTTTGGCTATCCTTTACCGCAGAGCAGCACTATAAGGTTGTAGTGCGGCATCCGAGCCGTTGATCTGGACGGCGCGGATCATGCAAGTGCGAAGATGAAATCCAAACCGTTGACTGCGCGATTAACAGCTCGATCAGATGCGGCACTACAGGATCCCCGGAACGCCTTGAGTGATGGTAACTTTATATCCTTTCCAGTTCGGTAACCAGAACTAGAATGATCCTACAAAATGATTTGTCAGGAAACCACGCAAAGATCAGGTCAATCAAATCTTCGTAAGTACTTTGATCGAAAAGTCTAATTCGTGAGTTTAGAAAAGGAATGAACAACACTGATTTTTTTTTTTTTTTTTTATCGATTACTTATCTACGCCCAATCTAGCTAAATTATTGCGTGATCCTAACAAATTATTTATCCATAAACAAGATTATCAACTGGGTTTTCTATCCTGTGAATATTCTTTCGTGGTGGGGATCCTGGGGTATACAAGTTGCTGTAGAAATGGACTTGACAAAGCCTGTAACACGTGGTCGTTTTTGTGTCGGTGGATTAGGGCTTCACTGCTGGAGCAGTGAATTAGTTCTCGTTGAGAATGACATCTTAACCAAATTGTCGAAGGGTATTTCTGTCCATAAAAATATTTCCAAAAGTTGTCAATAAATTTCCTTTTTTTTTTTTTATCGTCAGTCAACGATTAGTCCTCCCCTCAATGTTGGATGATCACCGGATAAATAAATAGAAAGTCTATGTATCCAGAATCTACCCAGAATTCAAGAGAATCTGGATTGTGTAATTTTGAATTCTGAGTATGTAACCGTGCTCTTAGATAAACTATCATTTGGCCAAAAAACAAAGTGCTTATTTGGTATTCCCTCCCTTCAATTTTTTGTTTATCTATTTTCATGTTTTTTTGGCTTTAATCTATTTGATAAATCATAGGATTTTGAAAAGAACTTTTATAAAAACAATTTTATCAATCAAAATATTTAAATTGATTCTTTTAATTGGAGGGAAAATACAAAGAATCGTTCGTAAAGTACATCATCTATTTACACCGGATTAAAAGCAAAGTGGTGGTGGTGGTCCTTTGACGAAGCTAGGCAGTAGCAGCAGTAGTGGTCCGATGATGAGTCAGATTGGGTGAATTGGCAATTGCTATCAATGTCCCTTCTAGCATTTAGATGCAAGCAACCGAAAGAAGCTAGGCCTGCTCATTCTCAATCAAGTCGCTTTGCCTTATAGGGGAGGGAAAATTGCCTCTCGTTCCGCGGCAAGGGAGCTTTCACACCTATTACTAGTGATAGGAAGATAGATGAATAGGTTGAGTCAGCTTCACCGGTTGGTAACTCTTTCGTGGCTTTCTAGTTCTTTGATTAAGGGCAAATGTTATTTCTAGATGATTATCTCGTGTTTTTGTTCTTAATAAAGCTTCTACCATTTTGGAAAAAAAAAAAGACATAAATTGATACTACTAACAAAATACTGTACTCCTTATGATGGAGAAAGTATGTGTCAGACTAAAAGGAAAACAGTGTGCTGGAAGTTCTAAACATGAAAATATCTAATACGAGAAATACCCTTTTATATTTCATAGTATATTTTTTAGCAAGTGTGAAGCGTCAATATAAAATTGACGATAATTCATGTGTTTGAATTAGCTTACAGTGTAACTTTATTACTCTTTGAAATTAATTTCAGGTTGACGCCAATGCCACGAGTCAATTTAACTCCTGCCACGACGCTTAATGGTGAGTTGTCAATTTTACCCTTACTGTTTCTAATCCTGTCTTGCTGGGTGATTTACCTATATATCCCTTCGACTTTACGCGAATGTCAGTTTGGTCCTTCATGTTTTAATTTGGACAAACTAAACCTTACACTTTGAGATTGATTTCAATGTCAACCCTCAGTTGAGTTCCGTTAGCAATTTGGATGGAAAATCATCATGTGTCCAGCACATGACCAATCGTGAAGGGCATTTTGGCCATTCCCTTTCCTTCTCCCCAAACCCAGCCACTTACCACCACCACCACCACGACGAAGACGCCGACCCAATTCCCTCCCAATAGGAATCCAGTTATAAAGCACTCTCTTGCATCCCTTTCTCTCCTCTCCCTTCCTCTCTCTCCTCCCGCACTAACTCCGACAACCCGGACCTCCAACTCCTCATTCTCTCTTTCTCCAAAAAAATCAACCTCCACTTTTGTTCTTTCAAAATCCATGGTCGCAAAAGAAACAACCTTTAGTTCAACCAAAATCAACACGAATTAAGACTAAATCAACTCCCAATCTACTTCTCCCAAATGAGAGCATTTTCAATTTCTTTCAATTCAGATCACATATGGGGGCAATCAAGATCACATTTTTAATTGAATTTATCTCGATAATGCCCAAACAGAGTACTGGGTTTTCTCAGATTCTTTCTAAAATTGAAGGAATTCCATGAGCTGGGATTATAGTTGTTTGTTCTCGATCTTGATCCGAATTCCAATTCGGTGTGTTTCTTTCTCCACACTATATTTTTCTTCAGTTAAAAAATTCCAATTGAATTTAGGGCCAATCAAACCCCAATGAGAAAAATCAAGCAAAAATTAAGGTTACAGTACATAACTCAAACCCAAATTTACAAAATTACAACTCCTCGTGAAGATGTGATCTAGGAAGAAAGGTGATTTGGGGATGGATGAGAGAAATTTATTTATACGAATTTATATATTCCCCTCTACGATAGATTCTCTGTTTTCAAGGCTAACGTGCGACGCGCAAAGAGACATCAGAAGCTCTACCCCACCGCCGTCCACGGCGTCACCAAGTTCTCAGACCTTACCCAGGCCAAGTTCAGGTAGAAATTTCTTGGGCTGAAGCCGCATAAGCTCCCTGCTGATGCTAAGAAGGCACAGATCTTACCGATCGACGACTTTCCTGCTGACTTCGCTAGATGCGATCACAGCGCCGTCACCAGCTTCAAAGATCAAGTATATGTAAGAAGTGGAGGAGGGGAAGGTAGGGACGACTGGGGTGAGTTGAAGGGGAAACAAAGAGGAAGGGGTTAGGGGCAGAGGGAGATATGGGAGGAGAGAGACGGGGATTTTGAGAGAGAAGAGGGGAATGGCCGAAATGCCCCTCATGATTGGTCATGTGTTGGGCACATGACGATTTTCCATCCAAATTTTTAACGGAACCCAATTGAGGGTTGACATTGAAACCAATCTCAAAGTGTACGGTTTAGTTTGTCCAAATTGAAACATGAAGGAACAAACTGACATTTCGCATAAAGTCGAAGGGATATATATATGTAAATCACCCTGTCTTGCTACTTTTTCGTCTTTAAACCCTGAAGGGCGAAGACCTTTTCAACCCACCTGCATCCCTGTCGTCCTTCCATCAGTCCAACCACACGGCACTCACCCATCTCTTTCTCCTCTTTTTTCCATATCTTGCTGCACACTGATGTACTTCCTCAAACCTGTTCTCCTGTTAAGGAAATTGAAGTTCACATCGCTTGGGTGTGGAATTTGTGATTACTTTATAACATTTGGGACTTCTGTACTCATTGTCAATTGATTTTGATAAAGTTTCACCGGATAAATAGAAAGTCTATGTATCCAGAATCTACCCAGAATTCAAGAGAATCTGGATCGTGTAATTTTGAATTTTGAGTATGTAACCGTGCTCTTATATAAAGTATCATTTGGCCAAAAAACAAAATGCTTATTTGGTATTCCCTCCCTTCAATTTTTTGTTTATCTATTTTCATGTTTTTTTGGCTTTAATATATTTGATAAATCATAGGATTTTGAAAAGAACTTTTATAAAAGCAATTTTATCAATCAAAATATTTAAATTGATCTTTTAATTGGAGGGAAAATACAAAGAATGGTTCGTAAAGTACATCATCTATTTATACCGGATTAAAAGCAAAGTGGTAGTGGTGGTCCTTTGGCGAAGCTAGGCAGTAGCATTTAGATGCAAGCAACCGAAACAAGCTAGGTCTGCTCATTCTCAATCAAGTCGCTTTGCCTTATAGGGGAGGAAAAATTGCCTCTCGTTCCGCGGCAAGGGAGCTTTCACACCTGTTACTAGTGATAGGAAGATAGATGAATAGGTTGAGTCAGCTTTACCGGTTGCTAACTCCTTCGTGGCTTTCTAGTTCTTCGATTGAGGGCAAATGTTATTTCTAGATGATTATCTCGTGTTTTTGTTCTTAATAAAGCTTCTACCATTTTGAAAAAGAAAGAAAAGAGGACATAAATTGATACTACTTACAAAATACTGTACTCCTTATGATGGAGAAAGTATGTGTCAGACTAAAAGGAAAACAGTGTGCTGAAGTACTAAACATGAAATTATCTAATACGAGAAATACCCATTTATATTTCATAGTATATTTTTGAGCAAGCGTGAAGCGTCAATATAAAATTGACGATTATTCATGTGTCTGGATTAGCTTACGGTGTAACTTTATTAACCTTGAAATTAATTTCAGGTTGACGCTAATGCCACGAGTCAATTTAACTCCTGCCACGACACTTAATCGTGAGTTGTCAATTTTACCCTTACTGTTTCTAATCCTGTCTTGCTACTTTTTGCTCGTCTTTAAACCCTGAACGGAAATGCTAGGTACCCAAACAAAAAATACCCACAAATTACCCAAACACACACACACACAAGTGTGGCCCCCACACACACCTCCAGTGTGTGTGGGGGCCACACTTGTGTGTGTGTGTTTGGGTAATTTGTGGGTGTTTTTTGTGTGTATGCAGTGTTGCTCAACCCTGAAAGGCGAAGACCTTTTCAACCCACGGCACTCACCCATCTCTTTCCCCTTTTTCTTCCATATCTTGCTGCACACTGATGTACTTCCTCAAACCTCTTCTCCTGTTAAGGAAATTGAAGCCCACATTGCTTGAGCGTGGAATTTGTGATTGCTTTATAACATTTGGGACCTCTGCACTCATTGTCAATTGATTTTGATAAAGTTTCAACATGGTATTAAAGCGGGACCCATTCCACGCCACATTTTAAAACTATAAAAAAATTGCAATCCACACCCCACGACAAACCAGCAAAAAGGCTGCACAAAGATAGACCCAAAATGAGGATACACGTGACAGACCTCAAATGCAACTGCAATGCTGCACGTGAGGAGGGATGTTAAGGAAATTGAATCTCATATTGCTTGGGTGTAAGTGATCACTTTATAACATTTGAGACCTCTCCACTCATTACCAGTTGAGTTTGAGATAGACATAAATTTTCCACATCTCTCTTCTTTTCTCTATGATCATATGCATAAATTTTCCTAAGAGATTTATTAATGGAAAAGATAGAAATGGAGAGAAGAAGAGAAAGGGGATCGAAGAATTCTCCCCAACGTGAACTTGGGGCAGCAATGTCAAATCACCATAGAAGTAGCAAATTGACTCGTGGCATTGACGCCGCCCTAAATTTTACCATCCACCAGTGGCGCCCAATTACAACGGCAGCAATGCGAGCCCGTATGAGACAGCTGTGGGTCCTCATTTCCTTTCTCTTTAGATTTTTTCGGCCACTCTATAGAAAGATCACTTTGGACTAGTGAGAAAGAATTTTTGTAAAAGGGACAACGTCTTCTACAGCGTGAATGGAAAAGATAGAAATAGGGAGAAGAAGAGAGAGGGGAAGAATTCTCCCCAACGTGAACTTGGGGCAGCAATGTCAAATCACCATAAAAGTTGTGGTAGGAGCAAATTGACTCGTGACATTAACGTCCTCCTTAATTTCACCGTCTACTAGTGAAGCCCAATCAAAACCGTAGCAATGCGGGCCCATATAAGACGGCTGTGGGTCCTTTTCATTTCCTTTATCTTTAGATTTTTTTCGGCTACTATGAAGAAAGACCACTTTAGACCAGCGAGAAAGAATTTTTGTAAAAGGGGCAACGTCTTCTACAGCGTGAATGAATTGGATAACTTTGCCACTTCGGACGGAGATAAGAAAAAGATGTTATCACCTTTGTAGATGTTATCAACTTTGCATCAACTAAACCTAAGGACAATGTGAAAGGCATATATTGCAAGATTTTTCAAGGTCGATCGAGTTTGCATAACCCACATAAACACATCAAGTACAACAAGCAAAGCAGAAATAAGGTGTCGGTCGACGTGCCAGTTAAGCAGTGGTCAGATCAGTGGCGGAGCCAGGATTTCCATGCCGGGGGGGCCATTAGCCATAGGCATTTGATAGCTCTGCCCATGCTTCCGATGATGCCAGAATTGCCAAATTAGCTGAGCAATTTTGTACGAGAAAATATGAAAAAAAAATTATTTGGAAGTCGTATAATTACATATAATTAGGTTTTGTTACGGGTTTTTTTGTGCAAAATAAATCAAGACTTCCTCCAACTTTCTTATGGTATTCAAATACAAGACATTACGATAATAATGTTTTCTTGATCCCAACAGACAATGTTCTAAATTGCAATTTATTCATTTTTTGTACATGTATTAGATTTTTTTTTTTTGTATACCCGTAAATTCAAAAGTCCGGGTGACACCTATTCGCCCCTCTCTATGTTAGCACCGTCACAAAATAAAATTGACCATTAGCTCCATCAGTCGCTGCTTTCTACTCTTTCCCTGGGCAAACACCCACAAAAAATAAATAAATTGACAAGTTTCATGGATGCCGGAGCCAAAGAGAAATCTCTCTTTCACTCTACATATAAAAAGCTGAGTAATCCGTAATTTATTCATACAAATATTTAAATCGACATGTTTGTGACTTCACTTTCATTGTATATTAATTCCCACCATAGTTCGTAAAGAGGCATGCAGTAAAAATGCTAAACTTTGAGAAAAAATTTGATGTTCAAAGGTGTCAAGTTTCTCTCCATTTAGTTAAAAAAAAAAAAAATGATTGCAAATTGCAAACCGAGAGAGAGAGAGAGAGAGAGAGAGGTCCGTAAAGAAACATGCAGTAAAAATGCTAAACTTTGATAAAAAGACAAAAGTTGCATCCTAAGAGATTTGATCCCAAGATAGAATGCATAGAGTGGGGGGCTCTTAACCACTGAGTCATAGACCACTATGGATTTAAATTTTGCCGACTTTAATATTTATAATTATTTTATTTATTTTTTTTTTTAAGGAAGTTCGGGGGGCCAGGGCCCACCCCAGCCCCTATGTACATCCGCCCTTGAGTCAGATGGTCTAAAAGATAAACGTTAGTACCGATCATTGAAGTGAGCCTGAGAAAAGCTTAGAAAGATCCATAGCAGGATCGAGGATCTTCCTCTTTTCAACAGGTGCAAATTATCTTATGGTTTCGTGATTTAAGAGTTTTATACGATGATATGCAGTATTTTTAGAAGAAGAAAACCTAAGATACAAAGGCCCCTTGGTTCCACCACCCATGTGATTCAACAAGTGAGGTCAGGAGTTTTTCCCTTCACAATACCAGTTGTTAAGTTCCAAAAACAAAATCTCCACCACCAAAGGTGGTAGCCTAGATGGCAAGGGTGAGTGGCTTAAGTGCCTTTGTCCATCTCATACCTAAGTGGTGTTGTGGTAACGGTCCAGACAGTAGCTATGGCTCGACTGGACATTCCATAGTGGGTCGGGAGTCCTTTGGTCACGGTCAAGAGGGTTGCTACACTAGTTGCTCCATCCTACATTTTTTGCAATTAAAAAAAAAAAGAAGAAGAAGAAGAGGCAAAATCTCCATTTTTCTTGAGGATTAAGGTCAAAAGTATGGTTATAAAGTTTGTTATGTGAATCAAAGCCCTTGTTACAACAGCTTAATTAGCTTTCACAAAAATCGATAATACACGACCACAAACTTGTGTATGCAATACCAAGCACACACTTAGGAAAGTTTGTATCGTGCCATTTTTTCTCGAATATATTTGCGTATCTACCTATATGTTGGTAAATTCAATAAAATGTGTGGTGTCCTATTTGTATACCGTCCGTGCACTAATATTTCTCAACTGAGAATTACCTAAGGGATCCGAATGATCATTAATCTTGAACATGGGGCTCCGCCAACTTTCAATCTTAGCCGTCCCTCTCCCGGTTCAAATTCACTGGTGAATTCTTACCTGTCAAAGTGCATTATTACCAGTAATAATGCATCTACGAATCCGAACCATTGATTGCCGAGATAGACAATATGAGTGAGTTAGTAGGGCCTGCTGTCTTAGGAACAACAAAGCCCCATGTTCGATTTTTCTAAATAAAAAATAACTTTCATGGACCAAACCATGCTCCATGTCCACAAAATGAAGAGTTTGCATGTGCATGTACCCCCCAAATTTGACTAGACATTAAAAAAAAAAAAAAACTTTCATGGACCAAACCATGCTCCATGTCCACAAAATGAAGAGTTTGTGCATGTGCCCCACCCTCTTCAGGAACCAGAAAACCCACTACCCCAAATTTGACTAGACCCTAGAGGGCTCTACCAGTCATTACAGAACAAACAGAGACAATTTTGTCATCACATAAAATCAAAAAAAAGAGAACACATTTTGCATGAGGTTTCACTTTCTTGATTATTTTGAACCTTTTCTCAGCCCCTCATAATCTACACACCATGGGTCTCCCGGGAACATCTCTTTTCACCACACTCAAATTCTGTGTCCTTCTTTCCAGGGAAATTCTCTCTCCTACCACCGACGGTTCTCATCTCCCTTTCTCTCTCCTCTAAATCACTTCCCCTCAAGCTTCTCCAAATCTCATTAAACAATTCTTGTAACACAAAACCCATTTGCCCAAGCAAGCTTTTTCATCACACCTTTCCAGATTTTCAATTATTTGTTAGTTGAAGGCAGGTATACTTATCTGTGGGGGCATCATCTTTTTCAAAATAAAAAAATCTTCCCATGGGCTTCAATGACATATGGATTCCTATAGTAGGTAGGTTTTTTTCCTTGTCAGTACGCATTTATTTTTTTTCCCATTCAATACCATATCTACATAACCTGTCGTCTTGCGAGCAATCTGCAATTTTTATTCATTGTGAAAGTAACAATTTTCCTACTTTTCAAATTTTTTAAAACGCTCTTCTTTTGGATTTTCTGTTTGTAACCATTAATGGGTATGATATAAATTCCAAGATTAGACCTTTAATCATCCGGTATCACATGGGTGTATGAACCTGTTCTTATGCAAATTCAGGAAGGGGAAGAGTTTGGAAATGTTGTGAAACAATAAGATAGATACACAAGAAAGGCGAAATGACGGTTGAGGGGGCGGCTGAGGGTGGCAGCAGGAGGAGGAGCGTGGTGGTCGGAATCCGACTCGATGGACAGAGCAGAGAGTTACTCAATTGGGCTCTTGTCAAAGTTGCAGATCCTGGAGACCATGTAGTTGCAATTCATGTCTCAAAAGATTTAGGTAATGCATACATTTCATTCAACTTTGGTTTAAAAATTCAAGAATTGAGATAATTCATTTGGGTTTCTCATTTCAGATTCAAAACAGAAGCCTTTATTGGATGGGTATTTAGAAGTTTATGAAGGCCTATGCAATGTAAAAAAGGTTTGTTCTCCTAATACTTTTTGATAACCGGTATCTGGTCCAGTTTACCCGTACCTGGACTAGATTCTTCTTTTTACCCAAAAAAAATGGAAACTGATGTGTAAAAGTGGCGATTTTGATTTATATGTTTCTCATATTCGAGTTTCAGGTAGATTTAACAGGTCTGGTCGTGAAAGGAAGCTCAATCCGAAAGGTTCTGGTGAGAGAGGCTAAAAATCGCGGCGCCGCGGCTGTGATTTTGGGTGTAATCAGAGAGAACCCTCTCAGGTAAGGAGAACTGGAAGCAAAAATCTGGACACTAGATTGTGATGTTTTTGTGTTTTTGATAACAGGAAATGTCTTTCTCAGGAGTTGGACTTCTGTTGCCAAGTACTGCGCAAAGCGCCTCCCTCCAACCACTGATGTTTTGGCCATCCACAATGGGAAAGTTGTCTTCAGGAGATCTTCCAATAACCAATCACCAGGTTCTTCCTTCTTTTTCTCTTTCAATCTATGGCTCTGTTATGACTCGGTTTCGAGTCTCACCCTTGGCATGTCTTTGTCTAGTTGCTGCCACATACCCTCTTGTACCTAGGTGGGATCTCCTTTCGGACAATAGCTATGGCTCAAATCGAATATTCCACAGCTCAAGAGCCCCTATGGTCATGCCCAAGGGAGTTGCTACGCTGGTTGCCCCCTTCCACCCTTATGCAGTTTTTAAAATAAAATAAAAAAATCGAAGGCTCTGTTTTTTTCAATCCCACCTACCAGAAACAGTCTGAAATGGGTTTGACTTTCTTCATTAGTATTATTATTGGTAAAGGTTGATAATCCAACTTGTTTTTCTGTAAACAAATTAGTGTATATTTGATGTGTTACAATGAACTTCATTAGAGATGGATGTGTGTTTTTGAGTGTGTTAAATTTTGTGTATCTGTGATAATAGGTCATGAAGGAGATCCCAGGCCGAGTTTTTCCCTTATTCGGAATCCTACACCAGCAGATAGCCAGTCTGAATTTGGTGATTCCGAGACATCAGAGATAGCTAGACACAGCCTTGATAATTTCAACCCTCTTCAAAAACATAGAACACTGTCTACGAGTTCCTTCTCGTTTCTATCGGACGATTTCGCGGAGCAGAGGCCTGGTTGGCCACTGCTCAGCGTACTCAGTCCTCAGGGAGCGGAAGCTAGCAAAATGTCGGTTGTGAAGTGGGTAATGCGATTACCAAGCCGATCTCCACCACAGAGTCCTCTATCCAAGGAAGGTGGTTTTAGTTCAATCGAAACAGAAATTCCTTTCTCACCACAGAGTAACAGCAGCTCGGATACAAGTGAGCTACTAGAGAATTTAGAGAAGCTCTTCCCTAAAAACTCAGCCGGCTGCGAATGGTTCAGCTACAATGTCATCAAAACATCTACTTCGCAATTCTCCTCAGGTTATATAGCCTCCAATTGGACTTACAATGGTTTTGTCTAAGGGGATTCTTTTTCTTTTTTCTTTTTTTAATATTTAGTTCCATTGCAGATAAGCTAATCGGCAAAGGAGGGTGTAATTGCGTATATAAGGGAATTCTACCGGATGGGAAACCGGTAGCAGTCAAGGTTTTGAAATCATCCAAAGAGTCAAGGAAGGATTTTACTCAGGAAGTTGATGTTATGACCTCCTTGAGTCATAAAAACATCACACCTTTGATTGGACTGTGTGTTGAGGATAATGCCCTGATCTCTATCTATGATTTGTTGCCTAAAGGAAACCTAGAGGAGAACCTATACGGTAACGCCTCGCTGAAAACTCATCTCTATCTATGTAATGATCACTACAAAATATGCTAATAGATGATGGTTAATCTCCGAAACAGGTAATAGCAAAGAAAATCCAGTATTGTCATGGGAAGTGAGATTCAAAGTAGCTGTTGGGATTGCTGAAGCCCTAAATTACCTTCACAATGAATGCTTGCCCCCTGTGATTCATAGAGATGTCAAGTCCTCGAATGTCCTTCTTTCCAATGATTTTGAACCGCAGGTACTTCAAGCAGTTGAAAAATCATTGTTTTTTCAATCTACAACGTTGATGATCTGTTATATTTTCCTATCACAGCTATCTGATTTCGGGTTAGCAATATGGGGGCCATCAGATTCATCATTCTTGACAGACAATGATTTAGTGGGAACGTTTGGGTATCTTGCTCCTGAGTATTTTATGTATGGAAAAGTGAGTGACAAGATTGATGTCTACTCTTTTGGTGTGGTTCTCCTTGAATTGTTATCAGGGAGGAAACCGATCAGTTCCGAGTCTGCCAAAGGCCAAGAAAGCTTGGTCATGTGGGTAAGGCCTCTTTCCTTAACAGAAACTTCTACTTCCTACAAGCTTATTGATTGGTATAACTAAGTAGAGTTCACATTCAGGCAAAACCGAAGCTAGAGAGTGGAGATCTACGAAGCATACTGGATCCTAATCTAGGTGGAAATATCGATGAGGGTGAAATTCAGAGGATGGCTATTGCAGTTAGGCTCTGCATTACAAGATCTGCTCGGCTTCGTCCTAAAATGAGCCAGGTAATAGCAATTCTATAGTAGTCCTTACTGCTTACTTCTTACTTCTTAGTGTTTGACATTGGCTCGTTGTTTGAATTCTGATCAATTGAGGTGAAGCTCTTTTTTGGTCCACTTGAGTAGATCAATGGTAATGCAAATTTGAGCTTCTTACCAACTGAGCTCCTGCTCAACCCGACTGTAGATTTTTTTTTCCGAACATGTGTTGACTTCTTTGACCGACTAGGACAAGGTTTTTGGACTTCGCAAAGCTTTGTTTTGGGTATTTCTTATTGATTTTGGACTGGAGTAGGAGGACACCAAATCTGGCACGGAGTAACTTTAGGAATGATTATTTGGTTATAGCATAGCTCTCTTCTTTGGTTGAACTAATCAGTTCCATGGAGGGTTCAGTAGGCATTCCGCCTTTCAAATATCTTCCTTTTGGTGTGGCCTCTGGTGGCTTGATGGAACTCCGTCCCTTGGTGTCTTCTTGTTTTACAAGACTTTTTTTTTGCTAAGCAAAGAATTTATTAATCTTTGAAAACGAATTACAAAGATTAAAAGGATCCGAGACTAGAATCGCCAAGGACCCAAAAGGGAAATAACAAGGAAACACTAAGGATGGCAAGGAGCCAGCCACAACACCAAAAGTGAATAAATCAAGAACTAAACTCCAAAAAGGCCCCAAAACCAAATTCAAACCAAGCCAAGAACACGCAAAATTAAAAGAACCACAACACCAACTAGGAAACAACCCCACCAAGCCAAAGCCAAACAAAAACCCCCCAAAAAACCGCAGCCTCGCGACTCCACCACCAGAAACGGAAATATTAGAACTCTACAGAAATGGAGGTACTATCCTCCACTTCGTCAAGGGCTCTAATATCTTGCTCTGAAATTTCAACTCCCTGCAGCTCTAAAAATTTCTTAATATTGTAGCTCTCTCTTCCGAAGAATTTTACACCAAGAGAAGCACTCACTTCCATATTCTCACGGGCTTCCTTGACTAAAATTGCATACCTTTTACGATTGTCCGTGGGTCCATCAAAATTATCATTCTTCAAAGACTTCAATTTCTCCTCTTTTTGATCCCGGTTAACCGTCCTGGAAAAGATGGCAGCTTTCAGAGGATTTTTTGTCCATAAAGATTTCCTTTGAAAACCTTTTTTAGCCCGGGCTTTCTTCTTATGGCGCTTGTACTCCACATAATCAATAAGGGGCTCAGAAGAAACAAGATCAGCAGAAAGGGAGTCATATGAGTCAGAATTAACTGCTGCCTCCATAGCTACCGCCAACGACTCATCAGAAGCAAAGAGGGGAGGACGAGAGAGCAAAGGATCCACATCAGCATCATGAATACCGATAAAGCTTGGAGTCTCACCGAAAGCTGACACCTCATCCTTACTGGAAAGGGTAGGAAAATCAGAGTCTGCTCCATCCTTGAAAGAATTATTCTCGGCTTGAGAGTACTCATTATCGGGGGTAGATATCACTAATCGCCCATTATCCTTTACTGCCGAACTATGGCCAATAATAAAGGTCCCATCACTAGGCCTATCACCAATATCTGCCACAGCTTCATTTCCCTTTTCTAATGACAGGGTCTCCTTAAGAACCTGTGAAAGCTTGCCTTCTTGAACACTCATTGAAACATTCTCCGTAAGAGATTTACTTGACTCCACCTTCCTGAACGAATCCTCCTCTTCTATTCTGACAATGTATTTCATTCCATTTTCAACTAGTTCAACATTCCCTTCTATCCTTTGGAGTTGGTTTGTTGCAATCAAGATTCTGCCCTTTTCGTAAGATCCTCCTTTTAGAGTATTTTCATCCACCTCTAGAAAATCACCCCAGATACTACCAATATCTTTGAAAGTTTGCGATGACCATGCACTTAGGGGCATCCCAAAGCATGAGATCCACACAAATCTCTCCTCTTTGGCTTGCTCGCCATTCCAAGCTTGAAATTCCACAAACCAGTTCTTCACCCAACTTTCTTTTAAAAACTTGTCTCTGGTTTCTACATTGACAAATGTTATAATCACATACCTTCCGCCAATCGCTTTGATTTGAACGTCATGAACTTTCTCTAAATTGAAAACACTTTCCAGATCTTTTGCAGAAACAAGCTTTCGGATTGTCGCAATGGCGCTCCTGAATAGCCAACCGTTCCCAATTGAGTGACACTGAATACTTTTAGTAACAAATTTCTCTCCAAAACAATCCACCCCTCTAGTGTCTTGAGTCTTAATAGGACCAGTAGTAACAAAAGTTTTTTTACCAGTAACAATATCAGCAAAAGATGGATTATTAGCATCAGCAAACCTACTATGCTTAATGTTAAAATCTTGAAAATCAGAAGCTACAGGATTCCCCTGACTAACATTAGAATCACAGGGCATTCGCTTAAAATTCGTAGAGTCGCTGCAATGAGCAAATCTAGCAAGTTTCACCTGAATACGAAAATCTCTGATAAGCAAGCCATGAAGATCCTGAACAGCACATAGAGCCATAGCTCTAGACTTAAATCTGACAAATCCAAACTTAGTGTTGAATCTAAGGCTTCGCTTATTGGGTATGAAAACATCCACCACATCACCATAACCCCTGAAGATTTGACGGAGCCAAACCTCATCCATTTCGAACGGCAGATTATCGACATAAACAGATACACAATTGGTCCTCAGAGAAGAGTGATACCTGAACTTTTTCTCAACCGAAACTCTTTTCCTGGAAACCAGAGTCCAATCAGTGCTGGTTGCCATCAAGAAGATAAAGAGACCCACAAAAAAAACCGAACCAGCAAATGCAAAAGCCGAACCAACGAACAAAACGAACCAGCGGAAGCTAATCGACACCACCGATCAGCCGAAAAGATATTCAAAAGTGTCGATGATTCATCGAACCCGCGGCTATCAGAAAATGGACCGAAAAAGTAGATCTGCCAAGAGGAGAGAGAGAGAGAGAGAGAAGGAATCAAACGCAGAGAGGGGAAGAGAGAGGGTAGATCGGGAGAGAGAGCGGGATATATCGCAGAGAAAGGCGGAGGGATGCTAGAAGGCAGATGGGAGAAGGGAGACGGAGGGTTTCATCAGAGAAGAGAGAGAGGGATTTTACGGGAGGATTAAGGTTGGAGAAGAGAGGGTTTCAACGGAGAAGGAAGACGGTGGGTTGCTAGAAGGCAGATGGGTTTCATCGGAGAAGGGTTTCATCGGAGAAGGGTTGTTTTACAAGACTTGTACATTGAGGGAGAGTGAGGAAGTAGATTTTCTCCTACTGCTAGAAAAACTGTCATAGCTCTTTGGAGCATTCGTTCCCTTTCCTGTCGTGGAATCTTCCTCCTGTCTCTTTGACAGTGGACATAAGCAATATGCCAAATCATGTAAATCTTGGCCCCTCTTATGGCTGTTTACCATTTTGGTTCCTCTAATATTAGTTTTGCATGTTATTGGTTTGTATCATAACCTCCATTCTCTTTAAACTGAACAATTTCCTGTTCGTTTTCCAGATACTGAAAATATTAAAAGGGGAGAAAGATGTAGAGGAATGGATAAATTCCCAGCTGGAAGATCGAAGACCTACAGAGAACGAAGAAAATACTGACGATGAAGTTTATCCCCATTCAAGCGCCAAGTCTCATTTGACCCTTGCGTTGCTTGATATGGAAGGCACATCCACATCATTCAGCAGTGTGGAGCAAAGCAGCGGAACTTCATCAGAATAATACTTGAAAGGAAGATGGAGCAGATCATCAAGCTTGGATTAGCTTCTTTTCGCTATCAACAAAACATATTTGGCTAGTTTTTCAAGCCAGTTCTGCTGCTAGCTGAGCTTTGGTACATGTTGTTTGTACTGTACAGTTTAAGGAAGAGTTTGCACCCAGTTATGAGGTGATTTGTAGAAATATAGACATTGTGTTCCTGCAGTAATTTAATGAAGGGAGAAAGTCCCTACGATTTGGGATGAGATCAGTTAGCAAATGGGATGTTTAAGGTTAAGGGATTTTTTGGTCTCTCTTTGAAGGGAAAAATATTTTAAGTCTTTACCAGTAGTAAAAAATTTAGAGAAACTCTTTTTTTCGGGAAAGAGTACTCTTTCATTAAAGCTCAAACCAAGAAATATACCAGATTCACGAAGGAAAACAAAAGCCACAGCAGCCCCTATGAGGCACAAACAGGAAACAAATCATCCTAAAACAACATAGGACAGGAAATTTAGAGAAACTCTCTACGAATCTCAAGGAAAATATTCAAGAAAACATAGTCTTAACTCCACTACTGTTCCCTAGAACTTAATTTTCTACATTACCGTGCACTTAATCTTCTAATTTTCTAAGAATTGTTTACATTTGTAGTTTAACTATCAAGAAACTATATTTCATTAGTATCCTTTGTGTTCTCAGTGAATGTTCTTTAGACAAATCCCATTCAATCTTAAAACACCACGCGCTTCCCTTTCCCCATAGTATTTTGGACGTGGTTCACTTTTCCAGTTCTGGGCCAATTTCCCTAGTTGGCAACCAAGTTTTAACATTCTTCATAGATATGAGGACACATCAGTAGAAATGAAGGACAAATAAAGGCCACAATGCATCTAGACTGGAAGAAATTATCTAAAATGTACCAATAGTAGCTGAAAATGATGTTATAGCATCCTTGTTTATTTGCACACTATTTCTCTAAGCTAAACGTATACCACAATGGCTTTTATTCAGCCAATCACTGCCTTAAACAAGTGTCACTATATCACACACAGCAAGTAACTCTATTTGCACCGAAAGCAAATCAAATAGCAGCAGTATCTAGAGAAGAAAGAGGAGTATGCATGCAATACTCACAATACCCAGATGCTACCAATTCACAATGCACTCTTTATCTGTGGCCTTTTCAGCAGTGAGCTGCTTTCAAAGAATCTGGAAGAGAATTTCGGCTTCCTTTTCATCTTCTGTTCACTTCTATCAAGTGTACTGCAATGCCGTCGTCTTCATGCCTCTTGTCTAATTGGTAATGCACTTTCTTCTTAATCTGTCCATTTTCCCTAGCTTTTTTGTCTGCCCTTTATTCTGCCCACCCTTTCTTTTGCTACTTCTCAGCTTCTTCCTTTCACCTCTTGAGTTTCAAAGACATGGCATAACATCCATGTCAGAATAACAAAGAAAGAGATGGAAAACTGACATATTATTTGAAGAGAAAACCATTGATACACTAAGATGTGACAAATAAATTCTTGATCCAAGATGATGTTGTATTCTTGAAATTAATAAGGCAATACAAAACGTAACCATATTTCCAAACTATTCAAAAATGCCCACCCGACCACACATAAAAACCCGAGTTTCTTCTCACATTGTTAAAAGTAAATGTGTTCTTTATAGAGAGTGACCCAAAAGTACAAACTATTTTCT